>CM070593.1:48015751-49215751 GCA_036346395.1 Hsuehochloa calcarea | reverse complement strand
TGTGTGGATAATTGTTCTTACAATTTCTGTGCATTCTATTTATACACCTCTACATCACACTTATGCTTTCTCCTCTTGGATTCTACTACGTAAACACACGAATGTGTTGATCTTCTATAGAACAGAAAGATACCTAGCACCATAGTAGTGTGTTAATAATTTTGTCCGGTCCCTGGTGTATGTAATCATCTACTGTCACAAAATTATAACAATCACCTGTTGTTGCATCATCCTTTTTCATTGTCATATTTACTTGTGAAGAATCATAACTCTTTAATTCGTCTAAACATATTTCGTCAAAGGTTGAAACCAAACAAATTGCTTTAGTAATGAAAAAAAATTCACTGCCATTATAGACTATTCGAACTACCTCAGTTAGACATATTTATTATTTATTTTGATACTGTTCTTCATTTATAGAGCCCAGCTATGTTTCCTTTGCCTTTCCAATATTCTAACATGCCAGTACCATATAAAATAATTCAACGCTTTTACATTTCCAATTTTATAATACATCTGTGCCAAGTGCAATTGAATAGTATAGATAACAATTGTAGATTGTTCTTCTTTTGTATTTTCATCTACATTTTTTTTAAGAAAAAAAACTTATCTCATATGTTTATGCATCCCAAACAAATATTTTATCCAATAACATAACAAACTGTTATTTGTGATTTCAGGAAAAACGATCACTGAATTCAACGACAAACAACTGCATACAGAGGTATTACAGAATGAAACATATTCCTATGATGATTTGCCTACTTTTGTTCAGGAAACGTCTTCTAGCATGTTCAAGCAGTAATCTGATTTTAATACTTTATCTATACTTTGCTAGGAAAATTGCATATCCTGGACCACCCTCATTTAAACATGGTTGCCATTTATCGGATAATGTTCTTTATCTGTAGAAGTCATTCCTGTTTTATTTGCCTTCCCAATACTCTAACATGGCAATACCGCATAAAATAAATGAACAAATTTACAATTTCGTTTTTATAATAATAGTACAACAAGTGCAGGTGAATAACATAGCTGCTGATTCAAAATTATTATTCTTTCATACTTCCATTTAATTGAAATAAAATACAACATGTCTCATCTATTAATATGTTCTGAGCAAACATTGTATACAATAACGTGATAGCCTATTCTTTGTTATTTCAGGAAAAAAGATCTCTAAATTCTGTACCATACATTTACATGTGAAGTCTTACAAAATTTAACATATTCCTATCATAATTTAACTACTTCTGTCCAGAAAACGCATTCTGATATATTCAACCAATAATCTAATTTTAACACTCTCATTACACTTTTCAACATGTATTACATATCTTGGATTTCACCGGTTTCTCGTTCGGTAACTCTTGCTGCATGAACATCTATACATGTTTGCAGATTGCAAGTTCGCACAAACTACACATCATTGCAACATGTACAGAAATAGTTTACCTATTCACCTGTACTATAAACAACCATTATGTCAACATGTCTATCTCCAATGCACTACTCATTTCCCATTGCAATGCTCATGAAACTAAGTTTCCTCTTTCTGATTCATTCTATCCAGATGGAATACGTTCTACTAAAAAATGTGACGCAAGAATCACATCGTTGGCGTGTACGTGTAAGAGCAACTCGTTTCTCCGAATATGCAGATGAAAGTACTCCTAGAAAGGTCCTTCGTCTTGATTTCGTTCTTTTAGACGAACAGGTCAGCCTCCTTTAATACATATTATTTTCCCTTGCACACCATTGATTACATATTTTCTTTGCTTATCTTAACTAATAGGGCAATACCATGGAAGCCTGATTCCGTGAAGACATCTTTCCCTGTTCACCTTGGCCCTGAAAGAAAATGGCGTTTACTTTATTGAATATTTTGAAGTGGCTAATGCTAAAGCATCCTATCAAGCGGTTAACTGTCCTGTGATGGCTAGATTTACCAGACACACAAAAATCAATGAAGTGACAACTATACCAAATGATTTCCCAAAATATGCATGCACGATTGTTTCTTTCGACATATTACGATCGCGTCTAGGCGTAACCAATTCCTTTCGTGTTAGCAACATCTCATAAATCCTCTTTTAAAACCGCAAATGATGTATCATTACATCTATTTACATTTAACTTTCATACATATTTATGTTTTGTAACAAATGTTGTTAATTCCAAGATACCATTGGTCTTATCACGGGAGTCTCTCATGTTAAGACGATCCTGGCAAAAGGAATCACAAAGACAATTCGTAACATCAACATCACTGATGGCAGGTATTTCTCAATTTTCCGGTCTTTACTCAACGCCTAAATATCGCTTTCTTCATCTCAAAAGTAAACACTTCCCAATGAAATTTTTTTAGAGAAACAGCCTGTGTCACTCTATGGGGAACGCACGCCAATGAATTTGATGCTTTGGATCGCAAGTCGCAGCAGTAAAACAAACCCATTGTTATACTCTTTGTTGGCCTTACTGCTAGACTCTATGAAGGTTCAAACCACATTTATATGCATACCTACATCTACCATACACAAACTACAAATATGTATCACCATTGCACAAATATCTTATTAACATTTGGAAAAACTGTACAGGTCAACTGTCACTACAGGGCAGCACCATCTGCAAGTGGTATACCAACACTGACCTACCTGAAGCACTTGCTCTCCAGAACAGGTCAGCATAGAACAACCTTGCTTCCTTGATCTTACAATTTTTTGAATTTCATCAGATTCATGCCTATACAACAAGTTAGCTATGATGATTTTGCCAAAATCAATGGACCATTCCCCCCTCCTCCCTGGTTCCTCTGTCTTCCTTCCTAAGCTTGCTCTATTTACTATCTCTCTGTATTTGTTAAATATGAGTATAATTAGTATAAATTACATGTTCAGAATCACTGAAAATTCTAAATTATTCTTCCCAAACATTGAGAATTCAGATTTGACTAAATTCCAAAATTTGTTGAATAATTACAAAACCAGATTGGGTGAACATTACTAAACAACTGTCAATGCACCTTCCCTATACAGCTCCCTGTTCTTTGTATAGTATGAACCAATGTATGACAACAGGCCCTAACTAATTATAGATTTCTGATGATTATTAAGTTAATTCAATAATGGATATCTCAATTGACAGAAAAGTATTGTGATTGATTTAGGACCTTCGGTTAACAAAAAAAATAGTTTGGTAATTAGTTCGCCATTTACAAACTGTTAGTAAATTACTTAGCTACTTGACATTCTATTGTCAGGAAACATATAACGTTAGAAAGCTGGCAGTGAACCTCATATCAATATATTTATTCCACAATTGTCAGTACAAGATCCATTACTTGCTACAGTCTTGCAAACCAACTTTCAAACACACTGTTCTTAACATTTTATCATCTTTGCCCTCAGTTTTTCAGGCATACCACATCAGATTAAATGGTTTGGCCAAAGCCAAACTCAAACAGCACCAACACCCATGACAGTCCATGAACTAACGACTTTAAATGCGCACGAAGCTGTGGTATGGTACATTCTGCAGAAATTAACTACAAAATTCCTGTTTTTTAAAAGCATATTCAATCACATCTTCGCACTTATCGAACTACAAATAACAGGGACGCACATACACTGTTGCCATCGCAATCAAAGAACTCACTCAGAATGAGGCCTGGTGGTACCTAGCCTGTGCCGGTTGCAAAAGGTCTGCAATTCGAACCGTTGAAGGCTACAAATGTGCAAGGTGCAACGACATCACAGCTGAACCAAGGTTCTTGTTACAACATATTTCCAATCCTTTGCATTTTGCTACTATGTCTATCTACTCATTGCACTCACCTGACATAATCTACCTTACACACTTACATGTAGATACAAGATTCCTGTACGTGGTGTCGATATAGCCAACGTTGACAAACCAAATGCACCAATGGCGGAGTTTGTGTTCTTTGGAGATATAGGACAAGAATTGGTCGGAATCCCAGCACTACACCTTACAGCGTCTGTTCCCACCATTACTGGTTTCATACCACCTGAAATAACAAGACTCTATGGACATCAGTATAACTTAAAAGTCAGTGGATCACGTGGATCACTTCAAAAAATATCCGCATCGTTCCAGGTTGACAGCTTCATGTTATATCAACAAAGCCTTTGGCTTCATTCCTTCCTGCAGCACAGACCGGGACCTCAAAAATATTGACCCTGTCTATCAACCAATCACTAGCTCATCGAAGCATACAACTGAACAACAACTGCATCTGCCAGGACCTGTTTCAACACAACCAGAGCACATTCCATCTCAAACTCCAGCAACCAGCATGACTATGCCGCGAACAATACCAGATCAACTTGGATTGCACACACCTCCATCCCCACAAATCAGCAAGGTTAGAATCATCATCAAACAACTAACAAACATTTACGTTCCCATCTGTACAAACCCTCTGCTACCATTGAAAACTTTCTTCTCAAAGTATGAAATGCAACCAAACAGCTGGTAGTATATTCAAATGTAGCAATGCAATATTTATTTATGAACATGGCAACTGACAAGCAAACATATAGATTACTTTGAGGCGCAATTTACTTATCGCACATGTTCTGCATGTCTTATATAAGAAAAAGAGATGAAGTCAATCTTATTTGGAGCACCTCATTTTCTAATAACCTGAAAACAATACATGCTTAGAATTGTTAACATAGGTTAGAGCAAAGGCTCTAACTTAACAAAAAATTCTACATGCTTACCATTTTATTATGCTTATACACAAACTAACAAACCACTATTACAGACCACAAAACGTACCGCTCAGGACAGCGCAGTGTTATCTTCAGAACCTGAAGACAGTGCAGGGTAATTCTCTCTCAAACTACTGTTACAATTCATTTAATCATTGCTAAAACTCTTAACCACGTATCAACTTGATATTACCCTCATTACAACAACCTGGAACGAACAAAGAAACCCTTTATAATTAAGAAAATCAACATGGATGTGCTGGCAGATGACTAGAACAGGTTAGCGAAAGGAAAACCATTCCTTATTGTTAGAAATACTAACTAACATACTAACTCTTCCATACCAAACTCATTTTTGGCAGGCACACCATATGCAGAGTAGACGGAGTGGAATCAGTACGCTACACCTTTTGTAACTAGCTCTCAGACTAACGATGCTTTGAACAAACATCATCTACCTTTTATATTGTTTCCTATCCCCAGTCATACTATATGTACATGTCTACCATCGTTCTCAACTGTGATGTAAATTACAAACTATATGTACTACTCATCCTACCATGCCGCCATCATCTATGTGTACAAACCAAATTATAATCGTAGTCCCCAGGTTTGTTTTATGGCATATTACTTATTGAATCACTTTACCTATTAACATATCTATTTATCTTATTCAATTTATTACAAAATGCTTAACTTATGCCAAACCTGCATTATGACCAAAAAATGACCATTTCCCTTCTATCCCTTAACAAAACTATTCACTACAGATCGCGATCATTACCATTTGTACTGATTCACACAGGAACAGTATCCAGTGTAGCTTAAGGCAGCTCCTAGAGTATGGTTACTTTCATGCTGACATGAACTGTTTTCATCATATGTGTTCCTGAATGTTCTTAGATCGGTGTTTGCATCTTCATGTGACTTCAAAGGATTATTTACAAATTATTACAGCATATGTTTCAATATCTTACATAAAAAGGTATTCTGTAATTTTGTGGTTAGTTTATCCATTCACATTGTTAGTGTATTTGGTTTGCACAATCAGGATCCAACGTCAAAGAACCAGCGTCAAGTTTTCTGTATCACACATTGTAACATAAGGCAATCAATTATATAAGCAAGCATGGAATTTTGGTACACATCTTATATAAAGGCTGACATAGATCATGTTTTTGCCTTCGTAGTTTAGATTTGGGATTTAAGATACTGTTTCCTTATTGTTACCAAAAAAAAAACTCCACAGTAACTGTTTTTGTGTGTTGACACTTGGCAGTATCCACATCTGACCTAGCATTGATCAAATCAAAGTGTGTTATCTATGTCATTGTCAGGTCCTCTCTTATACTTCAAATGTGTTTATCATTTGCCTCTTTGATGCTATATATACATATTCCCCACAGAGGAGATTCTAAACGATGTTGTATGTACAGATTCCACATGTATGCTTTGTTCCTTTTGTTGAGCTTCCTGTCAATGTTGTCCGAATTCTCTGCATGTTGTAATATGGATGTTGACTACCCTGGACTCTCGTGTATAGCATTTACATATGAATTATACATATAGTCCAAGATACTAGGATGATGTCATGTATAAAAATAGTGAAGTATGGATGTGTAAAAAACAGTATTTCACTGTTTGTTGGAATGATAGCTCGAAATTATGATGTTTTTGAATGAATATTGCCAACTTTCATTGGTCTGACATTACCATGAACTCACCATCTATGTACCAGGCCGTTTTGCTACGTTTCATGCGCTATATCAGCTGCTTATTTTGATATGTCCATGTTATAAAAAACATGTGACCATAGCCTCTTTTTATTAACCTTTATGTGTATCATGTAGGAGCACATAATTTCACTGCATACCTTTTTAGTTTATGTGATATTGCCTAATGGGAAATACATAGTTTATGTGGTTACGACTGTTTTGGTGTATACAAGGTTGCCTAATGGAGTACACTTTTATTCATTCATCTAAATATCTGCTGCACCATACAAAAAAAGACTTAACATGTTGTTCACAAAGATGAAATCCTTTAACTGGTGATTGTAAACACCTGTCCCTCATGATCCAAATGACACCCTCATATCATACACCTTCCTTGTTCTACACTGGCTTCCACGGGCACAGCGTAGCGTGCCTCCCATTCCTAGTACCTTACATGCAGAATTGACCATCGCATTAACACCGTAGGGCCACGTTGCCGATAATTGTACCAGCACTCTGGAAAAATGTACACCGGGCACGTAGCAGATCACCACAAGCCGTACCCCCAAAAACCTCCCTTTTCTATAGTGATGATGCTCCAACGACTTGATCATGTGTACATCTATTGCATTCCTGTTGAGGAACCATCGCTGATGAGTTTAGTCTGAATGATCACCCCGTACACAATCGTAAAATCACATTAAACAATACAAGAACAAATAGTAAATTGAACCTACAGAGAGACAAATATGTAGAGGGTATTCTTCTCTTTATTTCTCTTCTTCAATCGATCATCTTTTTACAATGACTAGCACCCCTATTTATAGTCCACAGACCATGCTAGGGTTTTGAATGGGGTGGCCACCCATGGGCCGGCTGCTGAGCCAAACCCATGGTTTCCCAACACTCTCCCTTGAGCACACATCCTCACATATTCATACCTCGTCAAAACTCCATAAAAACCCAGTGGGAAGAATTTGGAGAAAGAGCATATGACACAAGTTTTGCTGCGTTGCATGAATTACCTTATTACAAACCTTAACCAAGAAACTTTGAGAAAACCCGTCAAGAGAAGAGAGTACAATCCACTCAATTTCATTTAATATCCATGATTTATTCTTTGGATACTCGATCTCCATGATCGAGTTTTAATAATGAGTTCGTGAAGATTATCCCTCTGAATTCTACACTTCTCTAAATCTCATCATTTCAATTACACGTATGCACCTTTCAAAGCTAGATGTTGGAAGTGATTTAGTGAATAGATCTACAAGATTTTCACATAACTTAGTATACAATACTTTAATTTCGTCCATCTTCTACAATTCATGAGCATAGAAGAACTTGGAGTTGATATACTTTGTGAGTTGACTCTTCACATAACACATCTGCACTAGTGCAACACAAGCTGCATTTCTTCATAGATAACAGTGGGGGTTTGCGCGGTATTCAATCCACACGACTACTGGATGTGGTGAATCACACGCCGAAGGCAAGCACATTCTCGTGAGGCCTCAAACAGTACTATAATTTTTGAGTGGTTTGTCAAAATTGATACAAGACTTTGCTTAGACGATTTCCATGAATTCCAGTTCCACCACATAGAAATACATAGCATGTCTGCGACTTGGTTGTATGCGGGTATCCAGCATCTGCATAGTCATTCATAGACATATTTTGGTTCTTTCTGTAGAACAGACCAAGGTCTTTACTTCCTTTGAGGTATCGAAAGATGTCCTTCATTATCTGTCAATACCTTTTGGTAGGTTCTGCACTATACCTTGCTAATAGGTTCACGGCAAATGTAATATCCAATCTAGTACAGTTAGCTAAATACATGAGTGCTCTTTTTGTACTTAAGTACGAGAATTCCATTCCCAGTACCCCCCCCCCTCTTCTCTAGGTTTGTGGGATCCTTGTCTTGCTATAAGGATCTTCTGGCCATTGGCACTTTCGAATGGTATGTCTTTCTAAACCCGAACCTTTCTAACACCTTTTGAGTGTAGGTTGATTGATGCACTAATATTCTTTCAGGGACACACTCAAGCTGCAAGCCTAGGTAATATTTGGTTTTACCCAAATCTTTCATTTCGAACTCCGACTCCAGGTAAGAGCTTGCTTCCTTAATTTCTTCCAAGGTTCTGATGATATTCAGAGCATTTTCATACTATGAGATTATACAAAATTCATTCTGGAATCGTCGTATAAATACACAGTGACAATCCCCCTTGTTCGTCTAGCTTTCCTTGCATAGAAAGTCGCTTATAGCGATTATACCACATCTTGTCTGATTACTTTAAGTCCGTACAATGACTTTCAGAGTTTCACATTGTACATGATTTCTATTTGCTCTATCTTGGTTCAGGACAGGGATACATTCAGATACCTTCATATAAATGTTCGGATCCAACTTTCCATAAAGGTATGCAATTACCATATCCATCAATTTCATTTCTAAATTCAAGTTTACTGCCATTGAGATTAAATATCTAAAGGGGGTTCCGCCTATGACCAAAAAATAGGTTTATTTTATAATCATCTCCTGGTCGTTGAGTGAAACCTTGTGCAATGAGCCTTGCTTATTTTCATTTCTCTTTTGAGCAAATATTCACTTATGCCCTACGGGGTACATATGGGGAGACGTATGGCTTACAAGCCCAAACCCTTCTCTTTTATTCAGAGATAAAAATTTAGTTTCTATTGCCTTCTTCCTATTTTTCCAATCTGATCTTTTCTTACATTCAACAGCGATGCAGGCTCTGGATCAAGATCGATGATTGTGGTAATTTTTTACAAAATAAATATCGACATTAACTATTGTCTTATTCATAGATTCTCCCGTGGTCACATGGTTTATATCTATTTCTTCATGGGATGATTCTTCTAATGCTTCTAATTGCTCACAGTTGCTTCCAACTACGGGGGTAAGTCCTTTTAGTTTTTCAGCTCTGATGTGTGCGCACACATTCATGCTAATGTCTCCCTCTGTGGGAATGTTCAAATCCAATATGTCTTTCCTAAAGGTTCCATACTGGTGCTAGGTCTCAACTTACTCCCCTTCTGGTTCTGGGGAACTTCGGTGATTGGTTGTGTCAAGTCATTCTTATCCTTTTTCACCAGGTGTTCCCGGTTACTTAGGATTTGAGGGGTCGAAGTTCTCATCCTTTCTGATGTCTCAGGACGGGATTAGGGATACCTTTTTCCTTCTTCGGTATTTTAACTCTCTCCGGTGTATTGTGTGCAGGCACATATGACTTAGTCACGCTCTTCAAATCACTAAAGCGGTTAGACAGTTGATTCGCTAATACTCGCAAATCAATTATCTTTCGGACTTCAATTGTCTTCTGGATTTCTTTTATCTTTACTAGTGTGCGGGTCATGAGCATGAATTTCTGTGGCTTACCACGTTATTTTCCAATATTTTTCATCAAGTGGTTGATTTCCTTCCCCTAATGGCAGGAAACAATTCTCATCAAAATATGCTATCAGCGAAGCGGGTTGTATACAAATCTCCAGCCATATGGTCCAAATACCTGATTATGGATGTTGTCTCATGACCAACGTACATCATAGACTTTTAGAGAGAGCCCATTGCAGTTCCCTGCGGTGGTATAGGTACATAAACTTTGCAACAAAATATGCGAAGATGAGAAATTTTTTGTGCTGACCCTTGCACTAGTTGCATAAGTGAATGGATGTTATTTGCCGATAGTCTAAAAATTGATGAGAGCTACTGTGTGCAGGACTGCGTGCCCCCAACATGTAGTTGGTAAATTACAATCCCGCTAGTCCATTCTGCGTGTAGACATACGGTACGAAATGCTCAACTTTAATTCTCATTTTCATGCAATAATCATCAAATGCCTTCGAAATAAATTCTACAGCATTGTCCATTGTGATGGACTTCACATGATGATCAGAGAAATTATTCTTAATTTTAATTATCTGCGAGATTAGCTTTGCAAAAGCACAGTTTCTCGTAGATAATAAACATACGTGCAGTCATTTCGAGGAAGCATCGATGAGCACCATAAAATACCTAAATGGCCCTGATAGGGGCTGTATAGGTCTGCAAAAGTGTCCCTGAATATGGTCCAAGAATGCAGGGGCTTCATCCTTCACTTTCAAAGTAGAAGGCTTAGTAATTAATTTCCCAGCGGCACAAGCGGGCACACAAAATCTTCATGATTCAGGAAATTCTTTGCATCGATATTATTTCCATGTGAATTGTTAATTATCTTTCTCACCATCCTAAGATCTAGGCGGCATAATCTACATGCCATAGATAAAAAAGTTCATAGCTTCTAAATACGGTTTTTAGAGAAGTATAGGCTGCAGGTGCCTTGATATTTGTGTAGTATAGCCCAATTTCATATGAAGTCAGTCATTCTAATACCCTTTTCCACTTTCTTCACACTCTGTAATGAGCATGTATTCTTTACCATACTATTCTCCAGCCTCTACGTGGAAACCTTTAGCGTGAATATCCTTGAGAGTTCTAGCTGATTTTGGGTACAACAAGGCTTCTTTAATGACTAAAGTTATGCCCATCGAAAGTATAATTGTGGCCCTTCCTGAACTTATTGTACTCGTATCGCTACCTGCGATTGTCGTAAGACTACTAGTATTCTCACCGATCGACTGAAAAAATTCGTCTCTCAAAGTGGTATTCGTTGTGCCACTATCCGCTAAGCACTCTTTCTCCATAGGGCGCCACACGCATTCTGATACTTCAAGTACCAAAACATAACTTGCTATTATAAATACGGGAAAAAAATAAACCTTGTAGGACCTATCATAAGAATTTAATGCTTTTGCTCTCCTAGAGCTTACAGCCATTATTTAATGTTCCATAACCACAAACTGCAAGTGGTTATAAAAAATCTAAGTGTAATGCGTACACTAGATTGAATCAACGAAGTACGGAGAAACTTCTACCTTAATCTGCTTTATGGCGATCTTGTCCTCTTGGGCAACTACGGTTGCGGCCATTGCGATGTCCAAAGAAGGGGTGACGAGGCTGCTATTGGACTGTCCATATTTATGAGTGCAACTAATGGTTGTGGATCCTCCGTGCCTGCAATGGCGAGGTGTGCCTCATGTTGTTCTTTGCCTTTCTTCTTAGACTAGAAAGCATCAATAACGTGTGACTCATAACCTTACCCTTATTGCCCCTTTCCTTTGTGAGAGGCTTCCTCACATTTTAGCTGCTAGCATTGGCTTCATGCCCAACATTTCTACTAGGTAGTTGTGAGATGTAGTTCTTCATCAGAATATCATCTTGAGCTTCCGCAACTTACATGATGTCAATCGATTCGGCATACTCCTTGTAGCCGTTTTGATGACAGTTGCGTACGGATTGAACCGCATTCGGGTGGAAGGTAGAGAGAGTCTTCATAATTTTCTGCTCGTCTGTGATTACCTTACCACATAGTTAAAAATTGGTACAAATTCTATGTAAATTATAGCTATGATGAGGCCAGCTTTTCGAACTCCTGGTTCGTGATGCAAGTCATCTCCATATTCATGCAAAGAGTTCATAAGATTACTACTTGTAATTTGTATAAAATGGTTGCAAAATTTTTATAATATTTTTCGAACTCCTGGTTCGTGACCCCATGTATTTCTATGTATTTTTCATTATTTATTGCTATTTTTAGTGATTAAAAGCAATATAAAGAATCACAGATAATCCAAATAGTAAATACAATACATAAATTGCATATAAATAATAATAACAAAGTTAAACATGCTTCAAATGATCAAAATGATTCAAAAAGTGAATTCTCGAGACCCTTTTCTTTTCTACTAGAATATGATTTTTTGATGAATTCTGCAATTTTGTAAGGGCTAAACTACGAATTTTCAGTTCTAAGAAAATTCTTAGTGTAATTTTTCAATTTCTGAGGGTTATTCTGCAAGAATTTCTTTCTCAAAATATTTCATCATAATTTTTAAAACTTTGAGGGTTTATTTGTAAATTTTTGATTTTCTTTTTCCCAGGATTCCTTTCGGCTGGGCATTCTTTCCTTTCGGCCCGACCCGGCCCAATTCCAACTTGGCTAAGATGCGTAGGGGAGGCATTAGGGTTTCTCTGCCCTTGCTCCTCATGGTGGCAGCGGCTCCATGCCGGGAGGTGGACACGGCGGACATAGCGCGGGGCGGCGGTGCAACAAGAAGGTAGCCGGCCATGACGGTGCGCGTCGCGTGGTGATGCTTCGGGCCGGCATGGGCGCGTGTGGGCGCGACGGTCGGTGGTGTGTGCCACATGTGGGCCGACAGCAGTATGCCTGTCGGCGGAGGCGGGCCGACGGCGACGGAGGTCACGCGTGCAGCGACGCGACCGTGGCGGGCGGTGGCGACGCGGCGCGCGGCCAGGGCCATATGGGCCAACGGCGGCGCGGCGCCCATGCGGCCATGCGGGAGGTGCGGATCCGGCGACGCGACAATGATCGCAGGTCGAGCGACGACGCAGTTGGCGGCTCAGCGCGCGCGGCTCGACCGGGCGATGTTGTGTATAGGCGACGGCAGACGGACCGCGCGGCAGCGCAGCGTGAGGGACTAACAGGCGGCCATGCGTAGCGGCGGCGACGGTGCTCCGTGGGCGCCAGCCTACCCCTTTATTTTTTTTTTTTTCATCATGCGGCGTGGCGATGGTCGGCGTGTCAGTGGCGGTGGCGGCCGCCGGCCGCGTCTTGGGCAATCGGCGGCACCTCATGCGGGAGGGCCGAGCGGGCATCTAAAGGCGGCTCCAAAGCTAGGTGACGGTGCGTCTCCAGGCTAACAACGAGTGCGCGCGGCGCGCGGTGGCGGCACGACCACGTGCTGGTGGCCGGCGGCGCGTAGTGCGGCTTTGGGCCGATGGCCACATGTTTTTTTATCGTTCATGCAATGTACAAACTACAGTGCGATCATCATCTGCTCTTTCATGCAACCCACCGATCGGCTTGACCGACGACTTCAAGTCGGCTCGCGATAGATTAGAGTAGGTTTGCAATCTACAATCAATGGTGCAATCGACATCCACTTTCCATGCAATCTACCGATCGGTATTGTGCCGGTGATTTCAAGTCGGCTCGCGGTAGATTAGAGTGAATGATTGTGCTGATAACGTGTTAAGGAACCGTCGCTGGTGAGTCAAGTTCGAACGATCACCTCGTAGACAAATATAAAATCACATCAAACAATGCAAAAACAAATAGTAGCTTGAACACATAGAGAGACAAAAGTGTAGGAGGTATTCTTCTCTTTATTTCTCTTCTTGAAACGATTAGTCTTTTACAATAACTAATATCATCTATTTATAGTCTAGAGATCCTGTTAGACTTTTGAATAAAACACCCATCCATAAACCGACCGTTGGGCTAAATTCATAGTTTCCGAACACTAAGCACACTGCCAATCGTTAAAACGAGCAGCATTTTGACCCCGTGGAGACTCCTTGTCCTTCCTATCTCGTATGGCCGGAAGAATATACCGCTCAACTATCCCATCTCGTTAAGCGATTCAGCTCAGTGCGAGTCTTTTCCGACTCAGCTCTACCGGTGGGATATGCTCCGAAAGCAACTACAGAAAAATGAATAAAGGCGGCCGATCGATTGGCTTGGTTCCTAGCTATCTACTGCTTGAAGCAAAGTCGAGAGGCTTTACGGGAGCCACGAAAGGAGCAAATTATTACGGTGCCCAACCGCTGCACAAGCCATCCAACCACTTCACACTTCAGAGATCAAATGGGCTGGAGCTCAGTAACCTCAGTTCATGTCATCATGTGTACTTGGGGAGTTAAGGGTTACAGACTTACTATACTTCTTCTTTGCTGAGATGTTACAGAGTCGAGTCGCAAAAGTCGTGGTGAAACCTCGTGGATCTCGCGCATGGCTGGGTGTCAAGAATTTATCCTCTCCTTCCTACGTACCATGAGTGGCCATCTTTAAGGGGGCAGTGCAAGGTGCAAAAAATTACATCCGATCCGGAACGTGAGGGACTAGCACTTTGAACTTTGCCTTTTGCTTTCTTTCCTACAGCGCACGTTCTAGGTTACGTTATAGAGTATAAGCCATAATGTGAATAGCCATAGGTGATAATTAAGCTGGGTACTGTGTAATTTTCGATGAAACCAGAGAGACCAAAAGGTAACAACGATATACGAACGAACTTGGCAAGAAAACGACGCCTGAAACTGCTGATGCGGACTGACAAACACGTACGCAAAAAAACGAAAGTTCAGAAGGTTGGCAGTAGTTACTGTTATCATGTATTCATGTGCTGTGTGTACACTTTCTACAGCCAAACCGTGGCTCAGATTTCAGAAGTTTACAGTTTGAAACACGTAAAAGCATCGCATATTATCGGCTAGTTTCTAACTACAGATGCAAATTCTGTTTATCTATGAACACTGAAGTACAGAGTGCTAAACGCTCTTATCATGAAGCTTATTTTTTGCCGGCTTAAAAAGCCAACACCACTCTGGCAGATCAAGGGCTGTAAAAGCTTTGCATGTGGTGCTGGTTGGCAACCACAAGGAACTCGTCACCGTACCCAGCAATATGGTTGTCTTTTCCTTCAAGTTATTAACTGACGTGGGTGCCTGTCTAGAATCCCAACTTTTGTTGTCCAATGGAGCTGACAGAACCACTCGGATAAAGTTGCCGCGGAACATGCGAGGGCCGGTAATTTGAAAACAGAGTTACTACTGGTGATCGGAATCTGAACGATGTGATCTATCTATACAGGCTGCTGCTAGTTTTTATAAAAAGAGTTTGCAATTTTTATATGCTTCGTTGCTTCCTATGCTACTGTTTGTGCTCGCCTAAGTGAACAGGTTAATTTACAAAAATTATATTATGCATATGTAATGAATGAGTTTAAAGTATCTCCAATGTACGTTTTTAAGCTGACGTGGAGTCAAGTAAGGAATGGACACCAAGGGAATAACTGAATTCCTACATGTGAGCGTGAGGGGTCAACCTCGGAGGTCGTCGTCTTCTTGGCAACATCAGCGACTGTGTTCACCCGTAAGAGAGGGGAGTATAATCGAGTTGAGAGGAGCAATGCTAGAGATGAGGTAGAGGAACTAAAGACAGAAATGACGAGCTCGGAGTTGACCTTGAGTGGATGCTAAACATCGTATATGTCCTTACGATAACAGAATAACTGTATATACAAGGCACATGTGAACTTTAGTCGATGCATGTACAATTGAATTCCAACTATAGAGACACATCTCTTATTACAATTTACATACATTTGCTAAGGCCCAGTTTTGGAACGCAAGAAAATCACATGGACATTTGTTGGACCGAAAAGGCGACTAGAGAGGGAAGGTGAATAGAAGTACACTCACTTTTTCACAAATAATTGATTTAATAAGATTTTACTCTAGTAGCTATGGAAGCTATGAAGATCAATATACCAGTACAGCGGAAGACTATAATTGAATCCAATTTAACCCCCTAAGCAATACGACAAAATCAACACAACCTAAAGCAAAGCAGTGCACTGGCGGTCTGACCGTTGGGTCCTGGCGGTCTGACCGCTAACCCTATCAATCTGACCGGTGGCCTTGGGGGGTCTGATCGCCAGCCGGAAGAACAGATCAAAACAGCCACAATGACGAAGTTGTAAATAGATGAAACTTTTGATCTACAACTCCAAACTTGATGAAACTTGGAACACACCTTCTCTATGATGTCAGGAATATATTCTAATCGAAGATTGTGATAATTCTTGGAAGAATTACGATACTTTTCCGTTTGATTGAAGAAGGGTTCAAAACCGAGTCAAAACGAAAACCAGATCCAAAATCTTGCTCGTGTGTGATTGATGATCAAGATGATTCTAGATATGTTCCCACATGTCACAGCAAGCTAGATCACATGGAGAATTCAAGTAAAAATTCGCGGATCAAAGAAAGACTAAAAATCATCAAATAAAGATAAAGAACGCAAAGAGACAAGACATTGATCAAACTTTTATTTGATTGATTTGATATGATATGAGCTTACAGCCACTCCATC
The DNA here is from genome assembly GCA_036346395.1 of Hsuehochloa calcarea. Lineage (NCBI taxonomy): Eukaryota > Viridiplantae > Streptophyta > Magnoliopsida > Poales > Poaceae > Hsuehochloa > Hsuehochloa calcarea. The sequence continues at coordinate 49,199,281 of CM070593.1, read as the reverse complement.
AATGGAGGACAATGCTCAATCCAAGAGCACGAAAATCACATCAAAATCTCTAGAACTATAACCTCCACAAAAGCTCTCCCTAAGCAAAATTAGGGTTCCCAACTAAAAAGAGACGAAGAGGAGGTGCAGCCACCTCCCTCCCCTATTAATAGTGGATGCTTAGACCTTCTAGAAGTTTAACTCAATTGGGCTCCCATTAAGGGCCAAAACAAACGGGTCACACACGCACGCATTTTAATGCGCTGTCTTTATCTCTTCTTGACTTAATTAGCTACATCTTGTGCCATCTTGCGACGCGGATTAGCCAATAGGTCACATTTGTCCATCTTGCACCACACTTGAGTTTATTGACCTCACCCGGCATCGTCGATCGTTCTAGACCTCAGCTTCTCCAAGCCTAGTCCCGATCATTCTCGCCGTTGATCGTCGTTGACCACCAAGCAATCTGCACAACAATAGACAAGTAAACCGAATCTGGGAACAAGTTCTTCACAACTTGACCCATGTTAGTCAAAACATGCATTATGCAATACATATACACTGAAACTCATAACTTTGACCTAACAACCAACCATCGATGCCACGAAGGCCGACGATCCAAGTGAAAACCGGTCAGACCGCCCCTCATGGCCGGTCTGACCGCCACATATTGGCCGGTCAGACCGCCAGTTGGGACTTAGCCGAATTTCCTCTCTGGAAAACCGAAACCTATTGGAATTTTCAATCGAATAGAACTTTTGACTGGAGACTCCAAAAAATTATAAGACCAAGTGTAATAGAATCCCCTCTGTTGCCTGCTACCTCTATTTTTGGTCCAGCTCAAAACACCACATTTTGAAGTTGGCCGGTCGAACTGCCGCATGGACCGATCTGATCGCCGCCCTGGCCGGTCAGACCGGTTATGGCATGACATCACTGTTTCTTTGCCGAAAACACGCAAAACGATAAACCTTTAACGCCATTACCAGTTGTCACATCATCATAAGATCTGGAGTATATCCCTATGATTGACAATTGTCATATCATTATAAGATCTAGAGCATATCCCGATGATATCCAGAAAATTTCATTTCCTGCAGGATTTGATTTCTTTTTTCAGCCTTCCAAGCGGGTCCATGTATGGCCAAAGTTGGAGAAAAATGAAACTCGATTTACAGCTCACACCATCAACCCTTCAGCTGTATGCACACGAGATCTCATCCGTACACGTGGCATCTATGTCCGTCATCCGCCTTCCCAGGAAATTCAAAATCTTTCAAAAAAACCTTCTCGTACGCGCACCAAACTAGCAAATAACCCTTTCACCGGCGCGCGGACCCCATGAGATGGACCACTCGCGAGTGACTGTATGTGCGCACTTTATCGTACGCGTAGCCGGCGACCCCGACCCGGAACCTACCGGCGACCCGTGCAAAACCGAACGAACAAATGACGCCCGCTCCTGACCCGACGCAACTCCAAACTCCCCTCCTCTCTATTTCACTTCCATTTCCCACCTTCAAAAAATCAATTTTTCCCTTTTTATTTCCCCTCCCCCTGCTCTCTCTCTCTCTTCTCACCCTCCGACCCAAACTCCCCACGAACGCCACCGCCCCAATTTGAAACCCTAGGCCGCCGCATCGATCCGGGGCAGTGGTTGCAGTGGAGGTTGCTAGGCTGTAGCGTTTCGTCGAGCGGAGACGGTGGCGGCCGGCCATGTCGACGGAGGACGAGAAGCTCCTCAAGGAGGCGAAGAAGCTGCCGTGGGACGAGCGGCTGCAGCATAAGAACTGGAAGGTGCGGAACGACGCCAACATCGACCTCGCCGCCCTCTGCGACTCCATCACCGACCCCAAGGACGCCCGCCTCCGCGAGTTCGGTGAGATACGCTCCCGCCACCTCCCGATCCGCCCCCATTTCGTGCTCGGATCTGCGTTATGCTTGATTCGTGCGGTTTCATTTCGAGATTTCCGCGGGACCTTTTGATGTTAGATCTGAAGGGCTTTTTTTTTTTTGCGGTGGTGGTTAGGGCCATTGTTTAAGAAGACGGTCGCAGATTCGAACGCGCCAGTGCAGGAGAAGGCGCTGGATGCCCTGCTCGCTTTCCAGCGAGCGGCTGATGCTGATGCAGCGAGGTGCGTGTCTACATGATGCTACGTCATTTGCTGTTGTGCTTCTGATTGTTTTTTTGAATGATTTGTGGAGTTGGTCTGTCCCAGGTACGCCAAGGAGGTGTGCGATGCAATCGTTGCAAAGTGCCTCACTGGCCGGCCTAAGACTGTTGAGAAGGCTCAAGCTGCATTCCTCCTTTGGGTGGAGCTGGAGGCGGCGGATGTCTTCCTTGTAAGTTGAGCTGCAATTGGTGATTATTTTGGTTTTGAAATTTGAATTATGATAAATCGTATGGATTGAGCACATAATGATGGCGTAGTGCATGAAGCCATGAATGAATGCCTGAAACAGCAAACACCAATTTCCCTCCTTTACCCTTCAGCCCTCTACTTTGATTGTGGTATAGACGTATAGTAGACTGCACAAGTGCGGAAATAGTTTAGTTATTCTGTTCTTTCTTTCATTTGTTAATAGGGATTTCTTTTCTGTTAATTATTACAAGCATCCCTAGAGTGTGCTTCCTGAGCTTGCATTGTTGGGAAGCACTTGTTAGTTTGATTGATGGCGATGACAACTGTTTACATTTGTTCTCAGTCCCATGCATATTCATACCTAGAGTATTTTGTTATCACCATTTGTAAGCAAGCCTGCCCACCCAAGTACTATGAAACCGGTGGTTTTTCTTTCAACTGAGATGCATTATGATGATGGTCGTGGTGGTCTAGAGGTATACCGATCTAACTGGAGATTGGAGAAGCATTTGGATGGAGATGTCATATATGCATTCATGCAATTACATGTTAATAATACCATTGGGATGTAGGCATTTTAAGATAAAAGTTACCTTTTTGTAGAACTATTGATGTCAGCATATACATAGTAAAACTAGCTCCCACTCATTGATACATAGAAGCTTCATACGATATCTCTGTTATCATTTCTTTGCCAATACCTGCTTGATTGCTTCAGCATTTTGAAGAGCTTGTTGTTTAATCTCAATATTTCTAAGAGAAGGATTTATTCTGGTGATATGATCATATCTTGCTGCAAGGCATTGATGACTAGCCTTTGTTTAAGATTTTTTTTTTCTTTAGTTGCTTACTCAACCCATCTAAAAGATTTCTTATCTCTTTCTATTACCACATGTTCCTTCTAGTAATTAGTACTTATAGAATGATAGCATGCTCAAACGTACTTCATATGGTTGTGCTACCAGGAATCTATGGAGAAGGCTGTAAAAAACAAAGTGGCTAAAGCTGTTGTACCTGCTATTGACGTGATGTTTCAAGCACTTAGGTAAGTTCCTAGCTTATATTTTGGCTCCCTGTTGTGGAATTTTTATTATTGCACTCCTCTAACATCTTTTTCTTCTTATTACTAGTGAATTCGGAGCTAAGGTAGTACCACCGAAGAAAATTCTAAAGATGCTTCCTGAGCTTTTTGATCATCCAGACCAGAATGTTCGGGCTTCTTCCAAGGGTTTGACGCTTGAGCTTTGTCGGTGGATTGGCAAAGAGCCTGTAAAAGCAATTTTATTTGAGAAGATGAGAGATACAATGGTGGGATTATTCGTACCAGTGCAATACCTATATTGATCATGTGTATTATGAGTGAATAATATAACCATGCTTCTTTTTGTTTGTAGAAAAAAGAGTTAGAAGCAGAGCTAGCAAACGTCTCAGGAATTGCTAAGCCAACTCGCAAGATAAGGTGATTTTCTTTTTTTAGGGTGCGTTTGGTTGGTGGGATGAGGTTGAATGGAATAGGATGATACAGTTAGGATGAGATCGTCCTGGATGAGATGATACAAGTATGGTGTTTGGTTGGTGGGATATGATGATACATGATTTTGTTTGGTTGGTAGAATAGGATGGTCCTGTATGGTTCAAGATGGTGTTTGGTTGGTGGGATAGGATGGTACGCATGGTATTTTTTGCACTAAAATATGCCAAGAGTGGTCTTGTTTTGTTAATTAAATGATAAGGAACACAACGGTTCAATCGGATCGCAAATCGGATACTCGGTTTTGGAAATATGATCATTTAAAGCTCGTAAATCAAGCCGTCACGTCACCAAACGCCTCGGAATTCGAGTGAACGGTGTGGTTCGGGATTTTTTCTCGAATGGGATGATACAACATAAACATGGAATATTCCTTTTTCTTGAACCATCTCACCCCGAATGGTTTGATTCTATTCAACCAACCAAACACCTGAACGAGCTCATTTCCCGTACCGGATGATTCAGGACCACTCCATTCAACGAACGAAACACACCCTTAAAGAGCATCCCTGTCTGATATTTTTGGCTTTACGTGAAATTTCTGACCTAACCTTGGCAAATTGATATCTAAATTCTAGGTTCAGGCTGTATTATGATTCTACATGAACTATGATAAAATGCCACATAATATGTTTTGTAGTGCTTTTATGTTTGAGTTTGTCTGATTGTTTTGTTAGAGTAGAGGGCCATATTGCAAGCTATTTGTTAATAACCCATTCTTGATTTGCCTTCTACTGTTCTACATAACAACAAATATTATGTAAGCATCTCATAATCTTATTGTATGGGATTTTACTGCCATCTTTTTTACTTAAACTAGATACTTTTAAATATATGGGAATTTTGGCTTGCAAACTAAATCCTTGGATGAGGAACTTACAGAATAAGCAACTGAATATTCCGTCATCCAACCACGAATGTTAAAGTAATGCTAGAGATAATTATATGAATACGTTGTTTGGTGTACAATTGATAAGTGAAATTCATTGAACCAACTTAAGTTAAACAAGTTGTCAGGATTGATTGTATGATGCTATTTGTGCATGTGTTCTAGGTATGACCGCGGAAGCTTAAAAACTTACTCCATTCTCAAGCATAAGTCGTTTTTTTGATGGCCTTTTATCACAATGTACTGGTAAAAAATTTAACAACAACATTATGGGATTACTGTTGAAAACGAGCACATTGATGCCATTTACACGTGACCAATCTAGATGCTTTTGTATATAGTAGTGGTCAAAGCTGAAAATTTTGGCTACTCTTTTACCAAAAGGACTTATATTTAAGAATGTATTGATCATATGAAATGTTTGATATATTGGTATTTCTCATGCTTGCTGCATAGACCAAACCAAATATAGAATGTGCTGTGCTTTACTGTTTGGTTGCACCTAAGTGCTGTTTGTTTTGTTAGCTTTCTTTCTCATGCAGTAATAACGACTGTTAGTGTAGAGAAATCAACTACATATTTGCAGTATGCTAGTTGTGGAATGATACTGATATGAAGTGGACTATCATAGGATAGTTCAACGGGGGCAAATCACATGGTACATCCACAACTTGCTTAAAACCTTCTTCTGAGTGTTCTCTAGGGGTACTGCAAAAAATGTTAGTTTCTGGGCCCCAAGAAATATGTTGATGTTTTGGCTTGTTGAATACATTTTTGTGCCCTAAGAGATGTGTTGATTTTTTTGACCTTTTGTGTAGTTAAACATCTATGGATCTCTAGGACAATCTACTGTGAGATTGTTTTGTTTTACCATGCTCATGCGGTGGCATGTACCATAGGTTTATATTTCTTCTACTTGGCTGATCATATATTGAAAGCGGATATGATTTAAACATTATTTACTAGATCCGAGCAAGAAAAGGAGCCTGAGGAGGAAGCTGTGCCCGAGACAACAAGCGCTAACACTTCTGAAGAGGCAGCGCCAGATGGTCTGTTATTTCTAGGAGCAATTTTATTGTTATTTTCATTTTTATTGACAAGCTTGGTTCCTTTTACATTTACAATGAGTACTGACACAATTGTACTTCCAGCCCCTATGGAGATCGACGAATATGATCTTGTTGATCCTCTAGATATTTTAACTCCACTTGAAAAGTCTGGATTTTGGGACGGCGTGGTATGTGATCTGACTTGCATACACACACTGTTGTTAAACCATCGTAGCAAAAGACTGTTATTGTTGTATCAATTTTGATGTCATTGTGCCAGAAAGCAACTAAATGGTCCGAAAGAAGGGATGCTGTGGCGGAGCTAACTAAGCTCGCTTCAACGAAAAAAATTGCTCCTGGTGATTTTCATGAAGTTTGTCGAACACTTAAAAAGGTTAATCTTAGCTTAAAGTCTTTATGAATTATGATATTTTCATACATCCAAATTTGCAGCCATTTTGCACACAAATTTTACTTGTTCTTGGTTAACATGACATGGTATCTGATTTTGTTTCAAAGTTGCTTTCTTGATGGCAACTATGTTTTGCTTTCTTTTCTCCTAGGAGAAAAAAAAAGAAGTTTGCTGTGAATTGCGACTCGTCTAGCTGTCTTTATCTTTTCCTGTTTCCTTATATTTCATAAGAAACCCCCCCCCTCAGGAAGCATTCTTCGGGAGATTGTATTATGTTGTAGAAGTCTCTTGACTTATTGTGGGATCAATTTGTGATATAAGTAGCCTTTTATTTATTTTCTTATACTTCCATTTTCTTGCCCATCTATTGTTGCTAGTTTGATCTACCAGAGAGGTATTTAGGAGCCTGGGTGCTATCATGAAGTTGTTGTTTCTAATCATGTTTGTCCGTTGTAAATTCTGATTCACTTGCTTTTCTGTGCTTAGGAGCCTGGGTGCTATCATGAAGTTGTTGTTTCTAATCATGTTTGTCCGTTGTAAATTCTGATTCACTTGCTTTTCTGTGCTTTTTGGCCATTGCAGCTTGTTACAGATGTTAATTTGGCTGTTGCAGTGGAAGCTACTCAAGCTATAGGGAATTTAGCTAAAGGTTTAAGAACTCATTTTTCTGGAAATTCACGGATTCTGCTTCCTGTTTTACTTGTAAGTAGAATTACCTTTTCTTTTGAATAACCATAAATTGCTAGCTAAATCATTTCGTTGCTTGTGATATCTTCTAAATTATAGCATAAGATGTCCGACCTGCTTTAGATGGTTTTCCTTTGCCCTTCACTTTAGCCATAGGACTGATAAGTGTTTTCAAACTTGCATGTGGATACGTGATCCACTTGAACTGTGATTGTCTTTATTGTGCGCAAGGTCCTTGGTGTTAGTATAATCATAGTTGTCACTTGTCATGGTGTCGCGTAGGCAACACCTAGTCGCAGACTAGGCATCTGGTGCGTGGTGGACGGACACCAAGGCTTATCGCCTCTTTTGTGGTAGTTTGGCGGTCGCCTGGAAGCTGCAGTTGTTGTCCAGGGTGACTAGGCTCCGGGAATGGGCTGGGAGAAAAAAACACTCACGGGTGGGATTCATTTTACTTAGCGGGGAGAGAGAGGGAGAGGGAGAGAGAGGAGGGAATGTCCTGAACCCTAGGGTTGCTGTCGCTGACCGGCTGAGCCTATGGAGGGGACTAGGGAAAGAGCTTGGGATAGCACGGTAAGGGAGAGCAGAGTTGGAGAAGTCAGAATAGTATTTTTATTTAGTATTTTACCCTTTTTTTTGTGCAGAAAAGTGGTGTTGTGGAACAGTGGGCTGTTGTTCTGCTTCATCCACTTTTCTCTCCAAGTGTGATTTGGGAGGGAAATACAAGGTTCTATATGAAAAAGAAGATCAAATCTTCTGTGGCTGAAATGTATGGCCTAAATATGTTAAATATAAATTGTACTCTTGTTATTATAGTAAAATATTTTTTTTACTATATATAATCTATTGCCTAATTGTCGTGCCTAGGTGTCCAGGCGGTACCGAGGCACCGTGATAACCTTGGGTATGTACCAGTTCGTGTAGAGTCAGTGCTTTATGATAGTAATAACGCACACACATTTGGAGAAAAATCTCTGTGTAGGCTGATATAGTGATTTACTCGTTTATGCGATATTCAAACCGTATTTTAGTGTAAAAGACATATTTGGTGATTTAACCGTGTAATAGAATAGTTAGTTTTTGAAATTATTCCTTTTTAATGGCTGGTATTCATCTATGTTTCTGACTTTCAGTTAATAATGCAACACCCACTGCCTCGTGTTCTAATTGAAAAGTTTACTTGGTTAACCGTAATATTCTTATATAAAATAACCTCTGGCATGGCACCTGAGGACGTTTGTTACTCTTCTTATTAATTGATGTGATTCTTATGCTTCATTAACTTAAAATACCAATCAAGTAAAGTTAAATGCCCCCCCCCCTCCTTGTCCTTATTGTGTTAAACAGGAAAAACTGAAAGAGAAAAAGCCGACTATGATAGAAGCACTGAGTCAAACGCTTCAAGCAATGCATAAGTCTGGCTGTATTACTCTTCTTGATGTGATCGAAGGTTAGTGTGTTTTTGGGTAGCCGCTGTATTTTTTATTTCGGTATCTGTCACATTCTTTAAAATATTGTGATGGTTAGCCTGTGGTCTGGAAATTGTGACAGGCTTGTTTAGTCTGCAGTAGTCCATTATGTAATTGGCAGCATACTTTGTTTAAAAGTAACGGAGACATACCTGAAAAAGTGAAAATGATGGTGTTTTAACTTTTAAAGTAACGTCCTTTTGTGCTTGAAAACGCTGAACTCAATATTCATATTTGGCTCAAAATGTGAATAAGAAGATGGTTTTTTGTGTTATTGCAGATGTTCGGGTGGCTGTAAAAAACAAGGTCCCTCTTGTTCGATCCTTAACGTTGAACTGGGTTACATTTTGCATTGAAACAAGCAATAAGGCAACTGTCCTAAAGTTGCACAAGGATTATGTGCCTATCTGCATGGAGGTGAATAACCGTTTTTCAGTTTACTGCTTAGGTTTTCTTCTTGTTGTATTTACTGTTATGTATCTGCACTTATCTTTATTTTCTATTGTTAGTGCTTGAATGACGGCACCCCAGAAGTGCGGGATGCTTCATTTTCCGCTTTGACTGCCATAGCTAAGGTTTATTTCTTGCGTGCGTGTTTTCCTCTTGACATCTTTCTATCCTTAAATTTTACTTACTGTCTATGGGTTTTTGTGGTACCTTTGCTGTCTGTATAGATGGTTGGTATGAAACCCTTGGAACGATCCCTGGAGAAATTAGATGATGTGAGGAAAAAGAAACTGTCAGATATGATTGGTTCCTCCAGTGATACTGTTTTAAGTTCAGGGACAGGTTAGAGCTGCTATTACTTTCATAGTTTTCCATCTTTTGACATGTGATCCATATGCCTCTGTTTTGTACCGATTTCTATACAAACTATACCATTTCAGTGCCTACCTCAAATTCAGGAACTGTCACATCTGCTCGAGAGGTACCTTGTCTATCTTTTGATTTGACTATTATCTAGTCGAGTGCCTGTGCATTGCACTAGATCTCAAATAATTGATACCATAAATTGTAAACTCTCAAAAACAAAATAATCTGAGTTTCCCTACATCCACGAGTTGGTTGCCCATGAGACTCGATTTTGTTTTTCACTAAATCAACATACTATAGCAACCCTATGAATGAAATCCACCGTGCACAGATAATTAACTTTAAATTTGGAAATTTCATAACAAATTCCCACCCTATAAGCAAGCCAAATCACACCACTAGTCCTATGCATACACATGCGTAGATGATCCCATGCTTTGCAGAATATCCTCCAAGGCACATGCATATGTATACATAGATCCATCCACAAAAGATCCTAAGGTAGACCCACCATCACCACCAACTCAAATATTTGTAGGAGTGAAGATTCTACAAGTTTACAACACATTACAGCCTGTAGTCTGTAGAGCGCTTCTCTTCTAAGGTTCAATCTGAGGTTGTTGTGCTGCTATGGAATCTAGTTTGTTACAATAATTTTACCAATTCCAGTAAGATTCCGCTGTTATGGCTAAAAAAATCATGCTTTCAGGTTGTTATTACATCGAAAAATAGAAAAATAAAAGTGCTTTGAAAAGCCACCACAGTACCACACGAAGCATAAGGATTGGAGGTTTTTACCAGCCACGTTTATCATAAGAACATCTTTTCATGACCAACGCTTAAAATGCCTGTATCAGTGTACCTTGGTATAGCAATTGACAAACCAATTATGATTACTCTGTTTTTGTGTAGGTTACAGATAGCTTATCGATGAGGAGATCTGCTGCAAGCATGCTTAGTGGAAAGAAGCCTGTCCAGGCAGTGGTTAGTGTTGTTCTTTTCCTGCTCTTGGATGTGCATACCATGTCATAGTTTCTAATCTTTGAATTTGGCCACCATGTTCATATTTGAGGGTTTATCTTTTTTTGTTTTTGTTTTAAGGCCGCTACTAAGAAATCTGGACCAGCAAAATCTACCGCTGCAAAAAAGACAGATGGTGGACCACAGTCAAAGGCCTCTGCTGCTCCTGAGATTGAAGCTATTGAGGTGATTTGCTTATCAGAATTGAATCCATTTCCTTCTTACAAGCAAAGCTCTTCATGATTTGCATGTTTATGCAATCTGTAAGGTGTTTTAGTTGCTAGTCTAGAGTACATATTCACATATCTTTGTTCATTGTCTCACCAATTTTTCTGGAAAATTTGTAAATAGTCTACACTCGAAGTATAACGTCCAGACTCTAGTATTTGAATTTACCATAAGGATACTAAAACCTATATATTTAGCTGAAGATGTTTCCGTGATGCCCTACTGGTGTGAGTGACAATTATGAGATGTTTTTTCTTAGAGAGTAATAACTGAAAAATCATTAAACATGGAACATAGATGCAAACTTACATGTTTATTTATTTGATTTCTTGCAGCCAGCAGAGATGAGTTTGGAAGAAATAGAAGAGAGGTTAAATTCTGTTGTAAAAACAGAGACAATTTCCCAGTTAAAGAGCACTGTCTGGAAAGAGCGCCTTGAAGGTTACCAAAGATCCTGTGCTGCCTGTTTTATTCTTTATTTTGCTTGGGTTGGAAGAATAAGATTTGAGTTGTGTCTTTTACATCTATGCTATACTTAAACAAGGAAATATTGTCGTAGCAGTGTTTGATGGATCTTATTACCATTCCTGTTCCATTCCTTTATATTCTATACCTTGTCTGGGGATTAAGGTTGTTCTAGTAATTTCTTCTCAAACGTTAAGGCTTCTATGGTCTACAATGAGACCCTAATATTGTACTATTTGGCAGCTATTGGCTTGCTACGACAGGACGTGGAAAATCTTACAGAACTTGACAAATCTGCTGAACTCTTGGTTCGATTATTATGTGCTGTGCCTGGATGGAGTGAAAAGAATGTGCAGGTAATTACCAATAATTTTGCATGGAGTGGAAAATCTATTCCCTTTCCTTCCTTATGGAAGTAATGTCCTGTGTATTTTAATTGAAACAGGTTCAACAGCAAGTTATAGAGGTCATCACCTACATTGCCTCAACTGTAAAAAAATTTCCAAAGCGATGTGTCGTTCTATGCCTCCTTGGTATGAGCTCCTCTTACTTCAGTTTGTACTTTTACTTTGCTGGTGGTTCACCCTTGAAATGAGCATTATCTTGTCTCAATTAGACCTGGCAACATGTCAACGACATAAAACAGCATCAGTGAGTTTGAGCATGACACAAGCTCAAATTTGGCTTGTACTAAGCTTGGTGACACTGTATCATTATTTAACAGCAAACATTATATCATGAGACTTGGGTGCTGAGTATAGTGCAGTATATTCATAAATATACTAGGTTAGTCAAGTCGATCTCAAGCTTTGCTTGATGAGGAGTTTGGGCTTTATTATTATTTCAAGCTCGGTCAAATTTGTGCCTACCAAGTTCGATTTGCTTGTTACTTGTGAGTTTTTTTTTCTAGCTGCACTTTTGGTTATTGGGTTTAGAAGTAAGCATAGACTATGTGCTCACTTCTGAGCTTCTCTGAGAAGCTGGAGAGGGGCTTCGGCTTCTCACTAGAAATGGGGCCTAAGCTTTTCTGATAGTCCTGAGAAGGCTCCCCCAAACAGTTCCTAGAATTTAAGCTGCTCATGTCTAAAGAAAAGCTGAAACTTGTTTTAACTGCCTACTTGCACCTTATGCCAACAAAGGTATAAATAGTTAGTTTGCACTGGTACAAAATATTTTTGAGCAAAGTTGGCAACAAGGAAAATCTCAGAAAGAATTTTTATGTTGACCTTGGACAAATTTCATCATATGTTAGTTTTTAAACCAATAATTGTCAGAACATTTTTATTCAAATATAATGTAGTTTAATATCAGAATCTTGTTTATGCCCAGAATTTTATTCTATTGATCTTTACATTTTATCTTGGAGGTTTCTTGGTTTGTGTGCATATCATATATGGTACATTATCTGAGATTACATGTAGCCTTCTTGTATCAATCGTACATCGTACCTCTTCATATCCTATTATTGTTTATGTGTTATATAATGCTGATTATTGCAAAATTGCTATTTTCTCTCAGGCATAAGTGAAAGGGTTGCTGATATAAAAACTCGGACCCATGCAATGAAATGTCTCACCGCCTTTTGTGAGGCAGTAGGTCCGGGATTCGTGTTTGAAAGGGTACGTGATAACATAACAATAAAGCTATCACTGCAGTTTTTTATGTCCTGTTATGCATGTTCACACTTTCAGCATGACCCTCCTTTGCTGCTGAGGTTATCACATATGAATCTTAGTGCATGAACCATAGACATTTTTTTCAATTTAATTTAATGCTTCGAAAAGTAACATTTAGTTAAATGGACAGTGAAGATCTCTGTGGTATGATATTGAATATTACAACAAACAATAGTTTACGTATCACTTGCTCCTGGTCTGATATTCAACAGCCACCATAATTATGCCTATCATTTTTTGTAGCTATACAAAATAATGAAAGAGCACAAGAATCCAAAGGTTCTTAGTGAGGGTATTATTTGGATGGTCTCTGCTGTAGAAGACTTCGGGATCTCCAATTTAAAGCTAAAGGTGCACTTTTCTTTGTATGTTTTCATTATACTTATAAAGTCACTGCACTCTTGTTCTTAGTCTTCTTTATCGTTCCAGGATATGATTGATTTTTGCAAAGACATTGGTCTGCAATCTAGTGCTGCTGCAACAAGAAATGCAACTATCAAACTTATTGGGATGCTGCACAAGTTTGTAGGACCAGGTTGTTTACTCATTTCTTAATTCAAGTATGGCTTGATGAATGCACCGATTATATGTTTTTGAAATAAACCTTCCTGCAGATATCAAAGGCTTCTTAAGTGATGTCAAACCAGCCCTTCTTAGTGCTCTGGATGCTGAATACGAAAAGAATCCATTTGAGGTATGCTGTGTCTGTCTTTGTTTGGAAAATGTGTTCATTTCATGTTTTTTTTCATTAACATCAATTTGGTTCAATTAACAGGGTGCTGCTGCTGCTCCGAGGAGAGCAGTAAGAGCTTTGGATACTGCATCTTCTACATCTGCTGCCTCATCTGATGGGCTGCCTAGGGAAGACATAAGTGCGATTATAACACATACTTTACTAAAAAATTTGGGGAGTCCAGACTGGAAGGTACTAGATAGTTATTTGGTTTGTCTTTTACCTCTTTGGTTGATTCTGTAAGTTGGCCTGCATTTTATTTTGATATTGTGCTTATGTCAAATGACAGGTACGGCTGGAGTCCATAGATGCAGTCAACAAAATTGTGGAGGAGGCCCATAAACGCATTCAGCCGACAGGCACAGGTTCATTGTTTTCTGAAAGAACTGTTAAATGTGTTTCGTTGGGTTATATTCATCTAAGTTATACCATATTATCTTGGTCATGTTGGAACTGCAGTGGACCTGTTCACAGCGCTAAGAGGCCGTCTTTACGACAGCAACAAAAATTTAGTGATGGCGACCTTGTCGACGATTGGTGGTCTTGCATTTGCTATGGGCCCTTCTGTTGAAAAATCAAGCAAGGTTTGTAATCAACTCTACTTTTGTGTTTATATTTTCTTACTATTGTTCTTTTGCACCTATAATAACTGGTAACTTTATGTTACGAAGGGTATTTTGGCAGATGTTCTAAAGTGTCTCGGTGACAATAAGAAGCACATGCGAGAGTGCACATTGATTGCTCTAGATTCATGGGTTGCTGCTGCTCAACTTGACAAGATGGTTCCATATATTACAGTGTCTTTGGGTGATCAGAAAACTGGTTCAGAAGGGCGAAAAGATCTTTTTGATTGGTTATCTAAGCATGTTTCAAAAATGAGTGATCCATCTGAAGCTTTGCCTTTATTGAAGCCGTCTGCATCTTCTTTGATGGTATTAGTCAAATAATTGAATTATTTGATTGGTATTCATTTATTTAAAGCCATATTGTAGCTCATTTGAATTCTAATGATTGCTATATCCTTCTATTTCAAAAGGATAAATCTTCCGAAGTCCGCAAATCTGCTGAATCCTTTATGAATGAAATTCTCAAAATTTGTGGCCAAGAAGTGGTATGGTTTCATCCTATATATTCTTTTTATTCACTTGTCCATTTTTTTCGAATCATTTTCCCTGTGACTGAATACATTGTTTGGTGTAGGTTGCAAAGAACTTGAGAGATTTGCCATCACCTACTTTGGCCATTGTAGCAGAGCGGTTGAAACTGTCCACAGTACACGAAGGTGTCTTACAGAATCTTGTTTTACACTAGTTGTTTTTCTCAACTCTTGTTGGTATGTCTGTATTGATTCGGTGTTACTGCATCATTTAAATAGGAATGTCTGATTCTGTGAAGATGGTCACAACAAGCATGAGCTTAGCATCAAAAGGAGGTTTGAAGAACGGCAAACATGGTCCGAATGATCGTGGGTCTAATGTTGGCAAAGCTGTATCTCAAGTGCGTGACTTTAATGCCTATGTCATTCTGGAAAATGATTCCCTTTTTCTGACTGTTATTTTTCATTACCAGAGAGGAATTCCAGCAAGGGCCTCCATTACTACAATTTCTGCTCAAGACTCGTTACAATCTCAGGCATTATTTAACATTAAGGACTCAAACAAGGTACGCAATCATCAGTACCTGCAACCTCCCAAGGTCATGCGTTGAATTCTTATATTTTTATTTAATTGTTCAGGAAGAGCGGGAGAGACGCGTTTTGGTACGTAAATTCAAGTTTGAAGAACCACGCCGCGAGCAGATTGATGAACTGAAGGTTCGTGTTGTAGAAAGAGAACTGTTTTAACAGTTGCAACTTAACCTGTTTAATAAGCAAAACCATACACCTAGCTGATACACTGTTAGGGATAATGGTGAGCAGAAGCTGGTAATACCAACTGTTATATGGCAAGCACAACCCTCGTTTTTACATTTCGGTGATGCCGGTTCAATTTCAATCAGAAATCTGTATACACAACAGTTGCATGCAACTTAATCCGATGCAAACAGTAGCAGATGCTATTCTATACAGTTGTATAGCAGGTTAATAAGAAGAACCTAGCAGATGTGCTGGTGTCCAAAGCTGGTATACTGACTGTTGACTGGGGAGCAACATGCCCTATTATATCTCACTAATGTTGGCTTGGAATTTATCATAGAATCTATTATCACTAATGCTATTTTAGATTCAATTATGGAATCTGTTCGTTTTTATCTCAAGCACCTTACCCTCCTTTCGTCTAGTTGTGTGGATGTTATATTCATACTATCCAAAAATATGCACATGGTCCTGCTGATGTTAGTTTTTGTAGCAAATATCTCCTGCTGTAATGCAGTGCAGAAGAATCTAGTGTTTCAATATGTTTTATATGTTTCTTAGACATGTTGATCTGATGTTTCCTGCAATTTTCTTTTTTCCCCACCTGTGCGCACTGGGCAGTTCATTTTGCCTATTGTGGTATTTAACATCATGTGGACAACTCATCTGATTTCTTTCAAATAAAATTTCATCTGCAGGTTGATTTATTTAAGCATTTCCGAGAAGATGTAAGCTTGCGATTATGGAACTCAGATTTTAAGAGGCAAATAGATGGTATTGAGTTGCTACAGAAGGTTGGAAATTGATGACAATCTTGGAAGTTATCTCTGTGCAACTTAATATGCAACCTAGCTCATATGAGTGTGTTGTTGTGATGCTATCTAATTGTGCAGGCACTGCCTTCAAGTGGGAAAGAAGTGATCGAGCTTGTTGATATACTATTAAAATGGTTTGTCTTGCGTTTTTGTGAATCTAACACAACATGTTTGTTGAAGGTAAATAGTTATCGTGCTAGTTAAGAATTCGTATAAGCCTGATTTTCTTTTGTTGGAGCACTTAACTTAATCGATTTCTGTGTATTTTGTGTTATTTTGACTTTTAGGTGCTTGACTTTCTTCCTGAGCTCTTTGATGTTATGAAAGATCATTCTTATATGCTAACGGAAGCAGAAGCTGCAATCTTCCTTCCTTGTCTTATAGAGAAGGTACCATTGAAAGTTAAGTTGTACAAAAAATTGATTAGTTTTAGTCTAGGAAGCATCGATACGCGATACCGGTACGACGATACAACAATTCCCCAAAATCATCGATACGGTGATATGGCAACATACATACATACAATATATTAATAATAACAAAACGAAACAAACCCTAAAAGCAGAAAAATTATTACATACACATCTGCCTTACCCATGGCCTACCTGTCAGTCTAGACTCTAGACAATGTCTGAGCCCACCTCTCCCTCACCCACACCTCTCCTCTCACCCCAAGATCACCTCTATAACTCTCTTCACCCGTGTCACAGCTCTCCTCTTCCATCATCAGCGCTCTCCACCCTCCACCCTCGCTCGCCGCCGGCGTCTCCGTCTTCTGCCCTCACCCTCTCTTTCTCTTCATCGCCACCGATCCGTGCTAATCCCACCGCTATTCTCTGCTCGGAGAGTTCGCTGACGTCTAGATCCTACCGGATCCAGACGACGGAGTTCCAAATTCGGTCGCCGACGGTGCTGCATGTGGCGACGGCAGCGCTGCGCGTCCATCAGCAGTGAAAGAAAGGGATAGAAAGGGAGAGGAAAGGAGAGGAAGGGAAGTAGTACCCGCGTCCATGCAGGAGCATCGCCGCCCGCCGCCGTCCGCCACTGCTGGGTGGGAGACCCTTGTGTCTCCTCTGCTGTCGTGTGTGTGAGGAGCAAGGATTGGAAAACCGGAACCGGTAGAAATCCCGGTCGGAGGCCCAAAACCGGTTACCGGAAATCCCGGGAAAAACTCAGTCGAATTTCATCTGAATACATTTGAATTTGGGATATATCCGTCGGGATTTTGAATTTGAACTTAAATTTGAACATTTCCGTCCGGGATTTTTTTTCTCGGTCCCCACTGGCAGAGATCGAAATCCCAGCCGGTTTCCGCCGGTTACCGACGGTAACCGGATTTACCGGTGGGAACCGGGATTTGAAATACCGGCCGGAAACTTCAAATTTGAATTCAAATTCAAAATTCCGGCGGAAACATCTCAAATTCAAATTTATTTGGATGAATTTTGATCGAGTTTTTTTTTCCCGGGAATCCCGGTTACCGGCCGCCCAACGGTATTCCCTCCGGAAACGTATTTTGATCCCTGCCGGTAAGGCCGGTTACCGGCGGTAATCGGCTGGGTTTTTTTGTCCCTAGTAAGGAGGCGTCATGGTCGGGAGGCGTGGTGTGGAGGACTGAAGGCAGGTGTTGTTGTAGTGGGCTGTTGTTGTACTGGGTCGTATCGGAGAGAGATCCCACAGTATAGGAGTGATTTTCAATTTTTTTTTAAAAATAAAAAATAGCCCAATACGTATCAGTGCAGCATCTGTATCAGGTACGGTATCCGATACCAGTACATTGACTCAGAGAAGTATTGGTGCTTCCTAGGGCTTTTTGTATTGTATCTTCACATTAGAAACATGGGCTGGAGATATTTTCTCCATTGCATTTTGCTTTGGAACTTACAATTTTTTGTTGTTGTATGGTATTGCAATGTGTGATTGCAGTTTTTAACTACTTCCTTTCATGTCTAAACAACTGTTGTATACTTGTATTGCAGTCTGGTCACAACATTGAAAAAGTCAGGGAGAAAATGGGGGAGCTGATAAAGAAAATTGTCAACATCTATTCTCTTTCCAAACTACTTCCCTATATTTTGGAGGGACTTCGCTCCAAGAATAACCGAACTAGGATAGAGTGTGTTGATATTATTGGATATTTCATGGACCATCATGGGACTGAGGTCTGGATTACTATCTTTTCCCCCCTTTGTGGTAGTTGGTAGATGGTCTTGCTTACTTGTAGGTCATGCTTTCTTGCAGGTTAGTGGGTTGTTGAAAAATTTGCCATCTGTCGCGGCATTAACAGCAGAGCGCGATGGTGAAATCAGGAAAGCTGCTCTTAATACACTTGCCACTGCTTATAAGAACCTTGGTATGTCCTTTCCCCTTTTCTTCAGTAGAAGATATTTCATGCTATATTCTAAATGTTTTTTTGGGTACTTATCCTACCAATATTTGCAATATATTCAAACCCTTAACCCTATCGCAAAAATTAGATGTTCTCGTCTACTAATGAATGATGGAAACTTTCGCAAGCTCCTGTGATACTACTCCTGAGAATTGTATTTTATCTGTCGAACATGCTTGCTTGCATATTTGCACAAGTGTCAAATCACTGCATGTTCACATTGCACATATTAGCTGTAGTTACGTCTTTGCAAAATGTTGTGATATTGATTTACAAGAGCCTCTTAGTCTACTCTCTTTGGTGAAACAGGGGACGATGTATGGCGATATGTTGGAAAACTTTCAGATGCTCAAAGAAGTATGCTCGATGATAGGTTTAAATGGAAGGTTACTATCTATCCCCACAAGACCTTTCTAGTATTTTTAGTGTAAAATCACACAATCACCTGATACAGTCAACGGATGTATAATCATGTTGTTTGATGGTATAATGTCAGGGTCGAGAAATGGACAAGAGGAGAGAAGGAAGGCCTGGTGATGCTCGAGCAGCTTTGAGGCGTTCAGTTAGAGAGAACGGGTTAGTTCTTTTTTTTTGAATCATGCCATTTGTTTTCCCGGTATGTGTAATATATTCTTTATCGCTTGCTCTCCCTACTTTGAGGACTGAAAAAGATTGAAAATTTTGAGCGAAAATATAACTGTTTAACCTCTTGCTTCTTTTGTGATGACATTGTGTTTTTAATTATTCATTTCCTTTCATTTTTCGGATATAGGTCCGATGTAGCAGAACAAAGTGGGGAAATGGTTTCCCGTTCAATGGCAGGATCAATGATCTCAAGGTGCTCCAGTTATCTTATTTCTCTGTTCATCATTCTTTCTGTATTTCATAGCATAACTCTACTTGTGTATGCTTGTTTATCAATAGGGAAAACATTGGGTATGCTGATGCTCATATGGATAGGCATGTGGTACCTAGGCAGATGCCAACAGCAACAACTGGTCCTGCAGACTGGCGTGAAGCTCTTGATATTGTTGCCTTAGGTTTGCCTGAGCAGGTCGTGCTGTTGATCACTTCCCATAGTTCTACCACATCTTTTCCTCCCGTTGATGCACTGTGTTTATTTTTTTCAATGCTATATTGTGGTATCTAGCTGTAACAACCTACTTGCTTCACCATATTTGTACATTAACTATTGTAGCGCAAACATTAGTCTGAGATGTTTTAGTGTATGCAGTCTGTTGAAGGAATGAAAGTCATATGCCATGAGCTAACTCAGGCGGTAGATCATGAAAGCTCTGTGCTTGATGATCTCATCAGGGAGGCTGACAGATTAGTTTCATGCTTGTCTGTTATGGTAAGTCTTCGTTGTTTTCTCAAAGTCACCTTTGATGTTTGCTAACTCTGATGATGATGAATCTTTCAGGTTCCAAAAACCTTTAACTTCAGCCTGTCTGGGGCTTCCTCAAGGTCTTGCAAATATGTTTTAAATACTCTCATGCAGGTTTGTTGATAAGTTTGTGTTCACCCTTATTTTATTTATTTATGGTTAAATGCTGTTTATAGATTCTTGGTTATTTTACAGACTTTCCAGATCAAACGTCTTGCTCATGCTGTGAAGGAGGGTACCCTAGATAACCTTATCACAGAGCTACTACTTTGGCTTTTAGATGATAGAGTTCCTCTGATGGATGATGGCAGTCAACTACTTAAGGCTCTCAATGTCTTAATGCTTAAAATCCTGGTCTGTATATTTCTTTTCATGCTCAGTTTTGCTTGCTACCTGCTCTTTGTATAATGATCTTATTTTGAGCAGGATAATGCCGAGAGAACATCCTCATTTGTTGTGCTAATTAATTTACTGAGGCCTTTAGACCCTTCAAGATGGCCATCCCCTACTCCATCAGAGTCCCTTGCTGTAAAAAATCAGAAGTTTTCAGATTTAGTTGTTAAATGTTTAATTAAGTTGACGAAGGTTTGTGATTATTTGATATCAATTGTTGTGAATCTCTACGGGACATTACTTCTGATAGCATATGTCATCTTTCAGGTTCTTCAGAGTACAATATATGAAGTTGACCTTGATCGCATTCTTCAAAGCATTCATATTTATTTACAAGAACTAGGAATGGAAGAGATACGGAGAAGGTTTGTGGTGTTAACTTGGAGTTGAATATTTAGCTGTTTAATTGACTTCTTTTTGGATTTTAGATACATACCGATGCTTTGCATATTCTGTAGGGCTGGAGCTGATGACAAGCCACTAAGAATGGTCAAAACTGTGTTGCATGAACTTGTAAAGCTTCGAGGTACAGCAATAAAAGGTCATCTTTCAATGGTTCCTATAGATGCTGAACCTCAGCCAATCATTCTGGCATACATTGATCTTAATCTTCAGGTAAAACTCGCTACATCACGTCTTTTTACTGTTCCATCAAAGCTTTTACGCACACCCCTTTTTGCTAATCAATATTATTGGGTCATCCTAGACCCTTGCAGCAGCTAGAATGTTGACGCCTTCTGGACCTTTGGGCCAAACTCACTGGGGTGATGCTGCATCAAACAGTCCAAATCCATCCACTCATTCAGCTGATGCGCAATTGAAGGTACAATCATTTCCATGTTCTTTTTACTACCTCGCGTTTGTGAAATGGCTACATTCAACTTTATACATTAATTTGACACCTATTTCACCTTTATTTTGGATATGATCAGCAAGAGCTTGCTGCAGTATTCAAGAAAATTGGTGACAAACAAACATGTACAATTGGTCTTTATGAACTCTACCAGATATCCCAGCTGTACCCGAAGGTATTACTCCTTGTCAAGTTTGATTTTTACTGTCCAGCTTTGGCCTGGCAGGTCAAGTGAATTCTAAAAGCTTCTTGAGCCTAGGTGCTATTTTTAAAAATTATGTTGAATTAACTGGGTTTATGCCTTTGTGTTCAGAATTGTAATTGATGTTGAGTCTACACTAGCACAGGTTGCAATTTGCATACATTTTTAACTCTTCGGAAAATTAAATCTGAAAGACCCTAGGTTTAAGCTGTTAATTTTGTTTCAGTTGATCATTTGCTATGTATGTTTCCCTTCAAAGTTGGTCATATTTCGAGCTGTCTTTTCTATTTTAGTACCTTATTCAAGAACATGCTTTTCGCAGGTTGATATATTTGCTCAGCTTCAGAATGCAAGTGAAGCTTTTAGAACCTACATCAGAGATGGGCTAGCTCAGGTTCGTAATCTCACTCCTGGAGGGGTTTAAGCTTGTTTTGATAATTTTGAACTAGATACAAGAAATTATATTTTTAGTGCATGCAGGTTGAGAAGAATGCTGCAGCTGGAAGAACACCCTCTAGTCTTCCATTATCGACGCCACCACCAATAGCATCCATACCCTCTCCAAAATTTGCGCCTTCTCCTGTTCACACAAAATCATTAAATAGCAAAACAGATACTAATGAAGATTATGCCAGTGGTGACACACGGCCCTTTAGAGGCCCAGGAGACTCTGATTCTAGGTTACAATCTACTGACCAACAGACCGATATATACCAATCCTCAGGTCTCCCTCCCGTGCTACCTCTTTGCACCCGCATGTCTCACCGTATATGGGTATCAACATTGATATTTTTGTCATCTGACTTTTGGAATTATTATTTCCATGCCAGCAGGGACGTTGGATGCTCTTAGGGAAAGGATGAAAAGCATTCAAGCTGCAGCTGTAGGAGGCCATTTTGATGGAGCTCAGACTCGGCCGTTGGCAAGTATGAATGGTAATATGCTCCTTGGGTCAACACGATTGGATGGTGAACCCCAAGCACAAAGTAATATTCCACCCATGGATGAGAGAGCATTGTCTGGGCTGCAAGCACGAATGGAGAGGCTAAAGAGTGGGTCTATGGAACCACTCTAAATACAGTAACAGTACTATGAGAAATACCAACCATTGTAATTCATTGTAAATTTGCGGCTTAGTCATGCTATTTGTAGATAGGTATGTCAGACGCATTACATGATACGGGCCGACATTTTGTAACCCCCGTTCCTGGTCAACCCATTCTTACAAAGTTTTTCGGTGCAGTTTTAGAGAAGCTAGCCAGATGCTTTGCTTGTAGCTTGCCTCTTGAGGGCCTTATTAGTATTTTGACACATTTTTCCGTCCAGTGTTGAGTTTTCCTGTGTTGTACTTGTACAGCAATAGAATTGAGCGTTTCAATAACTGCAATTGTCTCAAATTAACTGCAATTGTCATTTGTGAAATCTTATGTTCGACTGGAAGTACCCAATTTGAGCTTTGATGTGTTTTTTTTTTTAAAAAATATCTGCGATGTCTTAACTTAGGGCCCGTGAAGATGAATCTGCCGGTCCTGTGCAATAATGTTTCGTTCGAGTTTCCTCAGTTCTTTTTTTTTGGGGTGGGGTGGTAATCATAGAGTTATGTGCCGGTCATCGCCATGCTGACTGAACGTTAAGCGGTTTTCTGAATAAGATAGCAAATGCAATGCCTTGGCCGATAACGAAGCAGCAAAAGCAATGAGAGAGGACTGCTTTTACGTTTGGAGCAGGTCAACACAACAGGCTACATTATTCTCGGACAGGAAAAGGAAAGAATATAGCACATTACTATATTAGTACATAGGAATATAAATGTATGATATGACAAACTAGGCTGTATGACAGCATCCCACGCGGTCCCATTCCCATCCATTAGGCAGGCTATCAGCTATCTAGCCAGATTAGTCTTGGCAATTTTTTAGGAGCATTTGTTTTAGTCTCCCAGCCAGCCAACCAATGTCTTAGCCCATCCTAAAGAGCTAGCCAAACATTACGTAACAAAGACGGCTCATTTAACTTGTGCGCATGCGCCACAAAAGCGGCTCACTTAATTTGTGCGGATGTGTCATCTAAATCACCGTACTTTTAAAATGCACATATAAGTTGTTGATGTAACTTAAGTAGATCATTAATCCATCATAGCTGTTTATACATGCGTATTTTATAGTCGTGACATGCCACGTTGGATTCAATGTAGCTGCAAAACATTTGCACAGAACCCATAAATCATTTTTTCGTTAGCCCTACCCTGTGCCCTCACCTGAAGCTGATCCTGTTTGTGAGGACTTAGTACTGAGGACTATAGCGCTCCAACGACACCTGACGGTGTTGGCCCGAGCACAACATACTCCGCCGCTACCACTGTCTCCGTCGTCGCCTCCTCACTCCATCGACGCTGCAGTCCGCCTCTACCGCTGCCTCAGTCGCCTCCTTACTCCGCCTCTACCGCTGCCTCCTCCTCACTCCGCCTCTACCGCTGCCTCCTCCTCACTCCACTGCTGCCACACTCCGCCGCCGCCGTCGCCGTCGTCGTCTTCTCTAAGGTTCGGCCGCAAAAGGATCAGGGAAGAGGACTATGTCGAGAGATTGACTCAAGTGGATTTGGTCTGGTTTGATTGGATTCTCACAAGGGCACATTGGTAGGGTTAAGCGAAAAAAATGTACATGAGATTTTGTGTTAATTTTCGTAACCCGCATGAAGTTCGCATACATGATATGTTACGCGCACGAAATGTCTGTATGGACAACTATGATGGACCGATGATCTATTTAAATCACACCAGTGACCTAGATGTATATTTTGAAAATACAGTGACCTAAATGACACACTCCACAAGTGACACGTCCTGCATTTTACTCAACACTGTATATTAATATGTATCAGCCTGCGAATATGGTGATCCTATGCAGATTGGAAAATGCTTCACGTACCATGCTGGGTTACGAACTTACGATAGCAGTACGATCTTTCCGACCGAAGGTCCCGAGCCAATTCAGTAGGCCCCACCGATGCCCTCCTCATCTTCCTCACGCACTCTCCCTTAACCTTCTGCCCTTTCCTTGTTTCCGCTACGCCGCCACAGTCTGCACTCTTACACCCAAGGGCTAAGGCCACCGCCTCACAGCCACACGCCGACGTCGGTGGGATTGATTTCCACGCCACTGAGACCCACGCCTCACCCGGAGCATGGAGACTCACTC
The DNA here is from genome assembly GCA_036346395.1 of Hsuehochloa calcarea. NCBI lineage: Eukaryota > Viridiplantae > Streptophyta > Magnoliopsida > Poales > Poaceae > Hsuehochloa > Hsuehochloa calcarea. The sequence continues at coordinate 49,174,875 of CM070593.1, read as the reverse complement.
GATGTTGGGCGTGTGGGCTGGACATCGATCCCCACAGCACCATACCACATTAAGCTCCTCGGACCTTCGCTTGACAAGCCCACCTTCTACAATTTTGGAGCCTAATCACCCATGTGAATCCGCTAGTTCCTTTTCCTTATTGTTTTTTTCTTTCTTTTTGCTGATCTTAGAGAGGCATTTATTTTTGTTGATTTGGATATGAGAGGCTGGGAGCTTCCGAGAGGGAACAGAGACCAATCATGCAAGTTTGAGGTAATTCGTGGCAAAATTGATAGAAAGAGATGTATTCCTTGTAAATTGAGCAAAAAATGTTGTGGTCTTTTCCCATTTGTTTTTCGTTGCTATCTAGTTGTATTGGGACTTTTGTTGAATGGTAGATTTTACTGTCAAATGTCAATCGTTGGACGGACGCTTAGGATTCGGCAGCGCGAGTGGAGCTCAGCGAGCACCTCACGTCACTTGGCAAGAGGCCGGCGGTGACCAGCTCGGAGAGCGTGGGCACCACGCCGCCGCCCATTTCTTCGGCATCTTGCAGAGCTCGTGGATGAGGCTGCCTTGCGGTGCTCCCATGCTCCGCCACGACAGAGCAGCCCGGGCAGGTGCAGCCACGGCAGAGGATCGCCCGATGTGGGAACTAGACATTTTTCCACACGAGCACCAAAGCAATCTCACACGATGTCTCGCGTTGTGACGGGATCGTATGGCAAAACGTCGTGTGTATAGCGGCTCCGATGCAGGTTTAGGATGAGTTGCTCCCGCTTGTGCGCGGCTTCCAGCTCACCACTGCCGAGGAGCCCAATATATCAGGCCGATTAGAGGTGGCTAAACGGCTGGACCCGAAGCACGGTACTACTGACCCGGCCAGGCACAGCACAGCCAGCTAAACAGACCGGGCCACGCCAAAACGGCTGGGCGCTCCGCACCTGGGGCGTCCGTTAGCTCGGCCGCCATTCCTCCGTGGCTGGGTGCTGCCGCTCATCTCGTCGTGGGCACCGCCAAGGATAAAAAAACCGATCCCAGCGGAAATCCCGGTTGATGACCGGTATCGGTAACCGACCGGTTACCGAAAAAATTAGAAAAAAACCAATCAAATTTTGAACTACAGTTTTTCTGAAACCGGTAACCGGAAAAACCGGATGAAAACCGATCTTTTATGTTTTAATAGTGCTGAATATACTAAAAACTAATATTTCAATATATAATCTAGTATAACAATATATAAACCAACTAAGAAGGATATTATAGAGTCAAAAATTCAAATTTGAATTTAAAAGATGTCGACCGTTTTTTTTTCCCGAGACCGGCCGGAAAACCGGTAACCGCCGACCGGTATTTCAATCTATGGGCACCGCACGCGCCTGCTCCAAAGCACATTAGCACGGTGGCATTTTATATCGAATCCATTCTTGCGCCTCCAAAGGCAGAGCTGCTAGTAAAAAAAGTAATGGAGTACATCTTGCGCAGGTAATGCTGTCCCTAACTACATGCTTAATTTCTCGTTTGTTCGAGGAACTCACCAGTTGATCACGTGCACTACATTTTTTTTGCGATTAATCATGTGTACTATATCAATATCTTATCAAGTCTTTTTCTCTTTTCTTTTCAAGGGCCGTCTTATTTGGAGCCTGCAGGTCGACTCACCTTGTTCCGTTCCGGTTGCTTGGTCATCTGCGCTTGAGAGGGGCAGATCCTCCTCTCCCATCTCATCAAGGAGCAACACTCGCCATGGATCTCTCAGATTCCTCTCTCTTGATTGTGGTGTGATTAGATAGCTAGCATCACTGCAGACCCTCTCAAGGTTAGTGGTAAATGCATTTGCTCCTTTTTCTCACTCATTTTTTTGTGATTTACGAATCATGCTCTCATATGTAGTTTTCTCCAAGATGCATGGCTCCTTTGGTTCTTTCTCAATTTTGTGAAATGACAAGTAGGTACAGATATCCGCCAAAATAGTAAAACAGAATGGATTAAATCTCGTTTGGTATGTTTAGTCCTTCAGGATTATGAAACACATCCCATACGCGCTGCTTGGCCACTGCTGTGCTTGCGGCTTTGCGCACACCAGTAAGTGTAGTGGATGACGATAGCTGGAAGCTAGTTTTGGGATTATTTGTTTAAAATTTGATGTTGCATTAAATGGGATTTTGCCACTTGTTTGTAGTATTGTCCAAATTATGTCCTAGTCTGGTTTTCTACACTATTAATTCTATGTTGTACTGTACTATACAATTTATCTTATTTTGCTGGGAATTAGCAAACAGCTAGAGCAACTCATATGCGATGCTCTTTTATGTAGTATATTTTTGGTAACCAGAAATGGACGTTACGGGGAACAAGTTGCATCATCAAAGTTCGACATCAAAGAAAGTGGAGTTACAGTATCTAAAAACCATCACAAAGCAATTCTCCAAAGATCAAATACTTGGAAATGGTGGGTTTGGAACAGTTTACAAGGTATGACGTTCTTATATGGTCTAGCTTTTAAGATGTTTACCACAAATGGCCAAAAATAAATCCATATTAAGAGAGTGAAACAGGGAGACAAAGAAGATGGGGAGGTGGTTGCTGTGAAGAAGCTTATGAACATGGTAGGAATGGATGATAAGCAATTTTTGAATGAGGTTAAACATCTTATGGATCTCTGTCATCCTAATATAGTAAGGCTCGAAGGCTATTGTTACCATATAGAAAGGGAACTGACGTCCTACAACGGATCTCATATTTTTGTGGATGAGGTGTATAGATTGCTCTGCTTCGAGTATCTGCCTAATGGAAGCCTCGACAAGCATCTTACTGGTATGGTAATACAATGTGCTAACATAGTTGTCTTCCTTTATCTGTTCATTTTTTTAAAGTTCACATTATTTGAAGTCCAGCTCTACTATATATCGTGGCAAGCCAAATTACAATGGTAATATATGTGTTTCAATGTAAGAGAGTGTTGGAATGTAATATGGCAAGTGGGCCTGTCCACAATGCCTATATATATGTACGCTGACTATTCATGGTAATGTATTGAGAATTCCCCCAATTACTCTCTAATATGGTATCACGAGAAAGTTATGATCCTCGTTTCTCTCGCTTCCGCAAATAGCCGAGCGCGCCTCCTCCTCCGTCGTCGAAGCGCCGCCGCCGGTCATCCGATCGCGCTTCTCTCCTCGCCGTCGCTGAGTTCATCTACTCGCCGCCCCTCGTGTCGCGGACGCGCTTGTCGCGCGCCCTCATCATCGCAGATCGTCCCGCGGCCGTGTCCTTCGGCCAGTGCACGCGATCGCTCCAGAGAACGCCCACGTCGCTCACGTCCGGCCGTCGCTCACGCTCACGTCGCGTGATCGACTACGTCTCGCGTGATCGACCACGCTCACGCCGGACGCCGCACGTGGCGGATCGCGTGATCAACCCGTCGCCATGGCTGCGACCGACGCCGACCGCCGAGCCCGCGAGGCGCGCGAGGCTTTCGAACGCTCGGCCGAGGCGGCACGCAAGGCAGAGGCCGATCGGACTGCGGCCCTCGACGCATACGAGGCCAAGTACGCCGCCGTCCACGCCGCCGCCATCGCCGTCCTCAACATCAAGGTCCTCGTGCCCTTGGTTCTGGATCGCGCCGCCGCCAACTACAACCGGTGGCGCGCCATGTTCCTCACCGTCTTGGGCAATCGCCTCACCGACCACGCCCTCTCCGACGTCGTCAACGCCGATCGACCGCGTGCGGTGCGATGGATCGCACCGCATCGACATGGATCTATCAGACGATCCACGCCGACCTCCGAATCGACGATGAACCGCAAGCCCAACGCTCGCGGCGCCTGGACCCACCTCGAGAACGAGTTTCTCGGCCAGCGCGAATCGCGCGCCCTGCTGCTCTCGGCGGAGTTTCGCACGGCGAAACAGGGCTCGACCTCGATCACCGACTTCTGCCGCCGTCTTGAGACGATGGCGGCGACCCTCGGCGACTACGGCGATCCGATCGGGGATCGCACCCTGGTCCTCACCCTCCTCCGCGGCCTCAACGGCAAGTTCCGGCCCATGGTCTCCAACCTCAAGATGCGGCAGCCCTTCCCCACCTTCGAGGAGGCTCGCACGCTTCTCCTGCTCGAGGAGATCGACATCGACGACATCGCCGCCGGCGAGGCGGCCGGGGCCTCCGATCCGCCGGCCTCCTCCGCGTCCACCGCCCGCCGCCGCCCGGTCCTCCAACGGCGCGGCGGCCATGGCCACGGTGGCTGTGGCGGCTACGGCCGGCGCCCGGCCACGGCCACCACGGCCACGGCGGCGGCGGCTGGCGGCGGCACGGCCACGGCGAAGCGGCTACGGCGGCGAACCGGCCGCGCCAGCCGGCCGGCTCCCAACTCCGGCGCCGCCCGCGCGCGCGCCGCAGAACCAAAGAGCAGCGGCGGCCTCCACCACCGGCCGGCGGCCCTCGCCCACCGGCCGTTTCTACAACCCGTGGGCGGGTCACGTCCGGTTCTGGCCGTGCCCACCGAATGGTTCCGGGACGCCGTTTCGTCCTCCGCCGGCCGCCTTCACCGCGCAAGCAGCGAAGATCGACGCAAAGAACCGTACACCTTCGCCCTCCTCCGAGCTTGGCACGGCGCCACCGCCACCACAAAGAAGAAGACTTCGACTCCATGCAGGGCATGTCCTGGGACCCGTCCGCTCTCGTCAGCAACTTCAACACCATGACGCTGACGCCTCCTCCACCAGCAGAATGGTATGCTGACTCCGGTGCGGGTGCGCACATGGTCAACAACGCCGTATTCTCTCCACCCTTCACCCTCCATCGTCATCTAGTCCTTCATCTATCATTGTTGGTAACGGAGCTTCGCTTCCCGTTACATCTACTGGGTCACACTCTTTTTCCACTATCCGACGTCCACTTGTTCTTTCTAATGTCTTAGTGTCCCCTAACATTATTAAGAATTTGATTTCTGTACGTCGTTTCACTACTCTGATAATAATTGTTCCATTGAGTTTGACCCATTTGGCCTCTCTGTGAAGGACCTTCAGACACGGAGCGTGATCGCCAGGTGCAATAGCACGGGTGATCTCTACCCGTTCTTCCCAAAGACCTTCCAAAGACCATCGCGCCTCTCGCTACGCCTCATTGTCCACCTCCCTCTGGCATCGTCGCCTCGGTCATCTTGGACATGCGGCTTTATCCCAGCTCATTAGCTCCAATGCAATTTCATGTAATAAGCACAATATAGACCATGTTTGTCATGCCTGTCAGCTAGGTCGCCATGTGCGCCTACCCTTTAGTGTGTCAAACTCGCGTGCCACTCATCCTTTCGATTTAATACATTGTGATCTTTGGACGTCTCCAGTTGTCAGTGTGTCAGGCTATAAATATTATTTAGTCATTCTTGATGATTGCACTCACTACACCTGGACGTTTCCATTACGCCTTAAATCTGATACTTTCGGTGTTATCTCTAACTTTTTTTCCCATGTGCGCACGCAGTTCGACTCCTCCATCAAGGCAGTTCAGTGCGACAACGGCCGCGAGTTTGACCACTCCTCGGCCCGCACGTTCTTCCTCACTCATGGAGTCGTTCTTCGAATGTCGTGTCCCTACACCTCTCAACAGAACGGACGTGCTGAACGCACTCTTCGCACCGTCAACAACATCGTGCGGTCCCTTCTGTTCCAGGCCAGTCTTCCTCCTGTCTATTGGGCTGACTCACTTCACACTGCCACCTACCTCCTCAATCGTCACCCAACCAAGACTCTAGACGGCCGCACACCTTTTTTTGCTCTCCACGGCACACAGCCCTCCTACGCTCATCTTCGAGTTTTTGGCTGTGCGTGCTATCCCAACCTCTCGTCCACAGCTCCCCACAAATTATCTCCTCGCTCCACCTTGTGTGTCTTCCTCGGGTACTCCTCCGATCATAAAGGATATCGATGTCTCGACCTCCACTCCAATCGGATCATCGTCTCCCGTCACGTTGTGTTCGACGAGACGTTGTTTCCGTTCTCCGAGATGTCCTCCACTCCCCAGGATCCTGACACACTAGCCTTTTTGGACGATGCTGATGATTCCTCTTCGCCTATTTGGCCAAGAGTCGTATCGCAGTACTCGTCTTCCCGGGCATGGATGCCGCCGGGGACACTCAGCGCCCTCCTCGGGCGCTTGGCGCGCCGACCACGCCAAAGGCGGCCCGCCACAGAAACCAGCGGCAAGACCAGCGGCGAGCGGTAGCCACGGCCACGCAGCCTAGGCCGGGCGCCTCCCGGCGCCGCCTTTCTCCACCGGTCCGTCAAGGTCGCTGCGCCCTGCGGACATAGTGTCCCAGGTCGTTGCCAGCGGCGCCGGACGGACCACCACTACAGCTCCAGAGGCGATCGTTCCTGTCACTAATGCGCACAGCATGCGCACCCGTGGCAAGGACGGTTTTCGGCAACCCGTGGATCGCCTCAACCTCCACACGACGGTCGCGGCCACCTCTCCGGTGCCGTCGTCCGTCCGCGCGCCTCTCTCGGACCCGGCCTGGCGCCTCGCCATGCAGGCCGAGTTCGACGCTCTGCAGGGCAATGACACCTGGACTCTGGTGCCTCGCCCCCCTGGCGTCAACCTTGTCACCGGCAAGTGGGTTTTTCGTCATAAGTTCAAGTCGGATGGCTCTCTTGACCGCTATAAAGCTCGGTGGGTGCTCCGCGGTTTCACACAGCGTCCGGGCATCGACTATGATGAGACTTTCAGTCCAGTTGTCAAGCCAGCCACCATCAGGGTGGTCCTCACTTTGGCACTGTCTCGCTCCTGGCCAATTCACCAGCTTGATGTGAAGAATGCATTTCTCCATGGCACCCTGAACGAGACAGTCTACTGTGTGCAGCCTACTGGGTTTGTTGACTCTTCCAAACCCAATCATGTCTGTCGCCTGAACAAGTCACTCTATGGATTGAAGCAAGCTCCTCGCGCCTGGCACAGTCGCTTCGCCTCTCACATCACATCCCTTGGGTTTGTTGAGGCCAAGTCTGACACGTCATTGTTCATCTACTGCAGAGGTGCTGACATGGCCTTCCTTCTACTATATGTTGACGATATTGTTCTCACTGCGTCTTCTCCGAGTTTCCTTCACCGGATTATCGCCGCTCTTCGCCGGGAATTTTCTATGACAGACATGGGGCCTCTTCACCATTTTCTGGGTGTCAGTGTTCAGCGCCAAGGTGACAGCTTGTTTCTCTCTCAACGACAGTACATGCTGGATATTCTGGAGCGAGCTGGTATGAGTAACTGCAAGCCGAGTAGCACTCCTGTGGACACTCACTCCAAGCTCCCTGCTGATGGTGCCTCTGTTCCAGATCCTAGTCAGTACCGCAGTCTTGCTGGGGCTCTTCAGTATCTCACCTTCACCAGGCCAGATATTGCCTATGCAGTTCAGCAGGTTTGCTTGTATATGCATGACCCCCGGGAGCCCCATCTGAGCGCTCTGAAGCGCATTCTCCGGTACCTTCAGGGCACCTTGGACCTCGGATTGCACCTTCACCGGACCTCTCCAGCTGACCTCACTGTCTACACCGATGCAGATTGGGCAGGTTGTCCTGATACACGCAAATCCACCTCGGGTTATGCGGTATTTCTCGGGGACAATCTCATCTCTTGGTCGTCCAAGCGTCAGCCTACAGTGTCCCGGTCCAGTGCAGAGGCGGAATATCGAGCTGTCGCGAATGGAGTCGCCGAAGCTTGCTGGTTGCGCCAACTCTTGACAGAGCTTCGCTGCCCTCTCCGTCGTGCTACAGTGGTCTACTGTGATAATGTCAGCGCCGTTTATCTCTCCACCAACCCGGTTCAGCATCAGCGAACCAAGCATATTGAGATCGACTTGCACTTCGTCAGAGAACGAGTCGCCCTTGGTGAAGTCCGCGTCCTGCACGTTCCCACTACGTCCCAGTACGCCGACATCTTCACCAAAGGTTTGCCGACGTCCGTGTTCACGGAGTTTAGGTCCAGTCTCAATGTTCGCGGTGCTCCCAGTTTAGACTGCGGGAGAGTGTTGGAATGTAATATGGCAAGTGGGCCTGTCCACAATGCCTATATATATGTACGCTGACTATTCATGGTAATGTATTGAGAATTCCCCCAATTACTCTCTAATAGAGAGTATAATCAAATCGCACAAACTGCATATATCATTTCTATGCAAGGATATGGTACATTTCTAGAATTATGTTTTCATTATTTTCTTATACAGACGAATCTTCCGGACTAGACTGGCACAAGCGTTACAATATAATTGAGGGGATCTGCAAGGGTTTACATTATCTTCATGAGGGTAGGAGAGGTGCACCTATTCTTCATTTGGATCTAAAACCTAGCAATATATTGCTGGATAAGAACATGATACCCAAAATTGCGGACTTTGGTCTGTCAAGGCTCTTCGGTGATGAAAAAACTCATACTTGCACTATGAAATTAATAGGATCATTGTAAGACAAAGCTCTTAAGAAATCCAATGCTCTATTTTTCTCAAGTAAAATGTGTTTTGTGTGTATTCTAACTCAGGCACTCATGTTGTTGTGCAGTGGATACATGCCACCAGAATACATAGAGAAACGCATGATCTCAAAAGAGTCAGACATATTCAGTTTGGGTGTTATAATCATAGAGATAGTGACAGGATATAGGAAATACCCTGACGGTACAACTACCCAGGAATTTATTGAGGTTGTAAGTATTTTTGTTTATGTACTTCACAGTTGAGGATTCATTTTGACAGATTAACTATTTTACCTCATGCATGTAATCGTTCTCTCTCTCTTTCTAAATGCCGTAGGTACCTGAAAAATGGAGGAGAAGGTTGCAAACAACATCGAACTACACATCATTGGAAGAGGAATGCCGACAAGTAAAGCAATGCATTGAAGTAGGACTGAAATGCATGGAGAGAGACCCAAAGAAAAGGCCTAATATAACAGAAATAATTGAGATGCTTGATGAAAGTGAGAACATGAATTCATGTTCAGTTAGAAAGGATGGGTTTGTTCTTTGTTCCCACTTCCCAGAACTACACAGTATTATTTCTTGTTTGTTCTTTTTGCCCCAACATTAATCACTGAGAAATAACAGCATGCCTCGACTTCAAAACAAGATGGAAAATCTTGAGCATAAAACCTACGGTTCTTTCGTTGCTTTTTTTGTGACAATCTTGCCTTTTTTATTTATTCATACTCTTTCATTTCTGGGATGTAGTTCTGATGTAGAAGAACAAAGCAGGGAAGTGGTACCTTCAGATTGGCGTGAAGCACTTGAAAATTGCAAGATTGGAAATTTTGAGCGAAAACATAACTGTTTAACTTCTTGCTTCTTTTGTGATGACATTGTGTTTTTAGTTATTCATTTTCTTTCATTTTTCGGATATAGGTCCGATGTAGCAGAACAAAGTGGGGAAATGGTTTCCCGTTCAATGGCAGGATCAATGATCTCAAGGTGCTCCAGTTATCTTATTTCTCTGTTCATCATTCTTTCTGTATTTCATGACATAACTCTACTTGTGTATGCTTGTTTATCAATAGGGAAAACTTTGGGTATGCTGATGCTCATATGGATAGGCATATGGTACCTAGGCAGATGGCAACAGCAACAACTGGTCCTGCAGACTGGCGTGAAGCTCTTGATATTGTTGCCTTAGGTTTGCCTGAGCAGGTCGTGCTGTTGATCACTTCCCATAGTTCTACCACATCTTTTCCTCCCGTTAATGCACTGTGTTTATTTTTTTCAATGCTGTATTGTGGTATCTAGCTGTAACAACCTACTTGCTTCACCATATTTGTACATTAACTATTGTAGCGCAAACATTAGTCTGAGATGTTTTAGTGTATGCAGTCTGTTGAAGGAATGAAAGTCATATGCCATGAGCTAACTCAGGCGGTAGATCATGAAAGCTCTGTGCTTGATGATCTCATCAGGGAGGCTGACAGATTAGTTTCATGCTTGTCTGTTATGGTAAGTCTTCGTTGTTTTCTCAAAGTCACCTTTGATGTTTGCTAACTCTGATGATGATGAATCTTTCAGGTTCCAAAAACCTTTAACTTCAGCCTGTCTGGGGCTTCCTCAAGGTCTTGCAAATATGTTTTAAATACTCTCATGCAGGTTTGTTGATAAGTTTGTGTTCACCCTTATTTTATTTATTTTTTGTTAAATGCTGTTTATAGATTCTTGGTTATTTTACAGACTTTCCAGATCAAACGTCTTGCTCATGCTGTGAAGGAGGGTAGCCTAGATAACCTTATCACAGAGCTACTAGTTTGGCTTTTAGATGATAGAGTTCCTCTGATGGATGATGGCAGTCAACTACTTAAGTCTTTCAATGTCTTAATGCTTATAATCCTGGTCTGTATATTTCTTTTCATGCTCAGTTTTGCTTGCTACCTGCTCTTTGTATAATGATCTTATTTTGAGCAGGATAATGCCGAGAGAACATCCTCATTTGTTGTGCTAATTAATTTACTGAGGCCTTTAGACCCTTCAAGATGGCCATCCCCTACTCCATCAGAGTCCCTTGCTGTAAAAAATCAGAAGTTTTCAGATTTAGTTGTTAAATGTTTAATTAAGTTGACGAAGGTTTGTGATTATTTGATATCAATTGTTGTGAATCTCTACGGGACATTACTTCTGATGGCATATGTCATCTTTCAGGTTCTTCAGAGTACAATATATGTAGTTGACCTTGATCGCATTCTTCAAAGCATTCATATTTATTTACAAGAACTAGGAATGGAAGAGATACGGAGAAGGTTTGTGGTGTTAACTTGGAGTTGAATATTTAGCTGTTTAATTGACTTATTTTTGGATTTTAGATACACACTGATGCTTTGCATATTCTGTAGGGCTGGAGCTGATGACAAGCCACTAGGAATGGTCAAAACTGTGTTGCATGAACTTGTAAAGCTTCGAGGTACAGCAATAAAAGGTCATCTTTCAATGGTTCCTATAGATGCTGAACCCCAGCCAATCATTCTGGCATACATTGATCTTGATCTTCAGGTAAAACTCGCTACATCACGTCTTTTTACTGTTCCATCAAAGCTTTTATGCACACCCCTTTTTGCTAAACAAATATTATTGGGTCATCCTAGACACTATGGGCCAAACTCACTAGGCCATCTGGACACTATGGGCCAAACTCACTGGGGTGATGCTGCATCGAACAGTCCAAATTCATCCACTCATTCAGCTGACGGGCAATTGAAGTTACAATCATTTCCTTGTTCTATTTACTACCTCACGTTTGTGAAATGGCTACATTCAACTTTACACAGTAATTTGACATCTATTTCACCTTTATTTTGGATATGATCAGCAAGAGCTTGCTGCAGTATTCAAGAAAATTGGTGACAAACAAACATGTACAATTGGTCTTTATGAACTCTACCAGATAACCCAGCTGTACCCGAAGGTATTACTCCTTGTCAAGTTTGATACTTACTGTCCAGCTTTGGCCTGGCAGGTCAAGTGAATTCTAAAAGCTTCGTGAACCTAGGTGCTGTTTTTAGAAATTGTGTTGAATTAATGTTTTTAGAAATTGTGTTGAATTAACTGGGTGTATGCTTTTGTGTTCAGAATTGTAATTGATGTTAGAGTTCTACGCTAGCTCAGGTTGCATATGTTATGAATATTGTGTGTATATTGAAGAGCTCCAATGAGTAATATATATATAGGAGTACAAAAGGTGTATGCCATATACAGGTAAAACAATACAAAAGACAGATAAGAAAATACAAGAGTCCCTATTCTAACTCCTACTCTAACACCCCACTCAAATGCAAGGCGTATACAATAGCATTGCATTTAGAAAGGGTTGACACTAAAATATGGAAAATCCGAAGTCCGAGTCTTGATAATGTCGTCGTAGTATGCAACTCTTGGAAAATATGTCGAATATCAAAAGATCTTCTCCCATCCAGGGTCATAACAGCCCATAAAGCACAAGGTGCAGGGGCTGAAAAAGTCGACCGCGGCAACAAGACGAAGAAGATGATGAAACCGATATGAATAGAGAGAGCTGTCAAATCAAACTGAATAGGAATAGGTGGAAGCATGACAACGCAGATCAAAGTCCAAGACGGCGGCGGCGCGAAAGAAGCACAGCAGCCTTAGAAGCTCGGGGCGGCGGCTAAGAAAGCAGCAACATCATAACGACTTCTACGATCTGCATGCGACTCAGAAAGAAGAGAGGGAACAGCGGCTGCTGCCATGCATAAGGCAATTCCTATACTTTTATGACTGATAATAAATTTATGGACTCGCATGGCTTAGACGAACTCAAAGATTGAGTGGTGCAGACTTAGATGGACGCAGCGAAAGAAAAACAACACAAATGATAGCTAGTAGATACTAGCAAAACTAGCATCCGTTTCAATCTCGACCAACAGTAGCACTCGTACATAGGCCGCAGCGCAGACGAGCCCGAGGCAATGACGAGCTCGGGCGGAAGCGCGATGAAGCCCGCGGCGACGAGGCAACGAGGCGTCGTGGATGTTGGGGGCAGAGCGAGTCGGGGTAGACCGTAGCGCCGGCCGTGCGAGACCCGCGACGAGGCGCCATTGAGCAGGCCACCCCAGGAGTGGAGATAGCTCCTCCCGGGGACGGCGGTGGCGGAGAACAAGCGTAGGATAGGAGGCGGCGGTAGTGGAGGTAGCGAACTCTAATCCTAACCTTTGCTCTGATACCATGTTATGAATATTGTGTGTATATTGAAGAGCCCCAATGGGCAATATATATAGGAGTACAAGAGGTGTATGCCATATACAGATAAGACAATACAAAATACAGATAAGGAAATACAAAAGAGTCCCTATTCTAACTCCTATTCCAACATCATACATTTTTAATTCTTTGGAAAATTAAATCTGAAAGACTCTAGGTTTAAGATGTTAATTTGTTTCAGTTGATCATTTTCCATGTATGTTTCCCTTCAAAGTTGGTCATATTTCGAGCTTTCTTTTCTATTTTAGCGCCTTATTCAAGAATACGCTTTTTGCAGGTACACCAATAAAGCAACATGCATTCATGTACATTTTAATAAAAATAGAAGTGAAGGCCTGGACAATAAATTACATTTTCAGAAAATGTGCTTGCAAGCCAAAGCTACAGGCAATCACACAATAAAGCACGTGCAAATTTTGGCAATACTTACAGAAGCATATGCTGCAAACTTAACCCCTCAATTGAACAATATTCAACCATGAATAATTAAAAAACCAAAATGCATCAACACATAGTTTACACGTGTGAATCCACATTCACGGCTAAGTCTTAGTGTCAAAATTAGTCCTTGAATCGAGACCATCGACAACTAAATAATAACCATATTCCCATTAAAACAAAATAGAACAAATAGTCCTAGCGACAAATCGTCCGGTGCCATACCTCAAAGATGTACATCGGCCAACCTCCTCCAAGGAATCCCTCGTGCGCGCCAAGCTGCGGGACATCAGCACAAACAATTTGTCAAGTTAGCGCCTGACCAGGGGCGGATCGTAGAGCTATAGGGGTGCATGGGACACTGGATCCAAGTCGTTTTGCCTCATCAATGTTAGAATTTGGGGCAATAATCTTTCTATTCACAACTATGCAGCTTATTCATTGATTGAGAGGTATATATAAACAATGTTACATAGGCCACATGAGCTACATGAGCCACATGGGCTAGAGAGGGAGACAGAGAATGTACAACACTATTATTCTTAACACTCCCCATCAAACTCATAGTGGATCAGGAGGATCTGATGCACCGAGTTTGAGTAAATGAAGTCGATGTTGTTCTCGAGTCTGAGCTTTAGTGAAGAAATCTGCAATTTGAAGCTCTGACGGAACATACTTGAGGGCGATGGTTGCCTGCTGACAGTGAGATCGTGTGAAGGATGCATCAACACTAATGTACTTTGTCAGCTCATGCTTGACTGGATCACTCGTAATTTGAATGACACTTGTATTGTCACAAAAGAGAGGTGTAGAATTGTCACAATGGATACCAAGATCACTCAAGAGCCATCGAATCCAAATGATCTCTGAGGTGGTAGCAGCAAGAGCTCGAAGTTCAGCCTCTGCACTAGAGCATGACATCGTAGTCTGCTTCTTGGACTTCTAGGCAAGGAGCGAAGTACCAAGATAGATACAATAACTAGTGATAGATCGGCGATCAATAGGATTACTTGCCCAAGTGGAGTAAGAGTAAGCGTAAAGCTGACTCGAACTGGCATAGAACAGACGTCTAGACGCAGTCCCTAGCAAGTATCGCAGCACACGAAGAACATGACCATAGTAGACTGAGGTAGAAGCACTGACAACCGGCTAAGCACATGAACAACATGAGCAATGTTTGGCTTGGTGACAGTGAGATAAATAAGACTCTCAACGAGCCGACGATAGAGACAAGGATCTGTCATGGGTACACCGTCTGTATGTTGAAGTTGTAGATGGAGCTCCATAGGTGTAGTAGCTGTGCATGTATCAGTTATACCAGAGCGAGCAAGCAGATCCTGAACATAGCGATGCTGAGAGAGATAGTAGACATCACCATCAGAATGAATTTCAATCCTCATAAAATAGCTCAATGGTCCCAAGTCGGACATCATAAACGGTTCACTCAACTTATTCTTCAAAAACCACATAATACATGTCATCTATTGTAATCAGCATATCATCTACATATAACACAAGTAAGTACGACCTCGCGGAGAAGTGTAAACAAACAAGGCAAGGTCATGTTCACTTGGAGTGAAACCAACAACTCTAATCACGGAACTGAAATGCCCAAACCACGCACGAAGAGCCTGCTTGAGACCATATAGAGCATGCCTAAGGCGATAAACATAGCCCCTGTAGAAGCCTCAACACCTGGGGTGGCTGCATATAGACCTCTTCATGTAGATCACCATGAAGGAAGGTGTTCTTGACATCCATCTAATATATATTCCATGTGCGTACCGCTGCAACAACAATAAGAGTATGAACTATGGTCATATGAGCAACTATAGCAAAAGTCTCATCATAATCTTGACCATAAGTTTACTGAAAATCTCTTGTAACAAGACGAGCCTTATATCGTTCTACTAAACCATCTGACTTGTTCTTCACTTTGTACAACCACTTGCAAGTTATAGGAATAGCTCCAGATGGTAGCGGAACAAGGTCTCAAATGGTTGTACACTAATGCTGTGAGCTCCTCTGTCATAGCCAACTGCCATTCAGGTGTATTAGCAGCCTCCTGGTATGTACTCGGCTCAGCTACTACACCTGCACAAGAAAACCCCATCTCTCTAGTGCCTGAATAGAAGAACGATCACGTAGGGCATACTGTGATGTAGTAGAACGATCGTCAGAGTCGATGGTATTGGCCGGAGGGTCAAGTGGAGGAGAGGACTGGGATCAGAAGTAACTCTCCGTCGATGGCTATAATGAAAGGAAAAGGTGGAAGTGTTAGAGACTTGTGGAGTTGGTGGAGGAGACACACTAGAAGATGGAACTGATGGAGAAGGTGGTGGAGCTGATGGAGGAGATCCAGATCTTAGGATGATGTGACAATTGACAATGACGTTAATGGTTTGTCGTTTCACGTGTTTTCGATAAAGTTTCAGAACTGTCAGGTGACAGGCGGTCTGACCAGCCATGAGCGGCGGTCGGACCGGCAGTGACCAAATGTGTCAAAATGAGCTGGGCCAAAAATAGAGGGTGTAGGCAAGAGAGGGGATTCTATTGCACTTGGTCCCATAATTTTTGGAGCCTCCAGTCAAAAGTTCTATTGGTTTAAAGTTTCCAGTAGGTTTCGGATTTTCAGGGGTTGAAAATCGGCTAAGTCCTTTTGGGCAGTCGGACCGGCCTATAGCTGGCGGTCTGACCGGCAAGGCTGGCGGTTCAACCGGCCCTGAGGGCGGTCGGACCGATTGTCACTTGAACGTCGGTCTTCATGGCGGCGATGTGCGGTTGTTAGGTCAAAGTCATGAGTTTCAGGGCATATGTGTTGCATGATGCATGTTTTGACTAACATGGGTCAAGTTATGAAGAACTTGTTCCCAGATTGTGTTTGTTTGTCTATTGTTGTGCAGGTTGCTTAGTGGTCAACAACGGTCAACGACGAGGAAGATCGGGACTAGGCTTGGAGAGCTGAGGTCCAGAACGATCAACAATGCCGGGTGAGGTCAATGACTCAAGCATGACGCAAGATGGACAAGGGTGACCTATTAGCAAATCCGAGGCGCAAGATGGCACTAGGTGAAGCTGTTTAGGTCAAAAGGTTAAAGACGGCGCTTTGCGAAGCGTGCGTGTGTGATCCGTTTGTTGTGGGCCTTAACGGGAGCCTGTTTAAGTCAAAACTTCTAGAAGGTCTAGGTCTCCATTATAAATAGAGGAGGGAGGTGGCTGCACCCCCTTAACCCTTTTATAATTTACAAACCCTAATTCGCTTAGGGAGAGCCTTTGGAGAGGCTAGGGTTCTAAAGAGTTTTGATGTGATTTCGTGATCAAAGATTGATCCTTGTTCTCCATTGATGGAGATGCTGTAAGCCAAGATCATATCAAATCAATCAAAGGAAAGTTTGATCAAAGGTTTCATCTCTTTGCCTTCCTTCTCTCTATTTGATGATTTTGGGTCTTTATTTGACCCGTGAGTTTTTACTTGGTTTCTTCATATGATCTAGCTTGCTGTGACATGTGGGAATCTATCTAGGATCATCTTGATCATCAATCACCCACGAGCAAGAGTTTTGACCTAGTTTTCGTTGACTCGGTTTTGCACCCTCCTCATCTCAAACGAAAAAGGAACGCAATTCTTCCAAGAATTATCACAATATTCTATTGGGATAGCTTCCTGACATCATAGAGAAGGTATGTTCACAGTTTCATCAAGTTTGGAGTTGTGGATCAAAAGTTAGATCTATTTGCAACTTCGCCATCTGGGTCGTTTCTTCGCTTTTGGAGCCCGCGGGTTAGCCGACTTGTAAGTCTCAACCCGACCGATTCGGTCCCCAGCATCACAAAGATAATAGAGGTCGACCACCCAAGACCAGAGGTCAGACCGCCAGTGCATTGAATTGTTTTAATCTTTGGTGATTTTGTCGTATTGCATAGGGGTTTGAATTGGATTCAATATTAGTCTTCCGCTGTACTGATATTCTGATATTCTTAGCTTCCATAGCTACTGGAGTGAAATATTTTTGAATCTATTATTTGTGAAAAAGTGAGCGTGCTCCTATTCACTCTCCCCTCTAGTCGTCTTTTCAGTCCAACAAATGTGTAGAAGGGTGATAAAAGAAGGGTCGACCCTCATCAAAAGTCACACCACGAGATATGCGAATGCGACGAGTTGAGGGATCATAGCAACATAGCCCTTATGCACAGGACTATAACCCAGGAAGACACACTCAACCGACTGAGCACTCAGCCTTGTGTGCTCACGAGGTGCTAGAAGGACATAGCAGACACAACCAAAGACACGAAGATGAGCATAGTGAGAATGTGCTTTATACAGGACCTCACCAGGAGACTTGCCCTGAAGCTTGGAGGAGGGCTGATGATTGATGAGATAGACTGCCGTAGAGACTGCTTCCCCTAGAAGTGAGAGGGAATAAATGAGGAGATGAGAAGAGTACGGGCTGTCTCAATGATATGACGGTGCTTTCGCTCAACAACACCATTCTGAGCATGAGCACCAGGACATGAGAGTTGAGAAAGAGTACCCTTAGAAGAAAGAAACTGACTACAAGCTGATGAACGATACTCCCCCAGAGTCGGAACAAAACACCCGAATAGAAGAAGAAAACTGTGTATGGACCATCTTAGCAAAAGATTGGTAAATATAAATCAACTTAGAACGTTGTTTCATAAAATAGATCTAAGTATATCGAGAGTGATCGTCAACAAATATGACATAATAACTATGATCACCCTTCGAAGCAAAAGGAGATGTACCCCATACATCCGAATGCACCAAATCAAAAGGACAAGAGGACTGAGTGGTACTACTAGAATATGGAAGTTGTGCTGTTTTCCCAACTTACAACCAGTACAATGAAAACTAGACTCAACAGTGACATGACCTAAGAAACCCTGATGAACTAGAGTGGTAAGGCGAGCTCCACAAAGATGACCAAGTCTGTAATGCTACTTGCTGAAGGAAGAATCAACAGAGACTGAGATGATGACATAGAAGAAGACACTAAGGCCTTCGATGTACTCGTGGAAGGAAGATGTAAGGTGTCCAAAACATAGAGACTAGGAGAGCCTCTACGGCGTGGCCAGAACTAATAACTCTTCTGCTCTGATGATCATAGATGAAACAAGAAGAATCATCAAATCCAATGAAATAGTTCATATCAGTAAGTTGACCAACAAAAAAAAATTCATAGATAGCTGAGAAACAAAAGACACATCAGGTATAGAGAAGCAGGATGTCGAGAGAATGCCCTGATGGGTGATAGAGTAGGGTGTACCATGAGCAGTGTGAACATATGCTGCATCAGTCACAGGCCTACGAGCAACAAGCTGAGAGATGTTCGATGTAACATGAAAGGAGACACCCGAATCTAGAACCTAAGGATGAGCAGTGCTAGGAGCAGAAGGTGCAACTGAGGTCATAGCAGACACTGATCCAGAAGTCACCATAGATGTGGAAGTGGAAACAGTGACTACTCCAGTAAGTCCTTTGGGAGGCCCAGTAGGTGCTCCACGACGACGATCAAATGGTTGTCTAGCACGATAAGCAACAAGTTGATCTGGATGTAACTTGAAGTACTTGTCAACATGATGACCGGCCCTCTTGCAATGAGAACATACCAACACTCCTGTGGGTGTCACTCTGATAGATCCAGACCACTGTGAGAGACCCAGGGCAGCATATGGTGAGGATCCTAAGGTAGGCATAAGGGAATGAAGACAAGTCTCCTCTGCAATCAAACTAGAGATCACCTCAGTCAAAGTCGGTGGAGTGGGATAATTGAGCAATTGAGTACGAACAGGCTCAAACTCTGATCGAAGCCTCATCACAAATTGATACATGAACGTCTGCTGAGCATACTCATTTTTGGCAACACAAGACTGACAAGCAACAACGGCCTTCGGTGTCATAGACTCTAGAGGGCCAGTGATTTGAGTGAAAGCACTGTAATATTCCTCTACTGATTGATCCTGCTGCTGCTGAATACTATGAAGGTTCTTGAGCAATGTGAAGCGAAGAGCACCACTGGATTGAATATATCTATTATCAAAGTATGCCCACATCTACTTGGCTGAAGTATGTTACTCAAGACTCATCCTCAAGGAGACATCAACACTCAAAAAAGACCAGTCATGACGCGATCATCCTCTTTCTGCCAAGCCTTTACTGACTCAACATCAACCTTCTTCGGATCAGGAGGATCGTCAGTCAAGTGAGAGGCCAAACCATAACCCCTAAGAGTAGTCTTGACTGAGAAAGCCCATGCTCGGTAATTCAACCCATCAAGCTTGATGCCCGTGAACACTAGAGATGAACTGCCCCCAAACATTGAGTCAGATTTCACCATCTTGATTTTCCACAACCAGCAGCAAGCAATCAACGGTAGCACCACTTAGAGCAATATCAATCAACACAGAGAGCGGTAGCATCAGAACAGTAGCAAGCTTTAGTAGCAGAGGTAGTCGTCGAATCCACAAAGACAACTCGCAAAAAGTTAGGCCCTTGGGGCTCACCTTCTTCCTCTACAAACAAAAGCAACCAAAAGAAAAAGCGGGTGAGTACTTTGAATGTACTACAAGATATATAAGAATGATAATGATCTATACAATAACTACATGTAAGCTTATTTAAGTGGAGCAGGTTAGGACTCAAATTTGTAAGCATAAAGCAAGTTTTATTTGCAATAATGTAATAGATTGAAGGCAATTTTGCAATCTGATTTTATTTGATAAAAACAGTAGTAATCAAGTAGCAACAACAGTAAAACAGTCCTGGAAGTGACTAAACCATTAGTCACCACAACAATAGCATGAATTACCCATTCATACCAACCATGTCAAATTTTAATTTAAAAAGGTTGTAGTCTAGTTCTTGCACGACCTTACCAAGCATGTCCATAACCTAGGACGAGGCTATTCGAATAGTTTTATCCCTGCAGGGGTGTACCAATGTACCCACACGCCCAATCGCTTTTTGCCAAGCTATTAAGCACACTTCCTTAGGTATGCCAAGACGGCTAAGTCCTACGAGACATTTCCAATATTGCGAATTATTCACGAGCACCCGTATGGATAGAAACCCATACGTTGTGTCGGAGTCATTGTAAAGCCTCGGTCAACTACCCGTCGCAGGTAAAGCCTTGGACAACTACAATGCTCCTCGAGGTGGAGAGCCTACCCGGAATCTCCACCACCGCACACCCAACACAAGAACACCGAGAACACATATCATGTTTCACACAACACACACAACCCCTCCTGCGACTCGGAGATAACCCACGCCAAAGTACTAAGTCAAGAGAGGTCCCATATCCCTCTCGCGTGGTTATACGCATAAGCGCTTGGCTTAGTGACACAAGTAACAATTCGGTCCTTAGGGACTGGCACCTTCCTTGTCACACCCAACAATCACACCAACATGCCATTGTGCCCAAGTCAAATCATTTTGTTTCATTTTCGGTTTTACAAAACAAAAGCATAAGGTGCTGAACAAAAATAAACAAAATGATTTGTGTGATCAAGGTCATCGACTAAGTCGATAACCGCCCAATTCTACCGTAGCTAAGCATTTCTAAGCATGACATCGCAAAGCGGTAAAAAAAGCATAATTAAATCACCGGGCTCTAATTCACCAGTGATATTAATAACTTATGGTTGTGGCAGAGGATAACATTTTAATGGCAACAATGCATTAGGAATAGCTACCTCTAAACAGGCAAAATTAATTGGACACAAAAGCAATGCATACATATAGTTTGTAAACAAGATATTAGACTTTGAAAGTAATGGGACATTTATGATCAAATATCTTGCACGCTTCTTTGTGGGTCGGGTGCTTTGGGATCAACAAGATTATCAATGTGCTCTTCGGATCCTATCGAAAGAACCAAAAAGAACCAATAAGGCAAAAAGAAACCGAAAAGATCCAACAGTCAACTTCAACAAAAAGCTCTCAAATTTTTACAGTAGAAAGAGCATGATTTTTATGAACTAATGCAACAAGAACCAATTGATTTGGATTCTCAATGCAAAAGTTATGCTAAAAACAATTTTGCTCAGCTTTTATAAATCAAAAATGCTACTATTCATTAGCAAAAATTTCTGGAGCTATACTGAGGTTGAAAACATTTTAGATTAAAATTGAGTTAAAAACATAACCAACAAAATTTGAATCAACCGAAAAGGATTTGAAATGAATTAGTTATGCATTTTACAAGTTATCATATTTTTCAGTTGATAACTAAATCCTTTCGGGAAATCAGAAATTAGAAATGACGTGGCCGAACGAGGAGCGTCGATCTTGGATCCGACGGTCCGCGTTCACGGAGCAACGCGCGAGCGCGCGCGGCCCTGAAACCCTAAACGTCAACCGTGGGATCTGGATCCAACGGTTCACGTGGATCCAAGCGTTCGGCGGTCCGAACGTTCACCCGCACAGGAGCCGTTGATCTTGGATCCAACGGTCCACACGGATCGAACCTTTCGGACGGTCCGAACGTTCACTTGAATCGGGACCGTTGATCTTGGATCCAACGGTCCACAGATCAAAGCGTTCGAGCGATCCAGGGACGCTGGTCGTCCGCCGTTGGATCTGGATCCAACGGTTCACGTGGATCGGAGCGTTCGGCGGTCCGAACGTTCACGCACACGCGAGCCGTGGATCTGGGATCCAACGATCCACGTTGATCCGAGCGTTCGGCGGTCCGAACGTTACCTCGAGCGCAGACCGCACGATCGAGATCTAACGGTCGAAATTGAAATCGCCCGATGCGGCTGAGTCGGTGCAGTTAGTTGATCCGATCGAACCGAACGGCTTGAACCCGAGTGTGACTTGAGTCCAAGGAATAGTAAAAGCTGATTTTGAGCGCATTCGAGAGTGAGCTTGGTTCCACGAGCGATAGAGTACCCCGGGCGGTGGCGCGATCCGACAACCGAAAGCGAGCTCCGGTGAAGGAAGATCCACAAGCAGCAGATCATGCAAGGAGGCGCAGGCGAGGTCCATCCGGCTCCGGGCGAAGATGGTCGGGCGGTGCAGATCGTGCGAGGATCCACCAAAGGGGAGGAAGATCTATAGCCGGTGCGGATCGTGCAAGGAGGCGACGGAAGCAGAGGATGCAGTGGGCTCTAGATGCGGCGAAAGCGGAGGATCCAGTCCGGCTCCGTGCAAAGATGGTTGGAAGCAGAGGATACATCGGGCACCAGATGCGGCGGAAGCGGAGGATCTAGTCCGGCTTTCAGGTGAAGATGGTCAGATGAGCAAAGATAGTCGGGCTGGCGAGCGATCGAGGGAATCGAGCTTAGGCCCACCGGTCCGATTGAAAAGACCTTGCTAGCAGCAGCAGACAACGACGATGGAGATAGGAGCTAAGGTTAGGGTTGAAGAGCTCTGATACCATGTTAGAATTTGGGGGCAATGATTTTGCTATTAACAACTATGCAGCTTATTCATTGATTGAGAGGTATATATAGACAATGTTACATGTGCCACATGGGCCAGAGAGGGAGAGAGAGAATGTACAACCCTATTATTCTTAACAATCAAAACCCATATACATATAGGTGTGCATCCTGCAGTTTAAACCCAGTGACTCCATACACATGTGGTAGTACATATGGTGACGCTTGTAGATTTCGTTCTAAATCCGCCACTGCGCCTGATACACATAAAAAAATATACAAAAATCTATATATCCATTGGTAACATCTATCATGTAGAATCTTACCCAACAAGAAGCGTGCGAATGTGTGTCATCGTCTTGACCCAAATCTCCACACCAAATCACCCAGCCACACAACTGACACAAAAACTTAATGAAAAAGGAATGGGAAAATTAAAATTAGTATTCAATCTGACTAGCCTAAAGCCAGTTAGTATCAATCTCAAGACCGGGAGTTTTGTATTTCGTGGATCGGAGCGTTCGGCGGTCCGAACGCTCACGCACACGCCGAAGCCGTGGATCCGGGATCCAACGATCCACGCGATCCGAGCGTCGGCGGTCCGAACGTTACTCGAGCGATCGCACGATCGAGATCTAACGGCCGAAATTGAAATCGCCCGATGCGGCCGAAGCCTGCGATTAGTTGATCCGATCGAACCGAACGGCTTGAACCCGAGTGTGACTTGAGTCCAAGGAATAGTAAAAGCGATTTTGAGTTATTTGTCGAAATGACTTAGGATAATTAATTAAGATAGCAAACAAGCTCCAAAAATTATGAAATTTTAAATGGAGATTGCTGACAGCAGGAGGAACCTTATATAAAATTTTCAGAGACTTTTATGCACTGCATTTTTCTCTAAAAATTCCAGAAGGCTATTATAGGAGTTTGACTAATGTTTGACTTGTCTCAAAAATTATCAAATAATTTCTGAAAATTATGAAATAATTCTGAGGTGTTAAACATCACTCCTAGGTCCAATGAAGATTATTTCCAGAGATTGGGCACAAGATTTTCATGAAGGAGGTTTATGACTTGAGTTTAATTGGGGAAATTTGGAGTTTGAATTTCCACCAATTAAAGAAAGAGGTTTCAAACACTGTAACAATACATGAGGTAGCAAAATTTTTAATTTATCCTCATTTTTATTACATTTGAAACATAAACCCAATTTGGGATGTTACAGTGGAGCTGATGGAGGAGACACACTAGAAGGTGAAACTGGAGAAGACAAGTCTGATGAAAGAATAGGAGGTAGACACAAAAAAGAGATGAAATCTGTGGAAGAGGAAGTGGAATGTGTAGAAGGGAGATAAAAGAAGGGTCGACCCTCATCAAAAGTCACATAACGAGATATGCGAATGCGACGAGTTGAAGGATCATAGCAACGATAGCCCTTATGCACATGACTATAACCCAGGAAGACACACTCAACCGACTGAGCACTCAGTTTCGTGTGCTCACGAGGTGCTAGGAGGACATAGCAAACACAACGAAAGACACAAAGATGAGCATAGTGAGAAGATGCTCTATACAGGACCTCACCAGGAGACTTGCCCTGAAGCTTGGAGGAGGGCTGATGATTGATGAGATAGACTGCCGTAGAGACTGCTTCCCCTAGAAGTGAGAGGGAATAAATGAGGAGATGAGAAGAGTATGAGCAGTCTCAATGATAGGATGTTGCTTTTGCTCAACAACACCATTCTGAGCATGAGTACCAGGACATGAGAGTCGAGAAAGAGTACCCTTAGAAGAAAGAAACTGACTACAAGCTGATGAAAGATACTCCCCCAGAGTCGGAACGAAACACCCGAATAGAAGAAGAAAACTGTGTATGGACCATCTTAGCAAAATATTGGTAAATATAAATAAACTTAGAACGTTGTTTCATAAAATAGATCTAAGTATATCGAGAGTGATCGTCAACAAATATGACATAATAACTATGATCACCCTTCGAAGCAAAAGGAGATGTACCCCATACATCCGAATGCATCAAATCAAAAGGACAACAGGACTGAGTGGTACTACTAGAATATGGAAGTTGTGATGTTTTCCCAACTTACAACCAATACAATGAAAACTAGACTCAACGGTGACATGACCTAAGAAACCCTGATGAGCTAGAGTGGTAAGACGAGCTCTACAAAGATGACCAAGTCTGTAATGCCACTTGTTGAAGGAAGAATCAACAAGAGATTGAGATGATGACATAGAAGAAGACACTAAGGCCTTCAATGTACTCGTGGAATGAAGATGTAAGGTGTCCAAAACATAGAGACTAGGAGAGCCTCTACGGCGTGGCCAGAACCAATACCTCTTCTGCTCTGATGATCCTAGATGAAACAAGAAGAATCATCAAATCCAATGAAATAGTTCATATCAGTAAGTTGACCAACAAAAAAAATATTCATAGATAGCTGAGAAACAAAAGACACATCAGGTATAGAGAAGCAGGATGTTGAGAGAATGCCCTGATGGGTGATAGAGCAGGGTGTACCATCAGTAGTGTGAACATATGCTGCATCAGTCACAGGCCTACGAGCAACAAGCTGAGAGATATCCGATGTAACATGATAGGAGACACCCGAATCCAGAACTAAGGATGAGCAGTGCTAGGAGTAGGAGGTGTAACTGAGGTCATAGAAGACACTGATCCAGAAGTCACCATAGATGTGAAGTGGCAACAATGACTACTCCAGTAAGTCCTTTGGGAGGCCCAGTAGGTGCTCCACGACGACGATCAAATGGCTGTCTAGCACGATAAGCAAAAAGTTGATCTGGATGTAACTTGAAGCACTTGTCAACATGATGACTGGTCCTCTTGCAATGAGAACATACCAACACTCCTGTGGGTGTCACTCTGATAGATCCAGACCGCTGTGAGAGACCCAGGGTAGCATATGGTGAGGATCCTAAGGTAGGCATAAGGGAATGAAGACAAGTCTCCTCTGCAATCAAACTAGAGATCACCTTAGTCAAAGTCGGTGGAGTGGGATAATTGAGAAATTGAGTACGAACAGGCTCAAACTCTGATCGAAGCCTCATCACAAATTGATACATGAACGTCTGCTGAGCATACTCATTTTTGGCAACACAAGACTGACAAGCAACAACAGCCTTCGGTGTCATAGACTCTAGAGAGCCAGTGATTTGAGTGAAAGCACTGTAATGTTCCTCTACTGATTGATCCTGCTGCTGCTGAATACTATGAAGGTTCTTGAGCAATATGAAGTGAAGAGCACCACTGGATTGAATATATCTATTATCAAAGTATGTCCACATCTACTTGGTTGAAGTATGATACTCAAGACTCATCCTCAAGGAGACATCAACACTAAAAAAAGACCAGTCATGACGCGATCATCCTCTTTCTGCCAAGCCTTTACTGACTCAACATCAACCTTCTTCGGATCAGGAGGATCGTCAGTCAAGTGAGAGGCCAAACCATAACAACTAAGAGTAGTCTTGACTGAGAAAGCCCATGCTCGGTAATTCAACCCATCAAGCTTGAGGTCCGTGAACACTAGAGATGAACTGCCCCCAAACATTGAGTCAGATTTCGCCATCTTGATTTTCCGCAACCAGCAGCAAGCAATCAGCGGTAGCACCACTTAGAGCAATATCAATCAACACAGAGAGCGGTAGCATCAGAACAGTAGCAAGCTTTAGTAGCAGAGGTAGTGCTAGACCAATCAACACAAATTTATCTGAGCTGCTTCATCCGGTTAAGTTCTATAAAAGCTGGCGATTTGATGCAGATATTGGAGTTCACTAGGGCACTCAACACAAAAATCGGGTCAGAGGAAGTAGTACCAGAGAGCAGCAGTGTCCTGGATCCAAGCGCAAGATGGAGAAGTGCGCAGATTCGGAGAGCGAGCTTGGTTCCATGAGCAGTAGAGTACCCCGGCGGCGGTGGTGCAGATCCGGAGCAACCGAGCGAGCTCTGGGTGAAGGAAGATCCACAGCCAGCACAGATCATGCAAGGAGGCGGCAGAAGCAGAGGGTCCAGTCCGGCTCCGGGCGAAGATGGTCGGGCGGTGCAGATCGTGCGAGGATCCACCAAAGAGGGAGGAAGATCTATAGCCGGTGCAGATCGTGCGAGGAGGCGACGGAAGCAGAGGATGCAGTGGGCTCTAGATGCGGCGAAGCGGAGGATCCATTCCGGCTCCGGGCGAAGATGGTCGGAAGCAGAGGATACATCGGGCTACAGATGCGGCGGAAGCGGAGGATCTAGTCCGACTTTCAGGTGAAGATGGTCAGATGAGCAAAGATGGTCGGGCTGGCGAGCGATCGAGGGAATCGAGCTTAAGCCCACCGGTCCGATTGAAAAGACCTTGCTAGCAGCAGCAGACAACGACGATGGAGATAGGAGCTAGGGTTAGGGTTGAAGAGTTCTGATACCATGTTAGAATTTGGGGGCAATGATTTTGCTATTAACAACTATGCAGCTTATTCATTGATTGAGAGGTATATATAGACAATGTTACATGGGCCACATGGGCCAGAGAGGGAGAGAGAGAATGTACAACCCTATTATTCTTAACAATCAAAACCCATATACATATAGGTGTGCATCCTGCAGTTTAAACCCAGTGACTCCATACACATGTGGTAGTACATATGGTGACCCTTGTAGATTTCATTCTAAATCCGCCACTGCGCCTGATACACATAAAAAATATACAAAAATCTATATATCCATTGGTAACATCTATCATGTAGAATCTTACCCAACAAGAAGCGTGCGAATGTGTGTCATCGTCTCAACCCAAATCTCCACACCAAATCACCCAGCCACACAACTGACACAAAAACTTAATGAAAAAGGAATGGGAAAAATAAAATTAGTATTCAATCTGACTAGCCTAAAGCCAGTTAGTATCAATCTCGAGACCAGGGAGTTTGGTATTTCAAAGATGGCAGAAGGACAATAACCTTTAGAGATGAAACTAAGCCAAAACATAATTGTGTGATCAATTCACACAAGCTGTTGAAAATGATGGACAAAGGAGTGGTAGGAGCAGTAATTTATGCGAAAGAAATGCAAGCAAAGGAAGAAGTGAAATGTACTAACCCTGAATTGCTAGAGATTTTGAACCAGTATTCTGAAGTATTTGCATAGCCAAAAGAGTTGCCTCCCTACAGGAACTATGATCACACTATACCCCTCAAACCTGAGGTTAAGCCAATCAATGTGAGGCCTTACAGGTTACCTCATCACAAAAAGAATGTTATGGATGAGTTAATAGAGCAACTGCTCAAGGCTCAAACAATCAAGCACAGTGTTAGCCCTTATTGCTCACCGGCCATTCTTGTAAAGAAGAAAGATGGGAGTTGGAGATTATGTATAGATTACAGAATTGAATGCACAAACTATTAAAAACAAATATCCCATACCAATAATAGAGGATCTGCTGCATGAATTATATGGAGCTCAATATTTTTCAAAACTGGACCTCAGATCTAGGTATCACCAGATAAGAATGCATCCAGCTGACATTCATAAAACTTCTTTCAGCACTCACAATGGACACTTTGAATTCTTGGTAATGCCATTTGGACTCACTAATGCCCTAACTACCTTCCAATCCCTGATGAATGAGTTGCTAGCTAAATATCTCAGGAAGTTTATCCATGTCTTCTTTGATGACGTACACATATTCAGTGTAAACCTGGAGGAGCACAAGAAGCACCTTCAAGAAGTACTGGAGGTCTTGAGGAAGAACAAGTTGTATGCTAGGATGAGCAAGTGCACATTTGGGCAACTGCAAGTGGAGTACTGAAAGATCTAGACCCACCATTATGAGTTAATGGATTGTTTTGGTGATTAATGACAAATCCAAATATGAGACTAACTCTTTTATCTAGTATTATCTTTGTGTAGTCTCATTTGGATATAAAGGTGAAATACAACGAGGTATGCAATCGACATCTTAATCTTATATATTGTTGCATTCCTCGGATCCAAAATATAGGATTGAACTCAACCATAAGTTAAACTTGAATATGTGCATATGATCTTATTACACATTTGTGTATGCACACATTTAGGGGGAGTTTTATTCTATACTTTGTGGTTTCACTAATATTGATCCATATTCCATTCTCCACATATACTAAGGATCTTTACGTTGAAACAAAACCTTTGAGTATACAAAACTTGTGTAGTTCGTATATACTCATGTTATGAGTATATAGAACTTGTGTAGTTCTTGTATACTCATGTTAGAGTATATATAACTTGTGTAGTTTATATATACTCATTTGTTCTCTCATTATCATCATTAAATTTATGAGAAATTAAGTGGTTATCATCAATTACCAAAGAGGGAAAGATTGAGGTATCTTGTCCCACCATTATGAGTTAATGGTATGGTGTGGTAATTAATGATAATCACATTGTGGAACTAACATTTTCTATGAGTTGGATATATAGGTTATGTTCCAGGATGATGAAGACTTGGGATGATCATGAGTTGATCATCAAGTCAAGAGCTTGGTGTAAATGATGCATCATGAGTTGATGCTTATCAAGAAGAGATGATCATGAGTTGATCATCAAGACAAGAGAAGACCCATCATGTGTTGATGGAGGTCAAGTGAAGGAATGCATCATGCGTTGATGCATGTGAAGACTCGGGATGAAGAAATCATCATGTGTTGATGATGTTCAAGACAAGATCCCGAAGTGAAGAAATCATCATGTGTTGATGATTGTCAAAGTCAAGGACCCGGACCTGAAGTGTTGATGTGCATCATCAAGCTTCAAGAAGATGCAAGGCAAATGTATGACTAGCTAGGGCTAAGGATGTGTTCCTAGTCTTTTACCGGTCTCGGTGTTTGGTTGATAGACCGGATTGATAGTATAGGATTGTCGTACTATTAAGAGGGGTCTTGACTAGTAGCATGAGTTAGTCATGTGTTGATAGCTCATTGTGTTTGCTCTAGCTCATCTATGCATGGAGCTATTATTTGCGAATGTGTTTTGCAAATAGCCGAGGCTCATGCATTTAATCTTTGTAGC
Organism: Hsuehochloa calcarea; assembly: GCA_036346395.1. NCBI lineage: Eukaryota > Viridiplantae > Streptophyta > Magnoliopsida > Poales > Poaceae > Hsuehochloa > Hsuehochloa calcarea. The sequence continues at coordinate 49,145,257 of CM070593.1, read as the reverse complement.
ATGGGACTATACTTTGCAAATGTGTTTTGCAAATGGTTGAAGTCCATGCACCTTAGTCTTGTGGCATGATGCTGTTATTTGCAAATATGTTTTGCAAATAGTTGATGCTCATGTTTAATTTCTTGTAGCATGTGACTTAAGTTTGCAAATGTGTTTTGCAAATGGTGTAAGTCCATGTACCTTTTTCCTTGTGGTATGATTCTAAAAGTTGGCAAATGTGTTTTGCAACTTGTTGGGAATCTTGCTTGTGATCCTTGTTGGCATGACTTGTCAATTGGCAAATGTGTTTTGCAATTGAAGTTGTTGAAAAAGCCATTGTTGTTTTCTGTCAGGATAATCGGAAGTTCCGGTTGTATAACTGCGGAAGTTCCGCAGGCCGGACGGTCCGATTTCAATGATTCGCTTTTTCCGAGAGCATCCGGTTTAGGGACTTAGCCGATTTCTCGAAGTGCGGAAGTTCCGCCATGATACGAGCGGAACTTCCGATTATCGGTTGCTCCGAAATTCCGGCGGTTCGTTTTTTCCAGAGAAGCACCATTTTGGGACTTAGCCAAAATTTGGATGTGCGGTAGTTCCGCTATGTGTTGTGCGGAACTTCCGAAGATCGGAACTTCCGCAACTTGGTTGGCGGTAGTTCCGCACTAAAAATCAAACGGCTTGTTTTCTTGTCTGACATAGCCGTTGCTGTGCTTTTCTCTCAGGTGCGGTAGTTCCGGCCTTTACATGGCGGAACTTCCGATTTCCCTGATTTTTCAGGGGTTTGTCTCCCAACGGCTAGTTTTTGTGTGTGGGCTATATATAGCCACCTTGGCCGGTTGGGAGAGGTTGCTGGTGCTATTGTTAAGTGATATACCCATTCTTTGAGCTAAGAGCAAGCCTCTATTCTCTTTTGTGCATGTGTTGCACTTGGTGAGATTAGAGAGTAAACCCTAAGTGCATGTGTTGCCTTAGGTAGTGGATTGTGTATCCACGTGAGCGTTGACACTTGATTAGTTCAAGTGAAAGTTCGGATTTGTTACTCTTGGTGTTTGCCGACACCTAGACGGCGTGGAGGCGTCGTGCGCGGTGATCTTCTCAAGAAGCTTGTGAGAAGACCCGACGGTTTGTGAGTGGTTTGGTGCTCACCATCTCCGGAGTAGAGGAAGAGCAACCATAGTTGAGTGAGGTGTTGGTTCGGTTAGGAACCGGTCCAAGTGTTTGGACTTACCTCGGAGGTATTGGCTTAATTAGTGGAGCCGGTCCAATTTGTTTGGGCTAACCTCAACGTGGATTAGGGGAGACCGGCAAGTCTCCGAACACCACAAGAAACATAATCGTGTCATCTTGTTTTTACTTGTGCTTTACTTTGAGCAATTTACATTCTTGCTTTAATTGCTTATATATCTTGTATGATTGCTCATATTGTATTGTGTTCATATTGTCGGTGCACTTAGTTGAGCCTAGTTGATTTAGGTTTTAATTGAGCAAAACCAATTCGCTATTAGCTTCCGCATTTACATATTGGTTTAGCGCGAAAGTTTTTTAAAACCGCCTATTCACCCCCCTCTAGTCGGCCACCTCGATCTTACAAGTACTTGGGTCACCTGATTAGTAAGGAAGGAGTGACAACTGATGCTATCAAGGTGTAAGCTGCAAGAGATTGGCCAGCTCTTAAGAACATTACTTAGTTGAGGGGATTCCTGAGATTGTCAGGGTATTACAGAATGTTTGTGAAAAATTATGGCATCATTTGTTGACCAATGTTCAAGAACTTGAAAAAAATGCTTTTCAGTGGGAAAAAGAACAACAAGAATCGTTTGAAAGGATTAAGGAATTATTAACCAATGCACTAGTGTTAGCATTACCAAATTTCTCTAAGCCCTTTGTGCTGGAGACCGATGCTAGTGGATATGGATTAGGAGTCGTGCTTATGCAAGAGAGAAGACCTATATCCTATATGAGCAAGGCTGTAGGACCTAAGGCAGCTGCAATATCAACTTATGACAAGGAAGCAATGACAATTCTAGAAGCCTTAAACAAATGGAAGCATTATGTGATTGGGGCTAGTATTATCATCAAAACTGATCAGCAAAGCCTCAAGTATATCCATGAACAGAGGCTGGTTGAAGGAATCCAACACAAACTCTTGATTAAGTTGTTGGGGTACAATTATAGGGTTGAGTACAGAAAAGGAAAGCAAAGCAAAGCTACTGATGCTCTGTCTAGAGTTCAATACTCCTCTAGAACAATGGCCCTCATAGTGGCTATCCCTCAATGTATTTCTGAAGTATTGCTGAGCTATCAAGGAGATGAGAGGTGCAAGGAGTTAGAAGAAAAGTTAAGAATTGATGCTAATGCAGTTCCACCCTTCACACTACATAGTGGAATCATGAGGTATAAAGGCCGACTATATGTGGGTTCCAAAACAGACCTGAAAGCACAGTTATTGAAGTCATTTCATGCATCAACATTAGGGGGGTACTCTGGAGAAAGAGCAACTTCATCGCCCAAATCTTCCCAGAGTTCTATCCTTGAGGACAATGATGTTAAGGTGGGGGCATTTGTCAGGATATGAAGGAATTGGATACAGATTGATGAAGTTCAGTTTATTTCAGTTAACAGATGGCTATGATTTCTTAACACCCCTTCAATCGGATGGTCCACGACTTGATCAGTTGGAGAGTCTTAATTCAATCGGACGGTCCACGAGGATGATGGAGTTTAATGTTTCCCGTTTCGTAATTTGTCGTTACTGTTCACTGTAGCTTTCTGTTATTTTCGTTGTCGTTACTTGTTGGCAGGCCTCGCATGATGTATAAGCGATGGTCTTGTAATGAACTGGGATTTTTATCGATTAAATGAAACCCTAAATAGCTACTCTACTTTCCCATTTCTTTTGTTCTTACATTTCTTCTCTTTTCCTCCTGTTCTTCCTCAATTCTGTTGTTAATCGGTTCTGATTCTTTCAAAATTGGGATCAATATTATTGGGTCCTAACATTGAGGTAGTCCTTCGATGTGACACCGAATCAACTGATCATGTAAAAGCGAGCGTGAGTGGGAAGACGTGGGTTTTGCGTACTAGGTGTTCGACGAAAAGCGACGGCGTGCCGCGCGCTGCCGCGCGATGGCGGATTCACTCGCGGAGAGATGGCGGAGAAGGCGAGAAGGAAAACTGAAAGAAATAAAATTATAGAAAACCGCCTGCTCAAGAAGCCAATTTGCAAACCATTACCTTTTAAAATAGTATTTTAGCCGCAACTTGTTTGGCCCAACCCAAAAGTTCCAACTGCCAGCCCAATCGCCAATATTCAGACAGGTCCAATTGCCCTCTCGCAGATTATTTTTCAGATTTTAAAAGGGCTTACTATTAGTTTTTTCTTTTTCTTCTTAAAAGAAAAACTCATACCATATGTGTCTTGCACAGTGCTAATTCCACAGTTTTAAAAAAGCGAAGACATATGTTGAATTAGTAACTGGCAAATTCCTATTAAATTGTGCATGACTTTAATTATGTTCTTACAGTATTTTCTAGTAGTACATTGAAGGCCATACATTGCAATTTTAGGCATGGATTTATGCACAAAAAGTCCAATATTGCAGCCACGAATTTATTTGCAAAGTATGTAATTTTTATTGTATGTATATTTAGGATCAACAAGAATTTTAAATATATATGTGAAGTTCGTTTAGGTCGTCTGTTTTTAAAAATCCATACTATTTAAACTATCTTTCCAATAACACATAATAGGATCAAATATGACATTAAAAAAGAGTCAAATAAGACTACTTTGTTGGAAGTTGGAACTGGATACCAAGTTGCCAACTCGGAGAGAAAAAAATCGTTTTGGAACTGTAAATCATCATCTTTTCTTTTCGTCATGCTACGTTTCTTATGTTAAAATTATCATATGTACAGACCGGGTGGTTAAATAAACTAGATAGCTATCGACAATATGAAGTTTTTGTCCTCCTCATCCGCAAAATTTATTTCTAGAATTTCCTATTCCTTTTCTATTGATGGGGCCTCCTACGTGCCACAGTTGTCTGCAAGTGAACCTCTTGTGTGTGTGTGTGTGTGTCGAAAGTTATATAATCCCGACTGGTAGATATTCCACGTGTCCTGATACATAGATCGCTCCCACATTTCTTTTCATAAAGTTTTGCCTTTGGGACCTATGTATCTAGCTTAAAAATGTCCCATCTATCGTTTTGGTACTCTATTGGGCTATCTCTAACTCCTCCAAAATTTCAGTCTACAGAATTACTTTTTATCTTTCCTTCAGTGCATAGAACTTGTTTAAATCCATACTATTTAAACTATCTTTCCAACACATGTTTGTGCGTAGAACTTGTTTAAATGAAACGTTTTATCTTTCCAACACATAGTAGTTTAAACGACTTAAGCTTCTTTTATTTTTAGCGCATATAAGTCAACACATAGTAACGAATGGTTGTTTAAAAAAACAAATACTGAAAGATACAAGTACCTAGCCAGCCTTAGTGTACACCAGCTCCAAATGTGTTAAAACAAGTGTTCAAAAAATTTGTGTTTAAACAAAATCACAACTCATTTAGGTCGCAGGTCACAAATCACAACGCAAGTCCTTGCTTGGTGGCTAGGTGCCCCAGCGACATAACCGCAACTGCAGCCATTAAAGACGTGCGTTTTCACGTGAAAGTAGTCGAAAAAGCGGGTTGCGGCTAGTTCACTGAACCGAGCCCCCGTATCCCACAAGACGGCACGGATGGTGGCTAACACCTACCTGCCCATCCAGCACTGGCCACTTCCAGTGGTCTGGTCCACCCCTATCTTGACAAGAGAGTCCTTGCGTTTGTCACCTCACGTCTTACGCGTCGAATTCAGAGTGGCTGGAGGCCCTTCATGACGGTTCACCAAAGACACATAAAGCTGTAGCTATTTCCATTTATTCACTTGTGAGCCCGGTAGTACCGCTAGGTTGGAGTCTTACGGCGTGCGTGAATGCATCGTGTCTCCCTCCCAATCTGCGATTGTACCATGCTTTATTTCTGTCTTTTCGCGATTGTGCCATGCTGCCCAGGTGCCCAGGCCGTCAAGTCACGTGATAATCACCGGTCGAGCGCAGTGCACAGCACGAAAGAATTGACCCGATTTAAGTGGTCAAAAAGACGTGTAAAAAAAATGAGGCATTTTACTTGTAGTCCTACGGCTACGAGCGAGAGGGAGGTTTGCACATGCCGATTTCCACCGGGCTCGTTTTATGGATTTCCCTGTAGTTTGATCGACGAATCCTTGCAGTGACAAGCTTGCTGTTGCACTCTCAACTTCACAATAAGCAGGATATCGAGGGCGTTTTCAGTACGCAAGTCGGGACATCGATAAACCAATTAAACACACCTTTACTGTGGGTTTGTGGTAGCAGTAGTACAAATCATCTAGACTCGCGCTGTTAAATCACTTGATTAACGATCGAGGCGCGCGCATTCATGCATGCACCGAGCGTTAACTCGCGGCGCGCGATATCAAGCCGTTCATGCACCTCATGCACGCACTGCGGAGCAAAACAGGAGCACCCGATCTACAGTAGCCTCCTTTTGTTTGTTGCTCTGGTAAAGATCTTGTTGGACATAGGAGACCATTAGAAGGGGTTAATAAGGCACCACACAACCAACGGACCTTTCAAAATATTTTATTTCAAGGAGTTCAAGGTTCTTCTGTTCCAATAGTTATGCGAAGCTACGAAGATTAGAGTTTAAACCCTCACAATGAAATATCCAAAGAAAACCGAACAAAATAAGTCAAAACTTGCCCGGGCGGTCTGACCTCCAACTAGTAGGCGATCTGATCTCTTTTGTGGAGTCTGGCAGTTTCTCTTGTGTAACATCCCAAAAATCCTGATTTGGTAAGTAGAATAAAAATAAGTGGGAGAATAGTTTTGGGCATGTTTGCATAAGGGAAAATGTATTTGAGCATGTTTTGTGAATTTTCATCAAAGGTAGCAATGCATTTACATGAAAACAAAAACTTGTAAGAATTTTCAAGAAAATCACAGAGCAGATAAAATCTTAAAAATTTACATAATAACCTATAAGGGCTAATAAGCCTTCACAAAAAAATATCATAAATTTTAGCGCTAAGTTTCTATATTTAAGAATTCCCTCAAACCCTTAGTCTTTTTAGGAAATTCCTAAATTCATTAGAATTTCCCGTTCGCCCTTTCGGCCGACTTCCAGCCGGCCCATTTCTACGCACCTACTCCAGCCCACACCGGCGCCCTGCTCCCGTGCTCATTGACACGCCGGGCCCGCTCGTCAGGTGGTGTCTTACACTCGCGCCGCGCCGCACAATCAGAATGAGAGCGCCTCGCTTGTCGTCGCTCCGCCCCACGGAACGCGATCCGCGCCCACCGTTTTGCGCTCAACTGCCCCCGTCACCTCCGCCTCGCTCCGCCCAGGCTAACCATCCCCTTAATGACGCTCAACCCCCGCACTGGCGGAGACGCCAAAGCGAGAACGCGAGTTTCTCGCCCCGGCCGTATCTTCTCGCCGATCATCTCATGCACTACTCGCTGCTATTTAAGCCCACGAGCGCTTCACAATCTCTCTAACCCACCGTCGTTCCATCTCGCGCTTTCTCCGAGCTTCTAGCTCTCTGAATCGTCGAGAACAAGTACATCGTTCTCGACGCCGGTGAGCGAGCTTCCCAACGCCAACTTCTCTGGTGAGCTTCTTTGCCTTCACCAACTGCGTCACAATGCGCCCCTTACCTCACTGATTCTCCTTCCTTGCTTGATGTAGCTCTGGGAACTCTATAGCGAGGACGAGTCGTCTTCTTCTTCACCTACGACGCACACCCTGTTCTGGACCTTTGTGTTCCCGATGTTCTGGTGAGCTTGAACCCCACCTGACCACGTCATTCTGTGTCCTATAATTCACTAACGCTTCTCCCTTGGTTGATGATGATCCACACGAAGGGAATCCCCCGAATCGACCTTCTTTCTCATTTTCTGCGCCGCAACCCTTTTTCTAGTTAGCAGCCACCTCGGTGAGTCTCTAGTCGATTCCTTCTATCTCAATCATCCTCAGTGTGCATGCAATCTAATTCGCACCTCCTTATAGCATCTCCATCACCGTAGTACGCCGTCACCATGATCCATCTTTGCATTGTCAGTGCTCAACGTCGCCAAGCCACTCCAGTCATCCCCCAATGTCGTGAGGACCTTGGTAAGCTTCTAGTAGTCCCATAGAGCTTTTGTACACATTAGATCGAAAGATTAGCTAGTGTAGCATAGATTTCATTATAGTCGATCATGGTGCCGCTAGGGGAAGCCTTGTCGCCGCCGCTCCAGTGACCATTGGTCCCGAGCCACTGTGTGTAGCATTGTAGAAGCTTCCTGAAGCCAATACGCACCACCTTTCGCCGTCGATTGGCTCCATTAGCAAAATCCACCTCGCACCAATCGTGGAGCTCCGCCACTCATCTCCTCATTACACATTTGTGTAACACATTTAGGGGAGATCCATACTTTGTGGTTTCATCTATTGATCCATATTCCATTTTCCACATAGAGAAGACCCATCATGTGTTGATGGAGGTCAAGTGAAGGATTGCATCATGTGTTGATGCATGTGAAGACTCGGGATGGAGAAATCATCATGTGTTGATGATGTTCAAGACAAGATCCCGAAGTAAAGAAATCATCATGAGTTGATGAGTGTCAAAGTTAAAGACCCGGACTTGAAGTGTTGATGTGCGTCATCAAGCTTTAAGAAGATGCAAGGCAAAGGTATGACTAGCTAGGGCTAAGGATGTGTTCCTAGTCTTTTACCGGTCTTGGTGTTTGGTTGGAAGACCGGATTGCTAGTATAGGTTGCCGTACTATTAAGAGGGGTCTTAACTAGTAGTTTGAGTTAGTCATGTGTTGATAGCTCATTATATTTGCTCTAGCTCATCTAGGCATGATGCTATTTATTTGCGAATGTGTTTTGCAAATAATCGAGGCTCATGCATAACCCTTGTAACATGTGACTTAAGTTTGCAAATGCGTTTTGCAAATGGTGTAAGTCCATGTACCTTATTCCTTGTGATGAGTATTCTAAGGGTTAGCAAATGTGTTTTGTAACCTACTGAGAATATCATCTTTGAAACCTTGTCGAAAATTGCATTCAAATGAGCGAATGTGTTTTGCCATTTGAAGTGGTGCAATTGGCTTTGGCTCATGGTCTGCGGCCGGATGGCGGTAAGGGTCACCGGTCGGACCGTGCAAATCGTCCGACCGGTGTACGCTAAGGTCCGACCGGTTTGATTTAATCCGATTTCTTTGTGCGGAAGTTCCGATTGTAAAATCGGAACTTCCGTGGTGAGGAAGTTCCGAGTTCGAGCGAACGGTTTTTCGAGAGCTCCTTTTGGGACTTAGCCAATTTCAAGGACGGCGGTCGGACCGCCAAAGACGGGCGGTCGGACCGATATACCCGGGTCCGACCGGCCGTTATGGCGATCGATCCGTCAAGGCCCAACGGCTACTTTTCTAGTCCGTTGGCGCGTAGGCGATTCGACCGCCATTCTTACACCACCACCAAGCGCGTTGGGCTTATCGTGGATTGAGAGAGTCTCCGAATCCATTTTGCCCTTATCTCTAACCTCCTTATGCCCTAGTTGCCACGCTTCGCACTTTATTGGTTTAGCCCGATAAAGTTTTTAAACCGCCTATTCACCCCCTCTAGTCGGCCACCTCGATCTTACGGTGAGCTCGCCATGGCACTTGGCCATGAGCGCGCCCAACTCATCTCTTTCTTTCCCTCTCTGACCGGTGGGACCCGCTCGGTTGGAGATTAGATTAACGCAAATGACAGTAATTAAGAGTACCAAGAGTATGATATGTGGCACCAGCCAAAAAGATTAACAGAAATCTAATTTTAAATATTTTTAGTAAATGTGTCACTGACATGTGGGACCATGTATTATTCTCGATTTTAAAACACGTTTTAAAACCAATCGACTGACATGTGGACCCCATCCGTAAGGTAATTAAAAACCAAAATAGGTTTAATCATTAGTTAATAAATAATGAGTATATAACATGTAGGACCGCCTCTGGTTTATAAATAGAATCAATAAAACAAAAATATGAGTCACTGACAAGTAGGCCTCACATGTAAGTTAATAAAAATTAGAAAAATGAGAAAAACAACTTTTAGCTAGAGGAAAGTTACGTTTTCTCAGCTGGAAAGCGTAAACCTCAATAAAATTCAGAGAAGAATATACTTTCTCTACTGGACAATGTAAACTTTGCAAAGTATGCTTTCCACGTCAGTACTTTTATCATTTATGGAATTTCAAACCAAAGCAAATTAAAACGTTAATAACTTTTGCATACAAACTCCAAATTGAATGAATCTTTTTTCTAAATTCATATAAAATCATGCTCTATCTTAATATGATAAAAAAAATCTTTGGATTTTTTTATTTTTAAAATTTGTTATATTTAATTTGCTTTTAGCTCTTTTAGGCGTCGATCGCCCAAACGACTTTTGCAATGATCTCCATCCTCGTATTTGGAGTAAGCAGAGCAAGGCAAGCACCTTCTTTAACCATGTTGATCCAACTATTTTAATTATTGTACTTTTTTACAAAAAAATATTATGCATGTATGTATGTTTGATTAAAATTTGCTATATTCGGGGATAACGATAGTCGTAATCCTCTGTTATTTTGTATAAAAATAAAAAACTTAGTTTGCGACGCGGGTGAGTTATATTATATTCTGAGAAGTGTGAGAGACGTATCTCATAAGTAGATAAGGGGAGATCCTCGCCCGGGTCAATTAAGGACCGAACGCCAGTAAGCCCTATCTAAGCCTTAGTGTACAACCTTATGTGCCGGTATGAGACGACATTAGCTAATTAAGTCATTGAAAACTATCCTTGCACGTTGGTAGGCCGTATGTAGTGCAAGCATGACCGGTGTAGGCATGTTCGAAGGGGCTCCCTTCACCACGGTGTTGGGCACAAAGCTTCAACAACGAATGCCTCATTGAGACAAGGGTGTACCCGGGTGAAATTAGGGTGTTCATTCGTCGAGCTAGTACAAGGTTAGGACTATGTGATGTAAAGACTTCAACGTGTGCTCTAGACTGCTTTCCGAAGGTAGTGAGGTGCGGTATCGACGGATGCCAAACAAACTAGAGAATTCATGTGCTGTGGGTAAAGTTGTACACCTCTGCAGAGTGTAAATCTATTTAAATAGTCATGTCGCAGTCAAGAGCATGCTTAGTGCAGCCTTAATGGGTATAGTCTTGGTTTTCATAAAAAATAGTTTCGTTCGAAAATATGATAAATGATTTGTTGGTTTATATTTGAGTTGAGTGACATGTCTATAGCTAAAAACAAGATGTTGATCGCAGCCGAGGAGCATTGCAAGTTGTTATTTATTCAATTATTTAATTGTTGACCTTTATCTACTTAATTGTTCTTTAAATTTTGTTGTAAAATACTACATATTGATATTACAAATAAAATTTGTTTAATGCAGAAAACAAGTTGTAGCATAGAGCTTCATCTCTTGCTAGTCTTGCATTTATATAAACTTTGTGATACACTACAAGACTTGCTGATTACGTAATGTACTCAATCTTGCTTAAATTATTGTTTGGAAATAGAAAATGATCCTACGCCAAACGACGCATTCTTTGCATCCGGCACCAGTGGGTTCGGTGACGGGTCTTTCTAGGACTTGTCTCTAGTCAGTTGCCTGAGGGTTCGGATGGGCATGTCGCTGGAATTTTGGACTTATTACATATTTTGCTTCCGCTGTTACATTTACTACTTCTGATACTTAAGTTTTTATTTGGCCGGTCGACCCTTTTGTTGTAAATAACGTAATTACTTAAGTTATGTACCATATTTTGGTTTATTATGTATGTATGAATATATGGATGTGATTGTCAATGTTGTAGATGCGTGTACTAGCCACTGATCAGGTGACTAGTACGATACACACACACACGAGTGCTTTGGGTATTCAAAGCCCGGGGTCTGACATCTTGGGCGGTCTGAACTCTCTTGAGTGGTCTGGCCTCTCCTCCAGGCTGTCTGACTACACCCTCAGGACAGAGTTAAAAATTCACACGATTTTAAATCCTTAAATCGATGTAACTTTCAATCCACAACTCCAAATTGCTTAAAACTTTGCATGCACCTTGCCTATGATATTGTGAACCTAATCCATAAAGCGATCCAAGAAAATATTTTCAAAACTTTGACCTTTTTCGATCCAAAGGCAAGTTGCACGTAAACAGGGCCAAACACAAAAATGATGATAGAGAGGAGCACGCGGGAGGAATCAATCCAAGATGGCTAAAGGTGGTTTTCTATATGTCATAGCATTCTCAATCACATCAAAAATAAAGCTAAAAGCCCTCAAGAGCAAAACTTTCAAAATCACCCTTTCTTCAACTAAAACGGGCAAACTCAAGAATTTGCAATAGAAAATGCCTAGATGGATGGGATCTGGTTTTCAAGATATATCTCCATCACTTATACGTCCTAGGTACAAAACAAGATAAAATGGGGAGGAAGAAACACTAAAAACAAAGCCAAATCACAAAATCAACACTTAGCATATGAGAGGAAGACTTAGACAAATTTAGAGAATTGATTTTTACTTGGAGATGAATGTTTAGAGCCACTCCCTTAGAAGGAAAAAAAACTAGGGCAGCACAACCAAGTTCTCTCATCTCTCTCAATACATCTCTCAAACCCTAGCCTCCTTTCTCCACTTTCCCAAAATTTTACATTAGGGTTCCTTGGCTTAGTTGTTGCAATTTTGCACCAACTCTTATATAGTGGTGGTTAGGAGCTAAGAGACAAACCCTAACAGACACCTGTTAAGCCCACACACAAATATGTCGCTCACTCACGCACACTTATCAAAACATCATCTTCATCTTTAGCTCTATTATGCCAAATCCATCATGCATTACCCTCTATGGAGTTTCCTTGACCTAATCCACTTATGTCACCATCGTGGTTTTACACACCACCACTTTTTCGGTATTGGGTAATTTATCAAAATGCCCATTTACCAACCTTTCTCGAATTCTTCACATCGAAGCATCGCCCATGCTTCGTCACCATCCATGTGGCCTCAATGACTTCCCGCCAAACCTCTCACGTGTTCAGATCCCACCAAACCGTCCTTGCTTGCAAACGGATACAAGTCACTTGGCGCACCACATGCCTTACCATGCACCATGACCTCACCTGGCTTCCCTGATTGTTCTGGACCTTAACTCCTCCTTGAGTTTAGTCCCGGTCCACCTTGCCATTGCCTGTCATGTCTACCACTCTACAAGCCTCGATCATGGTAACACCTTTATCATTCCGGACCTCAGCACTCCTAGCTTAGTCCCGATCCCGTCCGTCTCACAATGATATAGATTCGGAGTCCTACAACTATCACCAACAACCAAACCATCACGTAGTACTGCACGACACACAAAATCATCAATTGACACAATTGATGAGTCAAGAACACATACCTTCAAAGCTTTGCACCTGGAAGCATCACTTTACCTCAAAACTTCTTTGCTCAAACTTTGTCTTCCATGATTCTTGTCTATCTTGCGTCTTGCTTGAGTCCAACCATCTCACTCGACATTCACAACCATTCTAGACTTTGGTTCTCCTAACCAAGTCCCAATGTTCCTCGCTGTTGACCATAGTTGACTCCAAACCACCTACACAACAATAGGCCAAACAACCATTTTCGGGCACAAGTTCTTCATAACTTGACTCACATTAGTCTAAATATGCATCATACAACATATATGCAACAATTCCATGACTTTTGGCAAATTCCCAAAATTCAGCATAGCTCACTATGCACTGAACCGCCACGACCAGTCAGACCGCCGCCATCCGGTCAGCCTGACCGCTAACCATCAGCCAATCTGACTGTGTCAGCCGGTAACAGGGCACCGGTCTGACCTCCATGGTGTGGCCGGCCAGACCTCTTTTCAAAATCAGAAAACACCCATATATGAACTTTTCAGTTAAACTACTATCAGGACCCAAGATTAATACTCCCAAATCTTCTGTGTATTACTAAACCAGTTCCATAATCAGTGGCTAGTTCATACAGTAAACAAATATGGTAACATCCAGAATACACAAAATTTATTAATAGTTATAGTTTAATTACCAGAAAGGCTTACATGCCAACAAATAAGAACACAACGGAAGATAAATGAACAGTAGTAGAGCCCAGCTAATCTGCCACAAGCAATCGACTGGGGTAGTGGCCTAGTCGTCGAGATCTTCGACAGTGCGAAGTCCTTCTTCTTTGAAATTTATTTGCATTAAGAAAGGGTGAGCACAAACAACCATGCTCCGCAAATTACGCTCAATAACAGAATTATAATGCATGCAGGGGTATATCAAAGAAAGACATATAGGGTTGAATTTGCAGACAACGATGTTTTCTTTAAATACTTGTACTAAGTTCCAAAGCAGATATTCTATAACTAAAATTTATTTTTCAAATTCTCAAGTTTTATAGTCATATAACATTCACACAAGAGTGGTGAGTGATACCCTCCCATCACATGGCAAACCGCCCAATTTATCAGTTGGATAAAATATCCAAAATCATTTCATAAAATCTTTTGAAAATAAAACCAAAATCTAACTTTGCATTGGCTTTGCTAAGCATGTCCATGACCGTGGACACTGCTATTTCAGATAGTTTTACACTATATAGAGGTTGTACAATTTTACCCACACAACACTGGTATAAGGAGTTCGACTGGTCGGAAGGTTTTGATTACCTGGTCGAAGGAGGTTCGACTGGTCGGAAGGAGACTACCTGGTCGAAGGGAGGTTGAAGGTGGTCGCAAGTGGCCGAAGGTGGTTGCGTCGCCGACAGAATGGTCGACGGAGACAGAACGCGAGAAGGAAAGAGATTCAACCGGCGGATGTAAAGCTTCGATTGTGGAGAAATGAAAGCAAGATAGGATGACAAATTCGGGGTGGTGGAAGAGGAAGCCAAGGGGCTCGCCGTGACATGATCGGAGCAGCAAGGCAAAGGCCGGAGAGGGAGAACGGAGGGGGAGTTGCTCACGGCCGAACTGGACAAGAAATGGAGCTGCTGGTGGTGGCTGCGGTTTGGGGGTAGAAAAGAGAAGAGGAGGGCAGAGGGTTCCCGGAGCTTCCATTTATAGCGGACGAGGAGGAGAGATGGAGAAGTTCAACGGCATGGGCGCATGACCGAGCTCTGGCTGGCGCAGGGCATGGCGCGGCTGGTGGGATTCGCGGAGAGAGAAGGGCAGGTGTGTGATTGACACTGGTGGGACGACCTTCAATGCATGCAGAAAACGGGGAGGAAAGGGGAGGAAAACGCACCGGCGACGACAACTTTTTGACGATCGTGACACAATACAGACGCGGACGTGACGGGGCTGAGCAAAGGGCAGGTGAGGGAGGAGATGGGGCAGAGAAGGAGAGGACAGGGCGGCGAGGCGAGGCGCTGACGCAGCGACATGGGAAGCCAATGGGAGAAAGACGACGGGGAGATGAGGCTGGCACGTGGGGACCACCGGGTGGTGAGAGAGGGAGGGAAGAGGGAGGCTGGCTGGCGCGCGGGCCCTACTCGGCAGGGAGCTAGAGATAGGAAAGGGAGTCCGTTAGGCGGGCTCCACGGGTAAGAGAAAGAGAGGGAGAGAAGGCCAGCATAAGGGAGAAATGGGCCAGTTGAGAGGAAGGGAAATGGGTTAGAGGAGATTCGGCCCGAAAGCAAAAAGGAGATTTAATTAATTTTAAATTTCAGAAAATACAACAAATCAAAATAGTTTTTTGAAAATAGCAAAAAGAGTTCAAAATTTATGGAAAAATTCACAAAAATTTCCTAACTTATTTTGAATTTAATAAAAATTATTTTCAACTTAAAGTTGGCATTTTTTTGCACATAACTATTTTTAATTTTTGAAAGATAGAAAAAACCTTTTTAAATACTAGAATATTCTAGAAATTACATAAGTTTTTCTTTTTAAACTTTAAATCCAAAGTAAACCTAGAAACTCAATAAACTTTATTTTTGACTTTTAAAATATAGGAAATCGAGAAAAGCAATAAAACTCTTTTGAAACTAAGGAAATTCAATAAAATAATATTTTTATAATTTTAATTTTGGTAACATGATTTTGGGATGTTACAACTATATCTAGTTTCGTACCCAATTTTCATTTTCAATGGCACTTGTGCAAACACATCCTCAAACAACCCTGCACAAGTGTTTAGTGTCCAATTTGCACAACCTCGCACCGTCGGCCCGAGCTAGACCGGTCAGACCGCCTAACTCCTAACAGAAGGCCAACTTTTGGAAAACTGAGAACTAACTCCTCAAACTCTTCGACAATGATGTCATTTAGGACCTGTTTGGTACAGCTTCTACTCCCAGATTCTCAATCGATTCTTGTGGAGCCATACCAAACACTCAACTTCTCAAAACGACTAGATCTTGATTCTCGTGAGGAGCTGTCTTAAAAATAAACTAGCAATGAGGAGAAGCATTCCCACAGCTTCTCGCGAGAATCCAACTTGCACAAACGAAAATACCCTTTAAAATTTGAAGGTTTTACCCGCAAATGCCATTCAACTACCCCAACTCTTCGTTCCCCCGAAAACCCTGTAACCCTTCTTTTTCCCCTCGCCTCGCCTCCCCCTCACCTCCGCTTCCCGCCCCCCCCCCAGCGCCTCCCCTCGCCTCCCCCCCCGCGCCTCGCCTCCCTCCCCTCGCCTCCGCTTCCCTCCTCCCCAGCGCCGCCTCCTTCCCTCGCCTCCGCCTCCCGCTCCCCTCCCTCGGTGCCGCCTCCCCCTCGCCTCCGCTTCCCCCTCCCCTAGCGCCGCCTCTGCGTCCCCCTCCCCCTCCCCCGGCACCGCCTCCTTCCCCTCGCCTTCGGTTGTCGACTACGCCATCTCCGGTCCTGCGCCGCCTCCGGTCATTTTGGTATACCGTACAGGTGACTATTTTTTATGATGCTATTTTTCCCTAATGATTTTGGGGTTTTCTTAGCCAGTTTAGGGATGTTTTACCTTCAACAAAAATGATTAGCTCATTGTTACCTGAATTATCTATTTGAGAATTTTCATTGACAGTTTGCACTTTGCATTGTCAATTCAGATGTTTGCAGTTTCTAGAAGTTATAGTTGCTAAACTAAATTATAAATAATTGTTCTCTAATGCCTGACAAACAACTTAAGAAAGGTTGGCATATTATTGCTGGAATACTTTTGATAGTCTGGAGCGGCTCAAACTGCTATGAGATGTTTGTAGTTCCTTTCCCAAAATGGAAATATCTTCAGTCTTGCTGATAATCAATAGTCTAACATATGGGTTAGAGCAGTTTTTGCTCATTGTTCTGATGTAAGGTGGGGATGTGTTATCAAATATTTGTATACTTTTGTACTGTGAAGCCACTCCTTACATACTATGAAGTTTCTTTGGTTTGCAAGGTGGAGGTTTCGAAGGATGATTGGATGGAGTTTCTGAACACAAGACTGAAGAGAATAATAAAGATGGATGTGGTTCTTAAGGCTACAATGGTTCTAGCTTTCATGCTAGCTTGATGTAGCAGTAGTGATGTATACATTGGTAGTAACTTCAATTTTGTTTGGTTCATTTTAACATTAATGAGATGGTTGCAACACTGATCCCATGTTCTTGATGTTGATTTGATCCGCTGTTGCATTATGAATTATTGCGCTTAATGTACTCACGTAATGGAAGCCCATCAGAAAATTCATTATTCATATACTCATCCTCAGTTTGTATCTAATGTAATGAAACCATTACAAATTGAGCAACTCGCTGTAAAGAATGTGTTCTCTGTACCCATGCTTATGTTTAGTGTTCATGCGTTTTCATGGTGGATTGAAAATGTTTGGCCGAGTGGATAACCGAGTTCACATTCATGATGAATGACAATATAGACATTTGTCGAGTTTATGTTCAAAATTTTAAATACTTTTGGCCTAAAATATTTTTAAAAAGAAATAATGTCTAAAATAACAACATACAAAGGAACCAAGTAAATAAGCTAAAAATATGTACAAAACTATATACATGTGCCAAAACTATGGATAGTATAGACATTTTGCATGCAATCCTCTCGTTCTTGAATCTGGAGTCAACCTACTAGACAAACACTTTCCTCTGGTAGGTCCAGATTCTCAGAGGAGTTGATTATTAGAGAATAGGAGTAGAATCTAAAAAATAAAAATCTGAAACTGTACCAAATTGAACCTTTCTCAACTAGACCAGAGACACCTACCAATGACCACGTAAGCTGCCGCAAAGCATCGCAGGCCCACGTCACGGTAAGACTTGGCGCATGCACGTACGGTTAGTAGCCAACTGGGTAGGTCGGATCACAGCCGGGAATGGATTTGGTCCTGTCAGGGTCCACATATGCATGGCTGTCCGTGGTGGCGCCTTCGCGCTGCAGGAAGAATTGGAGTGGAAACCCCCACCGGTGTTTGCGTCGGCGCTTGCGTCACTCGTCGTCCCACGGATATCTTCCCTGGATAATGGATATGCCTCTCTCAAGTCTGACCACGGTCGGCTTATCTCGTCGACCACTGTGCAACCACGTCATAACTTAACGTCAATTACCCTTCGTTCTTTCTGCCCTGTGCCTAATTGGATCATTAGGATTTCTTGGAATTTTTACGAGAAGCGGACGAAAAATCCCCGGAAATCCAAACGGGGTCTAAGATTCCTAGCCAGCTGAACAATCTTAGTGCTCCGGGCCATTGCGGGCGTTGGGATATGCCTAATGATGTATGCAATGCGACATATTACGTTTCTAACCAAATTTAGCTCAGCAGGTGACAACCAATCCTAGTAGTAAGTAGTAACGACACCAAAAGTGCATCAGAAGATTAACTGCAACCTTTTTTCACACCGATTCATCAAGAAATTTTTACAGTGATTGCTCACCAGCTGTGGGATACCATAACAACCTGTTGTTAATTAAGGAAACCTCCAACCAAAGACTAGTGCTATTTTTTTCCCCAAGGAAACAGACAAGCATACTGGCCAAACCCTTTATCAGCCCATTTTTTTTTCCATCAGAGATGCCGTTCGTCCGTCCTTTTGGATTGCAATTTCATACTCTAGTCTACCACCGGAGGAATGAAAACATCGGCTGTCGACAAGGTGCTATCCATCTGCTATGACCTACCAAACCACCAGTCCGTCCTTTTGGGTTGCAATTTCAGAGAGTTTTGTCCGCCACCGTTGCGGCTCGCGCGCACCCAGGTAAGGTTCAGTGCATGTAGACAGCATCCAGGCAGGCACGTGCAGAATGGGGGAAAAGTTTTTTTTTCTTCTTTTTTCTTTTAGAGGAGACGTACATACTCGATCTCTAGCTGTCTGTAATGAAGTAAATGGGAGTAGTACTGGTACCTCAGTATGAACGGTCCAAGCTTCTGGATTTCTTAAAAAATATTTCCAAGCACATCCTTGTGTCGATCGAGTACATATACCTGTAGAAACAGTTCGATGGATTGTTGAAGAGAACACGCGGCCTGCATTACTCGTATTTAAAGCTGTCCATAGGGAAATAAATGCTTAATATCACGTTTTAGGCAGAAAAAAATATAGAGTTTAGGCAGGAATTAAAACATTGGCATGACACCTTTGAGGCATCGAGCGCGATCCCGTGTGTCAACGCAATCGCTTTCCTTTTTCTTCAATCGACCCCTGTTCCTTCGCGAAAGTTTCTACATAAGAAAAATCCAAAGCACTGTATGTCAGTATCTATTATCAAATATTAATTTATCCATAAAAACTAGTATCTGCGAGAGAGAGAGAGACCCACATGCCAGCCTGACCATAGCGCAGGGCCTTCCTACACGACTGCACGTCACAGAAGCAAAACAAGCACATTCCACACGTGCTGCAAATTAAAATCACATAGACGATTGAGATACCGGAGTCTACTGAACAATCGGGAGAGGCAACGACCAATGAGCAAACCAATCGCAGGCCATGCAAAACAGTAAAAAAAAAAACGTAGAGTTGTCACGGCGACCTGCACGCACATGGACGCACCGCCATTCGCCGAGATCGCGAGACTGTATTTTCCGCACGGAAAATCTCTCTCTCGCCTCTCGCCTCTCGCTAGTCTTTTGACTCTTCTGTAGTTCTGTGTCTATTCTATTCCGTTCTATTCCCGAAGCAGGCGCCTAAGCCTAGCAGGTCAAAATCTTTTCTACGCGCGAACCTTCCGACGTAGCCTCGCCCGTCCTCACCCGAAGCACACGAGAGGGGGGACGCGCGGGCCTACCCGCAGAGCCCATATATACGCGCCCACCCGACTAGGTCGCCAAGGAAACAGGTCGAGGTCGAGGGATCGAGGCAGCCGCCTTTCGAAGCCGGTCACGAGCGAGAGGGTTTCTCACTTTCTCTGGAAGGTGGTCGAGAGCTCTCCGTCTGTTGGGAAGGTTGCTTTGGGGAGGATACCAATGGTGGCGGCGGCGGGGGGGAGCGGGAGGAGGGACGCGGAGGCGGAGCTGAACCTCCCGCCGGGGTTCCGGTTCCATCCGACGGACGAGGAGCTGGTGGTGCACTACCTCTGCCGGAGGGTGGCGCGGCAGCCGGTGCCGGTGCCCATCATCGCCGAGGTCGATCTGTACAAGTTCGACCCGTGGGATCTGCCTGGTGCGTGCCCTGCCCCCCCGTCTTCTGGCTTCACCTGCCTCTGTTTTTCTTTTGTTGATCTGTTCTTGGTTCTGTCTGTTCGTGGATTCAATCTATGGAGAACCAAATGTGTTAACTTCGGCCGCGTCGTGTGTCTGCAGAGAAGGCGTTGTTCGGGTGCAAGGAGTGGTACTTCTTCACGCCACGCGACCGCAAGTACCCGAACGGCTCGCGCCCCAACCGCGCCACCGGCAGGGGGTACTGGAAGGCGACGGGCGCTGATAAGCCGGTTGCGCCCAAGGGGAGCGGCAGGACGGTGGGCGTCAAGAAGGCGCTCGTCTTCTACTCCGGCAAGGCGCCGAGGGGCATCAAGACCGACTGGATCATGCACGAGTACCGCCTCGCCGAAGCCGACCGTGCCCCCGGCAAGAAGGGACCCCAGAAGGTAGGCGAGCATTCTGACGGACGGCCCACTGCGCGCATCGCATAATCTGCGTTGATACTGATGTTGTTTTTTGCTGCGTGCTTGCAGTTGGATGAGTGGGTGCTGTGCCGGCTGTACAACAAGAAGAACAACTGGGAGAAGGTGGAGGTCGAGCAGGACATGGCCGTGGCGGCGCCGCACCACCAGCATAACGGGGAGGTCATGGATGCGCTGGCCGACACCATGTCCGACAGCTTCCAGACGCACGACTCGGAGATCGACAACGTCTCCAGCTTGCAGCACAACTTCAGGGACATGGCGCAGGGACAGGCAATGAACGGCACCGTGACGGTGAAGGAGGACAGCGACTGGTTCATGGACATGAATCTGGATGAGCTGCAGGCGTCTTACATGAACCTGGGGCAGATGGTGAATCCGGCAGCGCCTGGGCAGGACAGCAGCTACTTGCAGTCGATCAGCTCACCGCAGATGATGTGGCAGACAATCTTGCCACCATTCTGAGGAGAAAAAAAGAGATGTTGTCATGTTGTAAATAAGGGGGGAATAGGAGTGACTAGATAATACTAGAAAGAAAAAAAAAAAGATGAGAAATTTGGCAAGCAAGATTCTGCAACTGTGGCGGTAGTCTTGTAGTATATATTCTTTTGTTGGATCTATGCATTTGGTAATCTGCAAGAACATCTCCTTTTGTTCTCATAATCTCAAGTACAGACTCTAAACTTATGGTTATCCATGATCAGTCTAAAATGTATGTTTCATGATTTTCTCAGTTATAATTTATTTTCCTCCCCTTCAATTTTTTTACAAAATATTTGGTCTTTATCTGAATTGCGGTACTGTGATTTCATATATTGATGTAACATTCAGTGTATTGCCCTGTTTGGTAGAGCTCTAGATTCTTATTTTTCAAATTTTGCTTTTGATTCTCTGAGAATCTTGAGTTATCTCAAGAAAGTGTTTGGCTGGTAGGTTGGCTCTAAAAAACACATGAGAGAGGATTAGAGGTAAATAGATGTTACTCCTGGTTGTAATACTTCGATTGTATTTGTGTTTTACTCCTATGTATTTGTACACAATTTATAGATTTCCCCCCGAATTTGTTAAGACCATATGAATGTATATATGTTGTATTTGTACACAATGCCAGGTAACATTGTATTTACACTTCATGACGGATTACAACTGTTGGCAAATAACGAATTGACGTACAATCATTGATTGTGTACAAATAATGTAGTGTTTAAGCGAATACTTTCGTAATGCAATGCAATGCGGTCATGAGCATGTCCCCTCGTTGGACATATTGTATTCATATCGTATAAGTGTTCAAATGATAATTAAATGTTATTACGTACAAGTATTGAAATGATAAATGAGTCATAACAAAATATCACATGTAGTGTGTCCATCATCCTGATTGAGCAATTGCACTTGCAAAGTCATCACAGGAACTCTCCATGTGTGTCCATCATCCTGATTGAGCAATTGCACTTGCAAAGTCATCACGGGAACTCTCCATGGATGTAGCACTCGTTTGCGACGTTTGACGCATCTGATGCATCCTGAGAAATGGTATATTTTGCATAACTTGATGGTATTGTGGGCACATAATTAGTATCTCGATTGAACCTACGAAAATGCATGTCCGGCAAAGCATGTTCACGTATGAAGTTGTGGATTCCCATGGTTACTGCAACAACCATATTTTGCTTGGACATGTGAAAGCTCGGTATCTTAATAAGAATTCTCCATTTCATCTTCCATACACCAAAGGACCTCTCAATTACGTTGCGACCACTCGAGTGTAATTGGTTGAACTTCTCTTTCTCACCACTAGGAGCAGCACCTCTCTGAAATTTTGGAACATGATACCTTTGCCCTTGTATGATGCTAAGTACCCAGGCCTGTTCGGATAACCAACATCAATAAGATAATATTTTACTGCAACATAAGACGGAAAAAATTATGTATATTAACATCCAATACATGAACATTACAAGTAAATAAATTCGTAAATGATATCAAACAAAGAAAATTGCCCTATGGATGATGTGGAAATACTTCACTGTTTATATCCAATGCATGATAAAGCACACTAGTATAGTGCATAGCTCCTGGTTGTCCAATAGATGTGTATGTGAAGTTCATGTTAAAATCACATACCGCTATGACATTCTGTGTTGCACTTCCTGATCTACCAATATATCTAATTAGATCTTCTAGAACAACAGTTGCAAGATTGTGTATACCATCGATAGCTCCAAAACAGTCTTTGAAATGTGGCCACATCCTTCGATCATTTCTAATTCTACTGTGAACCGAAAAGAAGTTTGGATCCTTTGGCCTCACAAAATCTTTAGACATTCTAGCCACACACTGCAAAACCTCATCAAACTTCCTGCTAATTGTCTCACCAGAATGCTTGAACCGATTCTACGCACAACATATGAATAGGAAAAGAGCTGGTGCTTCAATTGAACTTGTTCGTAGTTGATTTCAAGTTATATGTACTCACCAAAAGATCATGTAGACTGTGAAAGATCGTAGCTGACGAACCATGGAGGTCCTGATTTGGCCCGATCTTTTGATGAGATGATAAATTCGCTATAAGTTGCTCAACTTTCACAATCCTGGCTACGAACTTGCAAGGCTCGAAACCACACAATCGCTGAACTGCTCGACAAGTCGTTATCAACCGTGCACGAATACTCGGATGACCTGATCACGAAGATCAAATCCTGAATACACCGAAGAAGCACGCAAGAACAAGGTAAAACACAATCTGAAATTACAAATAGGATTAAAATACTTGATAAATTAGGATTCTGAAGCGATATTATGGTTGGTCTAATCGATACAAGCCAATACACGAAGTTACATTGTAGCTAACTTTTGACTCAACAAAATCCAAGAAAACCAGAGGGATACGGCCTCCTTAAATAGGGGAGGCGAAGCCGCACATAGCTAAAAATAGGGGGTGAGACTATTTATAGTACTGTTTATATATGAATAGTGCATCATGAACAGTACGGGCCACCTAGGGTGGTGCCTTCCCTTGGGCCTAAGCATTACAAGACCCAATTTAGCCCAAATAGATAACGCAATACCTTCTTTTAGTGATTTCAATGCGCACATAAGAAATTTGGAGGTGAGCCTGGATCCGTTGGAAAGAGGACGAGATAATCTTTCCATCAAGTACTCGTGAAGTTCCAACGGACTCCGTATGTAAAAGCTATATACGTTTGAAGTCATTGTTGTCTCCGAATGCCAGATTGAATTCCAAAACGTGTCCAACTTGAACTCTTGCTTGGCTTGGATAAAAAGTGATATGGTGCTACGCAAATACATATTTTCATCATTAGGTAGCATCATATAGTTCATATAATATAAAGGTGCTCCTAAAAACGAGCTAACCTGATAATTTAAGTGAAGCGTACAAGCTCTTGTAATTGGAACAACAAACATAACAAATATAGTTGTATCTGTAAGGGTCATGTCCTCATCAGTAGCATTCATACGAAACATGTGGTAGCTTTCTCCCGGAGTGGTCAAAGTTTCTCGCACGGTCTCACCCAACCCATTCCACTAAACCGTGAAGTCTTAGGCTCATTCTTGTCCAAGTAGTTTGAGTGATAATTATCCACGATAATTGCAATAGCAGCGAGGTGACTTGATGTATCTTGCCATAAACGCATCATCTGCATGTCACACTCATGTTCCTCATCTAATATATTACTCCTTTCACTATCACTTTCACAAGATGACATATGTACATGAACATATAAAGCCAAAAAACATAAATGACAATTTAAAAATACATGAGTATACATTAGGTCCAAATGACAGTATATAACTAGTGAAAAAATATCTTATAATCCAAAAAAAAAAAGTCTTACAGGACAATAGAGAAATAAAGAATAATAAAGGCGAATACAAGACAAATTATTTGTAGGAATGTCTCTAGAATCATCCTAACACTACAATCAAATTTCTATTTGCCATACTTGGCATCATACTTCCTTTTGAGCTATTCAAATCGTGCTACACTATTGTGTAAGGTCATAAACATTTCCCTTTGCTCCTTCTTAAGAAAATTTTAGATACAATGAAGTGCTCATTACTCCCATTAACAACACTGCACTCTTCAACCGATTCCACGACATCATTGATGCTACACACCGAGTCTTTCTCTCTTTTATGTGCAAATGCTTCAAAAGATGCATGCGACTTCTCATTGAACTCAACAATTCTTCTTAGTTGCTCTTGCATAATCACAGACCTACTCTTTGGTTTCTTCCCCTTACCATTGCTAGGGCCACAAGCTCTCTTCCCTTTCCTACCAATTGGTGATTCATCTTCACGATCACTATTATATTTGTCATCATTCTCATCTTCAAGCTCTTCAATATCAATAGCTGTCAATGCACGCATAGGACTTTGAGGCAATGTTCCCATGCAGGAGACCAATGGTCTTCACCGATGTCGCGAATGTCATCAAACATCTTGGACAATAACTCCTCATTTTGAAGTCCAACCTTCTCAAACTTGGAACATCCTTTATATTCTTGTCAATGCCAAATGTTACAAGTTAAACCTTCACTAGTAATAGAGCTAGGAGTGTACATTAATGTATTTAAAAATAGATAATGAGTAATGACTTACTTTTAAAAAAATAATTCTTCCACCGTTCGGGGTGACCTTTATTGTCTTCTTTTCATGATTCCAACCTAAGCATGTCTCTTTTGTCCTCAATTTCCTTCAAATGTTGTAATCATTCTTTAATTTATCCCATTTGTTATTCAATTGCATTTTTTTGTATTGCAGCTCAGTCCTCTCTGCAAATTTTGCAATCACTAAAGTATACCCTCAGTTGTTCAAATGGGTATTCGGGCGATTGCCCGCCGCTACTTGTTCAACAAATAATTCACACACTATCCTAGTGTTCTCGTCGTTCCACTCAGCGTTATTAGTTATCGGCATTTTTGCCCATAATTTTTTAAATAAAAGTGAAATCAACAATAAGATATGGCCACCTAGACTGAACTATCAAGTGTTCAAAAACTAGCTACTGCCTAGTTGCAAATTCTCTGCATTGTCACTCATTCAAAATCAGTAAGCATTGAGACATTCCAAATAAATAATGAACAAGAAACAATGTATTGAAAAAGAAACATAATTATATTATAATTCTCCACTTGGTCAATTAACACCATACAACATATGTCCAATATGTACATTTGACATTAGAAAAGAAATGGACGAGACACAATTCTCAACTAGGTCAATTGAACATCATACACCATCTGGTACTAGTACTCACAAACCATTATTTACATTTGATATTAAAAAAATAATGAACAACAATGTAAAAGATTCAATGTTATTTGAAATAAAGCGATAAAAATA
The DNA here is from genome assembly GCA_036346395.1 of Hsuehochloa calcarea. Lineage (NCBI taxonomy): Eukaryota > Viridiplantae > Streptophyta > Magnoliopsida > Poales > Poaceae > Hsuehochloa > Hsuehochloa calcarea. Next base: position 49,119,747 of record CM070593.1, on the reverse strand, counting down.
GTGCATACTTCAATGTTGTAGAACACTTCTAAATGATCATGTGGCCTGAATGCATTGCACAATAGAATGTAAAAGACTCGGTACATGCAAACTTTTCAGGAATTCATGTTATTTGAAATAATAGTACAACATTCCAATGTGAATAGCATCAAAGTCAGATTAGAAAAAACCTAATTAGCATATTTAGATGCTTCACCTGCATATTATTTAGACATTAACATTGTAGCATTAACATCAAAAGGAACTATTGCAATAAAAACTTGGTCGCGCAATGTTCAAACAGGGATGGCTTCTAAGTAGTTATCCACTAACTTTCAAAATTACATGGAAAAATAATTTTAGCCAATACAAGATGGCGACCAGATCTAGGTCGAATCTACCACACCACACAACAGGGACAATGCCACTATGCTGCATCGTGCCTGCAGGTCAGAGAAGGATGGATCGGGGCACCACGAAATGAAACTTAGGAAGAAATGGCTTGGAAGCGGAAACGAAGAAGAAGGGGAGCGAGTAGAGCAAGAGGCGAAGAGAAGGACCGACAAAGGGAAGAAGATAGGGGTGGCGGCGGGATTAGGGTTTACGGGAGCAACGCTGTACCTTCAACCGAGCACCGGACGAAGGGAGCATGGGACGTATGGCCTCCTCTTCTTGTCGCTAGTCGCCACCGTCGACCCCTGCTACCATTGTCGACCCTAGATGCATCGTCGCCCTAGCATGTGTTGTCACCAGAGAGGGGAATCGAGACTAGGATGGGATGGGCCGTTGAGGGGTATACGAGTAGCAAAATGCAGGTAAATAAGTGTAACTTCCAAGGACAACCATGTTTCATGGGGGTTGGCTTGCCCATGAGAATCCACGGAAGATCACTCCTCGTTGTTAATTCATTTTCGAGGTAGCTCCTCGCGAGAAGCAGAATTAGGTCGTTTTGAGAATATAGGTGTTTGATACAGCTTCACGAGATCCAAATAAGAAGCTAGGAGTAGCAGCTGTACCAAACAGAGCCTATATATAAACAGAGTGTGACCATTCAACTATCGGTTAAGGTGAGACGTGGCCATGCACTATGTTAGTCGCATCATGACTAATATGAGTTAGCGACAGTTGCAACTAGATACCATGAAAATGACACTGAACATAAGTATGACAAGCATGGCTGTAAGTTGCACACAGAAAGTGAGCACTTTTCCCCAGAAATGTACCTGTATCTGTCATTGTCTCATCGACAAATTTTATGGCAACTTGCATCTGGTGGCAAGATAACGCCATCTTCTGGAGTGCATATCAAAGAGTTCAGGGGTGGGAGAAGATATATGTAGTGACAACTGACAAAAGCCACTTGCAAGTTGAGATTAGCATGGGATATCCTATAGAATATTATAGAAAGGTCTTCAGATCATGCAAGGATAGGCTGTTTGATTCATACCATATTATCATTAGCATGACCAAAGCCACTAGATAGGAATTTTTTTTAATAATCTATTTTTAATTTTAAATTACAGAAATAATACTACTTTTTTACAGTAATAATCATTTATAATTCCACGGTTGGGCGACTTGAGTAAGTCGTCATAATGTTTAGCGACAAGTGTCTGAGCCGCTTAATCGTTGGGCGACTAGACCGTTTGGCTCCTGGTCGTTGAACGGTGGAGTGACTTGGATACCTGTCGCTGAACGGTAAAGCGACTTAAACACTTATCGCTCACCGCTGGGCCCTAGTCGCCCAACCGATGGGCGACTTGGGGCGCTTATACCGCGCGCGCTCCCAACCCTCAGCAGTGACCATTTCTTTCCAGAGAGTGCAGGCGTGAGGAGAAGAGAGAAGAGAATGAGGAAAAGAGAACAAAGGGAAGAGAGGAAGAGAAAGAGGAGAGGCGTAGAGAAAGAGAGGAGAGGGAGAGGGGGGAAAGAAAGGGTCTTCGCATCGACGACGATGACGGTGAGTCTCTAGCATTATTTTGCAAGCTGGCGGCAACCCTTCCCGGCTACAAATCTAATGGGCTCTTGTAGTGAGGTTCTTCGTATGCACATGCACTAAAGTAATACTATCAGAAAGGTTGCAATGACTCCCTGACAAAAAAAAAGCATATGGTGGCGATTCATCAAGAACAGTATAACATAAATTAGCACACAACTGTAGATTCAACAATGAGATCAGTGGTCACTAAATGGTAATATTAGAATATGCCAGTAGACTCTGCATACAATGGAATTGCTGAAATTGAAACATGCTAATATTGAACATAACTACATAAGGAACAATATTGAGTTGCAAACCATATGAAATGAGAGAAAGTATGAATATGGTGGAAACTAAACTAATTATACATTGTGCACCAATAATTGAACATGTAGTCAGTACAAACTACAATCTAAAAAAGAAGGAACACAGCAAGTGATGCCTACCTAGTTTAAACAGGTTAAACATAGGTTGCACTTGCTAATTCCTATCTCCAACCTACCAATCTAGTGAAAAAATAGATAAATGGGCCAAACATGCAATAATCAGCCTCTTGTTTCTGAATAACAAAAAAAAACTCTCCTCAGATTTTCTAGCATTTCTTCAGGAAGAACAAAAAACATCCTCTCATGCTGAATTATTTTTTTCATAGATCACTTTTAAGGGCAACCTCAATTTGATCGCTTTCTAGGACTTGGTCTGAGAGACACCAAATCACTCCTTGAACGAAGAGAAGTTGACTGTTTGGCAAGCTCTCTGCCTGAGAGCCACGCCTGAATCATTGATTCGGTCTTCTGCTCCGGTGAAAAGCCCTTGGCTTTCATCTCTTCATAATACTTTGCTGCCTCCTCTAGCCTCCCATTCAAGAACAATCCATGTATCAACACAATGTATGCACTCCGATCAGGGCTCGGCCCATTCGCAGGCATTGCGCACCACAGTTTTCCACGCTGTCATGCTGCCTCCACCGGCATAACTTCCTGATCAACATAATGTAAGTGTCCATCTTTGGCTCACAGTGCAGTGCCTTCATCTTATCCAACAGATCAAACACCTCAACGGGGCTCCTAGCCACATCAAACAATGCATGGAATGTCCTCACTGATGACAATAGCCTCTTCCCTAGCATCTCATCAAACATTTCATTAGCCTCCTGAACCTGATGAGCCTTGCAAAGAGGACTAATAAGGGAGTAGTAAGTGGACGTGTCCGGGACAACCCCCTTCTCCTCCATACTCCGGACAAGCACCTTTGCCTCATCCACACACCGTCCCTTGGCGAGTGCATACACAACTGCATTGTACACTTTCCGGTCTGGCACAATGCCAGCCTCTTTCATGCAGTTAAAAAGCTTCATGACTGTGTCCAAGCTCCCGGCTTTCGAGAAGCACGAAACCATGCTCCCATATGATACAACGTCCCTGTCAATACCCTTAACCTCCATTGCATTCCAAAACCTCTTCGCCTCCCTCACGCTGCAGACCATGTTGCACCACCCATTGAGCACAATGTTAAAGCTCTTGGTCTCGAAAGGGAACTCCTCACTGGACAATAGCAGGTGCTCCGCGTCCTGCACGTTCTTGTACCGGCAAAGCGCGCTCAGGAGACCGTGGAACTCGGCGATGCCAGGCCGGAAACCAAAGCTCGGGAGCGCGCGGAACGCGACGGCGGCGCCCGCAACGTCGCGCGCGGCGCAGTGTCACCGGACGAGGAGGAGCACGGCGGCCGGGGACGCGAGCGACGCGCGGCGCATTTCGTCGAGCACTGCGCGGGCGTCGTCGAAGTGGCGGTGCTTGGCGAGGATGGCGAGCATGGAGTGGGACGCGCGCCACCCGGGGGCGTACCCTGGCTGCGCCGCGGCCCACCGGAACGCGGCGTGCGCGGCGGCGCAGCTGTTGCGGAGGCGCGAGAGCGCGGCCACCACGAGCGGCTCGGAGGCCTCGGCGCCGCACTGCTCCAGGTGGCCCCTGGCCCCACCGCGTCCGCGTGGGAGCCCTCAGCCGCCGCCACCACGGCGTCCACGCCGCGGGCTACGTCGGGCGGAAGCTGCTGGTGGTCCGGGAAGGAGAAGGGGTCATCCTCGCCGTCGCCGCCGACGGGTTCTCGCGAAGTGGAGAGAGGCGAGGCTTTGAGGAGGAGGAGAGAGCTCGGTGGTTTGGGGAATGCAGAAGTGGAGAAGAGTGGGATTGCTCTCGCGAGGAGTCCGCGCAACATGGAGGAGGAGGAGGAGGAGGATCATTCGGGTGGAGAGTGGAGACGGAGAGTTGCCTTGTGTCAGACTGTTGTTTTGTACTAGGTCACTAGGAAAGCGGAAACTAAAAGAAAGCTAAGGACGATTTCGATTTTCGAGTCAAGCCTCTCAACACAACCGCTGCGACTGCAAGACAAGGTACGATGCAAAGGATGGGCTTCTGTATAGTTTCCTTAGTTAGTGGGTAGATGACAGGGGGTGGGTAGGGCTGGAGAAGAAGACTGCCTACCTCCATGGCACGGCTCTCTCCTCACTTCTTGAGGCAAAGAAGCCCGCCCTTCCATGCCGCCACCACTCCTGACCTCCACAGCCTAATCGCCCTCCTCCTGAAGCACCAAGGCAAGAGGCGCCCGCTCCTCCAAGTCCACTCCCAGCTCATTGCCAACCAGGTGTTCGACCGACGTCCCACGCCGTTGCACGCCCTCCTCAAGGCCTACTCCCACGGCCCTTTCCCCCAGGAGGCACTGCACCTCTTCAAGAACGCACGTCGGCACATGGCTGACGACACGTACGCCTTCATGTTCGCCCTTAGGGCTTGCGCGGTCTTGGCGTGGCCACGGGCTGGTGCGCAGCTCCATGGGCTTGTGGTTCGGAAGGGGTTTGAGTTCCACGCCTACGTGCATACTGCCCTTTTCAATGCGTACGTTGTGTGTGGGCGCCTGGTGGATGCCTGGATGGCGTTCGATGAAATGCCGGTCAAGAATGTGGTGTCTTGGAATGTGATGATCACTGGCTTTGCTGGATGGGGTGAGGTTGAGTATGCGAGGCTTCTCTTTGAGAGGATGCCTTGTAGGAATGTTGTCTCGTGGACTGGACTAATAGATGGGTATACGCGTTCTTGTCATTCTGTGGAGGCAGTTGCTCTTTTCCGCCGCATGATGGCAGAAGGCATTAGCCCAAACGAGATAACCGTGTTAGCAGTTGTTCCTGCAATATCTAATATTGGAAGGATTCTTATGGGCGAGGCGCTGCATGGCTATTGTGAGAAGATGGGTTTTTGTGTCAGATGTCCGGGTTGGGAATTCACTCATAAACTTGTATGCCAAAATTGGGTCTATCCAGAGCTCGCTAAAGGTGTTTGATGAAATGCTGGACAGGATAAACTTGGTGTCATGGACATCAATAATTTCAGGTTTTGCAATGCATGGGTTGTCAATTGAGGCAGTTCAGCTGTTTGCGGAGATGAGAAGAGCACAAATCAGGCCCAACAGAATCACCTTCTTGAGTGTTCTCAATGCTTGTAGCCATGGAGGACTGGTGGAGCAAGGAGTAGCATTTTTCAAAAGCATGGTTTATGAATACAATATAAATCCAGAGGTTATGCATTTCGGGTGTATCATAGACATGCTAGGTAGGGCTGGACGGTTGTGTGAGGCTGAGCAAATAATAGGTGGTTTGCCTATGGAGGTTAATGTAGTTGTATGGAGGACACTGTTGGGTTGTTGCAGTAAGTATGGAGAAGTGGAGATGGGGGAGAGGGCGATGAAGAAGATATTAGACTTAGAAAGAGAATCTGGAGGTGATTTTGCAGTGCTATCCAATATGCTTACTGAGCTTGGTAGGTTTAGTGATGCCGAAAGAGCACGGAAGCTAGTAGATGAGAGGAATGCTGTGAAGGTTCCTGGGCTTGCTTTGGTTGGTGAGAGTCAGTAGTTAACATTTGTTGGTTTCTGCGATAAGAACCAAATCATGGGAAGAAGCTCTCTCAGTTTCAAGGGTTTTATTGCAACATTAGAATGATCTCCCTGTATTATACCAACTGCGATAAATCATCCCAGCTTAATGGTGGGTTCATTGCATTCTTTTAAGTTTTATCTTCCATGCAAAGTTAACATAATTAAGAACTCATTTTTTTGTTATTGGCTGCTAAATTGATTGCCATGAATGATATGACCTCTATATTTAAACCCCACCATCTCCTTATGCACTATCATGCTTGCTTCTTTCTGTACGTTGTTAATAAGCCTCAACGGTATGCTGTATTGTTAATTTGTTCCACCTTCAAAAAGACTAATTCACAGTAATACAGTATTATTTTTTGTTGCTTCTTTACTTATATTGTTAATCCCTTGCAGGAAGCAGATGTATTGAATGACATGTGCAGTCCTTGCTCCTCCCTCACTGCCTCACGGAGTCACGGTTCATGGAAAAATTTAGCTCTCTTTCAACATTGTAATGAAAGAAGCTTCATTCCTGTCTCATTGTTTCTGGGCTGAACAATTGCCAATATGCAATGTCTAAGACTCTCTGATCTTATGCTATTCTACAACCAGATTTGGCTTTTGCTCATAAAGTATTTGAGCATTTTGAAGCGCCAACAACTTTTCTTTGGAATATCAACTCAGGGGGCTTGCTCAAAGTGATACACCAGAAGATGTCATTGCTTTCTACAAGAAGGCTCATGTATAAGGTATGGAGCCAGACAACCTGACATTTCTGTTCGTACTTAAGGCTTGTGCAAGAATTAGTTCTCTCAAGGAAGGGGGAACAGATGCACAACCATGTATTGAAACTTGGGTTTCTTCCGGATATCTTTGTTGCCAATTTGTTGATTCATTTATATGCTGCTTGTGGTGATTTGTGCTGTGCAAGATCTGTTTTTGATGAGATCCTAGTTAAGGATGTGGTATCCTGGAGTTCGTTGATCTGTGGATATAGCCATTGCAACAGATTTAAAGAGGTTTTGACGTTATTCAAGTTAATGCAGAATGAAGGAGTGAAAGCTGATAAGGTTACTATGGTCAAGGCTGTTTCTGCATGCACTCGTCTTGGAGATTGGAGCATGGCAGATTGCTTGGTTAGGTGCAGAAAGGATGACTGCATTGAGGTGGATATTTACCTGGGCAATACTTTGATAGATTACTATGGCAGACGTGGGCAGCTGCAATTGGCTGAAAAGGTGTTCTTTAACATGAAGGATGGGAACACTGTGACACTGAATGCAATGAGCACCACATATGCGAAAGGAGATCTGGTTTCAGTCAGGAAAATATTCAATCAAATTCCTAACAGAGATTTGATTTCATGGAATTCTGTGATATCTGGATATTCACAGGCTAGTCACTTCTCTGTTGCTTTGGAGCTCTTCAGGCAGATGCAGAGAGCCAAGGTGAAACCAGATGCCATTGGGATTGCCAGTGTACTTTTTGAAACCAGATGCCATTGGGATTGCCAGTGTACTTTTTGAAGCCAGATGCCATTGGGATTGCCAGTGTACTTTCTGCTTGCGTACACTTGGGTGCACTTGATCTTGTTAAGTGGATCCATGACTGTGAGGAGAAACAAGATCAAAGATGACATCATTATGGAGAATTCCCTGATTAACATGTATGCGAAGTGTGGGAGAACCAAGGAAGCATTACAAGTGTTCAAAGAAATGAAAGAGAAGGACACCTTGTCATGGAATTCAAATCATAACAGGACTAGCTGTAATGCCAGTAGAAATTGCAAAAGGGGGAAACTAAACAGTGAGTATAAAATTTTACCAATTTACCTTTCCTGGTAAGAAAACCAACAGAGAGAGAGAGATAGAGAGCCAGGGATAAAACCAAGCCCCAGGCCGGTGCATTCCCCCTGCCCAAATGCCAACCCCAACCAGCTCAAAACCAGCGCAGCAAAGCCAACAGACGAGCCCCCAGATTCATTCCCTCCCCAGACAGCAGCACTTTTCCTCGTGAAACCATTCCTCTTTCACGGCCACCACAGGGCAAGCACCTCAGTGCCCTTCCCCTCCTCCCACTTCTTCTCAGCCAAAGGCAAGGCCAAGGCCATGCAAAGAAGGGAGCCAGGAGCAAGAGGAGGAGGAACCACCAGGAGCCAGAAGCGGAGGAGAGCACCCCCAGGGAGAAACTCCAGCCACCACGTGCGACATCGCCGCCGCGTCCCACCCCTTAACCGGCAAATCAAGTATACTCTATCCCTCCATCCTGATCAAGCAAGCTTGGTCCAACACTAGTTGCATAACGTAAGAGGAGAGAGTAGAACTTTCCTGGGTAGAGCTTGGGGTGGTGGCTCGAGAGAGCGCCGCGGCACGGAGGCCGAGCCGGGCGTAGGTGGCTGGGCCACGCTAGGCCGGGAGCCAGAGGAGGTGGCGCTGAGCGGCACTGAGCAGAGGCGGCGCGACGGTGGTGCCGGCAGATCGGCCGGGCCAAGAAGAGAGGGTCCGGCGAGGCGGCCGTGGAAGCTGACCGGCGGCTCTAGGCGCGGCCTCACCAAGGCGGAGAGGACGCACTGAGCGTGGGGCCTGGAGGTGGCGCCGACGGCACAACCGGCCGGAGCCGAGGCGGCCGGCGTCAGGCGTCGCCTTCGGCGAGGGGATGAGGCGACGGAACGAGAGAGAGTGAGGGAGAGAGAGAGATAGAGAGGAGGGGGGAGTCGGTAGGAGGGGTGAGGAGATAAAGCTGGCGGCGTGGATGGCTTCGGCCAGGAGGGAAAGGAAGAAAAAAAACAGAAGAGAGGGGGGGGGGGAGAGAGAAAAGAAAGAAAAGAGGGAAAAAAGGGTTCGCTGGTAAATTTTTATTTGCAAGTTTTCAACGCGAACCCTAACCCATTTATTATTAATATTTTTGGACACTGGGTCAGCAGGACAGTGTCGTTGAAAGGGGTTCGTTTGTGTCGTTTTGCGCGTAGGATCATGTCATCCGTATGTGTACGTGTACTGTTGTACTGTTTTGAGTCTGGTCGACTGCCTATACAGGTGGAGGTTCGGGAACGACGTCATCCGCACGTTACTCTGCTCCGCTTGGTTAACAGGCAAGTGCATGATATAACGATATCCTATGAATGCTATGAAATATGTGATGTTTGCACGACATGATAATGTTTACGTGATGATGCTTACCTTATAATGTTCATATGTTGATGGCAATAATGTTGGGACAAGGTAAGTAATGAGACTACTATGTTAATGTTGACAATGATGGATCATGATAATGACAATGGACATGTGTATTTGCATTATGGAAAGAATGCATGAGCCAGGACGGTGAGAAAGTCATGTAACTATTCCGGTGCGGTCGGTGAGAAAGCTACATGACTAATCCGGTGTGCTCTAGATAAAGTCTTACATCTGTAGGGACTAAATAAAGTCCTACAATGTAAGGACCCCATCCTAACGAAGATGGGGGAAGAGTGTGTCATCGGCGGATGAACACTCCGCGATACCGGTATCAGCTGATCAGATGCATATGAGCATGAGCATGATGGTGCATTTGCATATATGGTTAATGAAATGAGTATGTAGGTTAATGAGGTTTTGCACTAATGGAATGTTAATGATGGAAATGATGATATGGTTATGTTTAGGTCAGAATGGTAGTGTTTATCGTTTGTATTATGTGCTTGCTGAGTCTTCGGACTCACCCTTGCTTACTTTGTTTTTTTAGGTGAACGCCGCAGATGACCTGCACTGGAAAGGGAGAATAACACACCGTCGACACATGTAGTCACAACCATCCTCTCTAGATAATTCATTTTTTTGTATTATGACTAGTTAAATTAGCTGCGCAAAGTTTGTAATGAATAAGGTGTAGTGGTAGCATTTCGGGCCCGGATGACGGGCCGGGGTGTTACAGTTGGTATCAGAGCGGGCGTTAGGTCCGTGGCGAATTTTTTTTGGATCTAGGCTGATTAATTACTAAAAATTTGACTTAGGCCAAATAATCAAATTAAACTTGACACACTCTGGTGCACAGTAGAATGGGTTTTCGGGTTAAACGTTGCATTATGTTTTAGCTAGTAATGTTGGCGTGCATGGTTACAAGGTAACTGTTTGTGAATTGATTGTGTGAATGCTTGTTGGATGTGAACAGTGATGCCGAGGGGTAGAGGCAGAGGTCGCGCCGTGGCCGTGGCCGTGCTTAAGCGGAGCCACCGCTTGAGGTTCAGCAAGAAGCACTTGATGTGGAGGGTGTTTCTGCTGAGCAGTCTGTAGTTGGGGATCAGGCAAGGTCTTCGGCCTTGTTACGGAATTTATGGAAGAGGTCCGTGCGCTTCGCCAACAAGCGCCGGTAGCCGCTGCTGCGACTATACACGTTGTGGTACCTACCAATGTCCCAGCCGTGTTGGAGGCAAGGATGGGCCTTCGTGAGTGGTTGGCTTTACGTCTAGACACTTTCGATGGAGCGGGCACACCGGTCGAAGCTGCAGATTGGTTGCGCTATATGAGTAGGCAATTTGAAGCCCTGGAGATGAGCTCACAGCTGAGAGCTCGCTATGTGGCATTCCAGTTAAAGGGTTAGGCGGACATCTGGTGGGTGGGAGTCCTTTCGGCTAGGACCCCTGCCCAGGGTCCCGCTACTTGGGAGATCTTCGTTGAGCAGTTCAAGGCGAAGTATTACCCATAATCTTTTGTGGAGAGTATGGAGGTCGCCTTGTCGACCTTCGTGCAGGGGAAGAAGACCGTAGCTGAGTACGAAGCGGGGTTCAATGATTTGATCCGTTTCGTACCATCGTTCATGAGCAATGATCTGGAGAAGGCTAAAAGGTTTCGCCGAGGGCTCAACTCTGAGTTTCGGCATGTTATGGGAGCCACTGCGCCACGTGACTTTAGGTCAGTGGTTGAGCAGGCCAGAGGAATGGAAATGGAGATGCACCTCACTAAAGGATTGCAACCTTCGGGTGGTCCAAGCGCATCTGGTAGTGACAAGAAGAGGAGTTTTAGCGAGGAGGGTGGGTCATCTCAGCGACCCACTTCTAAGAAGTCTAAGTGGGGCCAGCGTTCCCCGCAGTCATCCAAGTCCAAATCTTCGAGGCCGTCTTCTACAGCGCCTCGTCCGTCGTCAGCGACCCCAGCCTATCGTCCTATCCCAGGGCAGGGCATGATCTGTTTCAAGTGTGGTGGTGGGCATCGTGCCGCTGATTGTTCTTGGATGGGAGAGTGTCGGCAGTGTGGTCGGTCGGGCCACATGGAGCGGGTTTGTCGTCAGAACCCCTCTAGTATTATCAAGTGGGAACCAACACCTACGTCATCGACAAATGCTTCGCCTCGGGGGTCTGTCCAGATGTTGATGGCTACCCTTGCACCGCAGCCCTCTATTTCTTGGACACCACCTGTCGGGTATTACTGGCACCCTACACCAGTTGCTCCAGTTCAGCACTCTGCACCACCTCCATTTCCGTTGCCACCTCAGCCGAGTGTCAGTGCTCCTGTCGCGCCGGCACCACGCGGAGTCTACGCATTGCCCGCCGCTGAATCTGCGGGACGACTAGACGTGATGACAGGTACCCTGTTAGTAGATTCGTGTGATGCCCTTGTTCTTTTTTACTCCGGTGCTACGTATTCCTTTGTGTCATGCGAGTTTGCTAGAAAAGCAAAGATGAGTATGCAGCAGATCTCGCAGACTGTTCTAATCCGTTCTCCAGGAGGAATCATTACTAGTTCAACGGTATGTCTGGGATGTGTGGTTTCAGTAGATGGTGAGGATTTTGTGTCCAACCTGATAGCTACGCACATAGAACCTTTTGATGTTATTCTTGGCATGGACTGGTTATATCGCTATCGGGCGATGATCTCCTGCTTCTGGAGGACGATTACTTTGCAAGCTCCTTCTGGGGAGGAGATAATCTTTCAGGGGGATGCACCTCCGTGTTCTCTGTGGGTGATGGCCAGTCTGTTCCCTGGCCAACGAATGGTGAAGTCGGGTTCACTTCTAGCACTTGTAGAGAAGCCGAGCGCATCTTTGTGCATTGGGGATATTCCAGTAGTATGTGAGTATCCCGATGTATTTCGTGAAGAACTTCCGGGTATGCCACCCGAAAGGGATGTGGAGTTCAGAATTGATCTTGTTCCTGGCACACGACCTATTTCTTTATCCCCGTACCGTTTGGCACGACCCTTCCAGGAAGAATTGAAGAAGCAATTGGACGATTTGTTGTCCAAAGGGTTGATTCGTCGTAGTGTATCACCTTGAGGAGCCCCTGTCCTATTCACTGAGAAGGACGGGAGTTGGCACATGTGCATAGACTATCGTGCTCTTAATCAAGTGACCGTCAGGAATAAATAACCTTTGCCTCGTATCGAGGATTTGTTCGATCAACTGAAGGGAGCCAAGGTGTTCTCCAAAATTGAACTGCAATCTGGGTATAATCAGATTCGAGTACGGGAACAAGATATAGAAAAGACTGCTTTCTCTACAAGGTATGGTCACTATGAGTATAAAGTTATGTCCTTTGGACTAACAAATGCCCCTGCTGTCTTTATGGAGACGATGAACAGTATGCTGCATAAGTATCTTGATGACTTTGTGGTTGTGTTCATCGACGATATCCTGATTTACTCTAATACAAAGGGAGAGCATGAGCGACATTTGAGGCTTGTGCTTGAGACTCTGAGGGAGAATCAATTCTTTGCCAAGTTAAAGAAGTGTGAGTTCTGGATTTCTGAAGTAGGCTTCCTGGGTCACGTGATTAACCAGGAGGGTATTTAAGTAGATCCAGCCAAGATTTCGACTGTAGTAGACTGGAAGAGACTAACCAATGTCAAAGAAGTGAGAAGTTTTTTGGGCTTAGCTGGTTATTACCGGCGTTTCGTAAAAGACTTCTCAATTATTGCTAAGCCAATGTCTCGGCTCACGCAGAAGGGTGTGAAATTCCAGTGGACCGATGAATGTGAGCGCAGTTTCTGTACTTTGAAAGAAAAGTTGATTACTGCTCCTGTTCTCACCCTCCCTGAGCCAGGAAAGCGCTTCACGGTTTACTCGGATGCCTCTCGAGTGGGTCTGGGTTGCATGCTCATGCAAGACAGCCGGGTGATTGCGTATGCTTCACGACAGTTGAAGAAACATGAGTAAAATTACCCTACTCACGATTTAGAGCTAGCCGCAGTGGTATTTGCTCTAAAGATTTGGAGGCACCACTTGTATGGCGAGTCTTGTGATATTTTTACTGATCACAAGAGCCTCAAGTACATATTTACTCAGAAGGAGTTGAATTTGAGGCAAAGAAGGTGATTGGAGCTGATCAAAGACTATGATCTCACTATCCAGTACCATCCGAGTAAGGCAAATGTGGTTGAGGATGCTCTTAGTCGCAAGGAGACACCCTCTACTCTAGGTTGTCTTATTGCTGACTTTGATCGAATGGAAATATTTTATTGTTATGCTGGTACAGCACCGGTTGAGACGCAGCTGCTGTTGGAATTGGCGATTCCGAAGCGAGAGAAGCGCAACACCATGATCGGTTGCTTCAACAAGTAAGAAATCGCCTCGATAAAGGGAAAAAGGGGGATTTTAGCCTTGATGAGTCGGACGCATTGCGGTTCAAGGGTCGCCTTTGCGTGCACAAAAGGCTCAGATCAAGGATGATATATTGAGGGAAGCTCATCGTACCCCATACACCGTGCATCCTGGCGAGACCAAGATGTATCGGGATTTGAAAAAGATCTTCTGGTGGAAGAGAATGAAGGTGGATATCGCTCGATATGTGGCATCTTGCGGGGTTTGCCAGCAGGTGAAGACTGAGCATAAACGACCGGCTAGGCTATTGCAGCCTTTGGATATTCCTCAATGGCCATGAGATGACATTACCATGGATTTCGTAGTCGGTCTACCTCGTACTCAGCGAGGGAAGGACGCAATTTGGGCAGTGGTGGATCGATTTAGTAAATCTGCGCAATTCATCCCTATTCGTACGACAAACTCGACAAGTGATTTGACACCCATCTATGTGCATGAAATAGTAAGGTTGCATGGTGTGTCTAAGACGATAATTTCTGACAGAAATGTAAGTTTGTCTCCATATTTTAGAAGAGTTTGCAAGGTGCTCTAAGCACGAAGCTTCAGTTCAGTACTGCTTTCCACCCACAGACGGATGAGCAGTCCGAATGCACCATTCAAACATTAGAGGACCGGCTTGAGCAAACTGCAATAGCAAATACCATTGGACGGTGTTACAAGATGCTTCCAACATGTGAATACAATGATCTGTTGAACCAAGAAACGCATGGCAAATCAATTTGCTTCTCATAAACATAACGAGCTTGCTTTTGCCTACATTTGGGCAATCCATCCCTTTGGACAAAGGGTCATGCGATGACTTACGAATTGAAAACAGCCGACATAAGTACCATTACAGATCAACTCACGAGATAATCCAAAACATTCAAGAGATTCAACATCACAGAGAAGGTAAAAATTCAAGACGGCTAACTTGACAAAGGTCTATGATAGGATCGGAAACAAGGCTAGCCAGCAGAACAACTCGATCTCTATGATGCAAGAAACTTTCAGCGCTTCCCACCACCGCCGCCAATCTTTGGGCCTTTAGGACCCTTCTGCGCGGCACCCTTGGTTTGTGTCTTCTGAGATTTCGTCACCTCCGCTTTCTTTGCCTTTTTCTCATCCTTGGTTTTCTTTATGCGCTCCTTGATCTCACTGCACATGTAAACAAGACAAAGACGGTTCTTAGTTTGAGTCAATTTCAGAATCATTCAGCGAAAATGGTTAGGAAAACAATAATATCACAGCCAATATGGAAAAAGCAACAGCTATACGAATATAAATAATTCAAAGTTGAAAAAATAACAGAAATTTATAAGCAAAAGCAATGCTGATACAAACAGCTACAGCTCTATAGAAAGGTGGAAAATGTACCGAAGAGCCGCTTCTCTAGCAGCATCACGGACTTCAGGCTTCTCACTCCTCTTCTTTTGAATAACTTCCAGAGTGGCACCAACAATTGACCGTGAGTATGGCTTCTTGGTGGTGCGCCGCCTCTTCTTGACAGCTTCAGCGTGTATGTCCTGCATTGACACATTGAGGAACAGCCTAGTAAGAAATATTACAACAAAACATGACAGAAATGAATGAATAATGTAAACCAGAATAAAATACTAGTCGGTTGCTGCAGCTAACTCGGCCAACTGTATAGCATGGGGCTCAAGATTACAAGACGGAAGAATATGACAGTAGATATTTAGATGCATAGATGCACATATAGATACAAGCATGCTAGCAGAGGCAATGTATGCATGAAGCGTCCCATATAATTTATAAAGAACCAAACAACACATCTCCACTCACTAGCAAACAGATGGTTTGATCTCAATTTGTCCATTATATACAAATATATGCTAGTGCCAGATCAAAACATGGAGGGAAATTGCCCTACAATAAATGCCAGAGGTATCTTAAAATGCTGATTATGCGGCCTATCGAACTTAGTTATTGTACTTGAAGCACCACAACTGAGCACATGCACGCCATCTCAACTCAACTAACATGTTAGTACAAAATAGGATAATCCAGTAATTGCATGCGTGGAGATTGGAGAAAGCTACATATGAATGAAGAATTTAGCAATCAAAATGTGATACCTTCTTGTGCTGCTTCCTGTACATAGCTGTCCAGGTAAGCTTTGCAGGCTTCAGGCGGTTGTGGAAGTAGCGCTTGCATTTTGAGTTGGCGAAAAGAAAAACCTGCAGAAGAAAATAACTGAATCTAGTAGAGAAAATTTCTAAGCTTACTCATATTAATGACCTTCAACACATTAGAAGGCTACCTGTGAATCAGCACGAATGAACCTGATACCCTTCCCTGGATATATCTTCTGGCCACTAAAACGGCAAAGTTCAGTCCTGCAAAACCAAGGAAACAACACTTTGAACTTTGAAGACAATCATGGTGAAATTGTATTTACGGTATCATTAATATCAACTAAGTACAAACTAGAGGTGGTTAATTAACAAAAGCTATCAACAATACATAGCAACAACTTAAGCGCAGAGATTAACTTACTTCAGAACCATCTTGTCAGCCTTACAAAGCTTTCACAAGCTCCTGCCTGAATTCCATAAGAAAAAGACAACAGAATAAACTTGAGCAACTCTTAAATCCTTAAGACAAGGAGTGAAAACATAGAAGCACATTCAACAATATGTGCACATAAAAGGAGTCGAGACAATAAGAGCAACCAACTTGAAATGCAAATATAGGGCCTTTACAGGCAGCAGAAACACTAAATAGTTTGCGCTGCAAAGCGGATACCCAGTTCTATTTCGCACGTTAAAGGTTAGGCTACTATCCAATCACAAAGGCCATAGCACCTGGGTACCTGTGCTCGAATTGTTGGAAAGTGTAGATGACAAAAACAAAACTGACAAGTTGCAGTCACAACTCACAAGTTACACTAAATCAGTATCCAAGTCAGGACTGAAATGTGTGATATCGCCATATCGGGCAACTACTGGCAGCAGAAAGTTGAGTTAAATCTCTGCTGCAAAGCGGGTTCCCGTGTCTCTCTTGCACACCAAAATAAAAGGCTACTACGCAACCAAAACGGCTATAGTGCCTCAGTACTTGTGCTCTGATTTAAATGAACATAAAAGGCTAAAATAACAAACAAACAAAAAACAGGTTGTCATCAATTCATACACTGGAACATTAACCACCTTAAGCCCAAAATCGGTGGAATCGGGTGGTTATAGGGTAACTACTGGCAGCAGAAACAGAAAGAAGTCACTACTACAAACTGTGTACACATGACCATCCTGTACAGTAATGGTTTGGCCACCACATAGCTACAGCTACATATGGTGCCGGAGTACTTGTGCAAGAGATCATGTACAGCAGACAGTCAGTTACGTCTCCTAGAAGATTTTCTTTCGCTTAAGGTCATGGACACATCCAGATCACAGAATAACAAAGGATGTACTCCTCGCATGGTAAGCTAGCCTTTTGGGCTTGGATGAACACATTTCTACCGTAGAGAAAGGCAAAACCAACGAACTAGCTAAGGTGAGTTACCCCACCGACGATTCAAGAAACAAAATTGCTTCGCCTCAGATTAAAACCAACAAGAACTCACAAAACAAACGGACGAACTGGTGCGCAGTAGGAGGAACGACGGCCGCACGGATTAATCTATGAGGACACGATAGATCAGCAGAGCGAGATGGAGAGGAGGGAGGGAGGAGGAGGGCTACCTTCCAGCGAGGAGGCGGCGGTGGCGGTTGGGACTTGGGAGTGGGAAGGATGTGTTGCCGCTGGGGTAGGGTTTTGATGACCTCGCAAGTGGTTCGGAGGCGTAGTTTTGGGCCTAATGGGCCGTACTCGTCGGGTAACAGGATAGGACTCAGTATTACTCGATCGGCTTCTTTTTTTTCCTTTTTGTTTTCTTTTTTTTAGGTTTATGTCCTTTCTCGCGTTTTGGTTTTTGTGGCAAAGCTTCTTCGATTCGATGCCGTCTCCTGTAAAAAAACACTGAACAATAAAAAGGGCCGACTCAACTTAAGAAGAAGAAGAAACGTGTCTGAAGCATATTTTGAATTTTCCAAACGAAAGAGCGTAAATCTACGGTATACGATATTTGAATCCGACTGGCAATTTCCTTTTTTTTTAAAAAAATACACGTATATATGAAACCTCAGACAAGCCCATAAACTTTGATAATGTCATGCCTGGTTTCAGTGTAGATGGTTTCAACTTTCAAGTACAACACATGCTACATGTAACAAATGAAATCCAGCAAACCCCCTTGTTGTTGAGAACAAATTTCACCAATACAGAAAACTGTCCTTGGGTATTGGGCTATTTTCAGAGTGTAGAGTTTCCGGGTGCTGGCTTATTATCACGATATGGAGTGAAGAATACTCTGTTGTAGACTCACTGTTGCAATACAAGCATGACTCTGTTTTCAGCTAGCATCTTTGTCCGGTTCAGAACTTACGATTGGTAGATTCCTTCTGTACTGAGGAGACGTTAATCTCCTCTCCAGTGGAGTCTTCCTCTTGCTCACTACGAATCTGTTCACCCCCTTCCTCATCGGCATTATCTCGGGGAAGTCTTCGTCAGGGATGTTGGCAAGCTCGGAGATATCCTTTATCTGTGCTGCCCTCCTAAACCACCTCTCAGCCTTAGCTTCCTCAGACATGTCCAAAGGATCGGGATCCTTCACAGCAGATCCTTCCAAACTCTTCCCAGCATAACCGCTGTTCGAGCTTTCTCCGTAACTTGAGTAGCCTGCTGTTTGATGAGGATTAGTGGAAGCACTACCGCTACTGGCACTGCCCTTATCAGAATATGAGCCACTCCAACTGTTGCTGCTCCAAGCAGTGTTGCTGTTATTGTTGCCACTGCTCCTGGCATTGTTATTGTTTCTATAACCTGATGTATAAGGCGGTTGTGCAGAATAGTTGCCCCCATTGTTCGTAGATCCACCTCTGCTCTCGTTAAAGCTCCCCTGAGAGCAGTTTGTATTCCAAGTGCCGATATTCGAAGTACCAGTAGACTGACCACTCACCTCATGAGATTGTGGCTGATGCTGATAGTTGCTGCTTTCACCATAAGCATAACCACCTGTACTCAAGTTTTGCTGAGAGTAATTTCTGTTCCAGTTCTTATTATTCATGCTGTTGTTTGCCTGACTGCCCATCACCTGTGAGGTGTTCGGGCTGTTTCGTAAATTTCCAAAAGCATTTGTATCTGGCAGCTTCTCAGCTGATGGAGAACCGCCTGACACTATTCCTGTAACTGTAGCAGTCTCCGCTGGCTTATCTTTCTTGGCAAAGTAGCCAGGAGGGAACGGAACAAATGGGACAAAATTGGGATCGTAAGCCTGCTCGAGCACACTGCGCCTTTTGTACTGCGGTGACGTCAATGGGCGGTCTTTCTTCTTACTAATAACAAATCGATTCTCGCCTTTCCTCACTGGCATAATCTCAGGAATGTCTTCATCAGAAATTGCACTTGAAAGGTCCTTTACATTGTCAAGCTCTGCAACTTTCTTGGACCATTTCTCAGCGGTATCCAATGATTTCTTGCCATCTCTCCCCTCAGTTGAGGCCACTGAGCAATTCTCTGTGGAACTACCAGCTTCTGTATTTAATTGTGCATCCTTGTCTGTCTGTCCATTATTATTTGTATTATGTGGCTTAGCAAACAAATCTGCAGATAGCGGCACAAAAGGAACAGGATCGACGTCACAAAGATGGTCTGTTAATTTCTTGGGAGCCCCAGCATTTACACCTCCATTACCAGATTGATTGTTTGGGGCTGAAGTAGATGATGAACGCCCAAGTATCCTGTCTAGTGTTTGACTGATCTTGGAGTCAGATGATGAAGCTTGAGGGCTATTGTTACTGCTGTGTTGTGCATTTGCCAATCTTCTCTCCAATGGTGTCTTGCGCGTGCTAACCACAAATTTATTGACCCCCTTCCGCATAGGCATGATCTCAGGAAAATCCTCATCAGCTGCTAGACTAATTAGATCAGCAGAATCATCGAGTTGAGATACTTTGCTCAACCACCTTTCTGCCTTCTCATCATTTTCAGCGAGTTTTCTCTCAATTTCAGATTTACCAGCGTTGGTTAAATTAAGAAGCTGTGTCACACCACCTAAACCAGTACCAACAGATGCAGGATTTGGTGGGATTGTTCCTGGTCTTTTGCAATCGCATCGTAAGCATGACATGTTCCTTCCATAATTATAGAATTCACACCTTATTAAAAGGACAAAATAAAGTCAGCTATCTCAAAGTATAAATGAATTTCAAATCACAAATCTTAGAAGTTAGCATGTTGAATCTTACTGAGGGCATTCCCACTCTCCACCAGTCAACATCTTCTTTGGCCGATGCTCATTGCACTCAAGGCACCTCGCATTTCTTGCAAAGTTCATGAAGTTACATCTGCAGGTTGCAAAGCTCATTTACATTCAACATTGCGGGAAAATGCATAAGGGTAAAATAATTCATAATTGTTTTAAAAAAACAGCAGCAAATAACCGCAAATGCATCCAAGCAAGACAAATTGTTTGTGGATAAAGTGGATCTTTGAACAAAAATAATGAGAATAACACAATAGCCGATCATCTTTAGTTAAATGTTGATTAAGATTGTAGATGAAAACCCGCACATAAGGGTAAAACAACTAGAAAGTTAAAAGCTTGTGTAATAACAATGGCAGGGTGCAAAATGAAATCTCACTTTTGTGCAAGGTACTTTGCTACAACAAAAGGATACATCTGAGTACATTTTTAGCTATGGAATTGGTAGGTTGATACACCAAAGTAAGATAATAAGTAGCATGCAACTGTTCAATCAACAAATGAGAAAGCCGGAACTAACATACCTTGTGCAAATCCAGTCACCTCGCTTCATTTCAATATTTTGTCCTGGAGGCCTAGAGAAACGCTCATGCTGACTCAAAGAATTTTGCCCGGCTGTTGATTCCACAAAAGTGGAGGTTTGGGAAAGTCCACAAGAACTTACTAACTCAGCCAAGATATTTCTCACAGCTGAATCAGTAAGTTCCTTATCTATTGAATAGCTGTCTGAAGAACTGTATGTGTAACTTAACAGGGACCTAACAATATCAACGGTTTCAGCTCTCCCTGATTGAATTACCTGGCAAAAAAATTCACATCTTCAGTGTGTTGGCCAATACTTTCTTTTCTCGATGAATAAAAATAGTAATGGACTCAGTGGTTGTAGAATTGAAACCCTCTTGAAGTTGGAACTGAAGTAAATATAGCATTTCTACTCGTGTTAAAGTACCTTCACCTATCTGAAGAACAAAATTGTAATAAAAGTGCAGCGGAAAAAATGAGAATTTTAGCAAAACTTTTTTAGGGGGTTATTGGCAGGGATTGCCCCTGAACCGAATGGCCTGTTTAGTCCTTCCTGATTCTACGTCTCAGTGCCTCACTGGCCATATAGGCTAGCGCAAACCAACACAAACTATACATCCGATAGATCATACTTAGGCAGTAACTTGAGCTCACCAAGATCATAATCTAGTTGACTGATGACCAGATGGAAGTAGAATCTACAATACCAAAGTACCCAACCACCCATTAAGCAATGCGACCAACTTACAAAAGAGCAAGAACTCACATTGCTCTCTTCCCCAGCAAGGTACTGCCGCAGCCGCTGTACTGATGCCTCCGCATCCTTGAACAGCGCCGGCGCCACGTTGGCCACTACAACCTCCATATCCTCCCTCGACAGCGACCTGCAGTCACAACCAATTAATCAGCCATGCCAAAACCCAGTCGGACAGATGGTCAAGTGATTCACTTCACCTGAGCAGGTCGGGCCGGTCGCGCGCGAAGGCGAGGCAGGATGACACCGCGGTCTCGGCCTCGGCTGACAGATCGCAGTCAGAGGCGAGGGCGAGCTCGTCGGCGGGGTAGGGGGCGCGGGCGGCATAGCCGGCGGCCGCGAGGCGGTCGACGAGGCGGGACCACTCGGGGAAAGCAGCGTGGGGCGGTGGGGTTGGTGAGGCGGAGGTGGAGGTGGAACTGCGCGGAAGGGAGAAAGAGTCCGCGACGGCGGAGGAGTTGGAGAGGGTGCGGAGGGGGGAAGTGGAGGAGAGGAGGAGTTGGCGGCGGGATGACGCAGCGGGCCGGGAGAGGGAGAGCGCGAAGGCGGCGGCAGAGGGGCGGAGGCGGAGCGGGGAGGAGGTGAGCAGGAGGGAGGAGATCAGCTTGGAGGCGCCGCCCATGGCGACGGCCGACGGCGACGGAGGACCTGAGAGTTGGGAGGGTTTTGCGCCGCCTGCCTCCCTTGGGATCTTGGGGATGGACAGCGTAGCGGATGGTCGGGTTTAGCCGGACGGCACGGTGCGGCGGACGGTGGAGGCGGCAGAAGAAATATCTCGACGCGATCGCACGGCTATGATTCGCCTATCCATCCAGGCTTGCATACCGAGTTACCGACGGGACGGCCCAACTGTGCAGATGGCCTCGCTCGGCCTGTGCTGAACTTTTAAAGGGTGCAAGCCCTTTTACAAGCCGGCTTAGTATGGACGGCTTAAATACGGACGCTCTGGCCCCTCCTAGTTTTTCTCACAGCCCGCTAGGTACCAAGAAAGTTCTCTTGTATATTTTTTAGGGAATACCGATAATTTACTGACCATAAAATATCGTTGCAAAGAGTCTCTTAATTACACTCTAGTACTCCATTATGAATAAAAGATTTAACAGAATACTTACAAGATCTAGCTAGAGTATATGCCACTACATTCACCACACGACTAACATGACGAAAAACAACCGAGGAAAAGCCCTCTGTCATAGACTTGATATCAGAGATAACAGCACCAACAGCGGATCGATCTCGCGTCGGTAAATTCAACCGTTGCACTACAGACAAGCAGTCAGAATCAAGGATGATATTTTGATATCCTTCATCACAGGTGAGGGCTGTTGTACAGCGAAACGTCAATGCTTCTGCCAACTCCGGCGTAGTGATCCCATCAAGGTACTCGTTGCAGGCAGCCAAATATTCACCAGTGTGGTTTCGGATTACCATGCCAACCCCCATTCAACGTGAAGAAGCAAATAGTGTTGCATCCTAGGTTAGCAATGTGCGAACACATAACATTGGTTTCAGATTCACCAATGTGGTTCTTTGATAAGATAGTTAAATTATGTGGTTCTTTCCTTAAGGACATAGACCATTAAAATAGCATTTCCAGATGGAAGATGAGAGAAAAAGCTAGTGGGAAGTCTGCTTTACCCTTCCATCTCTTTCTTCCCTCTTTCCTATTCTTTCTTCTCTTCCCTTCTTCCCCGCATACTCCACACGAGCTAGGGACCAGTGCCTCCACCTGCTCACTGCTCTCCCTACTGCCTTGTGCCCCTTACCTCCGTGTTCTCCGCTCTGCTCTACGCGGTGATGGCCTGCTCCACCACCCCGCCCACCGCGTCGCCCCTCGCCTCTACACTCCTCTTCGTGCCGATGGACTGCTCCCTCGCCTCCATCTTGGCTCTGCCGCTTCCTGCGCCAGAGCTCGCGCGGGTGAGGTTGGTCTGTCAGCTCCTCCTCATCTTCGTCTTTCTCCCGTCGGCGAGTCTAACTCCGTCTCGTCACCGCCGCAGTGTCTAATTCGAACTAAGCTCCTCGTGCTATAAGAGATGCCCTAGCCTCCGTCCTCGTCACCCTGTGCCGCCTCCACCCATGAAGCCCTAACCTTAGGAGCTGAAGTCGTCATGTGTCGCTGGATTCGGAGCTCGAAGCCATCACCCACCGCACCCTTCGTCGTCGTCTTCTAACACTGACGGTGAGTATTGGTCCTTCGCCGCCGCCTTCGTCTTCACCGTGTCCTGATCTACTCCGCCGCTTCCTCGATATCGTCGTTTCGCCACCGTAGCCCCTATGTCATCATAGTCGTAGCGTCGCCGTAGCTTCTTCCTCGCCATCGGTCGCCTCCGACCTCCCCGGGCTCCGCTTGCGGCCAGATAGCTTCACCGTCGTCTCGTCTCCCCGACCTACTACTCCAAGCCAACCGAGCTGCAACCGTTCCCCGTCGTTGCCACAAGCCTGAGCTCCGCCACCACCTTCCCTCATCGCGTCATTACCTTTGACGACCATCAGTCTCTACACACTGCTCGTCATCTCTGTCGTCGCCTCCACGTCGTTTTTCATTGCTTTGCATCTCAGAACTCGTCGTTGTTTGCCATCAACGCCCTCGCCGGAGTTGTGTCGTCGCTGTGTCACGTGTCTACCATGTTAGCGTTGTGTCGTCCACCTCTGCATCCTGTGTTTCGTGGCCGCACCGAGCCAGGCATTGTGTTTAGATGGTTGAACCAAACCGACCTACCGAGCCAGGCACTATGCGTTGAGCGCATTGAGTTTGACGAGGATTCAATAATCCTCATTTAATGAAACTAAATATCTGTAATATTTAACATGGATAATGGTATCCTTAACAACCATCAAAGATACCCCCCGTCATTAGAATCTACCACAACTAGGGAAGATTACGACCACTTTATGGTTGAAAGGTCTATCGCGACCACCCTATGGTCTTAAGTTCTGTTACGACCACCTAATGGTTGTAAGGTTTGCTATAACCACTTTATGGTTGTAAGGTTTGCTATGACCAAGCTCACCTGTGGCCACCTTATAGTTGATAAAACACAAAGACTTGTGGACCCTATCGACTAAGCACTATGTACACTACACTTATTCACACGAGGTAGTTAATGCACGTGTTGTCTCTCTCTGATATAACCGCATGTAGTTCTCTCTGTCTCTATCATAACCGCATGGATAACATATAGGAGGATATCTCTCTAACAACAATTGTAACTAACATGCGCATTCAAGCAACCGTCAAGGTGCCTCCTGACACACAACAACTACCACCCCTTCGGAGGATATATAAAGAGCAATGCTGGCAGATAGGGTAGGGGATTCAAGATCCAGAGATTTGACACTCATAAGCCATTAGACTTAGTTTCGATGGCTTGTTTCATTCTGTAAACACATTCAATACAAGACATAGAAGTAAGGTTATTATTCTCCCCGGAGAAGGTCCGAACATGTCTAAAAAAGCTTTTATCTCTTCTTGTGTGATCTCAAGTACCGTGTTCCTAGTATTTATATCATAAGATTGATAGTAAAGCATTGATAGTTAGTGTCGTCCGTGGGGACACCGATGATTTTCTTCATTTCTACTCATATGCCTCCACTGTAAACGAGTGGAATGAGGAGAATTGGTTCGATCTCGCAGATTACACAGGACTCGACATGGATACCTGCTACGACTACGAGTAGAGCATCTTTTCGTCCCAGGGCAATGCCAACTCTAGGGACCCTCCCTTCACTGGTCCCAGGGGATCGCACCACGGACAAGATAAATGAGGGCACCTTATCTCCAATGCTCTCACGAACAATAGTATACTCATAGGAGAAGTTAGAATCCTCACAGGGAAAGGGTCCAAGCGACCATGACCAGGGGCGCCCGGCGACAGGCATTGAATGCAGCAAGGTTCCCACCTCCGAGCACTCAGGACCGTCTAAGGACGCCTGGTCTCCTTCGTCAAGTCATGGAACGGGCGATTCTGAGGCTTGACCATCATCTGTTAACCATCACACTACGGTTACCCCTACCAAGGACACGATCGAACATACTGCAATTGCAGATTCGATCCCATACCTGGAGAATTCACCTTCGATCAGAGAGGGTTAAAACCCAAAATTACCTTTCCTAGAGGGGGTTGCTTCGAGTCATGAAACATTGTCTTTCGACTACTCATCGAGCCCGAAGGGCTCGACCGCAGTGGGACAATAACACCTAGGAGGTCTTCATCCTCCCTACAGATCATGATCACTCTCCACAAAACGGACTGGGGATGCTGCCCATCGCACACACGCTTCGGATGCTTGTACAAATGGCGAGAACCCCTCCAACGACGAGGGAAATCTCAACATCCATGAGCGTAACCAATATCTTCTAGGTGATAGCACTCCACTAAGAGATGCCTCAGCAAACTCAGATGTAGATGATACTGAGACTATTTAGATAATAAGAATTGTGGCCCAGAGAATGCTTCCTGGTCGGGACCAGTACTAGTCGAAACCGCTCGAGCACTGCAACGGATCAATGATCTGATAGAGAACCCAAGTCAAGAGCTTGGACAAATGCTAGGCTACGATCTCTTCGCATAGGAGATCGCTCGATGGCTTCGGGATACTATGACTAGGGTAGAGCTACGATCTCTTCGCATAGGAGATCGCTCGATGGCTTCGGGATACTATGACTAGGGTAGAGCAGTACCGGTGACAATGTTCTAGTGACCACCCCGGGACAACTCCATCGAATGCCAGCGCTCACATAGTTCTCTACGCATTGGACCTCAAGACCTCCGCCGACCTAACCCATCATCTAGTTGATCTCTTGGCCAAGATGGTGGTCGAAGAAGGAATTGACGTACACCCCCAATTGCTGGTGGTCGACAACTCCTAGGAGAAGTGAGTAGTCACCCCTCCCTTGGAGAAATCTGCATCAACAGATGGAGCACGAGGAGCATTACCCTTGTAGGGCTAATATCTATGACACATTAGGTCCCCTTGCCACTGGGTATCATTGAGTACTATCACCTGACGACGTTAACCCTTCTTTCCCGAGTAGTTCACTGGGCAGCAAGATTCCGACCAACGAATATGGCAAAGTTTGATGGACTCAAAACCCCATTGAATTTCTCCAAATTTATACCACTGCAGTCCGAGATGCTGGAGGAGGAGAGCATGTAATTGCTAATTACATACTAACAGTGCTCGAAAGGTTCTGCTCGGTCGTGGCTGCTCAACCAGCCACCCGGGTTGATATACCGGTGGCAGCATCTTTGTGATTGTTGCTTGTGAATTTTTAGGGCACCTACAATCGTCCTGGAAAGAAGGATGACCTACATCGCATACGACAGGATTGACATGTGACCCTACGTCAATTTATAAGGCGCCTTTGTCGAGTTTGAAATATCATTCCTGAAGTCACTAATTCTTCTATCATATGAGCTTTTAAGTAGGGAGTCCGAAACCGAAGGTTAACATAAGACATTGCCTTGAACCCTCCGACTACTGTTGCTGAGCTTCTCGAGATGGTCGATCGTTATGCGACTGCAGCTGAGGTAGTTGATTGGAATCGGACAATTGATCGCGATGACAAAGATTCTCGAGGAACAAACAATGGCAACAAAAATAAGGAAAAGCGGGTTGAAAAGTCCAAGAGCAAATCTAAAGGTAAGAAGCCACAAACGAAGAGCTCAAAGGAGGTTCTAGCCACCAACAACAAGGAGCCTCGAAGCTCCAAGCAATACTCTGACCAGGGCAAAAGCAAACGCCGTGAACGAAAGTTGGAAAAGCTGAGATAGTTCCCTTTCCATAAAAAGGAAGGCCGCAATCTCTAAAATTGCAAAGTTTTCCAATGAAAACTCGATGACTATTATTCTAGCAAAAGACCACTTCCATCCATCGAAGGGGTGGGTCAAACAAGTGGCTGGAAGTAGTTATAGGATGATGAGGAGATGTCATATCATGACCTCGAGCGCACGATCGATCACATCTACAGAGGCTCATCGGCATACGAGTCGAAATGATAACTTAAGGCTATCGAATGCGAGATAAACTCTATCCACCCTCCTATTGTCCATAAGCTACCTAAATGGTCAGAAGCCACCATTTATTTTTAAAAGGATGATTTCCCAATCCCTTCTACTCAACCTAGTTGTTTTTTTATCCTGGTCGAACCTACCATCAACAAATAGTGAATTAATCGGGCTCTAGTTGATGGTGGTAGTTCCCCCAATATTCTCTTTACGAGTGTCACGGATGAAATGCAAATCCTAGGACAAATATAAGTCGAGTACGATACCTAAATGGTATTGTACCTGGATCTACAACCAACCCTATTGGTCAAATTTATCTTCTTGTTACGTTCAAACACTAAGAATTTCAACACGGTGAAGCACACGAAGCCAAAAGTTGCTCCAAAGTCGAACGATCAAGTCAAGGAAATTCCACTTGATACAACGGAACCCTCCAAGACTGTTCACATCGGAGTCGCCCTTGACTCCGCATAGGAAGACACGTCCATTGCCTTACTCCGAGCAAATGGATATGTCTTCGTGTGGCAAGCATTCAACATGTCCCGGGGTCCTAGGGAGGTGATTGAGCACATGCTAGCTCTACGATCTGATAAGAAGGTCGTCAAACAAAAGTTACAATGCTTTGCACCGAGTCGACGAGAAGTTATCCGGTCGAAACTCGACAAGCTACTAAGGCAGCCAACCCTGTAATGGTTAGGAAATCTAATGGTAAGTGGAGAATATGTGTAAATTTCACCGACTTAAATAAAGCTTGTCCCAAGAATGATTTTCCTTTTCCTCGAATTGATCAATTGGTTGATTGTACTGCTGATTGTGAGATGTTAAGTTTCCTAAATGCATATTCTGGATTTCATCGATTAGTATGTGTTTAGACGATGAAGAGAAAACTCCATTTATTACACCATTTGGATTTTTTTGCTACGTCAAAATGACATTTGGAATAAAAATGTTGGTACTTCCTTCCAGCGCCTTATGCAAAAGATTTTTTTCTCCTCAACTAGGCCGAATCCTTGATGCCTATGTTGGTGATCTAATTGTAAAAAGCATAAAGCATCTCGATTACATTTCCAACCTGCAAGAAGCTTTTGACAACCTCATAAAACATTGATTGAAACTTAATACTGAGAATTGTTTGTTCGGAGTCTCTTCAGGAAAGATACATGGATTCCTTGACTCTGCTCAAGGAATTGGAGCCAGTCCTGAAAAGATCGTGGCCATTGAACAAATACGCCCTTCGACTACAAAGAAAGGAGTCCAAAAACTCACGGGGTGTATGGTGGCTTTAAATCATTTCAACGCACGCCTGGGAGAAAAATGTCTTACTTTTTTAAAACTTCTCATGAAATATGAAGGTTTTTTCAGTGGTTTGAGGAGTCAAACAAATCTTTCGAGGATGTTAAGAAATATCTTACGAGTGCATTTGTCTTGGTTTCTCCACAACTAGACGAACCACTCTTATTGTATTTAGGTGCTATGCCACAAACAGTAATTGCAGTACTAGTTGATGAACGTGAAAATAATCAACGACCAGTATATTATGTAAGTGAAAATTTGCCTTGAGCGAATCAGCGCTAACCTCAAGTCCAAAAACTTCTATATGTCTTTCTCATGTATTTGAGAAAACTGGGGCAATGTTTCCAAGCACATAAGATAATTGTGTCATCTGAGTTTCCCTTAGGAGAGGTCCTTGTGAACAGGGAAGCAGCGGGTGTATGGTTAAATGGTCAGTCGAATTTGGAGAGTTCGACCTTCCTTTCGCATCTCAAATGACCATTAAATTCTAGATTTTGGCAGACTTTGTCACCAAATGAACAAATCATGAACCAGTACAGGGACCCGCACTAAGAGTCTCGTGATTAGTGGACAATGTACTTTGACAGATCACTAACTCTTAGTGGCTCTAGGGTTGGGGTGGTCTTGCTTTCTCCAACTAGAGAGTTACTAAAATATGATATACAATTAAACTTTCCTTCTACTAACAATGTGGTGGAGTATGAGGGTTTACTGGCTGGTGTCCGAGCAATGAAAACACTTGGGATTGGTCACCTACTCGTGAAAGGTGATTCTCAGTTAGTCGTGAATCAGATTAGAAAAGGCATCAATGCTCTAATTCGACCATGTGTCAATACTTATCGGAAGTCAGGAAACTTGAAAAATATTTTTTTCGGTCTTGAGGCACAATACATCCCTCAGAAGGATAACTTTCTCACTGACCAGTTAGCTCGACTAGCTTCTTCTCGATCTATCATCTCACAAGGTTTTTTTTGGAACAACTCGAGAAGCCTTCTCTGGTTGAAAACAAAAAAAGCTCGATTCGATTTTGATGGCCTCTCTATAGTACAAAACTTATATCTCCTATTATTTTAATAAGCGGGGTGTTTAACAGCAAAGAATCATAAATTTTTAGTGTATTTTAGCTAAGACATGATTTGTAGGTGTTCAAACACAAAAGTTAAGTGTTCTGTAGCTAATTTTACCGTAGTAGTACTAGTTCAATGATACAAAAGCTAACTATTACTTCAAATTTGTCAACGACTGAAATCTCCATATGTGCACAGTACAACTAGTGTGCGATGTCAGGTTCTTTCAGAAACGAAAGGGACCGTGCCGCGAAAAGAATCCTTAGTTTTGTCCTGTTTTCAGATAGCTTTCGCCGCCGGGCCAATCAGAAACCGGCCGCGAGGATTATGGAATGGCCGAGCATCCACGACGACCAAGAGAGCGTGCGGTCCGCGCGGTGTCAGACGCGTCGGCCACTCGTCGTCACTCGCACTCTTCTCAGCCCCCCATACCTCCCGCCGAGACTGACCGAATTTGGCGCTCGGCACCTCTCAACTCAACAGAATCCGGCCAAGAACGTTCGTACTACCAGTAGCACGTAATTGTTTGTCTCTCGCCGACGGCGATCCAACAGCTTAAAGGAGTCTCGTGTGAACTCTGCAGCATAAAATCTTTCTCTTTCTTTCTTTCGATCTTTCTCCCTGCGGATGCTAGGACCTACGTTGTTTTGTTGCTCGATTGACTGCTTGACGAGGGAGGGCAGAGAAAGATATTCCTTTCCAACCACAAAGTTGGATGTTGGAGAGGTCGATTGGGTACGTGCATGCACTGAGCAAAAATAATCCGCAGTGGATAATACCCTTTTTCCCATGTTCCTCCCCGTTTGCACTTCTTTTTTGCTGTGCTCCACCATGAAAGACGCACACTAGCCAAATTCACTCGTGCACGAAGCTTCTAGATTTCGTGTATCCATTCAAGCGTGTCATGCTATGCACGTAACCAAGCCACCTGCTGCTGTACGGTTGGTTACGACTCCCCAGTGCACGAAGCACCATTTTGTGTTCCCGTTCTCTCACTTGAGGTGGAGCTTCTGTCTGATATTTTGCGCGACGTTAGGTAATTAAGCAACCAATGCTCCCATGAAAGTAAGCAAAGAATCACGGAGTCTTAATGCTAGTTGTCTGAGTGTCTCAAGATCCAATATATCTCCCATCTCAGCTGTCCCATTTGTATGAATAGGCAGCCTGCGCACTAGAACACTCAATGTCACTTGACCTATGATTAATTAGTAAAGGATAATGTTAGACCGGAACGAACAACCAGAGAGGAGGACGAAGAAAAGCGCTACTCCGACGGTGTTCAACTTCTTTTTCTCTTCAATAGCTACAGAAACTGTAAATATCAAAGATAGGAGCACAATAGAAGTCTTACGTTGAAACCAAAAATCTACAAGACAAAGACCGTCTGGCCAGTATGACTGCCTACGACCGGTCTGACCTCCAGCAAAAGCAACAACTCGTGAAGATCATAAATTGACCTAAGATGGATTCCTACACGTCCTAGCATCTGGTCAAAATAAGAGACCAAAAAAATCAAAAGAACACGCAAAATCTCAAATACATAAAAAAATAGAGTAAGAACAAGAGAGAACTCATCTTGAGCAAATCTTGTTTGGATTTATTCAAGAGATAGTTGGTTTATGGCCGCTCCACTATGGAGAACAAAGTTCAACACTTGAATACCCAATCAATCCATCTCTCTCAAACCTTGCCTACTCTATTTCTACTTTCCCTAAATAACAAATTAGAGTTTCTTGGAAGGGTCTTGGATGGGGTGCAAATCCTACACCTCTTCCTTTTATAGTGGAGGCTAGATCAACAGAGAAAACATTATCGGGCATTGGCGAGAATTAAAATATCTATGTATTACTTTAATGCATAATTAAAGATGATATGTTTTCATGGTCGTAACCCCTAAGGCTAACGACCCTTGTGGTCGTAAGGATACCAAATGTTACTTATAGGTACCCTTGTCGGACGAGGTACTGTACTCGGTCCCCGACTAGATGAGTGCTCTTAGAAGTCTTGAAATGATATCTGGTTCAAACTCCAAGTACATTCTTACTGTTGACGATCGAGTCGCTGATCTTACGAAATAAAACAGAGAAAAATGGCAAAGAGTTATTGGAAAAGGATGTGACTGCTCTTTATTGCTATGAACTAGATCCTTTACATGGGGTGCCCTTGACAAGGAAATGGACTAATCGTAAATACACTAAGCGTAGTGCTTGCTATGCTAATACTTCAGATGAAACCCAATCGTCTCTTGATCTTCCGAAATGGCTCGCCTTCTATCGTTCGCGTTCTTCCTTAAGTAGTTGATGAAGTGGTGGCAGTTAATCCTGGAAGAGGTGTCTGTTGGAAGTGTCGCGACTATTCAGAGAGAGACAACAGTTGATGAAGTATCAACCGTCCAGCGGTTGATGTCTGTGAGACACTAAACCACATGATAGTTTGTTGTTAGTGTCTTAGGACCATGAAACGTCGCGTGGTATAGAGCTAATATGATATGTGCTCCATTCATCACACACAAAGGAATATGCCTGGAGCAAAATACAGATGACAGTTCATTGCTTGTACGAGCAGTCATCTGGTCGGAGACTAGGTACAGGACCTCGTATGACCAATGTACCTATAAGTAACCTCTGGAATTCTTACGACCACAGAGGTCGTTAGCCTTAGGGTTACGACCACGAAGATATATGGTCTTTTAATTATGTATTAAAGTAATACATAGAGATTTTAATACACGTTAGCTAGCCCCCGAACTTTAAATGAATTGGGTGTGTGAATACTTTTTCCAGATGAAGTCGTATCGGACAGAACCTTATTTGATGTTGTGACATACGAGGTGGTCTGTATTTACTTTAAATTTGAGAAACTGCCTTGGGAACTAAAGAGTTTATTATGTTCGTTGGACTTTTAGGTAATTCCCTATTGCAGTTAAGGAACTGCGGCTATAAAATCCCTTCGGCGTTGGGCTTTAGGATTTTTACGTCTCCTACTTTCCCTTTTGATCTTCTGAGAGAAGGATCGCCTCCGACCTCCTTTTCTTTACAACCTTCTACTACCTCTTTTCTTTCTTTCATCCAATACCCAACCATGTCGGACTCGATCACCAACTGGTCGGTTTCTGTTCTAAGAGAGAAGAAACTTGAAGCTTTGGAGAAGATTGGGATGCTTCCGGACAAGAATCTCATTTCTTGGATATTAGTGGCCGGAGAGCACTCTCCAAGCAACAAAGATGGGGAAATCCTTGTTTTCCTTGCATATATCGAATGCGGATTTAGCTTCCCAGTTCATTCATTCCTCCCCAAGATCTTGGAGTGCTATGGAATCGAATTGGTGAACCTTGCCCCCAATGCCATTGCCAATCTCAACATCTTCGCTCACCTCGTGAAGCGTGCCAGGATTTCTGCAGATCTGGAGCTCTTCAAGTACTTCTACAGGATGACGAAGTCAGGGAAGACGATGGGGACGCCTGGGTAGTGCACCTTACACCTCCATGAAGAAAAAGCTGATGAGTACATCCATATGTACTCAAGGTCTTCGTGGTCTTCATGGAAGAACGGTTGGTTTTACATGACAGTCACTCAAAAAGACTGTTAGACCGAAAAGACGACTAGAGGGGGGTGAATAGGAGCACGCTCACTTTTTCATAAATTATGAATTCAACACAATCTCACTCCAATAGCTATGATGAAGCTATGAAGATCAATATACCAGTACAGTGGAATACTAGTATTGAATTCAATTGAACCCCCAAAGTAAAGCAACAAAATCAACTAAGATTAAAACAACACGCAGGTATCGGGCGGTCGACTCGACTGACCGGCCGGACCGATTGTCGGGCGGTCGGACCACGCCAAATCGGTCGGACCGGTGGTGAGGGGCTACGGACCGCCTACTCTGCAAGATCCAAACAAGAAATCACCGATGACGAAGTTGCAATTAGGTCTAACTTTTGTTTCTCAACTCCAAACTTCACGAAACTTTGCACACACCTTCTATATGCTATTGAGGACCTATTCCAATCGAATATTATGATAATTCTTGGATAGATCCTGAACAGTTGTCAATTGAGTAACAGAGGGTCTAAAACCGGGCAAGAACGAAAACTTGATCCTAATGCTTGTTCGTGAGTGATTGATGATCAAGACGATCCTAAATAGATTCACACATATCACAGCAAGATAATTCACGTGAAAGAATCAATCAAAAACTCGCGGATCAAAGAAAGCTCTAAAATCACAAAATTGAAAGCAAGAACGAAAAGAGACTTATCTCAAGCAAACCTTGCATAGATTAAGAACGTGATTGATGCTGGATTACACCCACTCCATCAAGAAACAGTGGTCAATCCAAGATCACGAAAATCACCTCAAACCATAAAGAGCCCTAGCCTCCACCTCAACTCCCCCTAAGCCAATTAGGGTTTTGAAACATAAAAGAGGCGAGAGATAGAAGAGCTAGGTGGTGCAGCCACCACCTCCTCCTATTTATAGTGGAGGCCTAGAACTCCTAGGGTTTGACTCCATTGGGCTCCCACTAAGGCCCACTAACAAACGGGTCATACACGCACGCTTCGCAAAGCGCCGTTTTTAACCTTTTGACCTAAACAGCTTCACCTAGCGCCATCTTGTGCCTCAGATTTGCTAATAGGTCACCCTTGTCCATCTTGCATCACGCTTGTAACACCCTGATCCAAAATCGGCTCAATGCCCAGCCCACCGTGGGGCAGACCCGCCTACACATAGCACCTCACTTACACTTTCGTCCTCGCTTCGTGTAAAAGGGTTAACCCGGAGGTGCTACGTTTGGATCCAACAGGCATTATATACTACTACAACTCACTTGAGACAAGCAATGTGGGACTAATCTTACCACACAACTCCTCATGGGCCACATGGGCCACGCTATGAGCAGGCCAGGGTATTACACTCACCCCTTAAGGGTCGACGCGGCAAAGATACCGCATACGCTGCAAATGCCTGTAACCACCCCTCGACACGCCCGCGTGCGCCCAGGTCGGCACATATGCCATGCCATGTGTCCACTCCGCCCACATGCGCCATGCGCCATATGCCCGCGCCGTCCCGCACGCGCCGTGCAAATAAGGTTGATGCTCGATACCAATCAGAACACCCGATCCAAAATCGGCCAATGCCCAAACCACCGCAAGGCGACCGCCACACATAGCACCTCACTTACACTTTCGCCCTCGCTCGTAAAAGGGTTAACCCGAGGTGCTACGCTTGGATCCAACAGCATTATATATTACTACAACTCACTTGAGACAAGCAATGTGGGACTAATCTTACCACACAACTCCTCATGGGCCACATGGGCCACGCTATGAGCAGGCCAGGGTATTACAACGCTTGAGTCATTAACTTCACCCGACATCCTCGATCGTTCTGGACCTCAACTCTCCAAGTCTAGTCCCGATCATCCTCGCCGTTGACCGTCGTTGACCACCAAGCAACCTGCACAACCATAGACAAGCAAACACGAATTCGGGAACAAGTTTTTCACAACTTGACCCATGTTAGTCAAAACATGCATCATGCAATACATATGCCATGATACCAATGAACTTGACCTAACAAAACAACATCACCACGAAGTTGGCTAACGTTCAAGTGGAAATCGGTCCGACCGCTCCCTCGTGAGCTT
Source organism: Hsuehochloa calcarea (assembly GCA_036346395.1). Lineage (NCBI taxonomy): Eukaryota > Viridiplantae > Streptophyta > Magnoliopsida > Poales > Poaceae > Hsuehochloa > Hsuehochloa calcarea. The sequence continues at coordinate 49,084,694 of CM070593.1, read as the reverse complement.
GGCCGAATCGCCCTCGTGAGCGGCCGGACCGCCACAGGACTTAGCCGAATTTCAAGCCCCAAATTTCAAACCTTCCGAAACTTAAAACGAATAGAACTTTTGCTTGGGATCTCCAAAAATTATGAGACCAAGTGCATTGGGATCCTCACTTGCCTACACCTCTATTTTTGGCCCACTGTTTTGACTATTTGTGGTCACCACGGTCCGATCACAAGACATGGCCGGCCGACCGATTTGGGACCGGCCGACCGCCATGCCATGGCCGGCCGGACCGCCTCGCGTAATGCCTGAACTTTGTCGAAAACCCTGTGAAACGACAAACCATAAATGCCATTGCCAATTGTCACATCATCCTAAGATCTGGAGCATATCTCCATGATATCCACAAAGACAGCCTTTACTATAATGGTAATAAGGCGGTGGAGAATCCAGAATGGCGCTCCTCCGTGAAGAAAGAGGGAAAGGTGGGGAGATAAGTTGAAGCCATCCAACACCTTGGTAACTGGGGTTTAACCTCCTGGCACATAGTAAGGGATTTCTCTATACGCCGAATTAGCCCCCTGAAATCCTGAGCACATTCAATGTTATGGTATATTAGTCGTGATGACGCGACCAAAGATTCCAATGATGGTAAGTCCTAAAAGATTCTGACCGATTTATTTATCTTGGTTAATCGCTTTTGTAACCCTAAAGTCTCTCGTTCATTCTTATGTCCCTTTCTCCTGATGAGATTAGAAATCGGATCAAAATGATCTGCACTGGGAGCCTGATGACAAGGCTGATTTCCCCTGGATCTTAGCAGTTGTTTTTTGCAAAAGAGAGAGCTGAGAGGCTTAAGGTAAAGATATCAACCATCTTTCATCATTTATGTATTTTCTGATTGGTTTATTGTAAATCCTCTTTGATGTGTAGTCCGTAGGATTGAGGATCAATGATGCCACCGAGAGTTGTGAGCCGATTAATACTCCGACTGCTCCTACAACCACCCGAGATGGTGATATTATAGAGGTAGGTAACCGAACAGAAATGTATATTCTACATGAATAATTTCCGTCACCTAACTAACTTTGATTGTTAATTAAGTGGTTGTCATGGACTCCAAAGTGGTCACTTACGACCTGTCAGCTGCTATTGAAGCAACCATTCTGGAAGTCGACGGGACCACACCATCCGACCCTATGATTAGAGATCTTATTCTCGACCAGCTGGTCGAGAATATTTTTTCCGACCTCCAGTTGGTGGATGTGGGGGTCTAACCAATCTTACCGATTTGTGATTGGTGAACTTGATTGAAAAGAAAAGGAAGGAAAACACGCCGGACTTTGCTTCAGCGCGCTTCAAGTTAAAGACCAATAAAATAATCAGGTACGTATACATGAAAAGGAAACCTATGTAAATACTTTCCTCTAGTGTTTATAGAGTCATAAGCTTCTTTTCTTCTTTCTTTATAGATCCTCTGGTCTTCCGGTCGATTCCAATCAGAGCGTCACTCAAGAGAAGGCTCCTGAGGAAAAAGAGGTCGCGCCATCCCTCGAGCAGGTGACAAAACAACTGCCTATTCAGGAACACGTGATGGCTCCAACCCTACCTATTGAGGTGGTGGTGTCTGAAGAATTCCAGTAGGTTCCGACCTCTGCTGGTAAGTTTTCTCTTCCTGTCATTTTCCCTTGTCACCTTCGAGTCTTTGACAATAAGGAACTCGATAAGGCTTGCGGAAGAATACCGGATCGTCAATCAAAAATGATCGTGACTCCATTTTTGCATAATATAATAACATAGCAATACAAGTAAGTTTTCACGACCACTTTGAATAGCCATTCCCTTTAAACTTTATCAAAAACTTAAAGGAGACTGCTATTTTTGCAGTATTTGGTGGAAAATTTCGCTATGGTTGGAGGACTAACCCAGCGAATAAAAGTCTTGGAGCAAAAAAAACTCTGAATTAGAAAGTAAGTACTTTTTCATGTCTCCTTTCCTTTTTTTACCATCTGGTTGCTTTTCTAATTGATTATTTTTTTTCTCTTTATCATACTTTATAGATTCAGAGAAGCTTAAAAACGAGGTTGTGGCAAAAGAATCCATAGTAGCCAAACTTGAAGAGCAATGACAAAACAAGGACCAGTAGATCGAATATCTGATGACCACACACAAGGAAGTCCTCGATACTATCGAGAGGAAGGTTGAAGGTAACCGGACGTAGACTCGACCATTGTACTATCTTTAATTGTATGTATTTATTCTTTGGTCTACTCATGCAGAGCAAACTTAAGCATTGAAGAGAACAAAAAAAATCTCTTGAGTTTGAATGCTGCAAGGAGGCAACATTTGCACATAATCTTGAAGAGAAGGTCAAGACCTTCAACAAAATGATCTTCGATATGGGATCAGAAACGCAATTGCCCAGCTTAGAAGATCCCATGGAGAAGATCAACTTTTTTAGCCAACAACTCAAAGATCCCAAAAGCTTGCTCAAAAATACTAGACAGAATCATGTACAAACTTTATTTTAACCTATCATAAATAGAGTCAGTTTTGCTTTGGCAAAGCTGAAGGCCTCCGACCCCACCATAAATCTCCAAGCTGTTGGGGAAGACTTCAACTGCTTGGGAGACGATGCAACCAAACATTTCGAGGAAATGACATCACTCGGAAATAAGGTAGCGAAAGAAATGGAGGTCAAATCTCCGACACGCATCTATCAGTCTAGTGATCGTAAGTAGTTGGTTATTGTAATATAGGAAGTATGAATGTAAAAACTGATCTTTCTTTCATCAATAAAGTCTTTTGTTTATCCTTTTAACTTATATAGTACTTACATATTTCCTAGCCCCGACTGACTGTATAGTAGAAGATCTTTACTAAAGAAGCAATAAGCCAAGAATAAGAGTAAAAGTCACGACCACTGTTGACAGTATGTGCTGATTATATGATAAAAATTGATCGTATTAATACTAGGAAATTAACTGTGTCCGGAACTAGTGTGTGACTCCAACTAGTTGTAGATCTATTTTCCATAACTGAAATACCAAATAATAGACTACATGGTCATAAGATAAGACTTGTCTTGATGAGAAATAAAATATGCAAAGATGTATGCAATAAACGATAAGTAGTTTTATTTATATGTAGTCTCCAAACTGGTCGTAAAGATTGCAAAGAACGAAAGACATGAGAAACACCCCGCGAAACGTACTTATGCTCAAGTCCGACTGGCGGCGAAGATCATAGGAAAAGGACCGTCGCTAGGAAGCACCTTCTAGTGGGAAGGACCACGTGCGGAGAGGAGAGACTTCGACTTAGAGGCTATCCGTGCCTCGACCAGAAACCAAACAAGAGTAGAACATAATGTTATGCTTCTTGTACTCGCATGTTTCTTTAAAGAAAGAGTGTGGTCGCACGTGAGAACCATTGACGTAATGGTCACGATTAGGACCCTTGTGGTGTTTGACTTAGATGTCTGAGCCAGAGAGTAACAGAGATCCTTCTAACGGATATCAGAGAGAAGTTGGTCTTCTCCGATTAGTGTAAATAATAATAGTAGGCAACCAGAGTATGAGTACAAACATATGAACAATATCACTCAACGAATAAAATAAAGAAATGATACTTTTTTATTGAAAATTCACAGAATGTAAAAATACAATAGTAATATCCCAAATATTTAAAGAGAAGAAATACTTTGTGGATGAGAATTGTTTTAGGGTGTGACTTTAACCAAAATTTAAGGGGGTTTTCATGGTTTTCGGAGAACCTGGGCTGTGGCCTTTTTGCCCACCGCATCTTGGCCCATGTGGGCAGCCGGCCTGGGGGGCAGCCAAACCCTAATTCCCACCTTCCTTGCCCCTTCCCCTCCCCAATCCAGAACCTCCCCCTCCTCTCCTCCCCTCCCCTGGTGCTCCTCCTTACTACCGGCCAAGAGGAAGAAAGGAGACTCCTTTGGTGTTGCCGGCCAAGTAGAGAAGGGATAGAAAGAGGGTTAAGAAAGGAGGGAAAGGGGATTCTTACCGGGACTTAAGCGGGATCCAGCGTGGTATTCCAGAGTAATTTTTGTTTTCCCAATAACTAGTTTAATTCTTGTTCTATGTGATTTGTTGTTGAATATCAATTTGGTACCCTGATGTGAGTAGAACGATAATCTGTAGCTTTGTTTGATCGGTAGATTTGAATTAGTTCAGAGCGAAACTAGAGTTTTGTGCCTACTAGATATAGGTATATTATCTCCATATGTCTCTAGAAAGTCAAGGATCGTATTATTTGGATGAGTATATAAATAGTTATGATTTTTACAATACGAGTGCATGTTCAGTTCTTGAGTTTCAGGCACCAAACATGGTTTTGTAAATAAAAAATATAAAATGGATGAATATGGACTTTTGGTGTTTAATAATCTGATAGATAACTTCTTAATGATTCCATAGATACTAATATCATTTTTTTAGACAAGTATAGCGGGAGTTATGAATTTTTGAAACATGCAATGCAGTTCTGTCCTTCAGTTGGGGATAGTCGGGAAAAATTGTAATGTTAGCAATGTTTTTGTACAATAGAAAAATTAGACTAATCTTATTTTGGAAGCTAATTCTCCGGGAATCCAGAATGTCTTAGATCACCATTTTTGGAGTTACCAATTAAAAGATATGAAATTTTTTAAGTCGATGATACCGAAGATGACATAACTGTCTTCAGAGACAAAAACAAGAGTCTAGATGAAATAATATAAAAATTAAATCACCTGAGAATTTGTGGGTTTTTGTGTGTAGATTCCGGAATGGCTGAGGTCATGATTTTTGGAGCTATAAATTAAATGTTATGGTTTTTCTAAGATGGCAGTCTGTTTTGGACAAATTGGTATTTGGGAAGGGATGATATTGTTTCGGGTTGCGATTAGGAGCGAAGAAGTTTATTTAGTTTTATTTTTATGTGGTGTGTTTTTGGTTGCTATCTTTGTATGTCTTACCAATGCCAGGTGGCAGTGAGAAACCGGGCTTAGAATCATCTACCGTCGTAACCCATCGCACGGTTGAGGCAGGTGCAAGTAGTTTATAGTATATGCAGAGATAAATTAATGAAAATTGCTATGGTTTACTTGTATGAAATTTTATTCATGATTTTTCCACTGAATGTAATTCACTCGTGATCGATTAAGAATATTATGTTCATTTGCATCATGGCATTCAACTTTGAGCCTTGGACTACATGGTAGCAAAGAATTGATTCACTTGAGGTCCCCGTCATATATTGGAGGGGCAAGAGGTCTCCACACTCGTAGAGAGTGGGTTTGAGGTCCCTGTTCTAGAAGGCACATGCTTGAGTATGCATCGACAGGTACACTACTCGGTATTACCGGTAATTGCAAAGAAGGAAGAAAGTTGCATTCTTGTCATCTGCATCACACGATAATAGAAGAGATTATTTTATGAATTCATTGCTGATGTTTATATGAGGGTTTTGTCATATTCATTACCTGTTGTTGATGCTTTGTCAATTATACTGTTGTACTTTGCTGAGTCGTGGACTCATACTTGTTGTCGATGTTTTCTTTAGGTACTTTCCGAGAAAACGACATGCATGGGCAGGAGTAGACCTTTGGTGCACATCACATAACATTACTCATGACAAATAAAAATATATCATTTTTACATTTAAAGTGAATTTGGTTACTATTTTTGTTATAAGACAGTGCTCATCTTCCGTGATGATTGATTGCCTTGTAATCGGATTCGCAAGTTTTTCTCATGGAGGTTACTGTTCATGCTTTAAAATTTCAGATCTCGATATTATTACACGCTTACATGATAGAATATTTCAAGTGACTAGTTTATTCTTACTTCCAAGTAAAATTCTGAATAATCTTATTGAACCAATTACAAATGGCAACTCTTCTCATTATGTTCATTTATTCATAGTGATCGGTTCCTTGATGAGTAATAGTTAGTTACTCCTAAGATCTTGTTATTCAATTAGTGATACACTTTAGTTTGGCTTAGTGTAATTTGCGCTAGTTCTTTACCTTATTTCTAGCTTATCCGTAGTTGCATAGCATGCTGAAATTTTGATAGTGAATAGAGACAAAGTGGATCATTAAGGTAGTTTAGTAGCATCCTAGGCTCAATGTCGGGCTGGGGTGTTACAGTTGGTACCAGAACGGGTATTAGGTCCGTGGTAAATGAATTGTTAAATTGACATGCTGTGCATAATAAGTTGAAATTTGGGACATTCATTGCATCTGCATTTCTGTTAGTATGTTTCAATATGTTGAAGTTGAATTATTATTGAATTATTTTTTTACTATTATTATTGTTGCACTTGAGCTGAATTGTTAGTTATTTCGTTGGTGTTCAGAAATGGCGAGAGGAAGAGGCTGTGGTCCTGGTCGTGGACGTGGACTGGCTGTGTCTCCACCCCCGGCTGAGGAGGCTGTTGGTGAGGGGGCTGAGGAGGTCGCCTCAGCCGCTCACCCGACCGCTAATGCCCAGGCTGCATCGGCTGCCCTACTTCAGGATCTTCAGAGAGAGGTCCAATAACTTCGTCAGCAGGTGCAGGCAGCCCCTCCTGCTGCATTACACCTGTTGCTGCTTCAGATGCTACACCGGCTCTACCGGAGGCTAGAATGAGTTTTTGAGAGTGGATGTCTCTCCGCCTGGACACTTTTGACAGAGCAGGCACCCCAGTTTAGGCAGCTGACTGGCTTCGTTATATGGAAAGACAATTTGGAGTATTGGAGATGACCTATGAGCAGAAGGCACGTTTTGTGGCCATTCAACTAAATGGTTAAGCCAAAATTTGGTGGGAAGGGGTTCTGTCAGCTAGGACCCCAATTATGAGCTAAGTTTTACCCTGGGTCCTTCCTTGAGAGGATGGAACATTCTTTGATGACCTTTGTTCACGGGAAGTTGTCTGTGGCGAATTATGAAGCAGGGTTCAACAACCTAGCCCGTTTTGTGCCAGCCGTGGCTGGAAATGACAGAGAGAAAGCAAAGAGGTTCAGTAGGTGACTTAACCATGAGTATCGCCATGTTTTGGGAGTGACCATCTTGCTTGACTTCAACTCTCTGGTCGATTAGGCCAAGGGTATAGAGTTGGAGAGGGAGCTCACTAGGGAGAGACAATCTTCTAGTGATTTCTACCCCTTCTGGAGTTTCGAGCAGTGGCCAGAAGAGTTTTGGAGGTAGGAGTGGGTCATCTCAGCGACCGGTTCCCAAGAAGTTCCATGGAGGCCAATCGTTGTCGCGATCTTTTTAGTAGAAGCAGTTAGTGTGTTCAACACCACTCACTTCCTCATTTTGCAGGCATTGCAACTTGTTCCAGGCCAGCGTAAGATTTGCTTCAAGTGCGGAGATGGTCATTGTGCTTCTAAGTGTTATTTTACTAGGGTTTGTCATCGTTGTGGGCTGTTAGGTCATAAGATGTTCATTTCAAGCAAAATCTAGCAAGTATCATCAAGTGGGAGACAGTTTCTGTGGCATCTTCGGTTGTACCACCACGAGGTTCAGTTCAAACTTTGGCAACTGCTCCTATGCCGTAGTACTCTTCAGGTTGGGCTCCTCCGGCGGCGTTTCCTCTAGCACCTCTTGCAAGGTTCTACTGGAACCATGTATCGTCTGCACTACCTTAGTTCGCCTCACCTCCGTGTAGGATCAAGGATAACTGACTAAAGGGAGGGTGAATAGGAGGTTTTAAAATTTTTAAGCAAATTATACAACTAGACAAGATAAACTCTAACAAGATAACCTATCACAAGATATATGCTACAAAATTAAATACAATAAGTAAGGACAAGAAATAACCCTGTATCGTCTACACCACCTTAGTTCGCCTCACCTCCGTGTAGGATCAAGGATAACCGACTAAAGGGAGGGTGAATAGGAGGTTTTAAAATTCTTAACCAAATTAGACAACTAGACAAGATATACTCTAACAAGACAACCTATCACAAGATATATGCTACAAAATTAAATACAATAAGTAAGGACAAGAAATAACCACAATGAAGACAAATGAGTTTTTCCTGTGGTATCGAAGATTTGTTGATCTTTACTAGTCCACGTTGAGGAAGCTTGACCCAATCAAGCTGGCTCTACGAATTAAGCATTCCCTCGATTTCACTTGTGGTTGTTCTTCCTCCCCTCCGGAGTTGGTGAACACCGAACCAATCACAATCGGCGCCGGGCCTCTTCACAATCTTCTTGAAGAGATCACCGCGCGAACTCTCGCCAAGCCGTCTAGGTGTCGACAAACACCAAAAGTAATAAACCTTGACCTTCGCTTGACGGCACTCAAGTGCTATGGATTAAACTAGAACGAATGCACTTGATTTTGCTCAACAACCTCACAATGGATGCAACAAGAGAGAATGTGCTGTGAAATGAATGCTCTAAGCTCAAAAGTATTCAATGAATGCTCAACTACATGTCCTAGAGCTGGTGTGGGTGTATTTATACCCCCCCCCCCCCACATCTAAATACGGCCATGTAAAGGCCGGTACTACCGCACCTCCAGCGACAGCACAGTAACGGCTATAACAGAGGTATTAAATACGTCTGACATAGCCGTTGAGAATTTAGTGCGGTACTACCGCCAACTATTATGCGGTAGTTCCGATTTTTTGGTAGTTCTGCAAATAACTTGTGGTACTACCATTCTTCGTTGTAGCACAAAAGCACCCCTTCTGGAAAAAAACGTACCGCGCTATTTTCAAAGGTACTGCATAGCGGTAGTTCCGCTAAAACAAAGGCGGTAGTTCCGTTCTTGCAAATGGGCAAAATGACTAAAAAATGCATCATTTTGGAAAAAATGTTCCGCCTAAAACCAAGATTTAGTACTATAGCTCAAGATTTACAATACCGGTACTACCGCACTGCCAGAAAATCAGAGAAATCCAAAAGGGTGTCACTCTGGAAAAAACGTGCCGCCACATTTTCGGCACAACCGGAGTGCGGTAGTTCCATAGTTAACACGCCGGTACTACCGTTTTTGCACAGAGAGCGTGTTTGAAAATTTGAAATCAGATTTGAGTGCATGCATGATCCTAGATTGATCCAAAGGCACAAATAAATGCTTTCAAGCTACTAGTCGTAATCTCTCTTAGTAGTATAACATTTATCCTAAAACCTGGTCTTCCAGCATTCTCCTAAGATCGATAAAATACAAAAGGGGTCTTAGACTATTTTATACATTGCCTTTGAAACAAATCCATCCTTATGATATCCTTTAGCATGCATCTCCATGTTGTTGAAATTGTCATTGGGACTAAACCTTGAAATCACTTAACACACATGTTAGTCCCATATTCACATATTGTCGTTAATTACCAAAACACATTTTTAGGGGCCTAGATACTTTCACTTCGGCAGTCTCTGCTCTCCCTTCATCGAGTGTCGGGGTGTTCTCTGCCCCGGTGCTACCGGGAATCTACGCCATGCCTACACCTGAGATAGTAGGCCGCCCTGACGTCGTTACAGGTACTTTATTAGTTGATTCCCATGGGGCTTTTATTCTCTTCTATTCTGGGGCTACTTATTCGTTTGTGTCACATGAGTTTGCTAGGAGGGCAGTTTTGAGTTTGCAGCATATTTCTCAATTTGTTGTGATCAGTTCTCCAGGGGTCTCATTTCTTGTTCTAAGTATGTCTGGCTTGTTCTATTACCATCGATGATGAAGATTTCACAACTAATTTGACGGTGATTCAGCTGTCGCCTTTTGATGTTATTCTTGGTATGGACAGGTTATTCAGTTAACATGCTAAGATTTGTTGTTTCTGGAAGACTGTAGCTTTGCAAGCTCCGTCGGGTGAAGAGTTGGTTTTTCAGGGTAGTGCACCATCAGATTCTCTCTTTGTGCTGGCCAGTTTGTTTCCTAGCCGACAAACATCAAGAGTTGGGCTGCTTTGGTCTCTTAGCGCAAAGTCAAGTCCTTCTCTACGCACCGAGGAGATTCCCGTGGTGACTGAATACTCTAATGTTTTTCCTGCAAATCTTCCTGGAATGCCTCCAGAACAGAATGTGGAATTCCGGATTGACCCTATTCCTTGTACTCGTCCTATTTCCATGTCTTCGTATCGTTTGGCTCGACCCTTTCAGGATGAGTTGAAGAAGCAGTTGAACGAGTTGCTGTCCAAAGGTATGATCCGGCGTAGTGTTTCGCCTTGGGGAGCACGTGTTCTCTTCACAAAGAAGAAAGATGGTAGTTGGCGGATGTGTGTCGATTATCGCACTCTCAATCAAATGACGATAAAGAATAAACACCCTTTACCCCGAATTGAGGATCTTTTTGATCAACTGAAAGGAGTTAAAGTGTTCTCCAAGATTGACCTTCAGTCATGGTACAATCAAATCCGAGTGCGGGGGCAGAATATTGAAAAGATGGCTATCTCCACAAGATATGAGCATTATGAGTACATGGTTATCTCTTTTGGACTAACAATGCTCCTGCAGTTTTTATCGAAGCAATGAACAATATGCTTTATCGGTATCTTGATGATTTTGTAGTGGTGTTCATTGACGATATTTTGATATATTCCAAGTCAGTGGAGGATCATGAACAACATTTGATGTTGATTCTTGAGACCTTGAGAGAGAATCACTTTTATGCAAAACTGAAGAAATGTGAGTTCTGGATTTCAGAAGTTAGGTTTCTATGTCATGTGATTAACCAAGAAGGCATTTCAGTCGATCCTAACAACATCTCGACAGTAGTAGAATGGAAAAGACCAACAAACATGAAGGAAGTGAGGAGTTTTCTGGGCTTAGCTGGTTATTACTAGCATTTTGTGGAGGATTTCTCCAACATCGCTAAACTGATGTCTCAACTAACACAAAAATATGTCAAATTTTAGTGGCCAGATGAGTGTGAGCGCAGTTTTTGTACATTGAAGGATATGTTGGTTACTACTCCTATTCTGATTCTATATGAACCTGGGAAGCATGATACTATTTATTCGGATGCTTCTCGAGTTGGGCTTGGTTGCATGCTCATGCAGGATGGCAAAGTGATTGCCTATGCTTCAAGGCAGTTGATGAAGCACGAGCAGAATTATCCTACTCGTGATTTAGAGCTTGTCGTAGTAGTTCTTGCCCTAAAGATTTGGCACCATTATCTGTATGGCGAGTCTTGTGATATTTTCACCAGTCACAAGAGCCTCAAGTATATCTTTACCCAGAAAGATTTAAACCTGAGGCAAAGGAGATGGTTGGAATTAATAAAAGACTATGATATCACTATCCAGTATCATCCTAGCAAGGTAAATGTAGTAGCGGATACTCTGAGTCGCAAGGCGATACCCCCAACTCTCAGTTGTCATGTTGTTGATTTTTAGTGTATGTATATCTCTTTCTGTTTGTGGGCATCGTTCAGGCTAAGACCCGTTTGCTTCTTGAGTCAGCTATCCCTGATCGAGTGCGAGAAGCACAGTAGCATAATCAGTTGCTCCAGCGGGCGAGGAAGCGTCTAGATGAGGGCAAGCAAGATAATTTTAGCATAGATGAGTTAGGCACTTTACGATTTAAATGTCATCTCTGTGTACCATAGAAAGCTCAGGTCAATGATGATATTCTAAAGGAAGCTCATCAAACTCAGTATGTGGTGGAAAAGAATGAAGGTTGATATTACTCGGTATGTGGCGTACTGTGATGTTTGCCAGCGAATCAAGGCCAAGCATAAAAACCCAGCAGGACTGTTTCAGCCTTTGGAGATTCCAATTTGGCCGTTGGATGATATCTCTATGGATTTTGTGGTTGGTTTACCTCGCACGCAGCGAGGGAATGATGCTATTTGGTTTATAGTGGACCTTTTTAGTAAGTCTGCGCATTTCATTCCCTTCCGTACAACAAATTCGGCGAGCGATTTGGCTTCTATCTATGTGCGAGAGATAGTGCGGTTGCACGGTGTGTTTAAGACTATTATTTTCGATTGCGATGCTAAGTTTCTCTCTAAGTTTTGGGAGAGTTTGCAGGGTGCCTTGGGCATGCAGCTTCGTCTTAGCACCGTGTTTCACCCCCAAACGGATGGCCGGTCCGAGTGCACAATTCTTGTGTTATGTCATGGAAAGGAAGTTGGAAGGACCTCCTAGCACTAGCAGAGTTCGCCTACAACAACAGTTACCATGCTAGTATTAAAGCCGCACCATTTGAGACTCTGTATGGGCGAAGGTGTAGATCCCCGTTGTGCAGGGATGCGGTTGGAGAGTAGCAGTTTTGGGTCCCGATTAGGTTCAGCAGACTGCGGCCAGAGTGCAGAGATTAAGAAAATTTTGTTAGCTTCTCAGAGCCGATAGAAGAGTTATGCTGATGTGAGAAGGCAAGGTTTAGAATTTGTAGTGGGTGACCAGATACTCTTGAGAGTGTCTCCTACTAATGGTATTATGTGTTTTGGTACCAAATGGAAGCTTAGTCCGAGGTACGTTGGACCATTTCCAATTGTGGCACAAATTGGAAAATTGGCTTAATACTTGGACATACCTGAGTCCATGCGCGGCATGCACAATGTATTCCATGTCTCTATGTTGAGGAACTATTTGAGAGATCTGAAACATGTGATTCCGTTAGAGCCATCGAATCCCGGCCAGTGCAAATTCGGGAAGAGTCGGAACGAGCTAGAGTCCAAGAGAGAGAGGCCACTTGGGAGCTAGAGTCTCACATGCGCGAGCAATATCTGGATCTGTTCACGACTGGCACGTGTTAATTGTTGTTTTGTTTCAGATACGGTTGTTCTTGTGTTTCGAACGACGTTTAGAATTCGGGGTCGAATTCTGTTAAGGGGGGTGGAATGTAATATCTCAAATATTTAAAAAGAAGAAATACTTTGTGGATGAAAATTATTTTAGGGAGCGACTTTAACCCAAAGTTCAGAGGGGTCTTTTCGGTTTTTAGAGAACCTGGGCTGTGGGCTTTCAGCCCACAGCAGGTTGGCCCATGTGGACAGCTGACCTGTGGGGGGCAGCCAAACCCTAATTCCCACTCCCTCGTGCCTCCCTCCCCCACCCCCTTTGGCCGCCACCTCATCTCCTGGCCTCCCCTTCCCCTCCCCAATCCAGTGCCTCCTCCTCCTCTCCTCTCCTCCCCTCCAGGCCGCCCCTTCCCAATCCAGCTCCTCCTTGCTGCCAGCCAAGAGGAAGAAAGGAGACTCCTTTGGTGCTGCTAGCCAAGTAGAGAAGGCAGAGAAAGGGGGCGATGGGGATTCTCACCGGGGCTTCAGTGGGATCCAGCATGGTATTGTAGAGTAATTTTTGTTTCCCCAATAGGTATTTTAATTCTTGTTCTATGCGATTTGTTGTCGAATATCAATTTGGTACCCTACTGTCGGCAGATCGGTAATCTGCGGCTTTGTTTGATCTATAGATTTCAATTAGTTCATAGCGAAACCAGGGTTTTGTGCCTCATAGAGATAGATATATTATCTCAATAGCTCTCTATAAAGTCAAGGATCATATTATTTGGATGAGTACATAAATAGTTAGGATTTTTACAATACGATTGTCTGTTCAGTTCCTGGGTATCGGGCAGCAAACATAGTTTTGTAAATATAAATTGTAAAATAGATGAATGTGTACTTTTGGTCTTCATGAATTTAATAGATAACTTCATAATGATTCCAGAGAGACCAAGTACATTGTTTTTAGACAAGTATAGCGGGAGTTATCAATTTTTGAATCATGCAATGCAGTTTTCTCCTTTAGTTGGGAACAGTTGGGAAAAATTGTTATGTTAGCAAATTTTGTTGTACAATAGAAAAATTAGACTAATTTTATTTTGGAAGCTATTTCTCTGGGGATTCTAGAATGTCTTATATCACCATTTTTGTAGTTACCAATTAAAAGATACGGAATTTTTTAAGTCGATAATACCGAAGATGACAGAACTATCTTCAGAGATAAAAACAATGGTCTAGATGAAATAATCTAAAATTTTCATCACCTGAGAATTTGTGGGTCCAGAAAGGCTGAGTTCACAATTTTTGCAGTTATAAATTAAAAGTTATGGTTTTTCTAAAATGACAGTCTGTTTTGCACAGATTGGTATTTGGGAAGGAATGATATTGTTTCGGGTTGCGGTTAGGAGCGGATAAGCTTATTTAGTTTTATTGTTATGTGGTGTTTTTTTTATAGCATCTTAGTTTGTTTTACCAATGCCAGATGGCGGTGAGAAACTGCGGTTAAAATCATCTGCCGTCGTAACCCATCGCATGATTGAGGCAAGTGCAAGCAGCGTATAGTACATGCGGAGATAAATTCATAAAAATTGCTATCGTTTACTTGTATGAAATTTTATTCATGATTTTGCCGCTCAATGTTATTCGCTCGTGATCGATTAAGAATATTATGTTCATTTGCATCATGTCATTCAACTTTGAGCCGTGGACTACTACATGGTAGCCAAGAATTGATTCACTTGATGTCCCCATCATGTATTGGAAAGGCAAGAGGTCCCCACACTTGTGGAGTTTGGGCTTGAGGTCCCTGTGCTAGAAGGCACATGCTTGAGTATGCATCGACGGATGCACTACTCGGCATTACCGGTAATCTAGAAAAAAATAGTTTTTCACCGGTCACACGACAGGTCGTGATTCGAACGACCTATAATACAGAAGGAAGTTCTTGAACCCAAGCTCCTGGCCGTTGTGTTAACTGGTCAAACACTTATCATTTCACCCCTTACATTATGATCCCATTGGCTCTTTCGACTGCTCCGTTGCTCTGCGGGTGAGCGACAGAAGCAAAATGTATTTTGATACCTAGATCTTTGCATAATTTCTAAAATTCTCCACAACAGAACTGGGCAGCGTTATATGTGATTATATGACTGGGTACACCAAATAGTGTGATCAATTTTTTTTGCGAGAAACCTCTTAGCGTCTTCAATTGTTATTTTAACAACTGACTCGTCTTCTATCAATTTGGTAAATGTGTCAATCATGACGAAAAGGAATTTGATGCCCCCGGGTGCTCTTGGGAAAGGTCCCAGAATGTATAGTCCCCATATTGCAAAAGGCCAAGAAAAAGGTATTGTTTGAAAAGCTTGTGTCGGCTGATGTACTTGTCAACTATAAAATTGACATTGTACGCACTTCGTCATGAGCTCTTTTGCATCATAAAGGGAAGTTGGCCAGTAGTATCCTTGCCTGAAGGCTTTACTGACCAATGTTCTGTAGGAATGATGTGCACCACAGACTCTTCCATGAATGTCAGATAGCAACTTAATGCCCTCCGTTTGAGATATGCATCTCATCAATACTCCGTGAAATCCTCATTTATACAAGGTACGTTCGATCAGAGTGTATCATTTGGCTTTTTGAGCAATACGATCAGCTTCTACATCTTGTTCAGGAATAATATCATGCTAAAGATAATTGTAGATTAACGTCATCCAATCTCTACTGGGTCATGCTTGACGACCTCCTGTGAAGCATCCATGTTCGCAGGATCAATTTGTACGACCTCCATTGGAACATCTATGTCCTTGGAGTGCGCGACCACCGAGGGTGAATCGAGTTGCTCGAGAAAAACTCTGGGCAGGACAGGTGACCTCGTGGAGGCCATCCGTGCCAACAGGTTTGCTGAAAGTTCTCATTTCTATGAATATGTAGGATCCAGAAACCAAAGAAGTGATTTTTGAGTTTCCGTACTTCCACCAGACAAGATGACACCTTGATACTTGAGCATCGATACTCTTTCCCGACTGGATTCGCTACTAGTTGAGAATCGTCTTTCACTAGTAGTCTGCGAATCCCGAGCGCTCTGGCTGCTCGAAGTCCTGCCAGTAAACCTTTGTATTCGGCCACATTATTTGTTGTAGGAAAGTTTAGTTGAATGACATATTTGATATATTCTCTAGTAGGGGATATTAGGACGACTCGAGCCCTCGAGCCTTCGAGCATCAAGGAACCGTCAAAGTACATTGTCTCGTCGTTGTGTTCGTACTCGGGACCTTGGGTGGGTTCAAAGCTTGTCTATTCAGCAATTAATCCTGTTATTGTTTGGGACTTGATTATTGTTCGTGAGATGAAATGGAGGTCGAAGGCCCTAAGCTCGACCGCCTATTTTGCTATTTTGTCTTGATGATTCCATGTTTCTAAGAATTTGACCAAAGGGATATCCAGTTGGTAGGACCACCTTCTGGTCTTGAAAGTAATACCTCAGTTTCCTTGAAGACATAAGGAGACCATATAACAACTTTTGTACCTGTGGGTATCGTTCCTTTGGTACATGTAAGACTTCGCTTACGTAATTTACCGATCATTGGACGTTGTCACGTTCTACGACCAGTACACCACTGACTGTTGGCGGCGTTGCAGCCACGTAAATAAGCAATGTTTCTCCCGATCTTGGAGAATCTAAAATAGGGATACTCGTAAGGTACTTCTTAAGTTTTTCAAAGGCATTGTCTGCTTACTTAGTCCACTCGAAACTTTCATATTTCCAAAGAAGTTTGAAGAAAGGTAATCAATTATCATCTAACTGTGCTATGAAACGACTTAACGCTGCCACACACCCGGTTAGTTTTTGGACTTCCTTCTTTGTGGTCGGAGGGCGCATCTGGTCGATGGACGTTATTTTTGCTGGGTTTGCTTCAACACCTCTAGCCAAAACTAGGAATCCAAGAAGCTTTCCCAAAAAAAACTCCAAACACACACTTCTCTGGATTTAATTTAAAGTTATGCCTTCTTAAGTTATTGAAAGTTTCATGCAGGTCAGAAATATTGTCACTAACGTCGATGCTTTTTACAACTTAGTTATCAACGTAAGCTTCTAAATTTTGACCTATCTGAGGATTAAAGGTTTTTTTGCATCAATCTTTGAAAAGTTGCACCAGTGTTTTTGAGACCAAATGGCATCTTAACTTAGCAAGCTTCAGCTAAGCCGGGTTTGTGTTTCAAATCTTTCTTTCAAAATCTGGATTCAAATTTTGATTTGAATCAATTTGAATTCTCCATTTTTTCAAAAATATCATCATCTCTCTCTCACTCGGTCTCTCTCTCTTGCACGCGCCGCCTCTCTCTCTCTCCTCTCTCGGCTCTCTCCTGGGCCCTCCCGCGCTGGCCGCGCTTGCTCGCCTTCTGCTGCCGCGACTCGGCCGCGGCCATGACTTCTCGCGATCACGGCCTCCTCTCCCGACCCGCCTCCTCCAGAGCCGCTGCACGCTGACCCCACTCCGCGTCGTCCAGCCGACACCACCTCGGCGCCGGTTTTCTTCCCGCACAGACGGCTTTTTCTCCTCCTCCAGAACTGTCGCCGCGGCTTTTTCCTCCTCTTTCTCTCTCCGGCCATAAAAGAGGCCGTGCCCGCCTCTTTCTTTCTTCCTTTTTTTCGCCTCCCAGCTCCTCCGGCCTCTCCGCCCGGCCTCCCTCCGCTCGGAGCTCCGCTCAGACGCCTCGGCTCCGCCCTATCCGCGCTGTTGCCGCCATCGAAGCCGCCTCCTCTGCGCCTCGGCTCCACCGCCCCGAAGCGCCTCCTCCTCTGGCGCCGCCTCCGCCGCACGCCCACCCCCCAGTGCTTCCAGCGCCGCCCTCTCGGTGAGCCTCCCAGTGCCTTCTCTCCTCTCCCCTCCCGGCTCTTCTCCTGCTCGGTGTGGCCGGCGCCGCCGTCTTCCCCCCTCCGGCGCTGTCTCACCACGGCCATCTCCCCTGTTGCGGCAAACAGACTGCCCGCCTTGGGCCCTTCTCCCTCCCTCCGGCCGAACCGCCCCAACCCGCCCCGCTCTCTCTCTGTCTCTCTCTCTCTCTGCTCTCTGCTCTCTCTCTGCCCTCTGCTCTCTCTCTCTGTCTCTCTCTCTCTCTCTTCGACAGTGGAGTAGCAGCAGAGTGGCAGCAGTGGGTTGAGATTTGTGTATGCGGTGTATATTTGTGTATGCAGTGAATCGTCGCGAAGTTGGCATTTGAAAAATGTGTGTATTGCTTTTGTATTGCGAAATTGTATGCAGTGTAGTTTTGTGTATGCCATTGGAGCGATATTTGTGTATGACTATTTGTGTATGTTTTTGAATCGTCGCGGAGTTGGCATTTAAAAATCGGTATTGAATATTTGTGTATTGAGATTTGGATGTCCATAGTGAGTATGTTGCGTATGTGGTGCAGGGTAGTTATGGAGCAGTAGTTGAGTTTATGTTAAGATAAATTTGTGTATCGATTTGTGTATTGGAAGATGTTGAATAGCGATTGAGTTGTATGACGATTGTGTATGTATCGTTTTGTACTACTCGGTCGGCTAGTAGTTTTTCATTTTGGCGAAAACGTTTCCAAAGCAATTGTTCTCGATGATTGTACTACGACTTGCGTTGAATCGATTAACCGTTGTTAGTGGTTAACTCGTCGATCGACAAGTAGTAGTAGCATTATCCATTTCGATTTGAGTTGAGAGCCATCGATTAAGAGCGAAATTTGCACAATCTCGGGAAATCGAGGTTATGCAAATAACCTTCGTAATCGTCTCCGCAATCGTGTCTATTTTTGTTAAAACATGTTTATTCAAATTTCCTAAGTTGTAAAATGCTTTAAAAATAAACTTGCATTTTCTCAAAATATTTTGGAAGGCTATTCGGGATTAACCTGTTAATCTCGACAGCTTACTTTGAAAACCTAATTAATAATCTTGTAATCCTATCCAGTATTCGTCGGTCCAAATATTGTTTATCTCTTTTTATTCCCGTTCAAAAGTCGTCTTCATTAAAAATGTGTTACCGTCGTTTTGAAGTTCGTCCAATTTATCGTGTATCATAATCTTGCCCGTTCAGCGGTATCCAAAGTGAAGTATCCTTGCGATAGTTCATTCGACTTTGTCTCCCCTTGTTTTCCTCGGCTGAGTATCTCCACCCTTGTCTCGTGTACTCACCTAATCGCTTGACTCGTCAAACATTCCCGCTCATTGAATCTCGCTCTCCACTTCTTCATCTAAAACTTATTCAAAAGTGCTTTGTTTATATTTGGTATTTTGGAAGTTCTTCGGATTTATTTGTTGTCTTGCTTGTATCGTGTAATTAGGAGTCAGAGTCCAGAAGAAGCTTCGACTCAAGCAGGATCAAGATTTGGATAAAGACGCCGACCCTAATTCAAACCCTCGCGCAGAAGGCCCCGAGTAAGATCAAGGCCGCGATAATCTGACCCAGGCGAGTCAATGCTTTGATCATTCCGAACCTACGATTTATGCAAACTATGTTTATTTAAAATAGCAAAGTTGCATGCTTTAATTTTGTAAGCAATGATATGTTAAAGCTTAAGGTAGTTAAATACCCATTTGTTGATTAATTACTTATTAAGCCAACCTTTGATAATTGAATCCAGTATTCCTTGTCACCCTAGTAATTATATGGTAATACTAGTATAGGTTGTACTTAAGCGACATGCTAGTCTTGTTAAGTACCGGACAATAATTGTCCCGATCATCATCCTTTAAACATGAAAAATGGTTTTGGGCAGTCATTGGATGTAGATGACTGGTGTGTTGCGTTAATTGGTTTTTCTCCCCAAAACCCTAAACAACTTGCTAGTACCCCATCTGGACGGATGGAAAGAATGGTGGGTGCGGACGTAGCACGAGAATGGTTGGTATGTGGTATGAACCGTCCAGATGAATTAAGGACTTAATCTTGTCATGACCTCCTGTGTAAAACAAGTACAACCGCAAGTCTGCAAAGTGCAACTTGGCCTAGTAAAACTATTGAACCCTGAATGTCATCCCACAACCGTGTTTAGAAGTGTGCAAGCGGCAGGACGATCTTTGGCTTGAATGGGACACCGAGCACGGTGAAGTTGCCCGCTACGCTATTCTCTGGGGCCGGGGCCCGCTTTGCTAGTCGTTGGGGTAAACATCCCGCACAACTTATGGAATTGGCCATAGGGGTGAGATGACGGAAGGGGCAAGGTAGTTTGAAACGTTACTGTGACGATCGCTCAACTACATGACTAAGGAATCATGTGGGGTAACGAGTATGATTATCTCTTGTGGAGTCCTACAACCTCTCGCAGAGTCTAAATGTTTTAAGCAATTCGCTTTCGGTCAAAGGCGCATGGGAACTTAACCTGAGTTAGTTCTATTTCAAAAATCTTTGTGGGTGGAATGGAAATGTGTTGGGCTCATCCAGCCCTTGTTTTGGATTTTCCTGGGTAGCCTTATCCAGTGTTGATAATCGGTGGACGTAACCATTATCCAAATTAAGCATAAGGTGGAGGTAACCTTCGCTGTTATTAATATTGCACTTAATCTCTTTAAATGAAAATGCAATCTGTTAAAAATGCTATGTCATAGGACTTTGTAATTATGGTAATTTAAAATGTTGCTTTAGCAAATAAAAGAACTGAGCCATTCTTGGTAAAGCCTGCATGTATAATATTGCATCCTCGTGTGTTGGCTCGCGAGCACGGTAGTTGTGCTCACTCTCGCTCCTCCCCCAAACCCTCCAGATGATGCGGAGCAAGGAGACTACGCGTACTACGAGGAGCCTGAGGACGATGGCCACGGGAACCCTGAAGAGTAGCATAGATTCTGTAGTGTAGGTCTCGCCCCAGTCTCGTGGACTCTTTTGGTACTTGCGCACAACCCATATTACCCATGCTTTGATAATATCGGTCGACGTCGGTCACCCAGGAAGGGAGAGATGAGTCCCATCCTCCTTTTGTTTCACGCTTTTGAGTATTGTAATCCATTTGGCCTGGTGGCCCTTATGTAAAACTTGACCCGACGTGGTCTATGTCACTCTGATGTTTGTTTAATTAAATATCTTAATTTGCGCCTTGTATGATATGATTCAAAGAATGAGTGCGCTGAGTCTTCATCGATCCAGGGAAAGAAGACGGTAATGTTCACAGAGGATCCGGATTGGAAAATCCGGGTCCGACAGCCCCCCATACCTCCCGCCGAGACTGACCGAATTTGGCGCTCGGCACCTCTCAACTCAACAGAATCCGGCCAAGAACGTTCGTACTACCAGTAGCACGTAATTGTTTGTCTCTCGCCGACGGCGATCCAACAGCTTAAAGGAGTCTCGTGTGAACTCTGCAGCATAAAATCTTTCTCTTTCTTTCTTTCGATCTTTCTCCCTGCGGATGCTAGGACCTACGTTGTTTTGTTGCTCGATTGACTGCTTGACGAGGGAGGACAGAGAAAGATATTCCTTTCCAACCACAAAGTTGGATGTTGGAGAGGTCGATTGGGTACGTGCATGCACTGAGCAAAAATAATCCGCAGTGGATAATACCCTTTTTCCCATGTTCCTCCCCGTTTGCACTTCTTTTTTGCTGTGCTCCACCATGAAAGACGCACACTAGCCAAATTCACTCGTGCACGAAGCTTCTAGATTTCGTGTATCCATTCAAGCGTGTCATGCTATGCACGTAGCCAAGCCACCTGCTGCTGCACGGTTGGTTACGACTCCCCAGTGCACGAAGCACCATTTTGTGTTCCCGTTCTCTCACTTGAGGTGGAGCTTCTGTCTGATATTTTGCGCGACGTTAGGTAATTAAGCAACCAATGCTCCCATGAAAGTAAGCAAAGAATCACGGAGTCTTAATGCTAGTTGTCTGAGTGTCTCAAGATCGAATATATCTCCATCTCAGCTGTCCCATTTTTATGAATAGGCAGCCTGCGCACTAGAACACTCAATGTCACTTGACCTATGATTAATTAGTAAAGGATAATGTTAGACCGGAACGAACAACCAGAGAGGAGGACGAAGAAAAGCGATACTTTTTTTTAACTCCGACGGTGTTCAACTTCTTTTTCTCTTCAATAGCTACAGAAACTGTAAATATCAAAGATAGGAGCACAATAGAAGTCTTACGTTGAAACCAAAAATCTACAAGACAAAGACCGTCTGGCCAGTATGACTGCCTACGACCGGTCTGACCTCCAGCAAAAGCAACAACTCGTGAAGATCATAAATTGACCTAAGATGGATTCCTACACGTCCTAGCAACTGGTCAAAATAAGAGACCAAAAAAACCAAAAGAACACGCAAAATCTCAAATACATAAAAAAAATAGAGTAAGAACAAGAGAGAACTCATCCTGAGCAAATCTTGTTTGGATTTATTAAGAGATAGTTGGTTTATGGCCGCTCCACTATGGAGAACAAAGTTCAACACTTGAATACCCAATCAATCCATCTCCCTCAAACCTTGCCTACTCTATTTCTACTTTCCCTAAATAACAAATTAGAGTTTCTTGGAAGGGTCTTGGATGGGGTGCAAATCCTACACCTCTTCCTTTTATAGTGGAGGCTAGATCAACAGAGAAAACATTATCGGGCATTGGCGAGAATTAAAATATCTATGTATTACTTTAATGCATAATTAAAGATGATATGTTTTCATGGTCGTAACCCCTAAGGCTAACGACCCTTGTGGTCGTAAGGATACCAAAGGTTACTTATAGGTACCCTTGTCGGACGAGGTCCTGTACTCGGTCCCCGACCAGATGAGTGCTCTTAGAAGTCTTGAAATGATATCTGGTTCAAACTCCAAGTACATTCTTACTGTTGACGATCGAGTCGCCGATCTTACGAAATAAAACAGAGGAAAATGGCAAAGAGTTATTGGAAAAGGATGTGACTGCTCTTTATTGCTATGAACTAGATCCTTTACATGGGGTGCCCTTGACAAGGAAATGGACTAATCGTAAATACACTAAGCGTAGTGCTTGCTATGCTAATACTTCAGATGAAATCCAATCGTCTCTTGATCTTCCGAAATGGCTCGCCTTCTATCGTTCGCGTTCTTCCTTAAGTAGTTGATGAAGTGGTGGCAGTTAATTCTGGAAGAGGTGTCTGTTGGAAGTGTCGCGACTATTCAGAGAGAGACAACAGTTGATAAAGTATCAACCGTCCAGCGGTTGATGTCTGTGAGACACTAAACCGCATGATAGTTTGTTGTTAGTGTCTTAGGACCATGAAACGTCGCGTGGTATAGAGCTAATATTATATGTGCTCCATTCATCACACGCAAAGGAATATGCCTGGAGCAAAATACAGATGACAGTTCATTGCTTGTACGAGCAGTCATCTGGTCGGAGACTAGGCACAGTACCTCGTATGACCAGTGTACCTATAAGTAACCTCTGGAATTCTTACGACCACAGAGGTCGTTAGCCTTAGGGTTACGACCACGAAGATATATGGTCTTTTAATTATGTATTAAAGTAATACATAGAGATTTTAATACACGTTAGCTAGCCCCCGAACTTTAAATGAATTGGGTGTGTGAATACTTTTTCCAGATGAAGTCGTATCGGACAGAACCTTATTTGATGTTGTGACATACGAGGTGGTCTGTATTCACTTTAAATTTGAGAAACTGCCTTGGGAACTGAAGAGTTTATTATGTTCGTTGGACTTTTAGGTAATTCCCTATTGCAGTTAAGGAACTGCGGCTATAAAATCCCTTCGGCGTTGGGCTTTAGGATTTTTACGTCTCCTACTTTCCCTTTTGATCTTCTGAGAGAAGGATCGCCTCCGACCTCCTTTTCTTTACAACCTTCTACTACCTCTTTTCTTTCTTTCATCCAATACCCAACCATGTCGGGCTCGATCACCAACTGGTCGGTTTCTGTTCTAAGCGAGAAGAAGCTTGAAGCTTTGGAGAAGATTGGGATGCTTCCGGACAAGAATCTCATTTCTTGGATATTAGTGGCCGGAGAGCACTCTCCAAGCAACAAAGATGGGGAAATCCTTGTTTTCCTTGCATATATCGAATGCGGATTTAGCTTCCCAGTTCATTCATTCCTCCCCAAGATCTTGGAGTGCTATGGAATCGAATTGGTGAACCTTGCCCCCAATGCCATTGCCAATCTCAACATCTTCGTCTACCTTTGTGAAGCGTACTTAGGGATTTCTGCAGATCTGGAGCTCTTCAAGTACTTCTACAGGATGACGAAGTCAGGGAAGACGATGGGGACGCCTGGGTAGTGCACCTTACACCTCCATGAAGAAAAAGCTGATGAGTACATCTATATGTACTCAAGGTCTTCGTGGTCTTCATGGAAGAACGGTTGGTTTTACATGACAGTCACTCAAAAAGACTGTTAGACCGAAAAGACGACTAGAGGGGGGTGAATAGGAGCACGCTCACTTTTTCATAAATTATGAATTCAACACAATCTCACAACAAAAGCTATGATGAAGCTATGAAGATCAATATACCAGTACATCGGAAGACTAGTATTGAATTCAATTGAACCCCCAAAGTAAAGCAACAAAATCAACTAAGATTAAAACAACACAGTGTACTGGCGGTCTGACCTCTGGACCTGACCGGTCGGACCGCTGCCAAATCGGTCGGACCGGTGGTGAGGGGCGGTCGGACCGGCCTACTCCAGAACAGATCTGAAACAGTAAAATCCGCCCGATGACGAAGTTGCAATTAGGTCTAACTTTTGTTTCTCAACTCCAAACTTCACGAAACTTTGCACACACCTTCTATATGCTATTGAGGACCTATTCCAATCGAATATTATGATAGTTCTTGGATAGATCCTGAACAGTTGTCAATTGAGTAACAGAGGGTCTAAAACCGGACAAGAACGAAAACTTGATCCTAATGCTTGTTCGTGAGTGATTGATGATCAAGACGATCCTAAATAGATTCACACATATCACAGCAAGCTAATTCACGTGAAAGAATCAATCAAAAACTCGCGGATCAAAGAAATCCCTAAAATCACAAAATTGAAAGCAAGAACGAAAAGAGACTTATCTCAAGCAAACCTTGCATAGATTAAGAACGTGATTGATGCTGGATTACACCCACTCCATCAAGAAACAGTGGTCAATCCAAGATCACGAAAATCACCTCAAACCATAAAGAGCCCTAGCCTCCACCTCAACTCCCCTAAGCCAATTATGGTTTTGAAACATAAAAGAGGCGAGAGATAGAAGAGCTAGGTGGTGCAGCCACCACCTCCTCCTATTTATAGTGGAGGCCTAGAACTCCTAGGGTTTGACTCCATTGGGCTCCCGCTAAGGCCCACTAACAAACGGGTCACACACGCACGCTTCGCAAAGCGCCGTTTTTAACCTTTTGACCTAAACAGCTTCACCTAGCGCCATCTTGTGCCTCAGATTTGCTAATAGGTCACCCTTGTCCATCTTGCATCACGCTTGAGTCATTAACTTCACCCGACATCCTCGATCGTTCTGGACCTCAACTCTCCAAGTCTAGTCCCGATCATCCTCGCCGTTGACCGTCGTTGACCACCAAGCAACCTGCACAATCATAGACAAGCAAACACGAATTCGGGAACAAGTTCTTCACAACTTGACCCATGTTAGTCAAAACATGCATCATGCAATACATATGCCATGATACCAATGAACTTGACCTAACAAAACAACATCACCACGGTTGGCTAACGCTCAAGTGGAATGGGTCCGACCGCTCCTCGTGAGCGGCCGAATCGCTTCCTCGTGAGCGGTCGGACCGCCACAGGACTTAGCCAATTTCAAGCCCCAAATTTCAAACCTTCGAAACTTAAAACGAATAGAAATTTTGCTTGGGATCTCCAAAAATTATGAGACCAAGTGCATTGGGATCCCCTCACTTGCCTACACCCTCTATTTTTGGCCCAGCCTGTTTTGACCATTTGTGGTCACCGCCGGTCCGACCGCCGCACATGGCCGGGCTGACCGATTTGGGACCGGTCGGACCGCCATGCCATGGCCGGTCGGACCGCCCCTGTCCAGAATGCCTGAACTTTGTCGAAAACCCTGTGAAACGATAAACCATAAATACCATTGCCAATTGTCACATCATCCTAAGATCTGGAGCATATCCCCATGATATCCACAAAGACAGCCTTTACTATAATGGTAATAAGGCGGTGGAGAATCCAGAATGGCGCTCCTCCGTGAAGAAAGAGGGAAAGGTGGGGAGATAAGTTGAAGCCATCCAACACCTTGGTAACTGGGGTTTAACCTCCTGGCACATAGTAAGGGATTTCTCCATACGCCGAATTAGCCCCCTGAAATCCTGAGCACATTCAATGTTATGGTATATTAGTCGTGATGACGCGACCAAAGATTCCAATGATGGTAAGTCCTAAAAGATTCTGACCGATTTATTTATCTTGGTTGATCGCTTTTGTAACCCTAAAGTCTCTCATTCATTCTTATATCCCTTTCTCCTGATGAGATTAGAAATCGGATCAAAATGATCTGCACTGGGGAGCCTGATGACAAGGCTGATTTCCCCTGGATTTTAGCAGTTGTTTTCTGCAAAAGAGAGAGCTGAGAGGCTTAAGGTAAATATATCAACCATCTTTCATCATTTATGTATTTTCTGATTGGTTTATTGTAAATCCTCTTTGATGTGTAGTCCGTAGGATTGAGGATCAATGATGCCACCGAGAGTTGTGAGCCGATTAATACTCCGACTGCTCCTACAACCACCCGAGATGGTGATATTATAGAGGTAGGTAACCGAACAGAAATGTATATTCTACATGAATAATTTCCGTCACCTAACTAACTTTGATTGTTAATTAAGTGGTTGTCATGGACTCCAAAGTGGTCACTTACGACCTGTCAGCTGCTATTGAAGCAACCATTCTGGAAGTCGACAGGACTACACCATCCGACCCTATGATTAGAGATCTTATTCTCGACCAGCTGGTAGAGAATATTTTTTCCGACCTCCAGTTGGTGGATGTGGGGGGTCTAACCAATCTTACCGATTTGTGATTGGTGAACTCGATTGAAAAGAAAAGGAAGGAAAACACGCCGGACTTTGCTTCAGCGCGCTTCAAGTTAAAGACCAATAAAATAATCAGGTACGTATACATGAAAAGGAAACCTATGTAAATACTTTCCTCTAGTGTTTATAGAGTCATAAGCTTCTTTTCTTCTTACTTTATAGATCCTCTGGTCTTCCGGTCGATTCCAATCAGAGCGTCACTCAAGAGAAGGCTCCTGAGGAAAAAGAGGTCGCGCCATCCCTCGAGCAGGTGACAAAACAACTGCCTATTCAGGAACACGTGATGGCTCCAACCCTACCTATGGAGGTGGTGGTGTCTGAAGAATTCCAGTAGGTTCCGACCTCCGCTGGTAAGTTTTCTCTTCATGTCATTTTCCCTTGTCACCTTCGAGTCTTTGACAATAAGGAACTCGATAAGGCTTGCGGAAGAATACCGGATCGTCAATCAAAAATGATCGTAACTCCATTTTTGCCTAATATAATAACATAGCAATACAAGTAAGTTTTCACGACCACTTTGAATAGCCATTCCCTTTAAACTTTATCAAAAACTTAAAGGAGACTGCTATTTTTGCAGTATTTGGTGGAAAATTTCGCTATGGTTGGAGGACTAACCCAGCGAATAAAAGTCTTGGAGCAAAAAAAAACTCTGAATTAGAAAGTAAGTACTTTTTCATGTCTCCTTTCCTTTTTTTACCATCTGGTTGCTTTTCTAATTGATTATTTTTTTTTCTCTTTATCATACTTTATAGATTCAGAGAAGCTTAAAAACGAGGTTGTGGCAAAAGAATCCATAGTAGCCAAACTTAAAGAGCAATGACAAAACAAGGACCAGTAGATCGAATATCTGATGACCACACACAAGGAAAGCCACATGCGGTTTCGAAATCTACCACATTAAATGGAACCTTTTATGTTCGGAGGTTGTAGGGTCTTCCGAATGTAACCGGTAGGGACAGCTGTCCTATCGGTTTGGCGGTAGAACCAGGAACTATATCGTGCAAGGCATATTTCATATGTTTTATCTTAGGCTTGGGAATCCGCATCTCTTCCAATGCAACCATCAAAAATATTTAAAGAACTACCTCCATCTATTAAGACTCGGTTTACTTTACAATTGTGAATAATAGATTCAACTACGATAGGAAACCTACCTGGTCAAGTTGACGGGATGAGACAGTCTTCTTTGCTGAAGGAGATTATAGTTTCCGACTACCTAAACGGCTTGACGGTGATCGGAGACTCGGCATGGTTCGCTTCCCGTTCCACGGCATTCAGATGATGTCTTGATTCGTACAAGGAGAATCCACCAAAAATCATATCGACTGTGTGCTGCAGCTCCTGGTACTATATGTCCTCGCCGCCATCTTTGTCCTTCCTGGAGATTGGTTCTCCGAGTTCTGTTATAGAGGGGAAGGGACATTTACCTGAGTAGTAATCCTCCAGTTTCTTTTGCCAGGCTCGGCAAGTGCGCAAATCATGCCCTGCTGTCTAGTGAAGTGGACGCTACTTCTTACTTTTCTTCTAATCGCTGGTTGGAGCTTAGCATTGTTTCGACCAGTGAAGTTTCCCATGCCTTTGGTAAACTTTTTTGGGAATCTCAAGGACTTACTTGTTATCAGGCTTGCGTTCTTCTTATTCTTAAGAGACTTCTTGCTTTTCTTCTCTTGCTTCTCCAGGCCAGACTGTGGATTTTTATCTTTTCGATCAATAGCATCGCACCATTCGACCGCTTCACTAGCGGCCTCATACTTGTCTGCCTTCTTGAAAAGTTCGACGGTCGTTCGTGGAGGATTTATTACAATATCCTCTGTAAACCGGCGATTTCTCAGCCCTGCTTTAAACATCTGAATGACAGAAGATTCTACGATCTCTATGATAGAGTTTCGAACCTGACTGAATCTCTTGATATATATTGTCGAAGAGTTTGGTTGGTTGACGATCAGAGTATCGCAGAGCTGCTCCCAAGTATAGATAGATCTAACTGGAAGGTTAAGCAACCACGAGTCGGTAGATCGTTCAATGATCGCGGGCAAGTAATTTCCCATCATGTTGTCATTACCACCAGCAGCTTTGATGGCAGTAGCATAAATTTGAAGAAATTATAATGGGTTCTGGGTCCCATTGAAATTTTCTATGTTGGCTGGTCGGAACCTGTCCGACCAACGAACAGCTTGGAGACCTGTCAAAAATGCTCGACAGCCCGTAATGGAATCGTGGCGCCTTCTCTTAAAAGGAGCCGGATTAAAATCAGTTGGGAATCGGTTCCTCATATTTGAATACCTAGGATCCGGTGTACCAATTCAGTCGTCGATGTTATGATAACGTCTTTGACCACCTGCTTGGTTTAGATGATGCCTAAGATCGTCTGAATCAAGTGGTCATTCCTCTTCATGAGGATGAGTGGCTGCTGTGAAGAGCCGCCTTCCCTCGTGATTTCCTTATCGGAACCTACGAGGGGGTCTTGGTGTTGATCGGTCCTCCGCTCGACCATGTCGTCCCCTTTTGAGATAGGAGCGCTGGGATGAAGTCATCGTGTGACTTGGAGAATTATTTTGCTCCCGGTACATTTTCGTACGCCGCATGGTTTGTTGGAGAATCTCCGACACCTGACGTGGAAGCTGAGCATAACCTGGAGTTCCTGCTAATGCAGGATCTCGATTATTCATAATATCCCGGACTCGTTGCAGGTTTTGTATTGTTACCAAAGATCGTGGAATATTTCCGCTTGTAGTGGATGTCCGATGAGGTGAGTTTTCCCTCGACCTTCCGATAGGACCTGTCTGACCCCTTACTCGCGGTAGGGCAGGAACAGGTGAATTAACTGGTGCACGTCCATCAACTCGGTTGCCTCCGGTAGTTGGTGCTTGAACGCCCTTACCATTTCTACCAGTAAGTGGTGGCGAGTTAAACCTTGGAGGATCATGCATGGCATCCAGATTGATATCTCCTCCGATTGTGTTAACTTCGCGGCGCCAGCAGTGATCTTCGGATGAACTTCCGTAGTAGCTAAAGGAGAGCCTTCCAATGCTTCTGCAAGGAACCTCCATGATGGGGAGCGGTCGGAGATTACAACCTCTGGTAGGCTTTGTGGTGGACTCAACCTAATCCGCCGGATTGCCGATCGTATGCTGAGTTTCACCATGCCCACTTGGCCTACGATCGATGATAACTTCATCGACACCCTTACCAGATGCCGGTTAGCCCCCAGAATACGTAGGAGCTGTTGGCAAATACCGATCGCCCATGACAATATCGAGAGTACATGGACTCTCTGATTGCAGCGTTGGGCTTCTATTGCCATTTTTGCCAGTCGGGTCGACCGGGCTTGTAAAGGCGTTCAAACATTCCAAACTGGTCAGAACGAGTGGTTCCTCTGAGAGCGCCATTGATGGTGGCGGTGTATCCTCATCCATCTAGTCGATTTCGCTAATCTCTACGACTGACGAGCCGATGGAGGAGGAGGATGATGACATCCTATTTTCTTCCATGACGCGGATGCATGCATCCATGTTGAGATCGGAGTAGTCCGTCAGGTCGAACCAATTTTTCTCATCCCAAGTCCCTGCCATGTTCGTATGAGCGATGACGAGGTAAAGGAAGTGGATGAGGAATGCTTGAGCGAAGTAAACTTCGAGAACTCAATGCCTTCTTCCTCACGGTCGGCGCCAGCTGTCGACGATCGAGTCACCGATCTTACGAAATAAAACATAAGAAAATGGCAAAGAGTTCTTGGGAGAGGATGGGGCTGCTCTTTATTGCTGTGAACTAGACCTTTACAGGGGTGCCCTTGACAAGACAATGGACTAATCCTAATTACAATAAGTGTAGTGCTTGCTATGCTAATGCTTTAGATGAAATCCAAACGTCTCTTGATCTTCTGAATTGGCTCGCCTTCTGCCGTTCGCATTCTTCCTTAAGTAGTTGATGAAGTGGTGACAGTTAATTTTGGTAGAGACGTCTGTTGAAAGTGTCACGACTGGTCAGAGCGAGGTAACAATTGATGAAGTATCAATCATCCGACGGTTGATGTCTGTGAGACACTAAACTATATGATAGTTTGTTGTTAGTGTCTTAGGACCATGAAATATCGCGTGGTATAGAGTCAATATGACATGTACTCTATTCATCACACGGTAAGGAATATGCCTGAAGCAAAATCCAGATGCCAGTTCATTGCCTGCACGAGCAGTCATCTGGTCGGGGACTAGGTACAGGACCTCGTCCGACCAGGGTACCTATAAGTAACCTCTGGAATCCTTACAACCACAGA
This sequence comes from Hsuehochloa calcarea, assembly GCA_036346395.1. Lineage (NCBI taxonomy): Eukaryota > Viridiplantae > Streptophyta > Magnoliopsida > Poales > Poaceae > Hsuehochloa > Hsuehochloa calcarea. The sequence continues at coordinate 49,053,755 of CM070593.1, read as the reverse complement.
GATTGTTAGCCTTATATATTACGACTCTTACGACCACGGGGGTCGTTAGCCTTAGGGGTTACGATCACGAAGATATATGGTCTTTTAATTATGTATTAAAGTAATACATAGATATTTTAATCCACATCACTTACCGTATGACGAATGGAACACATGTCATATTTGCTCCATACCACACGACGGTTCATGGTCCTAAGACACTAATAACAACTACCATACGGTTAAGTGTCTCACAGGCGCTAACTAATGACTAGTTTCTGTTTCACTAACAACAACTGTCCCTTTGACCAGACATGTCACTTCTAATAGACATCTTCTCCAAGAGTAACTACCACCTCTTCGTTGGTTATTTAAAGAAGAAGCACGGATGAACGAGGGCATCGAATTGAGGCATCGAAATCAACACTAGATTCATGTTTCAACTCTGATTCAATAGCATAGCAAGCATTCTGCTCGGTGCAATTAGGATTAGTCCACCGCCTTGTTGAAGGCACCCTCTGTAAAGAATTCAGCTAATAGCAATAAAGAGCAACATCATTCTCTTCCAATAACTCTTTGTCGTTTTTCTCTATTTTATTTCTTAAGATCAGCGACTCGATCGTCGATAGGAATTCGTTAAGCCCAACACAAATAGGTCTATACTCACACACACTTCTCAAAGAGGATGACGAACTGGATCTTCCGAATCCATCTAGTTGTGATCTCTATCTTACTTTGACCTAAACCACATCTCCTTGTGTTGTCTTGTGCCATGATTTTTCCAAAGGTCATCAACCCAGTATTTTGGCGAAGATATCAAAATACATTTTCTCAACCATTCTCCGAAGACCAAGTCCAATCATCGCGAAGCGATCCTATGATTCGTCACGTGCAAGTTGATCAATGACTCTCTTCCTGTCGGAAAGTCTCCCCCATCCGACTCCCAGCGGAACCATCATGGCACTTGCGTCGACCCTTCCTACTTGATATAATTCATCGCATCGAACTTCTCGTTTGGTCATCGTTGTCCATCTTGTATCATGCTTGAGTCCAATGATTTCACCACGTATCTTCTATCGTTCTGGACCTCAACTCTCCTAACATAGTCCTGATCATCATCACCGTTAATCGCCGTTGACTCCATGCCACATGCACAACAATAGACCAAGAAACTTATTGCGTGCGCAAGTTATTTGTAATTTGACCCACGATAGTCAAAACATGCATCATACACCACATATACACTGAAACCCATGACTTTGATCAATCCCACGAAATTCACCTCCTTCTCGCCGCATGAACATGTTCTGGTCAGTCAAGCCGTTGTCCATAGTCGGTCTAACTGTCGGCCAGCCGATCTTACCACCCCCTAGTCGGTTAGAATGGCCACCGATCTGACCGCCAACCATTAGCCGATTAGACAGCCTGGGACTTAGGGAAAATCTCGGATCCCGAACTTACACACTCTCTGAAATTTTCAAACTCTCTAGTTTTAGCTCGAAACTCTAATTCCAATAAGACCAAGTGCGAACGCATCCACTCATCTTTCTCCATACGTGATTTTTGGCCGATCTCCAAAATTCACAAGATGACTTTTCACCAATTATACCGATGTATATGGCTAGTTAGACCGTTGACCGGTTTGGTCTCGTCCGCCTAACAAAGTTTGAAACTTTTCTGAAAATGGTAATTTCTCAAAAAAAACTAAAATTATGATCGTATCCGTGGTCTCCACGTATACCAATTCAAATTGACCGGTGTACGATGCAAATTCGTCTACGGACCCGGTACGTGTTCAAGCATTGGATTTGGGGTCCCGATAACCGTAACGGGCAGCCAAGAGTGAAGCTAGGCATCGCAACTCGCTCTACCTGGCACCGCGTCGCAGCTCTCGGATGCCCTCATTGCGCCGTTGGCCACTACCCAATCATAGGGGCTCAGATGTTACGTTTGGCTCCGTGCGGCGTGCGCACACGCAGAGCTCGCACGGGGCCGGATACGTCCACACGCCAGATCCAAGCGTGCGACACCTCGCCCTTCACAGGTCAATGTCACCGAGCACCGAGATAAACCACACGAGAGCTAAAAATCAAGAGAGCAAAAGGCGAAGGACGAGACAGATAGAAGCACGCGACTAACGCCAGTGCGCACGCAGAGATATCCATCCATCCTCCCCTCTGTGCAAAGCAGACCAAGGTGTGTGAAGACGTGAAGTTGACTTTTGGGCGGGAGAGAGAGAGGGGGCTCGTCCTCGCCGTATAAAATCCCCCACCGCACCCACCACCCAAGGCCATTGGCCACTCTACTGCATGCCTATCAGATTGGCACCAAGAGGAGCATTATAGCTGCTAGTTGTTGTGTGGTAGCGAGAGAGAGAGAGAGAGAGAGAGAGAGAGACACTCAAATACTCAATCGCTGGATAGAACTTAGAAGAGAGGCGAAAGCAGAACAGTGTTTCCTTTTCGTTGTTGTGGTTTCTGGTAGTGGTGGTCATGGTGATGGAATACAACTCTAAGAGGAAACCTCTTCTTGTTCTCCTAGTATTGTCTTGCCTTCTTCTTCCCCTGGTCTCCTCTGTGCCTCTGTCGAGTAAGTGACTATTAACCCATGACCTTTGAATTCTTCTTCTTTCTTGGTATTATGGTATGTACGTTTCATACTTGTATTTCTCATTGTTCTTGTATGTAGGAAGCGTGTCCTTGAGGAACCACCAAACCTCAGCCTCTGCTCTGGATGCGCCTGTTCAGGTAAATCTCTCTCTCTCTCTCTCGATGTTTCTAGCTGTTCCTTGGGTTAACTACTTGGTTGAAATTTGTTGACGCCGTAATAGATGTCAAATTATTCCTATCTAGCTTGCCAATGTCTAGAGCCATCACTATGGCTTGTGCCTCTCAGTCTCTGGCTCTGAAGCAATAGCCACTTGCCTGTTCGTGGTATCTCAAATTCTCAATGTGCTAATACACTGCCGTCACATGAAAGCCCCCCAAAAAAACATGTAACTATGCGCACTCACAGGTTTTTCAGTGCTCTGCTCTAGTTGCCCTCCATATCACTCACAAGTCACCACAAACAGCCCATCAGACAGGCTACTGAACTGCGCACGGCTGACTCGCTCAGGTCACCGAACGCGGCATAAACTATCCTCGGTTGACAAGTTTTATTTCTAGTAGCTTCATCCTTACATGTGATGTGAGTCGCTGCGACCCAAAATGGTCCTTCGGATGCTCGAGGCACTCCGGTCACATGCACGGCCAGCTAACCCGGCCACTTGTATGCTAGTTGTGCATCGCCCTTTCCCAAAATTAAGAGGTCCACCTCGTTCGCGCACAAACATTCCCAGTTAATACTTGCAAGTGGGTAGTTATACAGATATACACGCAGCTTGATTTGTGACGCGGTTGTGATTCACACAGGATGCGGTAGCAGCTGACGAGCGAAACCTCGGCGAAGTGGCGGCGAGGATGGTCATCGAGGTCAACGACTACCCTGGGTCCGGCGCCAACAACCGCCATGATCCTAAGAGCCCCGGGAGAACATGAAGTCTGCAGAGCCTCGATATCTTAGGAGTGTTAGCTATTTACTGCACGTAGTGACTAGGAGTGGTCTAGTACCTGAATGGGCGGTGATATATATTGTCGGCGTCGAGTCCCGCGGATTAATTGTGTCTCTTTTACCTCTGTCAGATCGAGACATCGAGTGAACGAGCTTGCTATATAGCTACAACCTCTCGATTAAAAGAAAGGAACTTTCGAAGTCTTTCGATGTCTGCAATATGCATGCCCATGCCTCTGTCCATTTGTACGTGCTGTGTACTAGTACTACTCAATGGCAATAGCAGATCTCTTGGTGATCTGTCTTCTTTTTATAACCGTTCATCTGTTGGTGATGTATTAGTTCGTATCGACCGTGTTGACAATTCTGCTATCTAATGTAGTAGTTTTTGTTCTGTTATGATCATTTTCTAGACACGTCGCATTCTCCTGCAGAAAGAACTCGGCGTCTTGTCCCGTTGCGTGCGCCGATTGGCGCGTTAACAACGCAGAAATTAAGATGTACACAGCTTTAATTTGCTGTGTGGAAGAAAGCACGCGTCGAAATGACGCGTGTAGCAGCCTGTTCTCGAATTCCACGACTGCTACAGATCACTGTACGATGGGCGGCAGCAGCTAGCCAAGCATGCACCCTTTCAACTGTGGACTCACGAGCGTAGCGATCGGCATGGCACAAGTGGCTGGCTAAGTTGAACGATGAACAGTACTGCCAAAAAGAGCGGCAAGTGTGCGAGCGGTGGGACCCGGATCCTTTGCTCTAATGCGGAAATTATTGCGTGAATGGCGATTTCAATCTGTGCGAACAGTAGTTATCGGCAGGATTGTAGTAAAATACTATATAAACAGTGGAAATTGTTGTGCCGATTTTACTTGTAGCTTCATTTTGAATCGGACTATGACCTCAGCTCTACGGTCTTACAGCTCTTCCTTTCGTTGTTCAAATTACAGATAGTACCTCTTTTATTGTTACAGGCCGAAAACATCCTTTCTACTTCTTCCTTTCATGTTTCTGTCGTCTCTCGTGTTTCCAAACTTGCTATGCAGCTTATGTCGGTCAGTCTGGATCACGACAGTCTGTCGTGTTATTCTTGAGTCCGACTCTTGTTGTGTCCAAGACCGCCGCACGGGTACTGCTCTTGGTGCTAGCATACAGCGCTGTGATTCGCAGCGTCTTTGGAACTCGACTGGCTACTCCTTCCTTCCGCTGCCTTCACCAACCCGTTAGTCACTACACGTGCCTTTGTTTTTGATGCGTCTTCTACTGCTTCCTTTGCTCAGTGGCACAATCATTTGAGCCATCTCTATGGATCGCGACTATCGTCTCTAGTAGATCGTGGTCTTCTTGGGTCTGTTTCTGGTGACACCTTTTTACCTTGTATGGGTTGCAATCTTGGCAAGCAGTTGCAACTCGCCTATCCTTCTAGTGATTCTTTCTCAACTCGTCCTTTTCATTTTGTCCACTCCGACGTTTGGGATCTATCTCCCATCGTTTCGAAAGGGGGTCATTGATACTATATGATTTTTATTGATGATTATTCTCGTCATACTTGAATTTACTTCATATTCTCTTGTAGCCAGGTTCTCTCTATTTACCAGAGGTTTGCCACTATGGTTTGTACTAAGTTTGATTCGGCCATTCATGCTGATTCTGCTGACGAGTACTTATCTACTACTTTGCATCGTTTTCTCGCTGAGCAGGGTACTCTTTCCCAGTACTCTTGTCCTGATGCTCACACTGAGAATGGTGTCTCCGAGTGTAAGTATCGTCATTTGCTTCAGACAACTCATGCTCTCGTGCTTACCACTTTTGTTACGAGTTTTCGGCCGAAATGACAGTATCTGCTGACGTAATAGCAAATGTGGAAGTCATCGTGTGGAATTTGAAAAAATGGTGTTCCATTCCACGACCACTGCGCGACATCGATCGAGGAGGCGACATGTACCCTATGCGCACGGTAGTCGTGCGAAAGAGGACGAACCGCATGGGCCACCACGCGGATTCGCTACTGTAGCTCCCAAAAAACGTGCGGCCACTTTGCGGCTTTTACTGCAGCACCTTAGCGTTGTAGCGCAATTTCTCGAAAATCGATTTAAGTATATTTTTGTACAAATTTTTAAATATATAAAATTAGAAGCCAAAATTATAAATTTTGTTAGAACCTCCCGACACAATGTACTTGCTCGTGTAATTTGTCCATAATTTTACCCATTCTAAAGTTTTCTCAAAAATTCATTTCAGTATACTATATGTAGAAATTTTAATATAGAAAATGATATCCAAATATTATGCTTTTTTAAGTCTTCTTACATAGTGGAATTGATTATGTAATTTTTCTAGAAATTTATATGTTCTGAAATTATCTCAGAAATTAAGAATTTAGGTCTTGAAAATTAGGATTTTAGGTTTCGGAAATTAGAGTTTCATTATTTCATGTGACTTGGAATATGAGAAGTTTAGTACGACATGACTACTCTAGGTAAGAGACACTCATTAAGGGTTTACGCCACCGCTTGGCCTCTCTCCTCCGCACATCTGTTGTCCTATCACTGCTGTCCCTCCTTGCCCGCGGTGCTCGCTTTTATAGCGTTCCGAATCTCTAGACCCGACCCCCGATTGATTTATGCTAGCCATCTGGTTGTGTACCCATGTATGCCATAGGTTTTAGAAATTAGGGTTTCATGATTTCACATGACTTGGAATGTGGGAAGTGCTCGAGCAAATTTTGGAAATTAGCTTGTACTTGTATCGAGGAGCCAAATCTGGCTTCAATCACATGTGACATGGAAATCATATGCATGCTAAGCATACAAATTTGGTTAAGTACGAGCTAATATGGCTCCTCGATACAAGTACAAGCAATTAGTGTCTTTGTGTTCATTCTGATTGCAGTCCTACAGTCCAATGTCCTGTGTTTGGGTGCAAAAGAAGCAAATAATTTAGGTTTCATAATTTCATGTGACTTGAAATGCAGGAAGTTTAGTACCACATGAAAGACTAATAGTTGAGATGTCGCTCATCATGCCCTAAACCTATCGCATCGTTGCCAGGGCGACAGATGTGCGAAGGAGGTAGGCCGACCGGTGGCCTAAACCCCTAATGAGTGTCTCTTACCAAGAATAATCATGTGATACTAAACTCCACGTATTCCAAGTCAGATAAAATCATGAAACCTAATTTCTGAAATCTAATATACTAATTTTCGAGACTTAAATCCTTAATTTTTGAGATAATTTTAGAACATATAAAAATCTGGGAAAAAATAGCACAATCAATGTGTGGAGTGCAAGGAGCATTTAAAAAAATCATAATGTTTGGACCTTATTTTCTATATTAAAAAAATACCTACAAACAATATACTTAAATGAATTTTTGAGAAAAAAAATCAGAATGGAAAAAATTATGGAAATATAACATAAGCAAGTACACTGTGCTGGGAGGCTCCAATTTTTTTATATAATTTTTGGAGCTAAGTTTCTAGATTTAAAAAATTCCCACTAAAAGTATACGTAAATGGATTTTTGAGAAAATGTGTTACAGTGCGGAACATATTGCTACAGTGCTCCAAAAGGTGGTCGTGCGGGAGCCCTTCCACCACACGGTGACCATGCAGCAGGGACTCCACCGCGCGGTGGCCGTGCGGCAGGGGACATGTGTCAACTCAAGATGACCTCCCGCACAGTGACCGTGCGGGGGAGCATCATTTTTGCAATTTACACATGACGAGTGCTATTTTTGCTAATATATCGGCAAAAACGGCCAATTCGGTCAAAAACTCTTCTGTTCCACCTCACTTCTAGGTTGCGACTGTTTCCACTGCTGTTTTCCTTATCAATATGCAACCTTCCACTACTCTGCTCTTTTGGGCTCTGCTCCTGTTGAGCGTCTATGTGGTCGGGCTCCCGAGTACAGTCACCTTCGTTGTTTCAGCTGTGTCTGCTTCGTCCTTCCCACTCATAAGTGCACCAAGCCGACTGCCCAGTCAGTTGAATGTATTTTTCTTGGATACAGTCTTAATCATAAGGGTTATCGCTGCAATGACCCTGTTGCTCATCATACAAGTATCTGTCGGGACATCATCTTCAATGAGTCTCGTCCTTACTACCATCGTCCCTCTATTTGTCAGCTCAGATTCTCTTGTTGAGTTGATCTCTTTTCTGACTTTTCCTGATACTCAGCTTTCCACTTTTATTTCGCTTCCGCCTCCACCTTCGCTTCCCTCTCCTCCGGAGGTTCTTTTTAGTTCTTTTGTTAAGATTTTGTCATTTATCTTGCATTACTCTCGCCGTCCTTTGCCTCTTTTTTCTTCAATTGAGCCTTCGTCTTTGCTGGGCCCTGTTCCTCATTCTTCTTCTCTGTCCTTGCTGGGTCCTGCTCCACCTTCTCCTCCTAGATACGATCTTCGTGATCGTCGCACTGTTAGATCTCCTGAGCGCTACGGCTTCACAACCGTTGCTCTTTCTAAGCCTACAACCTACCGTGAGACTACTGCTCACCCTGAGTGGCAGCTTGTGATGTCTGTGGAGATTACTATTTTGGAGTGTACTAGCACTTGGGATCTTGTGCCCTTACTTGCGCGTGTCACTCCTATCACATGCAAATTGGTATATAAGATCAAAACCCGCTCGGATGGTTCCCTTGAGTACTACAAGGCTCGTCTTGCGGTGTGTGGTTTTCAGTAGGAGGATGGTTGTAACTATGATGAGACTTTCACTCCTATCACCCACATGACTATTATTTGCACTCTACTTGCTGTGACACTTATTCGACAGCGGACTCATCTCTCAGCTGGACATCAAGAATATCTTTATCAATGGCGAGCTGTGTGAGGAGGTCTATATGTAGCCGCCCTTGGGTATTCTGTCATTGATGGTATAGTTTATCACCTTTGTCGCCCTCTTTGTGGGCTCAAGCAAGCCCCTTATGCTTGGTTTGACCGCTTCTCCTCTGTTGTTACTACCGTCGGCTTCACCGCCCGTGATCACGACCCTGTTCTCTTTGTACACACCTCTCATCGCGATCGGACGCTCCTTCTTCTCTATATGGATGATATGATTATTACTGGAGGTGACTCTCAGTACATTGCCTTTGTGAACGATCGTCTTAATGAGCAGTTCTTGATGTCTTATTTGGGTCCACTTCGTTACTTACTTGGGATTGATATTACTTCTACGCCTGAGGGCTACTACCCCTCCCAGAAGAAGCACATTCAAGATATCATTGCTCGCGCTTGTCTCCCTGATCAGCGCATGACGAATACTCCTATAGAGCTTGGTGTTCACCTATGGCTTACCGATGGTAAGCCTATTGAGGATCCCACTCGCTACTGCCATCTTGTTGGGAGTCTCGTCTACCTTGGAATCATTCGACCTGGCATTTCTCATCCAGTTCATATCCTGAGTTAGTTTGTCTCTGCTCCCACTCAGCTCCACTACGGTCACCTTCTTCATTTTCTGTGATATCTTCACGGGGTAATCACTCGTCACATTTCTTTCCTCGCTCCAGTTCTCTACAGCTTCAAGCGTACTCTGATGCAACCTGTGCTAGCAATAATTCTGATCGCCAATCTTTTTTTGTCTATTGTGTTTTCCTTGGTTCCTCCCTGATTGCTTGGAGACCAAGAAACATACTATCGTTTCTCGATCGAGCGCCGAGGCTGAGTTGAGAGCGATGGTGTCGTTGACGGCTAAGATCAGATGGCTTCGGTGGCTAGTTGAAGATTTCGGTGTTTCAGTTTCTACATCGACTACTCTCTTAACAGACAGTACGTGTGCTATTAATATTACTTGAAATCCATTAAAGTATGAACTCACTGAGCATATTGAGGTAGATGAAGCTCTGTACGCCCAAGTCATCGGCAATCTATCATTTGCGTATTATTAAAAACTATAATGGGTGCACGGGTCATCGGAGTGCAGTGAGCGGCTGCCGACCACAAAGGAAGCATACAAAACACAATTCTGTCTTCGTGTGGCGAGACACTGTTTCCGGACTTCGACGGAAATGTCACCAAGATTCGCCTCCGTTATTCAATTGGCGCAGGAGAGGTCGCATGACAGGAGTAGACTTTCAGTAGTACAGTGTCTAAACTTCATTCATTTTCTGTTGTCTTCCTTAGCTCGACTTTATAAAATCAAGCTCCTTGAAGGTACGCCAAGAGCATCGTTAGGTCCTATAGACAAATAGAAGTTGGGTGCATAACATGACACTAAGGGTGTGTTTGGGAGAATGACTTTAGATCAAGTGAAAAGGCCAAAAGGCAAGAGAAAAACATTAAAAACGCTACTTGTTTTTTAACGCGCCCGATTTGCTGACTCTGTTGCCATGCATGCGGTCGATCTCCTCGTGTCCTCCCTCTCTCCGACGCACGGCGTCACGGATCGGTAAGGTCGCAGAGCCTGCGCGTCAGGGAGACGCTGCCTCCCGGTCCCGGCCGTGATGGAGGCGTTGCACTTTGCCAACTTCGCGTTGCAAGTTTGCAGCCCAGGCTACAACGAGCCGGTCCATTCGGCCCACAGTTTTATGAGTTCTGCTGACCCACGAAAAACAAGGCTGTCCTTTTTTAAATGAGGGGAGGCACTGTATATGTTTTAATTAACAAATGGTTTTATGTACTGGTAAAAGGAAAACAAAACGTTACAATCCACCAGGGGCAAAAAAAAAAAAAACCTCAAACAATTGTTTGCAACCAATCAAAAAAAGGTTATCTATGACCTTCTTTGACTTGGTGCACATGCAGAGCAAACCCACTCTGAAAAAGATTTTTTCAACTAATAATATTTAGTGTGATATTCTCAAACACTTGTCATTCCTTTTGTTTCCAGATAAGTCATGCGACCAAAATAAAGATTTTCATATAGAACATAGAATTGAAAATTAATCTCATTCTTTCCGCTTTCAGTTGAACATTAGTCGTATCATCCCAATTAATGTCAACAATATTACAACATGATTGACTGAATTGGCAGCTAAAGAATAAGTGGTGTAGAGTTTCTTCCTCTCTATCTGGACATAGAACACAAAATTGATCATCATCAATATTATAATGTCGTCTGCGTAGCATGTCTCTTGTGTTCAGTCTGTCCATTAAAAGTAGCCATGCAAAAAACCTTAAGCTTTATAACACATTTGCCTTTTCAAATCCATTTGAGTGACCGAGAAGGCACGATAGTATTAAAAGAAAACTTGTAGTATCTTTGAGATGAATATTGTGACGAACGCTATATGTATGTCCAACCTTCTTGGCAATTATTAATTCGAAGAAAACGTCTAATGTCTTCCTTAAGCATATTATATTCCTCAAATGCTTCAACAGACAAAGGCGTGTTGAACTGTTATCTTATACTTGGATTTTGGAGTAGATTAGCCACTGAGATTTATTGTTTTTTTGCAAAGGTGAATAGCACTAGATATTTGCGATAACAAAGGTTAGAATTTCAAAATTCCAACGAGAATAACAGTGATGTACCAGCACCAATTATTATCATAGTAATTCCTCTATAAATCGTAATGTCTTTCATAATATCTCTCCACCAAAAAGAGCCTCGATTCCTTGTGTTGTGAGGAATATTATTTCGATAATACCTTTTTATGACATCCACTAGTAGGGAGCCCCTACGTTGCAACGTAACCCCAAAAGAGAGTGATACATATCAGCAGACAGGACCCTAAACCGCATAATAAATACCAATTTTCTTTCACACACAGATAAATTAACTTCACCTATTGCATCACCTACTATTACTACACGGAAATAAAAAAAATTAAGCTCATAGATTGTTTACATTTGAAAGTTGAAGTTGATGCCAACTTCACTCCCTGATGTGTTGCCTATTTCCAGTCATTGCTGGCTAACAAGGAAGAGGGCTAAGTGTCGATGTCCACCTTCTTCCACCATGATCCCAAGCTACGTCTCGGTTCTCATGGTCATTGGCCTCTGCAGCCATCACCAGGTAAATTGTGGCGAGGAGGTGGGAGGCCGGGGTAGGAGGCGGTGACGGCAAAGCGGTGGTAAGCGAGGAGGTGGCAGCAGTGCAGGGGCGTAGGATGGAGAGGACACGGTGTGGTGAACTCGAGACGACGACGCGATAAGGGAAAGATGCCTTTGTCTCTGCCTCTTGCTCGTGCGCCGTTGTTGCCTCCCTTCCCTTTAGCAGTACCGCCGCTTCTCCTCCAAGGTATCGCCTCCTCATTTACTCCCTTTCCCTCTCAGTGCCTTCTCATGTCCCCGACGCCGCCTCCCCTCCCCGCTAACTCCTCCTGTCGCTGATGCTACCTCCCTGCACCGCCGCCTCCTATGCTGTCAGTAAAGGGATACGTGTAGGCCACACTAGCTAGTAATTTCAAAAATTGTACCACATAAATCAAGAAGCCATGCAAGCAAGCGATCATAGATCGTTGCCACTAAACCTGCGGTGCAATGGAAGAAGAGTTAGAACAGCTTGATCCAACATTGAGCATGTCAATGTAGTGGTCGTAGTCGATCGTCTAACGTCCTCGGTACCAATCGTCTCCTCCAGTAACCTATCGCATTCCTTGCGTAGGTCATGAATCATCCTCGATCAGTGCAGCAGCGCCTCTATAGTATCCACATGTCTAGGGGTGGAAAATTGTACGCTAGTGTGCTAGCACCAACGCGCACGGTAGAGCCTTCGAGAAGATGGCGGCTATGATTTCGGTGGAGTAACAATCTTACGTACCAACAACCCCATGCATCCCCTTATAAAGAGCCCATAACGAATCATATGTGAACCCATTTCTAACCTGTTAAGTGTGTGACCCTGTAGGTTCATGTGAATCAGTTGTGATTCAAGAACTCTTTTTCGACCACGACTCGTTAGCGGCTCCTAGCAGAATATAACGATTCTAGAACACACATAAATATTATACCGGACGAACCTTATGCAATATGATCTGCGACTAGATCCTTATCACTTATGATCAGCACACATATCCATACAACCAGTTCCTATTTAGTCAAGACCAATTCATGATCATGTTTGACCAGTTTACGACCAGTTCGTATCTCCATACGACTAGTTCATATCTGGTTGGACTGAATGACTTGCTTGCGTATTCTCCATTTGCATCACGATATCTGGTTGAACTTCAGGTGAGATATTTTATAATCCATGGACTGTTCAGTACATTGCTGATCAAGTGATGGATAACTTTTTATGGTTGACTCTTCAACCACTAGTGGCACAATCATGCACTTTCTTTATCCGACCACATCGAGAGGGCCAGATATATCTCTCCTATTATATTAGGAGGGGCAAATCTCATATCCAACTAGTCACATCCCTCCACGTGTTTGATAGCATACCCGAAAGCTACCTACTACCCAATTACAGAGTAGCATTTGACAACCTCTAAATGTAATATTACACATGTAGGAAACCATATGATATCAGGTCTAAGGATTATATATAATCATTGTTTGAGATCAACTGGTGACACATAAAATCACAATAATCTCAACAGTGTCTCAAGGTGGGTCAATCCAACACCATATTCTCTAACATGTGTTCACATTATTGATTCGATATCCTCATATCTATGACCAGTGAAACATGATCATCTATCAATACATGTGATGGTCTATAAGTCACTAGTGTTCCGACTAGTGACATCCAACTAGGGATACATTTAGAATAACATCATATAAGTTAAAGAGCTTCACCAATAAGTCACAAAGTTGTTAATCTTTATTAATTATAATTCATCCAAGGAACATAATAACATTTATTCTATAACTCATAAATATAAATTTTATACAATCATCTCTATGATTGCCTCTAGGGTATATCACCAACAGTCTCCCACTTGCACTAGAGTCAATCATACAAGTATCTAATACTCATAGCTCTTGTGTGGACCTCATGCTTAGGTTGCAGGAGATGCTTTACCAACAGATCAATAATATTCAAATACGTGTGCACTTTGCATGTCTTCACATCATCTCTTTCAACAATCTCGCGAATAATGTGACATCGTCGAAGTATGTCTTTAGACTTTTGATGTAATCTAGGCTCTTTAGCTTGTGCAATGACTCTACTATTATCACAATAGAGATCTATTGGACTGGAAGTACTATAAACCACAACTAGTTTATTAATGAACTTCCTAATCCACACGGCTTGTTTTGCAGCTTCAAAAATCATAATATACTCAGCCTTTGTTGTAGAATCAACAAGTATTCCTTGGTTGAAACTTTTCCAGTTCACTACTCCTCCATTAAGACAAAACACAAATCCAGACTGCGATATGAAATCATCCTTGTCAGTTTGGAAACTAGCATCAAAGTAACCATTTATGACCAGCTCTCCCTCACCACTAAAAAAGGGATGCATACTTAGTCCTTCTTAAGTACTTTAGGATATTCTTGACCACTATCCAGCAATCTTCACCTAAATCTACCTGATATATGCTCGTAAGTCGTAACATTTATAGTATATGACACATATGGTCGTGTACAAAGCATGGCATACATAATAGATCCAATAGCCTAAGCATATGAATTCTACTCATTTTATCTCGCTCATCATGTATTGAAAGACACTGACTCTTGCTAAGACTAATTTCATGTGACATGAGTAAGAAACCCTGTTTGGAATCTTGCATGTTGAACTGCTTCAACACCATATCAATGTACATATCTTGGCTTAATCCAATTAGTCTTTTAGTTCTATTCCTATAGATCTTTATGCCTAAAATATATGCTGCATCTCCTAAATCTATAATAGAGAAACTATTTCTTAATGAAGTTTTAACAGATTCAAGTATAGAAATATCATTTTTGACCAACAATATGTCATATATATATATATATATATATATAATCAAAAAAATAAGTTTACTCCCACCAACCTTCTTATAAACACAAGATTCTTCGTCATTCTTGATGAAGTCAAACCCTTTGACCATTTCATCAAAATGAATATTCCACCTACAAGATGTTTGCTTTAATCCATAGATGGATTTCTGAAGCTTGTATATCTTTCTAGCTTCCCGTGGATCAACAAAACCCTCAAGTTATGTCATGTACGCATCCTCACTTAGGTTTCCATTTAGAAAAGTCGTTTTGACATCCATTTGTCATATATCATAATCAAAATATGTAGCAATAGCTAGAATGATCTGGATAGACTTGAGCATAGTAACAGACGAGAAGGTTTCATTACAATCAAAATCTTGATTTTGTTTGAAACCCATTGGCACTAATTGTGCCTTTTTAATGTGAATATTTCCATCTATATCTATCTTTTTCTTAAAAACTCATTTACACTTATTGGTTTTAACACCATTAGGTGGATCAACCAAGTTTCAAACTTGATTGGCATACATGGATTTTATCTCGGATCTCATGGATTCAAGCCATGACTCAGAGTCTGAGTCCACCATCGCTTCCTCATAAGTCTTAGGCTCATCAGTATTCAATAATAAAACATCATGTCCATACCTTATAGGCAATTGACACAACCTTTTAGATCTACGTGGGGATGATGTCTCATCTACAAGTTTTACAGCATTTTGTTCATCCTGTAGAGGTTCAGTAGGAGTCGAAATATTGTCATATATTTCCCGAATTTCTTCGAGTTGCATCTCACTCCCACTGACTCCTTTGGGGAAAAAAAACATTTCTCCAATATGACATAATTTCGGGCAACAAACACTTTGTCATCATACCGCGTATAAAAGTAATATCATTTAGTTTTCTTAGGATACCCCCACAAAGAAGCATTTATATAATTTGGGTATGAGTTTATCAGACGTCAAACGTTTTACATATACCTCACAACACCATATCTTAAGAAAAGACAAAACATGGCACTTCCCGGTCCATATCTCATATGGTGTATCTCTACTATTTTTTATGGAAACCTGTTTAAAGTGAAAGCCGATGTTTCTAGAGCGTATCTCCAGAAATACAATGGAAGATCATATTAGCTCATCATTGACCGAACCATGTCTAATAATGTCCGGTCTCGTCGTTCAGACACCCCATTACATTGAGGCGTTCCCGACGGAGTAAGTTGTGGTACAATTCCACATTGCTTTAGATGGTCACCAAATATTCACCTCCACAATTGGATCATCGTAGATATTTAATTATCTTGACAAGTTGATTATGTACCTCATTCTGAAATTCTTTGAACTTTTCAAAGGATTCAAACTTATGCACCTTTAAGTAGACGTAACCATATCTACTAAAGTCGTCAGTAAAAGTTATGAAGTACTGAAAACCACCTCTGGCTGAAGTGCTCATTGGTCCAAATACATCCGTATGTATAAGGGCCAATAAGTTACTTACTTTCTCACCTATAGCTATGAATGACACATTTGTCATTTTGCCAAGTAAACAAGATTCACATATTTCAAATGATTCAAAATCAAATTAGTTTAGAAGACCGTCTTTATGGAGCTTCATCATGCGCTTCTCATTTATATGACCTAGACGATAATACCAAATAAAAGTGGGATTCAAATCATTAGTTCGAAGTTTCTTAGCATTAATGTTATAGACATGCACATCCCCAAGATTTAAAATATATAATCTATTCAACAATGGGGCATGATCATAATACATACTATTAAAAAAATTGAAAAAAATTGGTTCTTTATTTTTAACTCATAACCTTCTACTCTTAAACATGAAGTAGAAATAATATTTTTTCTTAAGGTAGTAACATAATAACAATTATTTAATTCTATAACTAATCTTGAGAGTAAAACTAATGGTAAAGTGTCAATAACTAATGCAACAACTCTTGCTTCATTACCCATACGAAGATCAACCTCAACTCTTGCCAAACTTCTACTCCCTATTAGTTCCTGCATCGAATTGCAAACATGAGCAACTGATTCGGTATCAAATACCCAACAACATGTAGGAGAAGTGACAAGATTAATTTCTATAACATTTATACCTGAACTGAAAGTCTTATTTCCTTTGTTCTTTTTCATCTTCACCAAGTAGTTCTTACTATTCCTCTTCCAATGCCCAGTTTCATGAAAATGGTAGCATTTTATATCAAACTTAGGATCTAACTTGAGCTTCTTAAGCTTAGCCTTGAAACTCTCGATCTCATCTTTAGTCTTTTCTTTACCTTTTCCCTTTCCCCGAGACTTACCCTTCTTCTTGAAGCTAGTTGTCTTTTGAACCATCATCACATGATTAGAACTTTTCTTGATGCTCTCCTCGGCACCTTTAAGCGTGCCATGCAACTCGGTCCTTAACTTCACCATGCCATTCATATGAAATTTAATATGACGGGCTCAAAACTCGTAGGGGGCGATTGGAGAATCACATCCGTAGTCAACTCTTGGCTTAGGGGAAAATCATGTTTTTCCGAGCTCTCAATGTGACCAATCATCTTGATCTCATGAGGACTGACCGGACTGCCTTCTGACAGCCTACAAGAAAATAATGCATTAGAGGTATTGTACCAATGCTTTGTCCTAAAACATGCCTTTCAAACTTACAATCATATTGTAAGTATCTATGGTCTTATATTGCTTCTGAAGCTTAGAGTTTGTAGTGGCTGGCATAAGGCAGTGTACATCGACTGTGTCATTGCAATGCTTCTCATAAACACTCTTTTTCAGTACGAGTATCATCTACAATCAGTTCCTTTGGATATGGACCCTCTAGAACATATCCCTTCTTTTCTTGTTTGAGAACAATTCTAAAATTATAAAACCAGTTAATGAAGTTTGTTCCATTCAGTTTTTAGTTCTAAAAAATAAATCGCAAGTTAAAAGTAGGTGTGGAGGAAGTACTAGGTCCTATGATCTACAACAAAAACTTGTTCAGTTTATGTAAAATCTTCTATTAAATAATTTAACAAAAGATACTCCCACTATATGTTATAGACCAAGTTTTCCTCTAACTCCATATAGTGGGTTCAAGATCTATATATTATTAAGCCCTAATGAGCTTTGGCACCACGACTAGAAATATAGTGATTTAGGTCAGCAACCCATTGCCAATCACATCTCATACGACTCTTGTTTGTTTGGTGACATTATTATGCCCCGGCGACCAACACTATGCCCCAATACCTAAAACCATTTTGATAGCACTGTCAAGTAAAACCAATACTATGCATATAGGTGTCCGACACCCACCCCATCTCATTAAGATAGTTAATGACACCTTACTTTGGTAGACCTACCAATTAATGCTCAAAATCGTGATAGAAGAAAAAATTGGAAATGCGTCAAATTTACTTAATTTTTCTTGAGAGATACTGTTTTATCGTGTTAAAACATCTAATAATAAAAATCCCTCACATCCTCCGACCTCCGGTCGGAAGTGACAGCCTTGACCAGATGATCGAGGTCCCTGACCAGCTGGTCAGAGACAACGTCTTCTGTGATCGTTGCATTAGTAGCAACCGTCTGGTCTTGAACAACCACTTTGGGGCCTACAACCTCTGTTGTCTCGACCTTCGGGTCCTCCTTTTCTCCCATCTAATTAACAAGCTAATATTAATTAGGTGATAAATTCTTTCCATCTAAAATATATACTCCTTATCAAAAGCTATATTACCTTCGAGAGATCATAATATTCACTGAACTCTAAGGCAGATTCGGTCAAAACAAGTGATGATGGAGACTCCACATCAAGTTCTTTCAGCTTAGCCCAACCGCCTACATAATTAGAGCATATTTATATACTGATTGGAGAATATATAAACGGTGAAGAATGAGCTGTTATTTACCTTGAGTCTATTCACTTTCTCTTCTAAGGAGACAAGTGCCGAGATATTGGGAAACACAACCTTGGCATCGGGCTCTCCAGCGTAGATCACTTTGATCTGCTCTCTAATCTCATCTGAGGAAAGCACTTCAAGAAATAAAAAAGATTTCAAAGTAAAGAAACTAACAACTAATAAACTATACTAGATGGAATTATCAGAACTTACCTTCCATGGTATCCTTGGTCGCTTCATCACGACCGATATGCTAGAGCAGGGAATGTGATCGGAGCCTCAAGAGACTAATCCGACATATGGAAAAGTACCTAACTACATCCAAGCTGTTAAACCCCTGGCACTGAGGTCTTGAATTGCTTCGACACACCTTCCGACCCTTCCCTCCTTTACTGGTGAACGCCAGTTGGGTTTCTCCCTTGCCAATTTGTTGGCGAAGAAAAGGTCGTCATGCTTCGTGATCGTCATATAGAATCAGCTTTTCTTCTATGACGACCACGAGTACTTCGAGTACATTTTGATGTACTTATCGACCTTCCTGCCCTGACGGCATAGCGAGCATTCCCCAGGGGTTCCCGTCGTCTTCTTCAACCTCGTTATCTTGTAAAAATACCTGAAGATCCTTAGATCTGGTCGGATCCCCAGGTACGCCTTGTAGAGGTAGACGAAGATGCTGAGGTTGGCGGTTGAGTTGGGGGCTAGGTTGATCAGTTCGATGCCGTAGTACTCAAGAAAGGAACTTGTGTACCGGAAATCCGAGCCCGCACTCGATGTAGGCAAGGAAAACATGGATTTTCCATTTTTCTCTGCTCGGGTAATACTCTCCAATCGCTAGCCTCCACTTAATCAGACTCTTGTCTGGAAGCATCCCGATCTCCTCCAAAGTCTTGAGCTTCTTCCCGCTCAGATCTGAAACAAACCACTTGGTGATTAAGTCCGATATGATTGGATGAGTAGTGGTCGGAGAAAATTTTCGGGCAAAAAGAACAAAGTAGGTCGGAAGAGATCCTTTGTAGGAAGATGAAGAGGAAGTTTTAAAAAATCTAAGAGCATAAAGTCCTTTAGACGGTGTGCCGAAGGGATTTTTATAGCCACAACTCCTTAACTGCAAAAAGGAGTTGCCTAAAAGTCCAACGGACACAAACCAATGTCTAACGGATAGAAAAACTCTTCAATTCCTAAGGAAGTTTCTCAACTTTAAAGTGAATATAGACCACCTCGTTTGTCACGACATTAAATAAGGGTCTGCCTGATACAACTTCTCATCGGGGGTTCACACGACCAATTCGTTTTAAAGTTCAGAGGCTAGCTGGCGAGGATTAAAATATCTATGTATTATTTTAATACATAATTAAAATATCATGTGTCTTCATGGTCGTAACCCCTAAGGCTAACGACCCTTGTGGTTGTAAGGATTCCAGAGGTTACTTATAGGTACCCTGATCAGACGAGATCCTGTACCCGGTTCCTGACCAAATGACTACTTGTAGAAGCCTTGAACTGGTATCTGGACCCAACTCTAAGTCTATTTTTACTGTGTGACGAATGAAACACATGTTATATTTGCTCCATACCACGTGACGGTTCATGGTCGTAAGACACTGATAATAACTACCATACGGTTGAGTGTCTGACAGACGATAACCAACGATAAGTTACTGTTTCACTAACAACGACTGTCCCTCTGACCAGACGTGTCACTTCTAACGGATGTCTTCTCCAGGAGTAACCGCCACCTCTTCGTTGGTTATTTAAAGACAGAGAGCTCGGAGGAACAAAGGTATCATATTGAAGCATCGCAATCAACACTAGATTCTTGTTTCAACTCTGATTCAATAACATAGCAAGCATTATGCTCAGTATCATTAGGATTAGTTCACTGCCTTGTCGAAGGCACCCCCTGTAAAGGATACAGTTCATAGCAATGAAGAGTAATCTCATTCTCTCGCAATAACTCTTTGCCATTTTCCTCTATTTTATTTCGTAAGATCGTGGACCCGCGGACTGAGTGCCGTAGGGGTCGGGATCTCTGAGACACGAAGTGAATATCAAATGGGCGCAGGTGACGAGTCACTGCGCGAGACAGGAAGGATTGGTACGATAATGAATTTGGTGTATGCATGTGAAGAAGAAGTAGGGCGACGATGGTTTGGGTGGTTGTGGAAGTAGGGGCATGGATATGTTCACGAGTCACAGAGGGATGACGGGGTGAGACATTGTCCCTGTCATGTTGGGTCCACATGCTAGTGCGCCTTGTTGAGGAATTTAGGAAGGGTGGAAGAAGCCAACCACGTGCATATGAAAAATGACATCGTCCCGCTGTGCGGGGGTAAACTCCTTTTATTAGTTAAGATAAGATAAAAAATATATACCGCCTCATCCTTTCCTCCCTTCCCTCCCAGTGCCTTATCCCATTCTCGACACCACCTCCCCTCCCCGCTACCTCCTCCTGTCGCAGGCGCTACCTCCCCGCGCCGCAGCCTCCTATGCTGTCCGATCCCCTCATCTCTGTACACGTTGTCATTGCAACCTATAGACTAAGTGCCGAAGGGGGTTGGGGTCTCTAATGCACAAAACGGATGTCGGACGGGCGTAGGTGGCGAGTCACTGCGCGAGACAGGAAGGGCTGAGACGGCGATGAATTTCGGGTGTGCATGTGAAGAAGAAGTAGGGCGGCGACAATTTGGGTGGTTACGGAAGAAGTGAGGGCATGGATACGTTCACGAGTCCTGGGGGTGGCAAGGTGAGAATGTATCCCTGTCAGATTGAGTTCACATGTTGGTGTGTATCGATGATCAATTTAGGAGTAAGAGGGGTTAACTGTGCACATAGAAGAAATGATATTATCCTGTTGGCTGAAGATAAACTTCTTTTATTATTTAAGATTCAGCCCCGGCCAGCTTTGCTACGCGAAAAGGATCAATGTACTTCGCTGTCAGTTTAAGCCTCTGGCGCTTTCTCGATGTTTATTAGTCATCACAAGCACGCTCAAACTATTCTGTATCGTCGGGCACTCCGTAGCAAAATAACTTAATCAAACAGAACAGAAGAAAGGAAAGTAGAATAAAAGGCACATTTGATCCTCATTCTTCCCATGCGGCCCAACCCATACACGTAGCCCAGTGCCCAGCCTTTCTAAAATATAAAAATAAAAACTATGGTTAGTAGCGATGAAAACGTAGTGCGTAGTAGTGTTCCCCGGGGACAATTCAAGTGAACATCTCGGATTCTTTTGTCAATACTTTGGCCTGTTTGGTTAATACACTAAACCAAACGGGAGCTAAGGCCACTTACTACTTACTAGTGCGGTCGAGCCAATCTATCGAAGCTGTGAAGAATTCTCGTCACTCGTTGGCCACCTACCACTAACCAGTGCGGCCGTGCCAAATCGTTTTCATTCGCCCCGCGTCTCGATCTCGTCTCAATCCGCGCAGGTACGTTCCTTGGCCTGGACCAAACCTCGCTGTGCGTTAATTACCAGGAAAAAAAAAACCCGCAACAATTAGGCCCTGAACACATGCACGCGCGACGGCTCATGGCTGGCGATCTGGCGTGCCAAGAACGGGATCTCGCAAGTGTCAAACAAACCTGCAAGTTAAGCCAAGCAAGAAACTTTATTCCCTGGACCTGTTAGTATGAAATTAGAGCCCCATTTGTCCACCCATGTGAGCACACATGCCCATGAATAGGATCATAGAAACGGAGGCCCCTGTACTGTGCTCATGCATGGATGGCCATGGATTGGTTACAAACTGTGGCGGATCGGATCCATGATTGACATTTAAATTGGGCAGAGAACTATAGTATTATCCAATAATAAAACAAAGATATATAGAATATATGACACTAAATGGAATTCAAACCTACAATTCGCGTCATTTGAACATACAAAGACAGATAAAATATAGAACATGTACCTCATCAATGAAGTTTACATAACAATGCCACTCGACGCAATGGTAAAATAGCTCTTCAAATCTAACAAATCAAGTAATCAACCAATCACAATCTAATGGAGTTCATGGACAATAGCGTAATATATATATAGTGGACTACCTCGACACCATCAATTATACATCACATAGTGTAACTGGATAAATGATAATCAACAGTTCAACACATTGTAACCGCTTAGTTTCTTACCCTTGCCTTTGTACTTGGACTTCACATTTTCAGGAGCCATCCCGATTTCTGGCCACCGGACCTAGTCGCCCACCTCGCCTCCTCTCCGCAACCGCGCGCAGGAAGAACTGAAGAAGAGAGTACTCAACAACAGAGAAGCTCACCGGCTACGGCATGTGGTAGTTACCGGTAGTTGCGGACCCATTCATGCAAAGGAGAAGCAAATCAGCAATTCAAAATTTTGAATCATGCTCACTACTAAGTAGATCAATCATCAATTCGGTCATCAATCAGACATATATGCTCAGTCTTACCTGTTATGCCCAATTGCCTAGTAGGCCAGTCTCCGGCTGGACTGGCTCCCTGCTGCGGTGATGCTTGCCAACGCCACCAATCCACCACGCCACCACGACACCACACGCCCACGCCCACGCCCGTATCGCCGCGCTGTGTCGCCGCCGCGCGCGCCCACCTTCGCCCGCCTACGTTGTTCGCGCGCTGCAGCCTTTGCCTCGCCGCCTCGCCGCGCCGCCCTCGCCACTCACTCGTGCGCCGCCTTTGCCCTCGCCGATCGTCGCCGCGTCGCCGCCGCGCCGCCACCTAGGTCGATTTTGGGAAACGGGATTGGGAAGCCTCAATCTGGGAACAGGAATATAGGAAGAAGCCTCTGGGCCTGGGTTGTGGGAAGTGGGAAGAAGTAGAACCGAAGGAGGACTGGCTCTAGACTTTGGTGCTAGGATGCTGGGCCATTGGTTTGGCTCATTAGCTCATGGTTGTGTCTCGTTTAGGCTTGGAGCTTGCCACTGGTAGAAGGTGGCAGCAAGCACCGCTCGCTGGCCAAAAAGAAAGGGAAGGCTCGCCGGCGTCCGGAACGGAGGAGGGTGGGGGGTTACTATTGGAATTAGGCTCATATGTGTAAATGCTCATTCATTTCTAAAATTTCAAAGTATGTAAATACTTAGACCAGGGTGATCGAAGTCTTAAACCAGAGTGGTCGAAGACATAGACCAGTGTGGTCGAAGGTATAAACCAGTGTGGTCGAAGACTTAGACTAAGGTGGTCGAATTAAAATATTTTCCAATTTTCTAACAATCCAAAAACCTTATTGTGGACATTTTTATGATTCAACAATGGCTGATGCTTCTGATGCTATGAAACCTGAGAGGTTTTCTTGTTAGAACTTTCGTAGATGGCAGACAAGGATCAAGTTTTGGCTCATGTCTTTGGGGCTGTGGTGAGTGATCCGACCATAGTAACCATTTACGATTGAACAAACCATGAAGTTCGACACAGATAACAATAGTAACCATTCACGATTGAACAAACCATGAAGTTCGACACAGATAACAACAACACCTTTGGATGCAACACGCCCTCCCACCAAATATCTGCTTGCCCTTTCAGCTGAAAGGCTACAAAACGGACCCTCTGATGTGAAGACATCTCCAAAGCTCCAAACCGCCTCTCCATGTAGCGCAACCATCCACCGCTCGACTGTGTACCGACCACAAACGGATCCAACCTCAACCCCATCCACTCTCGTGACATCCGCGCCAGAACCGGTGGATGTGCGACAGAGCAACAACAGATGCCGAAGAATAGGGCCGCCGCTACCGTTGAGCACGGATCTCTCCCACCAACTCTCAAGAAAGCGGGGTTTCATCCTCGACCCCAACCGAGGTGGGTCAACAAGAACCCCCTCACCATCGACTCGTGCACACAGGAGGTGGCTCCACGGAACCTCGCCATGCGCCCGACCTCCACGATCACGCCACCACGACCACGCCCTCTACCCCTCGGCATAGCTATCAACCACAATCAACAATACACAATGAGTTCAAAGGTCAAAATAAAATCATGCATCAATGCACAACATAACGGAAGCGTAAAACTATAATCGTACCTCTCTCTAACCTACTGTGCACTAGTGTGTCAAATTTTAGGTTAGTTGACCATTAACAAATTTTAGTTGATTTACTAAACTAAAACACATTTTAACAATTTTAGTTTGCCTATGTTGTTAATCTATTCACCACGGACCTAAAGCCCGCTCTGATACCAACTGTAACACCCCAGCCCAACACTGAGCCTAGAATGCCACCACACTACTCTCTCAACCAATATTTATCGACACACTATAAAATTACAGCAAGAAAACAACAATAAACATATCCATGGATCACAAAAGAACATGCATAATTATGGATCAAGCGATAATAAATAAGCAAGGGGGAAATATAACCAGGTAAATAATCCAGGATAGCACCAACTACTGAATCCAAATCATTAAAACAAATAGTCTAGTCCAAAACGTTGTACTAAACTTTATTCAACCCCTAACATGTCCAAGAGTAATCCAATTTTTGAATGAAAAGATTCTTATGGCAAATGATCAAGTGTTGTCCATGTGCTCTACTCGCCTCGCCTCGGCGCCCTCAAGATCACCTAAAGACAACAAAGAGCAAGGGTGAGTCCACGACTCAAAAACACATCCATAAACAACGAACAATAATAAATCAACAGCATTCAATAACTTCATTATCATCACAGGTACTTCTATTAATATTCTCATGCAGTTATCTTCTCTTTGATTCACATCCATTAATCTCATGTACCAATGCAAATCTAATCTACATGTCCACATGCACTTCTTTCACAGATACGGTAGATAGCATGAGTGAATGCTCATGACAACATTCACTCTCAAGCCCGCTCCTCCATAAGGATCGGGACCTCCTCCACTCCGTGGAGTTGTGATCATTCATGATCACCTGCTCATATGCAAAGATGCTTATGAATGCAAACATGCAAACTCCATCATAAGCATCATATCCAACTTTTCATCATGTTTATCAACAAAGATATAACCATGTCATTCCATTGTTTGCAATTAAATAAAATAAAAGCACAATAATAATGGTACTGAAAGATAAAGAATCACAGTGATCAATCATTGATCGCTGTTTACCATGCACTTGCCTTTACTAGTTGCGACGCACGATTTGGCTAGAAGATGGCAACAAGTACGACGCCTCCTACATTAAATACACAAACTTCAATACAAGCTACAGCAACAAGAATAGCAATCAATAGACATCGCTCCTACCCGTCCCCAAATATACCACGCTTCTCCGGTACCGAATAGTTACCCATTGCTGTCTTAGTACTAAAACGAACGTAACTTTTGACTCAAAAGTCCGATCACAACAAACCACCCCATTCTGGATTCTTCATAAAATTCTCCACCTTTTCTTAGATTACGAAGACTTCTAATTAAATCATCTAACCCTCCGTTTTTAGCCCAGAAAACCGATCTGTCCGCTTCGGAACAGCGGTCTTACTAAATTCATAACTTTTGTTTTACCCAACCAAAGTTCGAGTTCTTGGATTCTACAGAACCATTGGACACTTATATACAACTTTCATGTAGATTAAAAACTCTAATTAGTCTATTTACTATTTTTAATCCGCAGTCTACCAAAACAGCGCCGAAAGACGACATCCACAAAGACAGCAGTCTTCCAAAAATCATATCTCGAATTCTACTTGTCCGATCGACATGATTAAATATGCTATAGAAAGATATCGAAATTATCTACAATTAACTAGTAGATGATATTTCCAAAATCCGCCATTAAGGTACCCGAATAAATCGTTCAACAGAACAGCAGGCTAGACAGAAATACTAAACAGCCCTCGATTAGAAAATTCTATAACATCTCTAATTAATCTCAATTCTAATCTCTAATTAGATCAGTAAAACAGAGAGAAAACAAAATCACAGATCGTTACCCACTCGAATCCGGATCTTGGCTTCTTTTCTTCTAATTTTCTTCTCTACTGATTGCTAGTATCTTCTTTCACTTTACATAATAAGCCTCCCTTACTTTCCTTGACATCACAGTAGCATGCATTGAATTATGAATGAATTAGCAACGCAGCATTGCATTGCCTGTAATCGGCTAGCTAAAAGTGGCAACAAAAAAAATCACGTACAAGGCCGAACAACTGCTTCCATGTGCTAGCCGGACTACAGCTAGCTCCCAGCGTCCACGCGAGGCGAACGGAACTAGCCGGACTTCACGCACAGCCGGTTCCACACGCACGCAGGTGCTTCATGCAGTAGGCGGCCGGGCGCTGAATTGCTCCACACACGCGGACGACGAATTGGCCGAACAACAGCCGTACTCTAGAGGCTTCCACACGCCGGCCGAAGGAAAATAAAAATGAGAATGGCGGCGCACGGGAAGAATAGGGGAATAAGAGAAGACTGCTAGGGTTTCTAGAATCCACTCCCACGATTTATATAGCTCTTAAAAAAACTCTGAAATTCTATTTTTATGTACTATTTTTTATTTAAATACACACATGCCCTTAAAGACGTTATTATTAATATTAATATTATTTTTCAGAGTATTACATTCTACCCCCCTTAACAGAATTCGACCCCGAATTCTACTCGCCGTTCTACTCAAATAAAAACTACACTGCTGAAATTAAACAATAAAATAACACGTACCCGACGTGAACAACTCCGGATATTGCTCGCGCATGCGAGACTCCAACTCCCAAGTCGCTTCTCTCTCGGACTGATGCGTCCACAGCACCTTGACATATACCAACGTCTTGTGCCTCAAAGACTCGCCTCCGACCTCTCCGTAATCGCGCTACCGGACGTGACTCAATTGTGAGATCTTGCTCGATAGTCAGCGGCTCCAATGAAATCTTATGCTCTGGGTCTCTCAAAAACTTTCTCAGCATCGAGACGTGAAACACGTTGTGAACTCCGCGCATGGACTCCGGAAGATCCAAGCGGTAGGCTAACTTCCCAATTCTTGCAATAATCGGGAACGGTCCAACGTACCTCGGGCTAAGCTTCCCTTTGGTGCCGAATTGGACAATGCCTTTAGTGGGAGACACTCTCAAGAGCACCTGGATCACCCACTGCAAACTCCAATTCACGCCTCCTAACATCTGCATAGCTTTTCTGTCTGCTTTGAGCTGCCAACAGATTCTGCCTCACCATGGCCACACGCTCAACGGTCTTCAATCCACCAGACCCAAAATTGCCTTCTCTCCAATCGCATCCCAACAAAGTGGCGATCCGCACTTCCGCCATAGAGAACCTCAAATGGCGATGCTCTAATACTGGAATGGTAACTATTATTATAAGCAAACTCGCAAGTGGCAATCGGTCCTCCCAACTACCCTTCCAAGACAAAACGCAAGATCGCAACATGTCCTCCAAAGTCCGAATAGTACGCCTGATCGCCCATCCGTCTCAGAGGTGAAACGTCAGACTAAGGCGAGCTGTGCCCAATGCACTCGCAGACTTTCCCGAACTTGAGACAAACTTCGCGCCCTCGCGTAAATGATGGTCTTTGGCACACCATGCGCGCTATTTCACGCACATAAATAGGAGCTAGATCACTCATTCGAATTTGTCGTGCGAATAGGGATGAAGTGCACAGACTTCTGAATCGATCCACCACTACCCAAATCGCATCCTTCCTCGCGCGAACGAGGTAACGCCACCACAAAGTCCATAGAGATATCATCCCAAGGCCACTGGGGAACCTCCAAAGGCTGCAACAACCCTGCAGGACGCTTGTGCTCAGCTTTCACTTGCTGACAAACACCACAAGAAGCCACATAATTAGCAATATCCACCTTCATCCTTTTCCACCAAAAATTATGTTTCAGATCTCGATACATCTTGGTCTCACCAGATGAACAAAGGTAATGGAGTGCGATGTGCCTCTCTCAAGATATCATCTTTGACCTCCGCCTTTTGCGGTACGCAAAGACGACCTTTAAACCTCAAAGTACCAGAATCATCCATACTAAAACCACTCTCTTTGCCCTCATCCAGACGCTTCCTAACCTCCTGTAATAACCGGTCACTCTGTTGTGCTTCCCACACACGGTCTGGAATAGCTGACTCAAGAATCAACTGTGTCTCCACGTGTGATGTGCCTGCATAACAATAGGATATCCCCATGCGATCAAAATCAGCAATGAGGCAATCTAGAGTAGCAGGAGTCGCCTTGCGACTAAGAGCATCAGCAACTACATTGGCCTTGCCTGGATGATACTGAATAGTAAGATCATAGTCCTTGATCAATTCCAACCACCTCCTTTGCCTCAAATTCAGATCCTTCTAAGTGAAGATATACTTGAGACTCTTGTGATCTGTGAAAATATCACAAGGCTCGCCGTATAGATAATGCCTCCAAATCTTGAGAGCAAAGACAACCGCACCTAACTCCAAATCATGAGTGGGATAATTCGCTCGTGCTTCTTTAACTGTCTCGACGCATAAGCAATTACCTTACCGCCTTGCATAAGCACACGCCCAAGACCCACTCGAGACGATCTGAAAAGATCGTGAACCGCTTTCCGGCTCTGAAGAGTGAGAATAGGAGAGGTCACCAACCTCTCTTTCAAAGTGCGTAAACCGCGCCACACTCATCACCCACTGGAATCTCACACCTTTCTAAGTAAGTTGAGACATCGGTTTGGCGATGATAGAGAAATCCTGCACAAAACGCCGATAATAACCAGCCAATCCCAAGAAACTCCTCACCTCCTTCACATTAGTCGGCCTCTTCCAATCCACCACCGTGGAGACCTTACCAGATCAACAAAGAATACCCCGAGGGTTAATCACATGACCCAGAAAACTCACTTCTGAAATCCAGAACTCACACTTCTTTAACTTAGCATAGAACTTGTGGTCTCTCAAAGTATCTAAAACCAGCCTCAAATGACGCTCATGATCCTCATTGGTCTTGGAATAGATAAGAATATCATCAATGAACACCACCACGAAGTCATCTAGATACTGTGCAACATGTTGTTCATGGTCTCCATAAAATGGCAGTGCATTAGTCAATCCAAAGGACATAACTTTATACTCATAATGCCCATACCGTGGAGAAAGCGGTCTTTCTCTACATCCTCGCCACGCACACGGATTTGGTTATACCGACCGAGATCGATCTTGAGAATACTTGAGCTCCATTCAACCGATCAAACAAGTCCTCAATGCGGGCAATGGATATTTGTTCTTGATTGTGACGCATTAAGCGCATCAGAATCAATACACATGCGCCAACTCCCATCCTTCTTCTCTGTGAACAGAACATGAGCTCCCCACGGCGATACACTACGCCTTATCAAACCTTTAGCCAACAAATCATCCAATTGCTTCTTCAACTCGTCCTGAAACGGACGTGCTAGTCTATATGGAGACATAGAGATGGGACGAGTACCCGGAACAAGATCAATGCGAAACTCCACGCCTCGCGCAGTGGCAAACCCTAAGCTCACCGGAACACATCCGGTAATCACTAACCACCGAATCTCCTCAATCTGCGGCCACGCTCGGTTTCAAAGAAGAGCTAAAAGAAGCCCAGTTTTCATCGCACGACCCGGAACACCCAATCAATATCGAAGAGAGCGCGAGGTGCACTCCTGAAAGGTCAAAGTCTCCCCAGACGGGGTCTGCACAGAGACTGTTCTACAGAAATAGGATATCACGGCTCGATAAGAGTGCAACCAATCCATACCCAAGATAACGCCGAACGGCTCCATTTTAATAACTATCGATTCGCCGTGAACTTCTCTCCATCAATGACAATAGAACACTCAGACAAACAAGAGAGCTCGCAATAATACCCCGGAGAACTAACTAACACCGATCGAGAAATCCATCAGATACTCAAGTTCGCTCTCCTAGCAAACGCCGCCGACACAAACGAAAAGGTAGCCCCGAATCAAAAAGGACTAAAGCATCAAACGAATCCACAAGCAAAGTACTGCCACCACGTCAGACGACCCGCGGAATCGGCTGTGGGCATGGCGACACCTGTGGCGCCATGGCGAAGAAGACGGTGCCGGGCGGCGAGAGCCCCAACAATCTGCGGTGGCGGTGCGGTAAAGCCGGTCGTGCAACCCAAGCGGTGCAGGTGGCGGCGCCAGAGTACCCTACCGAGGCGCCTAAGTCAAGGAAGTGGCGAGCGATCATCATCCGGAAAGATCCTCGAGCAGGCCCATCAAGAAGAAGATGGCACAGCTCCCACATGATCACGCTTAGCGGGTTCTCGCGACACACCGCTCCTTGTGACCCGACGCCACACCGACGGCAATCACCCGTCCAAGAGCACTTCAAGCAACAAGCGGTCCATCACCGCACTTAAAGCAAAGCATGCCCCGCCTCGGGACAGACGAAGAGCCGGAGTACTGCAAAGGACGAGGCGCCAAGAAGAGAACGGCCTCAATCGCTAGACTTGAAGGATCGCGTCCTCCTTGAATTTCTTGAAAGCAGTCACCAATAGACCCACTTCCTCACTAGAGCTCCTCTTCCGTCACCACGAAGCTACCATCCACCGAGGCTTGTGTCCCTTTGTGAGTCGATCTCCAACTCCATGCCCCTAGCTTGCTCCACAACAGAGTCAGTAGTCACGAGTGGAGTAGCTCCCAACACATGCCTGCACTCGACTGAGACCCCGACGGAACCTCTTGGCTTTAAGATCATCGCTCGCTACCAAGGGACAAAGCGAACCAAGTTGTTGAACTCACCTCATACTCAAAGAATAGACCTCTTCCCCGAGCAAAGGTCGCCAAGGCAACCTCCATCTTTTCAACAAAAGAGTAGGGTAGAACTTTCCTTGAACCGATCAACAAAGTCCTCCCAAGTGATGCCCTTGATGTGGAGGAAAAGACAACACGCCTCCACCAAATATCCGCTGCCCTTTCAAATTAAAGGCTACAAACGGACCCTCGATGTGAAGACATCTCCAAAGCTCCAAACGCCTCTCCATGTAGCGCAACCATCCACGCTCGACGGTTTATCTGACCCACAAACGGATCCAACCTCAACTCCATCCACTCTCGGTGACATCCGCGCCAGAATCGGTGGATGTGCGACAGAGCAACAACAGATGCCGCAAGAATGTGGTCGCGCTACTGTTGACGAAGAGCACGGATCTCTCCCACCAACTCTCTCAAGAAAGCGGGTTTCATCTCGACCCCAACCGAGGTGGGTCAACAAAGAACCCCTCGCCATCGACTGCTCACACAGAGGTGGCTCCACGGAACCTCGCCCATGCCCCGACCTCCACGCATCACGGCCACCACGACCACGCCCTCTACCCCTAGATAGCTATCAACCACAATCAACAATACACAATGAGTTCAAAGGTCAAAATAAAATCATGCAAATGCACAACATAACTAAGCGTATATAATCGCAACCAAGTGTGTCAAATTTTAGGTTAGTTGACCATTAACAAATTTTAGTTGATTTACTAAACTAAAACAATTTTAACAATTTTAGTTTGCCTATGTTGTTAATCAACGGACCTAAAGCACCAATGTCATGGAGAAGGGAAGAAAACAACAATAAACATATCCATGATCACAAAAGAACATGCATAATAAAGCCTTTAAACCAAATAAGACAAATCATTGAAACAAATAGTCTAGTCCAAAACGTTGTACTAAACTTTATTCAACCCTAACATGTCCAAGAGTAATCCAATTTTGAATGAAAAGATTCTTATGGCAAATGATCAAGTGTTGTCCATGTGCTCTACTTCACCTAAAGAGCAAGGATGGTGTACAACCAAAGAAAACATCCATAAACAACGAACAATAATAAATCAACAAAGATTCAATAACTTCATTATCATCACAGTACTTCTATTAATATTCTCATGCGCTTATCTTCTCTTTGATTCACATCCATTAATCTCATGTACCAATGCAAATCTAATCTACATGTCCACATGCACTTCTTTCACAGATATCGGATAGCATGAGTGAATGCTCGCGACAACATTCACTCTCAAGCCCGTTCCTCCATAAGGATCGGGGACCTCCTCCACTCCCGTGGAGTTGTGATCATTCATGATCACCTGCTCATATGCAAAGATGCTTATGAATGCAAACATGCAAACTCCATCATAAGCATCATATCCAACTTTTCATCATGTTTATCAACAAAGATATAACCATGTCATTCCATTGTTTGCAATTAAATAAAATAAAAGCACAAGAATAATGGTACTGAAAGATAAAGAATCACAGTGATCAATCATTGATCGCTGTTTACCATGCACTTGCCTTTACTAGTTGCGACGCACGATTTGGCTAGAAGATGGCAACAAGTACGACGCCTCTCCTACATTAAATACACAAACTTCAATACAAGCTACAGCAACAAGAATAGCAATCAATAGACATCGCTCCTACCCGTCCCCAAATATACCACGCTTCTCCGGTACCGAATAGTTACCCATTGCTGTCTTAGTACTAAAACGAACGTAACTTTTGACTCAAAAGTCCGATCACAACAAACCACCCCATTCTGGATTCTTCATAAAATTCTCCACCTTTTCTTAGATTACGAAGACTTCTAATTAAATCATCTAACCCTCCGTTTTTAGCCCAGAAAACCGATCTGTCCGCTTCGGAACAGCGGTCTTACTAAATTCATAACTTTTGTTTTACCCAACCAAAGTTCGAGTTCTTGGATTCTACAGAACCATTGGACACTTATATACAACTTTCATGTAGATTAAAAACTCTAATTAGTCTATTTACTATTTTTAATCCGCAGTCTACCAAAACAGCGCCGAAAGACGACATCCACAAAGACAGCAGTCTTCCAAAAATCATATCTCGAATTCTACTTGTCCGATCGACATGATTAAATATGCTATAGAAAGATATCGAAATTATCTACAATTAACTAGTAGATGATATTTCCAAAATCCGCCATTAAGGTACCGAATAAATCGTTCAACAGAACAGCAGGCTAGACAGAAATACTAAACAGCCCTCGATTAGAAAATTCTATAACATCTCTAATTAATCTCAATTCTAATCTCTAATTAGATCAGTAAAACAGAGAGAAAACAAAATCACAGATCGTTACCCACTCGAATCCGGATCTTGGCTTCTTTTCTTCTAATTTTCTTCTCTCCGATTGCTAGTATCTTCTTTCAAGGCTATCAATGTGATCATGCTTCACGCAGCGACACACGACCTCAACAAGAGGGTATGGTAATTCACCTGTTGTATTTTTAGCATGTCAATCCACTGATTGGTGGGTTAATACTGGAGCTAATGTTCACGTATGTTATGATATTTTATTATTTTCTTCTTATCAGGCAGTCGGGATTTCCTCTATCCTAATGGGGAATGGGCCACTTGCTTCTGTTCTTGGTGTTGGTACGGTGGATCTGAGGCTTACTTCAGAGAAGATTGTCCCCTTGAAGAACGTGCAACATGCACCAACAATAAACAAGAACCTCGTTGGTGGTTCTCTCCTATGTAGGAATGGTTATAAACTTGTATTTGAGTTAAATAAAATTGTAATATCTAAGTTTGGTAACTTTGTTGGTAAAGACTATGAGAGCGAAGGCTTATTCTGCATAAGTACTCTAGAGTATTGTCACAGTCTGAATGTTGCAACTGGTTTGAATAAATGTGAGGTCAATATATGGTACTCTCATTTTGTCATATTGGTTTTGATAGTATTACTCGAATGTCCAGATTAAATTTAATTCAAAAATATAAAATTGTCAAATGATCAAAGTGTTAAACTTATGTGCAAGCAAAACAACCTCGAAAATCCTTTAAGGGGTTACAAGAGGAAAAGAACTTGGCACATTTAGATCTAGTCCATTCTAACTTGTGTGAGATGAATAGATTGTTGACCAAATGAGGCAAAATGTATTTTTTAACTCTTATTGATGATGTCTCTCGATATTGTTATGTGTATCTATTGAAAACAAAAGATGAAGTTTTAAATTACTTTAAAATTTATAAGATCGAGGTTGAGAACCAACTAGAAAATAAAATTAAAAGACTAAGGTCTGATTGTAGAGGAGAGTATATCTCTCATGAATTCTGCCAATTCTGTTCTGAACATGGAATAATCCATGAAATCACACCACCATACTCACACCAATCAAACAGGGTGGCTAAGAGGAAAAATCAGACATTAACAGACTTGGTGAATGCCATGTTTGAGAATGATGGTATGGCTAAGATATGGTGGTGGAAGCTATATTAACATCAACTTTTGTCCTAAACAGAGTAATCACTAAAAGGTGTGAGATTATTCCGTATGAGGGGTGGAAGTGGAGAAAACTCAATGTTAACTTTCTGCGAACTTAGGGGTGTTTGGCAAAAGTCAATATACCATTGTAGAAAAAGATAAATTTGAACCTAAAACAATCGATTGTGTCCTACTGTGATATACTCATAACAGCATGACCTATAGATTTATAGTAGTAAAAACAGAAACTCATAATATTATTGTTAACACAATAATGGAGTATAGAGATACTTCATTTTTTGATGATATTTATCATATGGGAACTGCTGGCAGTACTTCTCGAACTGAGGATAATCAAATTATAAATAATAATAATTTTGAACATACCACTATCTCTAGACCAATGAGTGATATATCACCAGTTTGTGATAATTCGAGGAGGATAACAATATAGTCGAAGAGGCTCCTCGTAGGAGCAAGCACCAAAAGGTTGAGAAAACCCTTTGGTGAAGATTTTACTATATATCTCATGGATGATGTGCCAAACACTCTTTCAGAGGTTTATGCATTACCTGATGCTGAGTATTGGAAAGAAGCAGTCCATAGCGAGATGGATTCCATCATGGCTAACGGACTTGGAGATCACCATTCGTCCTATTGGGTGCAAACCTCTTGGATACAAGTGGATCTTTAAAAAGAAAATAAGGTCTGGCGGTACTATTGATAAGTACAAGACAAGAATTGTGGCCAAGTGTAATACCCAAAACAAGGTGAGGATTATTTTGATACTTACTCTCCTGTTGCCAGATTGACCACCATTCGAGTGCTCATTGCATTAGCTTCTTCCCATAGTCTACACATTCATCAAATGGATGTGGAGATAACTTTCCTTAATGGAGAGTTAGAGGAAGAAATCTATATGTAGCAACCGGATGGTTTTATGATTTTTGGACAGAAAGTAAGGTATGCAAATTCATCAAATCCTTGTATGGTCTAAAGTAGGCACCTAAACAATGGCACAAGAAATTTGCTAAAACTTGAACTTCTGCTGGTTTTGCTGTGAATGAGGTAGATAAGTGTGTATATTATCGTTATGGTGGGGATCAATGAGTGATTTTGTGTTGGGATAAACACTGTTATTATTGACGAGATCAAATCTTTCTTATCTAGGTGCTTTGATATGAAAGACCTAGGAGAGGCATATATTATTTTGAATATTAAATTGATAAAAAATGATGATGGGTCACTTTGAACCAATCCTATTGTGTTGAGAAAATCTTGAGTCGGTTCGGTTTTGCGAACTGCAAGATTTTCCCAACTCCTTATGATGCTAGTGTTAAGCTTCGAAAGAATAAGGGATTAGAAAAAGATCAATTGGGATATTCACAAATTATTGGGTCCCTTGTGTATCTATCTGGTGCCACAAGACCAAACATATCATTTGTTGTGAGCAAATTAAGTCAGTTTACTTCTAACCCAAGAGATTATCACTAGGAGGCACTTTAGAGAGTGTTGCGCTACTTGAGAGGCACAACCTCATATGTAATTCACTATACTAGGTATCCGTCTGTATTAGAAGGATATAGGGATTCAAATTAGATCTCTGATGCAGATGAGATCAAAGCTACAAGTGGGTATGTGTTTACCCATGCAGACACTGCAGTTTCATGGAGGTCGTGTAAACAGACTATATTGACGAGGTCAACCATGTAAGCAGAACTTGTAGCATTAGACACGGCTACTATTGAGGCTGAATAGTTTAGAGAGTTTATGATGGACTTACCACTAGTTGAGAAACCAATACTAGCAATCCTAACGTACCATGATAATCAAATATTGTTGATTAAGGTTACAAGTACTATGGATAACATGAAGCCCTCTAGACATGTGAAGCGTAGGCTTAAATCCGTCAGAAAACTGAGGAACTCCGGAGTGATTATTGTGAATTATATTCGCACTAAGGAAAATTTGGTATACCCTTTTACAAAGGGGCTAGCACGGAAGGCGATTTCTGTTGCGTCTATAGACATGGGAATGAGGCCCATTAGTGTTACAACTCAACAGTGACTATACCTTTTTTATCGAAGATCTTGTGACTTAGGCAATGGGAAAAACAAGTTGATGTTTGAACAAGAGAGTACATTATAATAACATGTGTACCCATGTTCTAATAGATAAAGTACTCTAACTTGTATAGAAGGATGGCTAAAAGCCTTAATGCATTCTAGTGCTCAATGAGGGAAAAATGTATTGGTCTATAGGATACCTAAAATGAATACACCTACTTGAGTTTAACCATGAGGTCGCAGTTCACAATAATAGAGCATTATCTAAAAACTCATGAACGATAAGGGAGCATGACTAAATAATGCTCCGCTTAGGCATGGTTCTTTGACAGCCTAGTATCAGTTGAGATTTCAAGTGAAATCTAATCACGAAATACTGTGAATTCAACGTATAGTACATTCATCAGTTGTGAGAAGATGAATCTTATTATTCTAGGTGCTTGTTCAACCCATACATGACTTACACTAAAAGACTAGTATATCAACAACTCTTCAATATAATAATCTTTACCATTCCTTTTTGCTGCTTGCCTTGGAATTGGTGGGGATTGTTGGAATTGAGCCCATATGTGTAAAGACTCATTCATTCCTAAAATTCCAAAACATGCAAAGTCTTAAATCAGTGGTCGAAGTCTTAAACTAGGGTGGTCGAAGTATTAGACTAGGGGTCTAAGTCCAGGGCGGTCGAAGTTGAAGGTATAGACCAGTGTGGTCGAAACCTTAGACCAGTATGGTCGATGCCTTAGATCAGTGTGGTCGTAATAATGTGGTCGAAAGCATAGACTAGTGTGGTCGAAGACATAGACCGGTGCGGTCGTAGCCTTAGACCAGTGTGGTCAAAGACATAGACTAGTGTGGTCGAAATAATGTTGTCGAGGCCATAGACTATTATGGTTGAAGTTATAGACCAGTGTGGTCGAAAAATAGTAATCGGGTCCTTAGACCAGTGTGGTCGTGATACACTGGTCGAAGCTGTAGACCAGTAATCAAAGTTGTAGACCAGTGTACAATCAGAATCAATAAACACTGCTTAATGAATATTAATTGGTTTTGAATTAGTAGTCATCAAATTAAGGTGCAGTCATCAAGGTCACACAGAGGGAATATCATGATGGCAAAGATGTACCTCTTATGTTTGTTCCTTCGGCTAAACATGTTTTCTAGTTGGATGGAACATGTAGTTGGTAACGAGGAGAGGGCCGGAGCAGCTGTGGCTTCGGCTGATGGATGTGTGTGTTTTGTGTGGTCTGAAATGGAGTAGCTAGTGTTGAATATATAAGTATTTTTCGAAGTACTTTAATCCAGAAATATACTAGATGAATCATGGACAATACTCTAGACTTTTTCATAAAGCAAACGGACATGAACACCATAGTCATACTAATTTCCAGAAAAACAGAAAGTGGTATTCCTATCTTAGTGTTCAAGATAACAACATATAATAAAGTTAAACAAACAACAATTAAGATATGGATATACCCAGAACCAGTAGACGGAGCAGCAACAGAACTATTGGTGAGATCATCGTTCGCCATGGCGTAGTGGACGTCGTGGTAGTAGTCGCGCAGATGAAGCAGAGGATCCGAAGCAGCGATCGGATGAAGACGGAGCAGCGAGCAATCGCGCGAACGCTCTCCAAAAACCTTATTCGTCCTCGCTCGTGAAAGCCTTTAAGGACGGGGGTTCCGGAGGCCTGCTCTCCCGGTTCGACCGTACACGTGATTCGTCGGGATGGAGATCGCCAGACACAACAGGCACAAAACTGAGAATACAGCCTAGTCTCTTGTGGGAGTCGATTGGAAAAAGCTAAGGGACACGAACAGCTCTCCGTGTTGCTGTAATAGCCAAAAGCCA
This sequence comes from Hsuehochloa calcarea, assembly GCA_036346395.1. NCBI lineage: Eukaryota > Viridiplantae > Streptophyta > Magnoliopsida > Poales > Poaceae > Hsuehochloa > Hsuehochloa calcarea. The sequence continues at coordinate 49,015,398 of CM070593.1, read as the reverse complement.
AAAATGAAGAGACGGAGACCAGAGGAAACGGTTGCCATCAACCAGTGCAAACCGCAGCCATAACTCGCAGGTAACCGACGCTCGTTAATGCCATTAGTTCGAGTGGTGCGTTTCGATTTTCGAATAGATAAAGAAAAACGCGCCCGCACCCGACGTGCCTGCGCACCGCACAACACGGCTCGGCGAGGCGAGGCGAGCGAGCACGCGCGCGCGTGTGTTGGCATCCTCCAATTCTACAAGGGGGCTACCACGTTACACCTTATAAAGTGGTGTAACTCCCCTTCAACTCTCCATGTGGAACTAATCAATTTTAGCACGTGCACGTGGGCCTTTGAGATTCTCTAGGAATTAAATAGAATTAAAAACTTGGCCCAGCCCGTATTAATTCCTACAATCCCCCACCAGATCTCAAAGACACATGTCAAATGCCTTGATCCACAATATTGTTTTAATATACCAGTGTTTCGATGGAGACCAAATAACGTTGAACATCCATCTAGAACAGAAGCTACATTAATCCACAACTGCACAATGGACTAAGCCTTGAATTGGCAGTTTTGTGTGAATAAGTTTCACTTGAGTTCTTAACTGATACTAGGCTGTCAGGCATCCCCGCGGGTTGGAGCATATAAGTCATACTCCTGACCTATTCATAAGCTTCCTAGAGATTACCCTATCTCATAGACTGTGGCTAGCAGTCGAGCTCATATAGGTGTGTTCTTTCAAGACTGGTATGTAGGACAGCATCTTTGCTTAAACAAGCCACAAAACACATTAAGATAAAAATCAACCTGCCATACAGATTTAGGAGAGAGTTGCATATCCAATGGAGTGGGTCTGTAAAAGTACTCTCCTCCCCGTTACCAATAGCTTGTTTCGCCAATCCTACTTCACGGGATCTCCGATCATATAGAATGAGTTTCCACTATGGTATAACTCACGTGGGTCTCAAACCAATCTCTCTCGATGCATTGTCTATCACATTCCGTGATAAACCCTCTGTGAAGGGATCTGCCAGATTCTTAGCTGTTTGGATATAATCCAAAGCTATTACTCCGGAGTTTCTCATTTTCCTGACAGACTTCAGTCTCCTCTTCACGTGTCTTGATGATTTCATATTATCCTTCGAACTGTTCACCTTGACAAACACAGTTTGATTGTCACAATTCATCATAATAGCCGGTGCCGGTTTTTCAACCACCGGCAAATCCATCAAGAGCTCACGAAGCCATTCGGCTTTAACAGTGGCAGTATCTAATGCTGTGAGTTCTGCTTCCATTGTTGACCTCGTTAAGATGGTCTGCTTGCAAGACTTCCATGAAACAGCGCCACCTCCAAGTGTGAAGACATATCCACTTGTGGCCTTAATCTCATCAGCATCAGATATCCAGTTTGAATCGCTATAACCCTCTAGTACCCTGGGATACCTGGTATAGTGAATGCCATAGCTCATAGTACCTTTTAGATAGCGCATTACCCTCTCAAGAGCATGCCAATGATCATCTCCCGGATTGGAAACAAAACGGCTTAGTTTGCTCACAGCAAACGAGATGTCAGGCCTGGTACCGCTAGCTAAATACATGAGTGAACCAATTATCTGAGAATATCTCAATTGTTCTTTGGCTATTCTCCAATTCTTCCTAAGCAATACGCTATGATCATAAGGTGTTGGAGAGGATTTACAGTCGTTATAACCAAAACGACTTAGAACCTTCTCCACATAATGGGTTTGCAACAATGTAATCCCACCATCATCACCTCCCAACAGCTTGATGTTTAAGATAACATCAGCTACTCCCAGATCTTTCATCTCAAAGTTCTGAGACAAGAAATCCTTTACCTCCTTAAACACATTAAGGCTGGTTCCAAAGATCAGTATGTTATCAACATACAGACATAGAATGACTCCCTCGCCCCCACCATGGCGATAATACACACATATGTCAGCTTCATTCACAATAAAGCCTGCATATGTTAAAATTATGTCGAACTTTTCATGCCATTGCTTAGGTGCTTGTTTAAGACCATACAAAGATTTTAACAACTTACACACCTTTCCTTCTTGACCATTTACTACAAATCCATCTTGCTGTTCCATGTAAATTTCCTCGTCCAACTCTCCATTTAGGAAATTCGTCTTAACGTCCATATGATGAACGAGAAGACCGTGTGAGACAGCCAGAGATAGTAGCACTCGAATAGTGGTCAATCTAGCCACAGGTGAATAAGTATAAAAGAAATCTTCGCCTTTCTTTTGGGTATAACCCTTGGCCACAAGTTGTGCCTTGTACTTCTCGATAGTACCATCAGGCCTAAGCTTCTTTTTGAACACCCACTTACATCCTACAGGTTTACAACCATAAGGACGCTCAGTGATCTCCCAAGTTCCATTAGAGATAATGGAATCCATTTCACTACGTACTGCTTTCTTCCAGTATTCCGCATCTGGAGAAGCATATGCTTCAGAAATAGTAGTTGGAGTATCATCCACAAGGTACACAATGAAATAAGGACCAAAAGACTTTGCAGTCCTTTGTCTTTTACTCTTCCTCAGAGTTTCATTGTCTCCCTCCTCAGGAATTTGTTCGGGAATTTGCTCAAAATATTTCATTGGAATGGCAGGTTCAGGAGTTGTATCAGGCTCCTGACTCGACGAGCTAGGCATATCTTTCATCAGAAAAATATCCTCAAAGAATGTTGCATCTCTGGACTCCATAATTATACTGACATGCACGTCAGGTACTCCAGATTTCACCACTAGAAATCTATATCCAACGCTATGATGAGCATAGCCAAGAAAGACGTAATCCACGGTTTTTGGTTCAAGCTTACGCTTTTTGGAAATTAGCACATTGACTTTCGCCAAACAACCCCAAGTGCGCAAGTATGAAAGTGATAGTCTTTTCCTCTCCCATTGTTCATATGGGGTTATCTCTTTATTCTTTGTGGGAACCCTGTTTAGGACATGACATGAAGTCAATATAGCCTCCCCCGCACCATGCTTTGGAAAGACCCGCTTTGTCTAACATGGCGTTAACCAAATCAGTTAGAGTGCGGTTCTTTCTTTCATCAACCCCGTTTGACTGGGGTGAATAGGGAGGCGTCCTCTCATGGATTATATCATATTTCTCACAGAATAAATTGAACTCATTAGAAAAGTACTTGCCGCCACGATCAGACCTAACCCTTTTGATTTTCCTTTCAAGTTGATTCTCAGCTTCTGCCTTATAGATTTTAAAGTAGTGAAGAGCTTCATCTTTAGTTTTCAAAAGATACACATAGCAGAACCTAGTGGAGTCATCAATCAAAGTCATGAAATATCTATTACCACCTTTTGTCAACACACCATTCATCTCACACAGATCTGAATGTATGAATTCTAATGATGCTAAGTTTCTTACCTCTGCAGCCTTATGAGGCTTACGAGGCTATTTTGATTGCACACAAACTTGACACTTAGAACCTTTGGCAATGTGAATTTCAGGATTAACTCTAAACTGGCTAACTGCGTCATACAACCAAAATTTATGTGACAAAGTCGTGAATGCCAAATAGTAGTCTCATTACCACTGCAAACATGGTTCACAACACTATTACACAAATCTGAAAGAGATAGGCGGAACAAACCTCCGCACACATAGCCTTTACCACCAAATTGTCCACACTTGGACACTATAAATTTATTGGACTCAAATACCAGTCTAAAGCCATCTCTACACAGAAGAGATCCGCTGACGAGATTCCTATTGATAGATGGCACATGATGCACGTTCTTTAGTTGTACAATATTTTCCGAAGTAAACTTCAGATCGACTGTTCCAACACCATGAACAGTGTTGAATCCCGAGTGACCTGGTAAGAAGAGAACAATGAAACATCAGCACACACATGTATATTAGCACCAGTGTCTATCCACCAATCGGTAGAATGACATACGGAAAGAACAGTAGTAAATTACCATACCCTGAAGTTCTCGTCTCAGTGGTACCAACAACAACATTAGCAGACTTGGAATTCTGCCCTTGCTGATTCTTTCCACCTTTGCGTTGGCTGTAATCCTTGTCCTAATGATCAGATTCGCCACACACAAAGCAAAGGCCATCCTTTGTGTTTTTCTTCTTCTTCTTGAAGATAGTTGTTTGTGCAGTCTTGTTCTTGCCTTTGAACTTTTGAGCTTGGCCATTCTTCTTCTGCACCACATTGGCACTAGAATGTCCCTCATTACCTCTAGTGTGTGTATCTTTTGCTCTCGCCTTCTCTTCAACATCAAGAGACCCAATGAGATTTTCAACATAAAACTCTTGTCTCTTATGTTTCAGAGAAGTAGCAAAATTCCTCCAAGAAGGAGGAAGCTTGGCAATAATGCCTCCCGCGATAAACTTGTCCGGTAACATACACTTAAAATGCTCAAGTTCTGTGGCCATGGATTGTATCTCATGAGCCTGCTCAACTACAGAACGTCCATCAACTATGCTATAGTCATGATATTGCTCCATGAGATACAGTTCACTGCCTGCATTCGAAACCCCAAACTTGGCATCGAGTGCATCCCACATCTCTTTCCCAGTTTTAATCACCATGTATGCATCGATTAACTTCTCACCAAGAACGCTAACCACGACACCTTTAAAAAGGTTATCAGCAGCCTCGAACGCTCGCTCCTGTTCAGGAGTAAGTGTTCATTCAGGTTTGCCGTTTGCCACATGGAAAACGTTCATGGCAGTTAGCCAAAGCACCATCTTGGTGCGCCACCTCTTGTAGTTCGCACCATCGAACTCAGAGGGTTTGAGAGCAGCAGCAAAGCCAGTTGACGAAAAACACATATAATAAGGTTTTTGGATTGTTGAATATATAAGCATTTTTCGAAGTACTTTAATCCAGAAATATACTAGATGAATTATAGACAATACTCTAGACTTTTTCATAAAGCAAACAGACATGAACACCATAGTCATATCTCAGTGTTCAAGATAACAACAGATAATAAAGTTAAACAAACAACAATTAAGAGATGGATATACCCAGAACCACTAGACGGAGCAGAAGCAGAATTGTTGGTGAGATCGTCGTTCGCCATGGCGTAGTGGACGTCGTGGTAGTAGTCACGCAGATGAAGTAGAGGATCCGAAGCAGCGATCGGATGAAGATAGAGCAGCGAGCAGTCGCGCGAACGCTCTCCAAAAACATTATTCGTCCTCGCTCGTGAAAGCCTTTAAAGACGGGGTTCCGGAGGCCTGCTCTCCCGGTTCGACCGTACACGCGATTCGCCGGGATGGAGATCGCCAAACACAACAGCCACAAAACTGAGAATACAACCTAGTCTCTCGTGGGAGTCGATTGGAAAAAGCTAAGGGACATGAACAGATCTCCGTGTTGCTGTAATAGCCAAAAGCCAAAAACGAAGAGACAGAGACCAGAGGAAACGGTTGCCATCAACCAGTGCAAACCGCAGCCATAACTCGCTGGTAACCGATGTTCGTTAATGCCATTAGTTCGAGTGGTGCGTTTCGATTTTCGAATAGATAAAGAAAACGCATCTGCACGGACGACGCGCACGAACGGCACGGCTCGGCGAGGCGAGCGAGCGCTCGCGTGTGTTGGCCTCCTCCAATTCTACAAGGGGGCTACCACGTTCCACCTTATAAAGTGGTGTAACTTTTCTTCAACTCTCTATGTGTGACTAATCAATTTTAACACGTGTACATGGGCGTTTGAGATTATCTAGGAATTAAATAGAATTAAAAATTGGCCCGTCGTATTAATTCCTACAGCTAGCAGTCTATTCTTTACACTGTTCACCTATAGGGCTATAGAGATGAAAATGTTTGTATCAGGCTGATTAAACTTCGTTTCAGTCGTTTCAATTTCGCCATCTCTTTTACAGTGGTGCATTAAAATAAAACCTTTTTACAGCGGTGTGTTCATGGTCGCTTTTAGAGTTGTAACGCGTCAGCGTAACGTGTCGACCATGGCTTACTTTTGTGAAAGGAAAGTTTCAGTTTTTAGTCACGCAGGTGATAGCCCGTGTAGGGTTCTTCTACTTCACTATCAATCTCGATGGCATGTGCTAATCTTTTAACCCTTTCTGACTCATTCTGTAGGACTCGGTTTCACTACGAAATCCAACACAGAACCTGACCAAGAATGCACAAGAAATGATAATTTAGCCATGTCTTTCAATTCCATTTGGAACCATTCATGCATGTGCGACAGGTGAACGGGACAGAAAGGCCACTACAAGACCCAACATTACCACATGCGAGTCGAAAGACTGGTATTGTACCGATCTCAATTTGTGTGATCGATGAAGATCGTTGTTTTGTTGATGCATGGAGCATTCGTCTGTGACATCCCAAGTGACCAACCAAAGGGGTCCAAATTTGGGCCATGGAGTTGTCGTTAACTACAAGAAGCACGGTCAAGGATGCGGGGATGCAAATAATTAATTCGGTTGATCACTCAATCAAAGGCAGCCCCATCCCATGGGAAATCGAGGAAGACTCTCTCGGTTTGAGACGGGATGTGGTCATGGAATTGATAGTGTCCTTCACTTGCTTGACCATGCTTTTTCCACATGCCATTTTATGACGGGTCCATTGATTTCACGTCAGAAGTTATCTTCTAGCACCATGGCGTTGTCATTTGACCAAGCCTAAGTTCTTCCGTATAGTGGGCGGAAAGCTGGGTTTGGTATCTTTCATTTCCTCATTTCCGATCAAGGAGCCAACATGTGACGGTGGAGTGTCACCAAGGTAATGCCCTTGTCTACGGCTGGCTAGCAACGCATCGCATCGCAGTCTGGCCGGCGCCGCTATTTGCTTGTCAGACGGGAGATTCCTTAGCAAGGATGCACCAGAGCGACAGGAAAAAGGTTTCATGGAAAGATGGGAAAGGGCGAGCACCATATCAGGACGACACCGGGCAGAGAGAGAAAAGAAAGAGCCGAAAGTCGCTAACCGCGCTTAATGGGCGAAATCCTTCGTGGTGGCAGGGACACGTCCAGTCACCGTAACGTGTCGAGCGTTGACATCTGCTAGTGCTCGCCCGAGAAAATCGCCTAAAACGCAACGAAAACGCCTCCCCCGCTCATTTAATACTGCGCGCCTCCACACGTCGCCACTTGGACGTGACCTCTCTGCCTTCCCACCAAGGTCTTCACGCCGCTGTTCCTCGCGGTCGCGCCCGCCCGCCCGCCCCATCCAGCGCGTCACGACTCAGGAGACGAGCCGAGGCGCCGACCGAGCCAACCCGCCCAAAATCCACCTGCCCGCACGCGCACGCGCAGGCGCAAGGCGCAGACGCACCGCGCGGCGTGCCCAGTCAGTCCCCAACCCCCACGATCCGATCGGCAAATCACCAGCAGTTTCCCATAGATCCCGACGCCCCCACCACACCAGGCCACCACCAGCACACGGCCACGCCGCGGAAGCCCCCCCTCCCTTCCAAGACTCGCACCTCCACAACAGGTGAATTACCCGCCGGCCGCGCCGTTCCCGACGGACCCCGCGAGCCATGGCCGAATGCCGCAGCCTCATCGAGTTCCTCCGCGCGTTCGAGCACCACCGCAGGGCCGCGGACTCCTCCGCGTGCTCCCGATCCAAGCGCGCCTCGTCGCCGCCCAGGTCCCTCACGGCCTTCTGCGACCACTCGCCGATGGCCGCGGTCGACGCGCTCGTGCTCCTCGCCGTCCTCGCCGCGCTGGGGTTCCTCGTGATCCCGTACGTGAAGCTGCTGCTGCTCGAGATGGGCGCGCTGCTCCACCCGGCCGCGTCCTGCCTCTCGGCGGCCGCCTTCGCGGGCGCCGCGGTGGCCGTGGCGGCGGCGGTGCTCGCGTGGGAGCTCGTGGGCCACCACGCGCGCAAGTGCGGGAAGCCGCGCTGCAGGGGGCTCAAGAAAGCCGTTGAGTTCGACATCCAGCTCGAGACGGAGGAGTGCGTGCGCGGCCGCCCGGCGCCCGCGGCGCGATCGGCGCTGCTTGCGGCCGCGGGGCGCGTCCCGTGGAGATCGGGGACGCGCACCGGGAGCTCGAGGCCGAGCTCCGCAAGATGGCGCCGCCCAACGGCCGCACCGTGCTTATCTTCCGCGAGCCCTGCGGCTGCCCCAAGGGCCGCATGGAGGTCTGGGGCGCAAAGAAGGTGCGCCGGATCAAGAAGTAGAGGGGAGAAGGATCAGATGGTTACTATAATTCCCTACTGTTCCTTCCTAATAATAAATAGTAGCTAAAATATAAGTTGCGCCCTTGGTAATAAGTATAGGGACAGGAAATAAAGGGATGATAGAAATAGTTACATCAGATGATAGACTATAGACTATGTGTTATGATGCAGAGGGGATGGTTGGACATAAATATATATATGGTTACTTGTTCATTCACTGTTTTTCATGGGTTCTGGATAAATAATCGTAGCATAGATACTGTCTTGTATGATACTATGTTGCTTTTTCTTTTTGGCTGGTTTTCTGAATGCCTGATTGATCTCATTTGGCCAACAGTTGTTGGATAGTAAGTTTCTTTGACGCTGCTGGGTTTGTATGTGCTACTCAAAACTTCTAGCTGACAGTAGTTCATAGTTTTTTTTTTTACATTTATCATTTATGAAATGTTTTGCTGTTGGGAGTGTTTGGGTAAAGTTTTAGCTTCTTGATGGCATCGATGACAACTGCTCTTTCATAGGTATTGAGGTGAAGTATAGGTTGAAAATAGAGATTGCAAAGTTCTTGTAGATTCTGGACTTTTTCTACTGCGAGTGCCGTGAAATACTATGGTATGTGATCCTCTGGGTTGTAGTTTGGCAGTCCAGCATACTTTGTTAAATTTTTAGATGGATGATTTGAAATTCGATTGAACTTTATGCGGGTCGAGCAATAGAGTGGCTCCGTCTATTTTATTGTTTCGGTGGACACTGAAAAAATCAATTGCCTAACTGAAACTTAAAATAAACATCTTTCCCTTGAAAGAACGCTTTAAATAAATATCCATATGATTACAAGTTCAGATATCCATGGTTGAACTTTCGATGAATTCAACTGTTGAGGGTGTACATGAGTAGAATGCAGTTGTTTTCCTGAAGAGCGCTGACAGTGCTGTTTTTCTTTCTCGTGCCTAAATAGTTAATGTTTCAATTGTAAGCATATGCTCTGCCATGCACGGTTAGTTTTCTTTTGTTATGTGATAAGCTGATCCAATATATCTTGATTATGATTATGACAGTGAAGTTCTGGAATTTCAGTGACCAAATGATCTCCATTCTTTCTTCTATGGCATGCTTTTGTCATATTGACTGGTTATAGTGTTGCAATCCTTGTAACCAGTTGTATTAATCATATTTCATATTTTCCCATCCCACCTTAAATTTAAAAAAAAACACATGTTTTGGGTTATTTCTCTCTTCTTTTGTTAAACTAATTTTACATTATTATTTCTTTCTCTGAAAAACGATTATGTACCACACTGCACCTCTTTTACCTTGTCAGTCCATTGCCTCATGTTAGACTAACATTAGCTGTATTTTTGTTATTCACCATAACCCATCTTTCGTGTGTTTTGATGTAAATTCCTTGTATTTTCCCCATGTTCTGGTTTGCATTCGGTGAGAGCACCTACCTTTTGAGTTTTGAATACCCTTTCATGGTTTTACTTCTTTGTATGCTTTCCTATCATATTTTCCTCGTTCGTTTGTTTGGCCCTTGTGTCATTGGCTGTCACTTGCCAACCTCAACATGCTTTAAGTCGCTCCAGTTTCATAAATAGGGTAACAGACCTTAGGGACATAATTAAAGACTTACTCTTTATGGACTACGATACTTCTAAGTTGTAAGTTGTACCCGTACATTTTTTTTGTTTTCGTTTTCCTGTTAATGACATACAGTGCATCCTATGGGGCGGTCCATCCATTTCCTTTTTTTTATTAAGGAGGAAACCATACACCCTCCTGCCTCTACTTCCATAAGGAAGCAGAAAGCCGAAGTTCAACAACCCATTTTCATTTTTTTTTGAACGAAAAGCAGGAGAGCTGCCTTCATTGCATTAAGAAGTTAGAAAATACAGGGTACAAAGAGAAAAGAAAAAAGTGTACAACAAGAAAAATCCTTGCATTTCTTTCTGTCCAAATCTCCCAGATTATCGCCATGACCATTTTCATGTTTGCACATGGTTTATTTTTATCTGGCTTTCATTTCTTCGAACAAACTGCTGGTGCACAACTCTTCCTGGGCTTCTGCACTATATGAAAAGAACTCTGATACATTTTACAGTGTAATCTTCTAGTTAAAGCGCTACAAATGTTCATAGGAAATTGTTTTGAGTTCATTTTTGTTCTACCTTGATAATATTGTATCTTTTCAGCTCTAGCTGAAGTATTCCAGTTGAATTGTTTCTGGCCTCGAATATCATTACTGATGCTGTGGGTGTTCAAATCAAGATTCAACCCAAAACATTGGAGTTAAAATCTTTTAGATTGGTTTCTGTTGGATGTTCTACTGCTTGTTTATTATGGTTTTGTCCTTTGAGATGAAGCTCTTGTGCATGTATTTCTTTGCATTTTTCTGACAGAGAACTTCTGCTGCTGCCCGCCTTGGAACACCGCTCCAACTTCCCACCTCGGGCCCCTTTACCACCATATCATAATATTATCACATTTTTCTTTCATCTTTCTCATCTCATTCTCATCTCAATTTTCTTATCTTTCTCATCATCTCAATTCAATTTGATTTTGAGAAATAATTTTGATGCAGTACATATATAATAGAGCAATATACGGTTTACATTTAAAATAGCTATATTGATGTTCAAGAGGATCGCTTGCCTTCAGAATTGCAGAAAATATCGCTGTTGATTTAAATCTATACCAATTACACCTGCAGGCGTCGGCTCATCTGCTGCAATTATACGACGGCGAGAATAATAAATAATTAAGCAAATACTTAGTGGTTTTATGTGAAATTAAATGAATAAACTGCTAATGCAACTCCTATTGGTTAGTCAATTTTACTTTACAAATATTTTTCGAATCCCAACCAAGTTAGCATTCTCCCACTAAAGTCGCTCTACGATTCGCTATGCCTACACGAATTACCCGAGTGCACACTACTACCAATGCCTTAATACACACAAAAGGGATGGTTCTAATCAATTAAATAAATACAAGCTAAGCCGATTTTTCTAAAGTTTTCTATACTCAACTTCCTACACCTAATCACCAAATCCAGTAATTACTTGCCTTCTCAAATTTTCTATTTTCCCTAACCATCTACCCCTAATTAAACTTCCCCCCTAATCTACCCCTTTACCTAACCCTAACCCCCGGCTGACTCTCTCTCTCTCCCTTTCCTCACCTCTCCCGTGACACTCCCACTCGCCCCGCTCTCCTCTCAGCGCCAGCCTCTCCCGCCCCCTCATGGCTCCACCGATTCTTCCTCCTCCGGCTTCCCGAGCCTCGCTTGCTCTTGCTTCTACTCTAAGCACCACTCAGACCTCGGATCTTCCTCCGCGCTCCGCCTCCGCTTGGCTCTCTACACCGCTCCGGTCGCCTCCGCCTAATCTGCACTACCGCCTCCTCACGCTGCCACATGCATCATTGCGCATCTCGCGCCGGCCTCCTGCGGCTTCACCGGTTTGGTTCAACGCTCCTCCCGCTCCTCTCTCTCTCTCCTGATTCCGGTCTCTACCTCCCGGCTTGGCGGCCGGCCACGGCCGCCCACCAAGGCCGATCTTCCTCCCGGCTCAGATCGCCTCCCACAGGCTGCGCCGGAGCCCGCCGCTCTCCTCTCCTCTCTCCACGGTCTCACACGCCTGGTTCTTCTCTCACGGTGCCTGCTCGGTCTACTACCCGATTGCCTCCACTTTACTGATTTTGCTAAGGTTGATTTTCTTTAGCCGATTTGGTTGATGCTAATGCTCAAATTAATTGAATGCATGCTCAAGTTGCTGGACTGGGTGGTTCGGCCGTGGCTAGGGTTGATGGTGGGGGGTTTCAGCCGTGGCTGGTAACACTCATCTTCCTCTCTACTCCCCGATCCCTTGCTCGAGATGAGAATGGATTGTCGACCTTTGTGATGCAAAAGAGGCTGGGGGTATAAATGGTTGATGTGCAAAATGGGTAGTGCACCCTAATGGGATTTGAGTTCACCTTTTGCTGGAAACTGGGTTAGGAGGGGGATGGAAGTGCCGCTTGTTCGGTGCTCTCCTCTCGCTCCCTGCTCCTCGGCTTCCTCGTCTGCCGTCTCTTTCTCGCTTCCCGCGTCGGCCTCTTCTTTGGCTTCCTGTGTCGCCTCTTGCTCTCGTGTTCTTGCTCCTTCACTTGGAAGAGCCGGGAGGAGGAATGCACCGGAAGGGCTTGTGTGTTGGCTTGGAATGGGGTTTGGCTTGTGGGAAGAACTCAGGGCTGGCTTTCTTGGTGTTGTTTGCCTCTGGTTTCTTTGGGTGCAATGGTCGGGTGTAGGGTCATTCTTGGTCTTTGGGCGGATGGTTCGGCGAGGATTGAATTTGGTGAGGAGTACACTCACCATTCTTATCTCTTGACTGCAAATTGTTTTTACTAAGCTCCTGCTTCATTTCTACCTTTACTATGATCTTATCCTCCATCTGCACCTTTGTGGAGTTTAAATGGGAAGTGAATGACTTCGAGGTGATTATGGGCCGATCTGCTCGATGTAATAAATTCTTGTATTACTTGAGCTGCCCAGCCATTAATGTTAATTAAATTAGTCTGATTTTCCGGGTTCTCACACTGCCGCCACCTCCGCCTCCGCAGTCCTTTTAAGCTCAACATATTGGGTTTCATGTCAATATCAGTACTGCTTTTAGTTCGAAGTTTGTTGTATGTAGTCTTTCACATTGTGCAGATGAGACATCCTATTCTAAGTCGGGTGTCTGTTCACAGAAAACTGATACTTCTGATCATGAGCCCGACTTGTGCAAAATAATGAGCTATCATGGTATACTTTTGGTGCTCCATGATTATGTAGTTTGTGCTCCTTCATGAATTCTTCAATGGCAATCAAACAGCTATTCATTGATCTATGAAACTGGATTTGCTTTGTCCCAATGTTATGGATACTTGAATTTTCCTTTATTTATATACTTGTATTGCTAAATATGGACCAGATACTGTGAGACAACATGCGAAATTATTAATTTTGCATCTTCCAGGTTTGTGGAATACTAAATTTGTTTCCCGTGGATCAATTGTGCTTGCTCGGAACTGCTTGGATTGGAGGTATTTCCCTCTGGCCTCTATGCGGTAGATGCCGTTGTACTTGTTGCCTTAAAAGTTTTAGAACTAGATTTTGGCATATGTCATCTCACTGCACGACTGCAGCATGTTGGTAGATCATAAGATAGTTGAGAACTTGCAGGCTTTATCACAGTCTTGAGTGATGTCTCCTTTGCTGTTCATTTTGGCTGCAGCAGCTCTGATAGAGCATCTGTTCGTAGGAAATAAGGCATCTCTATCATTACTCGGTGCTTTCGGATTTCTGCTGTCTTCCCTGTTCCATTTTCAGATTAAAAATGTACTTCGGTGTAAGTGTAATTCTGTTTTAATCTATTTGCAATTCTCCCATGTTCCACATCTGATTGTCGCAGGCGCAGTTGCCTTGCCACCTGCTGAAAACTAATCCGGTGTTTCATGTTACAGATCTGAAAAATGTGATTTGCGATCTCCGTTGAAGAGCCATGCTTCGGCTTAGGAAGCTAGAGAGCCCTCCGCTAGTCTAGCACTCCAACAGCCACGCCCAATAGATCAGTCGTGTGAACTCGTGTCTCCTGCGTGTACCTCACTACCTGGCCTGGTTAATTTCAGAATTTCAGATGGGCAAGAGCCGCTTATTTCAGAATATCAGATGCCCAAGATGGGGATAGAACCGAGAGCCGGAAGGTGAGAGGGCTAATTCACCGGCCCGGAGGATTGAGATCCTCTGCATCGAATGAGTTAACGTAGAGGAGCGACAGTGCATGGATAATAAGAGTTATTTTCACCATCCGATTTTTAGATTAAGTGTTACAGTATTTTTGCTACAGTAAATTAACTCGCAGTAGATTTCTCACGGTGCTTTTCAGTATTTTACTGTATTGCTATGGCGAAACATGATGGGCAAAGAATCTAGATCCGTCCGCCTAGTTGTGTGTGAGTGTGACATGCCTGAGTTTGCGTAATGGTGGCTACGCACTATCTGATATGTGGAATTCGGATCCATATTTGAGATTTTGCGTAATGGTGCCTACGCACTATCATTCAGTACAATTGTGAAAATGAGTATCTATACGGATTTGAACTTGTGATTCTTGTATAAATTTGAACACACTAAGGGTATTGTTGTGATTAGATTGTGCTTTCAGAATCCAGAAAGAGTGACCTCGAAGCAAGCGTTCATGACCGGTGAACTCCTAAGCGCAACAACACATTTTTAGATGACCCGGGAGCATGGAGTTTCACTCCAAGTCTCCCTCTTTTTTCGGTTTATCTTCCTCTTTTCCTCGCTAGCCGCCACTTCGAGTCACTGTTGCACTTCATGTGACGATTCTAGTACGAGAGTTCGATTTTCACAACGTAGGATTAAGGATAACTTAGATCCATACAATCACATGAACTGATGGTACCAACTATTGTCTCGATATAGCAACCTGTGACAAAAAAAAAATCGTCCAACCACATGCTTTGATCAATGTCTACCGAACCACACGAAGGTAGACATGCAATCAATGAAGAAATGGCAAAAACAAAAGCGGAAATATATCACTAGAGATACTCCAAAATTTCAAGGGGGCAGTCGGTGGCTTTGCACATACCCTAAGAACAAGACGGTAATATTTCACTCAATAATTATCATAAAATTCGTAGTTGAAATAAAAAGGCACAAATACATGGGTTTATATAGTCACTAGGGTTGAGCACAATGTGCTTAAACCGAATTCAATTCATCCCTACATTGTTTTTTACTCAAACTAACAAAAAGAAAATCCTGATTTTACAACCGTCACTTGTTTTGGACATCCTCAGTTGATGTAGGTGCCCGACAACACCATAGTAGCACCACTATTGACCTTTTAAAATAGGACCCTGCTAGCTATTTGAATCGAGTCCGAATTAGAAACATCTGTTCATACCTTTCCTTTCATTGTTTGTTTGCTTTCCAATTTTGCGAGGGAAGGGTAAAGGAAGTCTTCTAAACTTCGTAAAGTCATGAAATAGAAGAAAACTACTCATACATGCTATACACGCAACTGATTTGATATGTTTTTCCAACTCCCGCGTGTCATTCTTGTCATCTTGTGCAACATGCACTCTAGTTGTCATAACTTCTCGTACAAATATCCAAATCACACATGGTTTGATCCGTTAGAAAGTAAACTTGATAAGCTTTCTAATTACGTGTTTTGTGCGCATTGGAACTCTTTGAATTTGTGCGGATATCTTCAAAAACTTAGTGAACAGAACTGTGAGCACCATGTTGACCGAAACATGATTGATTTTGTATCTTCCTCTTGGGCTAGATGCTTCACTCCATAGTTGTGTTACTGCTACCTAGTCTCTTGAGCCAGCCTCCCTCTGTCTCGAACTATTTTTAGGGCATCCAGCACACCTACACACATACAAGCAAAACTGTAGTTGCATTCTCTCAAATAGAACATAGTTATGATGATAAAGTTTAGCTTCAACCCTGTGTTAGTGTTTTGAATTGTCATGTGCATGTGATTAAATTAGGATAGTCTCATCATCACCCTTTTTTTTGAAAAAAAAACATCCTCGACTTTTAATAACCTAAAAGTGTACTCACTCTCTCTCTCTCTCTCTCTCTCTATATATATATATATATATATATATATATATATATATATATATATCATATGCTTTTGCACTCCTTTTTTTTGCACATCATGATTAACACGACAACAACCATTGGACGCATAAATAGCATTTATAGTCATATAATTCTCATTCACATCAGTTTCTAGCAGGTATTTCTAGTGGTGCTCAGATGGGTGGCCTAACACGACCCATTCTGGCTCGCAAGATAAACGGGTCATATCGGCCCCGTGCCGCCGAGGCAGCCTAGGCACGACCCGTTACATGCCACCGCGCCCACCCGGTTGCCTCTGCAGACCGCCGCTCCTGGCTTCCTCCCCGCGCCCACCTCCTCTTCCATTGCGCCACCTTAGCACCTCCTCTCCTATGTTGCTGTGTCGGACTCATGCCGTGCCTGTCACAACCCAGCACTGTGCGTGTCGCGCCGCCCTGTCTTGTCGAGGGTGGACCCAAGCACGGTCCAAGTCCAAACTATCGTACCTTGCTAGTCCGACTCGTAAATAGTATAAACTATGTCGTGTCTGGGACGAATCAATAGTGTTATGACTTGGGTCCACTCAACTGACAATCTCTCTAGCCACCTCAAAGTATTTCCACCTCGAAGCAAGAGTCCATAACTCATAAGCACACCCCACATTTTTAGCTCACTCGTGAGCATGGAGTCCACTTTGAGCCAGTCTCCCTCTTTTTTCTTTTTCTGTTTTTCTTGCTCTTTTCCTCACTAAGCTAGCAGTACAACTTATTTCTCGCTGTGCTTATGACATTTCGATTTCCCCCTTTTTGAATAGCGAGACGCACCTGAAATTGAAACAACGTGTTTTGAATTTTGGGTCTTGACGAGGGCGAAACGGGTGAACACGAAAACCTTGCTTCCGTCAAAAAGTCAAAACACACACACACACACACTGCACACACACGAAAACCTCGCGATCTCCGCCGCCACCTCCCCGTCTTTCCTCCCACACCCACCTACCTCCTCATCCCATACCTTCCCCCGCCCACCACCTCTCAAATCCCTCACCAAACCCCGCAACCCAAGCGCCCAACCAAACCCGCCACTGGTTCCGAGGCGTCGCGAGGGCGTGGGAGGTCGCTAGCCATGGATTTCCTGCAGGGACAGAGTCTCCAGACCACGGTGGCCGTCGCCGTCGCCGTCGCCGCGGTCGCCGCGGGCGGCGCTTTCCTCCTCCTCCGATCCAAGAAGTCCAAGGGTATGGCTGTGCATATTTGTCCGCAGATACATGCGTGCTTAGATGAGATGTCTGTGATTCGTATCTGATCTGGTTGCCCGAATTCCGGGGATTTTCGATTAGTTTTGTTGGAAAACGAGTGGAGCCGTGCGATTTCTGTTCATTAGATTGTGAATTGGTTCGTGAGTTTGTGTGATACTTTTTTCCTGGCCATGCTACCTGCTGGACTCGTTCTGTAGGTTGGCCATGCCCATTTGCAGACTCGAATCCGCCAATTGTACGGACATACGAAAACAAATGGAATTTTCTTCTTACCAAACTGAACCATTAAGTATCGCTGGTGCTTGGAGTAGTCTGTTGAGCTTGAGCGACTAGCTGATGTATATTGTAGGGAGTAGTTTGCTTGTTTTCAATTTGCATGTGTTGGTCAGTGGACGTCCCTGGCCGAATTCTACAGTTATTTTGACTGCCAGCTCCATTTCTGAGCTGTGGGCTGTGGGCTGTGGGCTGTGGGCTGTGGGTTGATTTTCTCCACTTTCCTTGGTAGCTTTGGTCTTACCATGTAATCATCAGAAGTACGTATGAAGAATTGTTGCCTAACTATAGGATGTAAGCAAATGGATCTGTTTTACCCGCCTAGTGGCAAATACCTGTTTACCTTATCGAGATTATGGATTTAGATTATGGTACTGGTGTGAGTTTAATGACTGGGGGCGCCCAGTATGTACCGGGCGCCCGGTACTCTGCAATATCATTGTTACTTCATTGTTTAGTGTGCATGCTTCTGCAGTATCTTTAAGTATTAGTTATTTGCGGAATTTTGCAATTCATTCTAGCGTCCATTACTTCTTTCTTTTTATCATCCAAATAAATTATTTGTGCTCAATATGATTTTTGGTGCTCTTATTTCTTCCTTCAGTCTGCTTGGATCCTGAGAATTTCAAGAAGTTTAAACTTGTGGAAAAGAAGCAAATAAGTCATAATGTGGCCAAATTCATATTTGCTCTTCCAACTCCTAGTTCTGTAATAGGCCTTCCAATCGGTCAACATATCAGTTGCAGGTTTCGATTCCGTCTTGCTTCTAAAATTTGCTTTTGGAACGTACCATTTCTTTTAAATTATGTCTGTTTTCCCTCCTATTATTGCAGAGGACAAGATGCTACTGGTGAAGAAGTAATCAAGCCTTATACACCTACTACATTAGATTCTGATCTTGGACATTTTGTGCTTGTTATAAAGGTAAATTGTGTTCAGTTCTTTATACTGTGTGGATATCTTGTTTGACAATATTGGACCATATCTTTTTGTGCCACACAAGTGTGTGTTCAGTTGTGATTTCTTCTTTAATGTCTTTCCTTTCCTCACAATGCAGATGTACCCTCAAGGAAGAATGTCTCATCATTTCCGTGAAATGAATGTTGGCGATTATTTGTCTGTGAAGGGACCTAAGGTGATATTCTTTCTGTTGTAAGCAACTTGTGTTAGGTTCATAAGAGATAGCTCTTGCTGAGTCTGACAGTTTTCTTTTTGCTGTGGGTTATAGTTTAGCCAGCTTAGATGTTCTTATTTTGAGCATTAGTTTAACGTGATTTCTTCTCTGATCTAGGGCCGTTTCAAGTACCAAGTTGGGCAAGTGAGAGCATTTGGAATGCTAGCTGGTGGATCAGGCATTACTCCGATGTTCCAAGTAACAATAGTCCAAAGTTCTATATTGCAGCCAATGATGCTACAAGCTGCTTCCATTAGTCCTGACCCAAGTGACCAACAATCTATTTTCTGTTCTCACAGGTTGCAAGGGCAATTCTCGAGAACCCTAACGACAACACAAAAGTTCATTTAATCTATGCAAATGTCACATATGAAGACATTCTTCTGAAGGTCGAATCACCTTTCTGTTTTTTTACAAACCCTTCTTTTGGTTTTCATGCAGTGATCTAGTACAGATAATATATGTAACATATAATGCTAGTCTTTCCAACTGTTGAATTTCAACTTTTTTTTTCTCTTTGTACTCGGCTTAAAATATTTTCAGCATAAAAAATCTAGTATCTTTATGGTAATACAGAACTTGTGCAACTTGTCCTACACGAAACTGGAACAAGTCATACATAGTGATTTGTGACTGAAACTTAACATATAGCTTTCCTTTTTTATATGTAATGTTAAAGCATCTATAGCTGATACATGAATTATATAGTTGCACTAATCCATGACAGCAGCATGTGCTTGAGCAAAGAGTTATTCTGTTAATGTCACAAGACATGTCTCTACTTTGATTCTGAAAAAAGGGACAGTTCTCTACTTATTAAACCTGTAGGAATATTTTTCAGGCTGTGATAATGGTTTATCTCATTATGTTTGTTTTTCTGTAACCCATTAGGCCGATTGCACAAATTCTTTTATGATGAATGCAATTAACACTGGTAATGTGTTATTGTGCTTCGGTGCCAAATTTATAGGCATGTTGAATCTGTGCAGGAAGAGCTGGACAGCATGGCCAAAAACTATCCCGACCGCGTTAAGATCTACTACGTCTTGAATCAGGTGCACCCAATATACTTCTCAGGTTTTATCTAGATTTGTGTATCAACATCAGTACACCGTATTTGATGCGTAGAAACATTATTAATAGCTTTGTTTGGAAACAGTGAGCTCCAGGATTCCACATTCTCCATTATTTTGGACATTATAGAAGTAGGTGCATAATTTGTTATGGTCATAACAAGGGATGGGCTGTTGAACACATGTACTGTAGCATGATGAGATAATTGCAGGGCAGTGCTGTATGCATAAAGACGGTCACATAAATAACTTTAAAGATTGCTGGAATATTGAATTGATTAAGGAGGGTATGGGTCGAAAAATATATTGCTTAGGGAAAAAACAAGTTCTTAAATGTACCTGTTTTGTCTTTTATCTGCTAGAAATAACATTGCACTCTCATTAACTATTTAACCCTAGTCCACTGATACAGAGTTATATCAATTACGACTTTCATTGTACTCCAGAGGAGGCATTTGAAACACATTCTCATACTGATTTTTGCATGTGCAGCCTCCTGAAGTCTGGAATGGTGGTGTTGGGTTTGTGTCGAAGAAATGATTAAAACTCATTGTCCAGCGCCTGCTGAGGACATTCAGGTAAAACTCAAGTCTTCATTTCTTGTAACTTTTTGTTTCCAAGCGAGCGGTCGCTTTCAGTAAACTCGTATCTGTGTTGTTTCTCCAACCTGGATACTTACATAGATTATGTGTTTGACTATTCCAGATCTTGAGATGTGGTCCTCCTCCGATGAACAAGGCCATGGCCGCACACCTTGACGAGCTCGAGTACACAAAGGAGATGCAATTCCAGTTCTAAGTTTTCCTAATAGCGGAGTACCAAAATAATGCCTCATGGCCTACGTTGTCCTTGGTTCATGGAGACGGTGTCTGACCCCTTTTGTTAGTTGACAGCAGCAATACATGATTAGTCGTGAGACAACAATTTATGTACCACTCCATTTTTGTGGGGCAAATGTTATCTTCCTTTGCAGAAGCCCACATTTCCTGTGACTCCATTATTATTATTGGTTTGAAATGTGAACATTGGGTGCTACAAACATACTACAAAAGATATTACAGCATCACCAGTGTATTTTTTGTGTGTTTTTTCTTTCTCTATTAGCAGCAGTACGATCTAACTAATCTGACGGCAGCGCGGTTTAAGAAGAAAGTTAACGGTTTGGTCTTTCACTCATACCTTCCGAGCCGCCGGGTTTGCTGATGTTCACATGCTAGCACCCATTTGGAATGAGAGTTTTTCCAGATTCACAGATGAATTGAGTTGTTTTCAAACAGGCCCACTCTAGGTTTGCCATGGCGGTGACAAATTTAGAGTTTGATTGGAATATAACAATTTCTTAGGAATTTCTCTGCGTTTCAAACTGGACTGATTCCGTACAATAATACGCAGATTCTAACTTGAAGCGAGCTAAATCTCAAGCAAATCCCAATGGGTATTGGGCCATTGGCATTTGGTAGTGACAGCACCAACAAAAGTCGGGATGGGGCTCTAGGGCTGAGCGACATGCCTGACAAGAAGTGCTGCATGTAGGTAGCATAAAATTCGGATGTTTTTTTTTTTGCCTAGTTAGACAAATCTGAGATTTAATTGTTTGGTTGGTGACTTGAGCTTTGAGAAATATAAAATAGGACACTCTTATGATTTATGGATACTAAACTCCACAACTAGCCTTTTATTGTTGGACAATCCATTCCATAAATGACACGTAGACCCATTACCCAATATTATCCATATATATTCATCCTCATTGGCAGAAGTCCATGCGCAGCAGAGAAGAGAAAAAAAAAAGGAAAGATTAGAATGAAGAAGGGAACGGAAGACTGATCCCCGTAGGCCGTAGCCCAGGAGAATCCACCAGTCCTTCGAAACAACCTATTTACAGATCGATCGAAACCATCGCTCCAAGCTCCAGATCCTCCGAAACCATCGCTCCGAGCTGCCAAATCGTTCGGCTACGGCCCGTTAGCCTCCGGCTCGTCTCCGGACAGGCGAATTGTCGTAACAGGCCATAAAACCGGGGACCCGATAACCCATTCCTCATGTTCCTTATCCGGGAAACAGCTTCCCTTTCCCCTCCCTAAAACCCCCACGCGGACAGCTGCGGCCATGGCGATGGCGTCGCCGCCCGGCTGCTCACCTCCTCCCGACCACAGCCACCATCACCACAACCATTTCCACCGCATCCACCTACGCTAATGCCCCAAGATTTCCCCGCATCCTCACCTCCCCGCGTGCCGTCTCGGCCCGCCGACCCCCCAGCGCGGCCTCCTCTCCGAAGGCTGCGGCCCCCAGCGCCGTCGAGGTCCCGGAGGAGTACGTGGACGATGTTGACACAGTGAACATTGCGCTGGACGTCACCCAGGTGCATGGCAGCTTCCCATCCTTACCTATTTTTTTTTGTCTGCTTCGTAGAGTGATATGGGAGGCCTCTATAAACCGCACAGGGAAGTTGGTTCAGGTCATTAAGCATTCGTATTGCGCATTTGCATTCCAGGCGAAGTGGGGTGGGATTTGGGGATTTTAATGATATCGTTAGAATAGATAACCTTTTCTACTTGACTGAACTGTGAACCTCTGTCCTCTGGTGTTGTCACTGAAAATGTGGTTAAAAAAAACGAATAAGATACTACTGAATTCCATGGTAAAAATAGGCCATTTTCTACTTTCTCTGAACTCAACTAATAATGGCATTGGGGATATTCGGCTAAATCTCAATTTTGTGGTCTTGACCATGACTAATTCCAATTCTGATAAAACGTTGTCTATCTTGTTAATCAGCTAATTGGAAAAACCCCAATGGTATATCTTAATAAAGTTGTTGAAGGTTGTATTGCTAATATCGCTGCAAAGCTTGAGTACATGGGACCTTGCCGTAGCGTCAAAGATAGGTATACAATTGTTATTGGCTCATTGCAGTATGCTTTCATGCTTGTAATGCAATGTTGTTTGTGCCACCTCTCATTCAATATGTTTTTTCAGGATTGGATTAAGCATGATTAATGATGCTGAAGAGAAAGGATTAATTTATCCAAATAAGGTTAGTTTTTTCCTATAATCGTTGCATTATTTATTTATTATCATCAAGAAGATTCTAATTCTACTTTCTACCTATGCAGACCATTTTGGTAGAGCCAACTACTGGGAATACTGGTATAGGCCTTGCTACTGTGGCTGCAGCTAGAGGATACAATCTGATAGCAACTATGCCTTCATCAATAGATGTCGAGAGACGCATTCTTCTACGTGCATTTGGGGCTGAAGTAGTGTTAACTGATCCTACCAAAGGATTAAAAGGAGCTTTTGATAAAGCTGGGGAAATAGTGTCAAAGACACCAAACGCTTACATGTTTCAGCAGTTCAACAATTCAGCTAACAATGAGGTTGAGACTTCTAGCCATTACCATTTTCTCATCTTATATCTGCAATGCGGCACATATGAAATTCATTTGCCATTTTTTCCCTGTAAAGTTCTATTGAAAATCCACTTGGGTAATTACAGATCCACTTTCAAACCACAGGCCCAGAAATATGGGAAGACACATTGGGTACTGTTGACATACTTGTTGCAAGCATTGGGACAGGCGGTACTATTACCGGCACCGGGCGATACTTGAAAAGAATGAACAAAGATATTAAGGTTTTTTACTCTTGCCTTGGTTAAGTTGTTTTTAAGAGAAAATGATTATCTTGTATTGTGTCATCTTAATCATTTTTTGTATCTTATTCAATGCTATTGCGTTAAATTTTACCCCTCTATCGTTGTTATTCACTGAGTTAGTGGATGGTCGCATTTACTCCTTGATTTAACTTTGGGAAGTGCTTGAATGCTATCCCCAAAAGTGAAAAGCACAATTTCTAAAGAAGTTCGAAGCCTTTGTTTGCAATAACTCATCACCCACCTCTCCGCCACTAGTCAAACTCAAACTTCATTAAGATTCATTCAATTTACTTGAAGAACATTAAGGCTTTACTATTTAGCTATTTTAGGAAAAGATACATAACAAAGTGAAGGTTGCCAGTGGAGACATCTTAATGTGTGAAAGTTTGGTGCCAAATATGAGTTGGTGGGTACAAGGGCACACATTTCAGCATGACATGAAAGTGATGGAGTTAGGAGGATATGATGCTATTTTAGGCATGGATTGGCTAGAGCAATGGGGAAGTTATGAAATGCCATTGGGCTGATAAATGGATGGAGTTTGAATTCAAAGGGAAGACAATTCGGTTACAAGGAGTGAGGCCACTGGTGGAGCCAGCAGAACTACAAGAAATCATAGTAGAGCAAGTGATGAAATGGCATAAAGGCAATGAGATTCGGGTTGCAGTTGTGCTTGAAAAGACTTCCAGTGATTAGAATGGAACAGTGCCACCTGAGATACAACCAGTGTTAGACAAGTACTCTGATGTGTTCCAAGATCTAAAGAAACTTTCCCCACACAAGGTGTTTGATCATGCTATCACCTTGTTGCCAGATGCTGCTCCTGTTAACACTAGACCTTACAGGTACTCACCAATGCAGAAGGATGAAATTGAACAAGTGAGTGAGATGATTGAAGTTGGCACAGTCACTCCTAGTATGAGCTCATTTGCCTCACCTATCTTAGTAGTAAAGAAGAAAGATGAGAGTTGAAGATTCTATGTAGACTACAGGAAGTTGAACTCAATTACAGTGAAAAGTAAGTTTCCAATGCCAATTGTGGCCGAATTAGCTGGTACAAATATGTTTTCAAAGCTAGACCTAAAGTTTGGATATTATCAAATTCGAATGGTTGAGGATGATGAGAAAACAACTTTTAAAATACACCATGGTCAGTTTCAATTTAGGGTTATGCCATTTGGTCTAACAAATGTTCCAACGACGTTTCAGTGCTTGATGAATTCTGTATTTGCACCTTACATAAGGAAATTTGTATTGGTATTCATGGATGGCATATTGATATACAACAAAAACATGTCAGAACATGTGAAGCATTTGGAGCTTGTGATGGAAATACTGATATATCAATTAGTGGCTAAAAGGAGTAAGTGCAGTTTTGCTCAGAACAAACTATAATATTTCGGGTATATTATTTCTGATCAAGGAGTAGCTACAAATTTTGCCAAGACACAAGGAATGGTGTAGTGGCCTGTTCCTACAAATGTTTCTGAGTTGTGAGGCTTTGTTGGACTGATTGGATACTATAGAAAGTTTGTTAAGCACTATAGCATACTAGCAAAACCCCTCACTGTCCTTTTGTAGAAGAAGAGTTTTCAGTGGACAACAGAAGCTCAGGAAGCATTTGAAAAACTTAAAAGAGCTATGAACTAGACCCCAGTGTTAGCCTTACCAGATTTCCAACAACCATTTTCCATTGGGACTGATGTTTATGATACATGAATAGGAGCAATATTAAGTCAAAATGGTCATCCTGTGGCATACTATAGTAAGGCTTTAAGTATTAATAACTAGAAATTGTCTATTTATGAGAAGGATTTTTTAGCTATCATGATGGCTATTGAAAAGTGGAGACCTTATCTGCAAAGAGGATCATTTGTGATCAAGACTGATCATAAGAGTATGTGTCACCTTGAAGATTAAATTGTAACATCAGAATTGCAGAAGAAAGCTATGACAAAACTGATTGGCTTACAATACAAGTTTCAATGCCAATAGGGAGAAGATAATAAAGTGGCTGATGCTCTCTCCAAAGTGGGACATTTATATAGTGTTCAAGCTATTTCTATAGCTCAACCAGTGTGGATACATGATGTTTTAAACATATGAAGTGGATTCAGAGGCAAGACGATTGCTGGCTCAACTGTCAATTTCTGGTACAAATGAACAAAAGTATACATTGGTGGAATGACCAATTAGAAACCAAGGAAGAATTTGTATTGGATCTAATGCTGGCCTGCAAACAAAGCTCATTCAGGCCTTTCACACTTCACCCATTGGGTGCAATTTAGGCATACAGGCTACATACCAAAGAATTAAGAAACTGTTCAGTTGGGCAGGAATGAAACAAGATGTTGAAAACTTTGTGAGACAATGTGGGGTGTGCCAGCAGGCAAAACATGAAAAATGCAAATTACCAGGTCTATTGCACCCTTTGTCTGTACCTGATGGGGCATGGCAAGATGGTACAATGAACTTTATTGAAGGCCTACCGAAATCAGAAGGTTACAATGCTATCCTAGTGGTAGTTGATCGATTCACCAAGTATGCACATTTCTTTGCTCTGAAACACCCTTTTACTGTTGTTCAAGTAGCCAAGGAACAACAGTAGCCAAGGTCTTTCTGAATAATGTGGTCAAATTGCATGGCATTCCAAGAACAGTTACATCTATCAGAGATAAAATTTTACAAGTGCATTCTGGAAGGAACTATTTAAGTTAATTGATACCAAGTTACAAATGAGCACAACTTATCATCTACAAACGGATGATCAGAGTGAAAGAGTTAACCAGTGCTTAGAAATGTACTTAAGATGTGCAGTACAAGAAACTCAAACCAAATGACACAATTGGCTCCCTTTAGCTGAATATTGGTACAACACAAGTATCGTATTACCCTGGGTTGTACTCCATACAAGGCTCTCTATGGGACTAAACCACACTATGGTCTTCTACTTGATCTATCTTCAGCAAGTAATCAAAATGTGGTGGACATGTTGACAAAGAGAGCAGCTTAATATGGGTTTTTGAAACAACAACTAGCTAAAACTCAATTACGTATGAAGCAGTATGCAGATAGAAGCAGATCTCCTCGAGAGTTTCAAGTTGGTGAGAAAGTGTTCTTGAAATTGCAGCTTTATGCTCAATCATCGGTGGTGAACAGACCATATCCAAAGCTGTCTTACAAGTATTATGGTCCCTACACAATCCTAGAGATAATTGGCAATGCAACGTATCGGTTGGAATTGACTGATGCAGTGTTCCAAAAAACGGTGCCTAGAGTTGATTAATTGACCTCTAGGCAGTAGTTGGCGGGTCTCCATCGCGGTTTTCATCAAATCGGGACCCTAGGCGGAGGAAATCGCGGCGAAATTCGGCGGCGCAAAGGCGAATGGGCGGGCTCTACGTGACCGACTTGACGAACCGCTGCCTTCCCCGCCGCTGATTCCTCCTCTCCCGCCGTCGACTAGGCCACCCCCGCCACCGAATCCTCCTCTTCCACCGTCAATTCATCCTCTCAGTAGCAGTGCTTCCTCCCTCACCGTCGTCGGCCTCCCCCACAGCAAGAACCAGGTACCTCGTCGTCGTCGTCCTCTGCTTGTGCCGTTGCTCGTGATGTTGTTGCTGTTGTAGGGAGGAGGAAGAAGGAAGGTGGGGGTGGAGGAGGAACCGAGGAAGGTGTTGGCGATGCAGCGGTGACTGTTGATAAGCAGAGGTGGCGACGATGGCTTTGTGGTTGAGCTGATGAGAACCCTAGCCCATTTGAGAAATGAAGAGGAAGGCAGGGAACTGGGTCGGCCCAGGCTTCAACAAATAAAACCCAGCTCCTAGGGTTCCACTGCCTCTTCTCCACTCGATCACAGGCGCAACAGCGAACGCCAGATCCACCTCGACCCGTCGCCGCCGGCCGGATCTACCTTTCCACCGGCCGCATTCACCAGGAGAAGGAGCTGCGCTGTCGCATGCAGATGGAGATGTGTGGAGCTGCATCACCGCACACGAAGGGAGTATGGAGCTCGCCGCCGATTGGATCCATCTTGCCCCGCCTTCGGCACCTTGGAGGTAGCTATGCTACCGCCACCATGAGAGGAAGCGGCGCCGCTGCAGTAGAGGGAGCTGCGTTGTCGCCCTGACCTCCTCCACGACCACCGGTGCCTCTACGCCGCCGGAGGTGCTGCCGCAGCACCCCCCCCCTCTCTAGTCAGCCGCCTAGGTGCCTTTTAGAACATTGGCCTGATAGGAATTTGATTCATCGAGTGTTTCATGTGGCTCAGTTGAAGCCTCATACTCCTGTTTTCGCATCATTACCTGCTACTGTGGATATCAGTTTGAAGGATGTGCAACATTAGGAAATCGTTGGCAGAAGACTTGTTAAAAAGGGAAATTCATCTCTTCTGCAAGTGCGTATTAAATGTACTTGTCTGCCTGCTATGATGGCCACCTGGGAGGATTATGATGTGTTGCACGCAAGGTTTCCTCAAGCACCAGCTTGGGGGCAAGCTAGATCTCAAGCGGGCAGCAGTGTCACGGCGGTGCTGGAGGCGTTGGGGCGAGCTCAGGATGACAAAGTGAAGCGGAGGCATAGAAGAGCAAAGGTGGGTGCGCGAAAGGATTAGGAAGGCTTCTTTAATTACTATTCCAGTGGGTCAGTGCTTAAATGTTGGGTTGCGCTCGGCCCATGTAAGCGTGTGGTGTTGAGTGGTGGAACGTTGTGTGGTTGAGACAGGGTATAAACCCCTGCTACTGTATAGCGTCTAAAAAGTAGCTTGTGTAATAGAACAGAGTTCATCTCTCTTGCCCCGTCCTGTTCTTCCTTTCCTACCCCAATTCCTCTTGGTTTTCCACTGTATCGTGTATCTCATCGGCAGCGAATCGATCGGCGGCGGTGGGATATAACTCCTTCTATCCTATTGTTTCATTCTAAAGTTGTCTGTTGGGCTATCATATTTTCCAGAAATACAGTGATTTTCACAAGGTTGGTATTGAGATGTCTGTGATTTATCTGACCTAGCATCTGGCCTAATATTTTCATATACCTGAAACTGTTTGACTGTGTATATATAATTATATATTTTCAAGTTGAATTCAGTCATTTATATCTTTTGTCTTGTCCTGTTGTTATAGATCATCGGGGTAGAACCTGCTGAAACTAGTGTGATCTCTGGTGACAACCCAGGTAAATGCATTAGCCCATCATGATTCAGGAATTAAAAATATTTGGGAAATTAGCTTGTTGAATATATTTTCCTTGATATTGGCACCCCTTTGGTTTATATCAATAAACAACAGGTTATATTCCAAGCATATTAGATGTTCAGCTGCTTGACGAGGTTGTGAAGGTCTGGAATGCCAACTTCTGTACTCTGTTTATGTTTGCAGATTTCTGTTGACAGTCTTACAGGCTGCGGAGTTGATTTTGATTTTCGAACTTGCAGGTTACCACCGCAGAGGCAGTCGATGTTGCAAGGGAACTTGCACTAAAAGAGGGCTTGCTGGTGAGCAACTGCACAACTAAATGAATTACTTTTGAGTTATTAATTTGGTGTGAAGCATCTACTTCAAATTCTCCGATGTGAGTGACACGGTCGGGTGAACCGGTGGCCACCGCCGCCGGCGGATGGTCGAGGCCCAGGCTCCTCGACCGCCCGAGCACCGTGACGGGAAACAAGGAGACAAAGGAATAGATTGCTAATTCTTGCCTGCTTTGAATTGTGTGGCTCCTTTTCTTTATATAGAGGAGGTTAGCCTCTAACAATATGGAAACTAGCATATTTAATGCAACCAATCAACTAAGGATAAGATAATATCCATACTTTCTAAATATGAAGTTATGCATATAATCATTCATAATGTGAAGATATGCATATAATCATTCCTAATACAAAGATATACCTAACTATTCATAATATGAAGATACACATGTAACTAATCCTAATATAGAAGAAACAACTAATCTAATCTAATCGAATGTGTTTGGCGCACTGTTCACATGTACAAGCAGTGCACGCGAACAATAATTCCTGCCTATAACAGTCTCCTTGTATGGCGTAGCTCCTCATGGGCCTATGCCCATAACAGTGAGATCCATGATTTGTTACGTGGGTTGTTTTACAGGTTGGCATTTCGTCAGGTGCTGCAGCAGCTGCTGCTATTAATGTTGCCAAAAGACCTGAAAATGCTGGAAAGCTGATTGCGGTGAGTGCATGTTATTTTCATCTGTTTAAAGATGCTGCCATTATGCCATGACTTTGGGTTTATAGTGAAACTTGTTCCTTTGAAACATAGCGTCCTTGAAAGTTATAACCCACTCAGATAGTTAAGTAGTCACATGAATTTGCAGGTTATTTTCCCCAGCTTTGGAGAGAGATATATCTCTAGCATTTTATTCCGCCCGATATATGACTCAGTTCGAAGAATGAGGAAGAAATAACTAACTTCTGCCGCAACAAGAGGATGAAGGTTATCATTTCCAAACCTGACAGGCTTCGACGGCACAACAAACTTTGAAGAGTGAAGTCCCTGGTAGATTGCAGCTAGCAGAACCTGAAGTTTTGAAATGCTCTCGGCAAAGGCACTGGTCATAGAAGTTTGAAATTGCGCACAGTTGCTGGTCATAGTGAGCTGCAAGCCTGCAGCTTGGTTCCAGGAAAACCTGTGCAAAATGACCCATCTGGCTCGGACGTTTGGAACCTGATCACACCATCCATCCATGGTGAAATAGCCGAATTAGATGCAGTCCGCTTAGGATCTTTCTTCTAGTAGTCTAGGGCCGGGAACATAACAGACTTGTAATATGATATTTCAGCTGATCTTACCAAACAAATGTCTGCACAATTCTCTTTTTGGTCTTTGATGATCTCATCTCTAATTTGGGCTATGATTTGCTTATTAGCTTTTGCTGGGCCGAGCCTAAGGCTCTGTTTGTCTGCACCTGCTTTGCTTTTGGGTGAGAAAAGCGGAAGCATGCTAAACAGTTGGCTTTTTAGGCTTTCACGGGAAGCTCAAAGTATCAATACATATGGCCAGCGAAAAGCGGTGTTGAGGTGCTTACACTTCCCACCTCCGCGTTCCAAGAATACCCCGGACTTGCAAATTACCCACCTCATACCTAGTATTTAAAGCAATCTTGCCTGTTCGTCTTCCCACTGGCATATTCGATTGAGTCTACTTAAAATTCTAAGTTACAATGAGCACAAGCAAAAGAAAATTATCATTGCAACAATGACTTTGCATAATTTTATTCGAGATAGTGCTTTGATTGATAATGATTTTTCTCGTGCGAGCGGGAATGATGATTATGTAGCGGGGACATGTCCACTAACCTCGGTAGCACATGATGATACATCCGTTATGGATGATGTTGATATGAGCGGCCTCCGTGACGCTATTGCAATAGCTTTGGTAGCATGACGATAGGATAGATGGAAGATATATGCAGTATTTTGTATGTAGTACTTGCCAATTTAAACTATGTATAAGGGACTGATCTTCTAGTCCAGATTATTTTCACATGCTTTCTGAAGTTTTATTGTTAAATACTGTTAAATGTTCTTAAATGTCGTTAAATGTCGTTTAATGTTGTTAATTTAGTTAAACGACATCAAATAAGTCATTACTGTCCTCATGAGCATTTCAGACATTTCATATCTCGGAAGGCTGCGACCACTACCTAAAAGCGATACCCAAACACCAAATCGAAAAGCCTGACCATTCAACCATAATGGAAAAGCCTCTGACACCGGAAACCGCTTTTAGGAAAGCCATTTTGTGCAAAGCAGGGCCAGATCGAGCTTATGCGGGCGCTGCAGAAGATTGCGCACTTAGGCAATGCGTGATGCGGTTTTTGCAATCATAAGAAAACTCAGCATATGCAATGCAGCTCACAATTTTGTAACGAGACGGACGGCCGTCGGAAGCGAATTTTTTATTAATTAACCTTTTTATTTTATTTTAAAGTTAATATTTACAAAAACTTTATTCTCAATTCTGACTCCTTAATCACATCACCATCCGTGACGTGTCAAAACAACACTGTCACGTCAACTTGTATATGCGCAAACTTTTGTCACGCTGCCATCCATGGCATAATAGTATTATTTGGTCATGTCAGCACTAATGGTGTGATTAAAAAAAATACTATTTTAATAGACTTATTTTATAACGTGATAATGTTATTTTGGTGTTGAAGTGATCAAAAGTCAGAATTAGAAATAAAGTTTGCGGATTTTAATTTTAAAATAAAAATAAAAAATGGTTAATTAATTTTAAAAAGTTCGTCGGAAGTCCAAACGTTCATAGGCGGGCCCAGCGGCAGGGACCGATTCGGTCGCGTGCCTTCCTGATTTCTCTAGTCCGCCGAGGCGCCGACGAAGATAACCACCCGGGGGAGAAGCGCAACAGCGCGACGGCATAGCTAGCTTTGAATTACACCTGCACGGCCGCCTCGGTGTCGCAGTCGTCCATCCCCAACCCACGCCAACCAAATCCAACATGTCGGTGTCTGATCTCCCCGACGAGCTGTGGGCGCGCATCCTGGAGCTCGGCGCCGCGTCGTCCGCGCTGGGGTTCCGCGACCTCTGCTGCCTCGCCATCGCCTCCCGCCGCCTCCGCCGCCTCTCCCTCCACCCCTTCCTCTGGTCGGCACTCCTCTCCCTCGACTTCCCCTCCCAATCACAACCCCAACCCTCCTCTCATCAGCAGCTCCACCCCAGATCCGTCTACAAAACCAAGTAATTTCCCTCCCTTTTTGCTCAGTTAATTTGTTCTTCTTTGTGTGTGTCCATGACCTGTGCTCTGCCGCAGGTTCGAGAGGCACAAGGTGCGGATGGCGGAGGCGAGGCGGCGGGTGGTGTTCGAGGCGGAGGGGCGGGTGCTGGCGTGCCGGAGGCTGCTGGCAGAGCTGGAGGAGTCGATGCGGGCGGAGGGGGAGAGGATGAAGGCCGCCGCGCAGGAGCTGGACAACCTCGAGAGGGTTAGGTCCGTATTCTCCAAAATTTTATCCTTTTCTCTTTTGCAATCTGCAATGTTGTCACTATATTCTCAAAAAAAAACCTCTGCTTCCCCAATTGTGGTTTTTTGTTTCCTGTGTGATATCATGGTATGTATTCTCGATGCTATACTTTATAGTGTGATGCAGAGAGTAGAAACAGCAACTCACCTGACCTGTAAGAGATCATAGGAGCTAGAGCTCTGGAATGTAGAAAATACAATGGGTGCTGAATTGCTCATAACTAACCAGCTAATTCTTGCTGGACGATCATGTAGTTGGCACTATGGGAGCAGAAAATATTGCTCAAGATAGTCGCTTCTATGATCTATTGATCTGCTTGTCTACGCATGAGCTTCCATAATCTATTGATCTGCTTGTCTACGCATGAACTAGGCCGAGATTGTTTTGGCTCACATGTACAGCTGCTCCTGCTGCCTTTTTCAACTGTAGTAGGAAAACTCTGATTAAGGCATGTCAATGATCTCTTCTGTTGGTCATATCCTTCCAATTTAAAGGCCTCTTATGTGGAAATAGTCTCTTGCACCCACCAGCAGCTAAGTCTTGCTGCACAGTACCACGGTCATTTAGTTGGCAAAAAATGTTGCTCAAAACAACCGCTTCAATGGTTAGTTGAGCTGCTTATTTATGCAAGATCTGGACCGAGATTGTTCTCTTGGCTCACATGTTCAACAAAAAACAGCTGCTCCTGCTGCCTTTTGAACTGTAATAGGCATATCAAATTATCAATGATCTATGGCCTTTGGAACTTGGAACTACCCTCCGTTTTTTTTGTTGAATACTCGGGTAAAAGGCCCCTGTTTACATTTCATTAAGGAAACCTTCAAACAGTGCACAAAACAATTGTAGCCCATCTGGCAACATTAAGGTCTGTTGTCGGTGTACATGAACAGGAAAGCAAAGCGGCTCAAATGACACTCTGACTGCAAATGTAATGGATATCTAAAAGCTAGTGGGTAGAACATCAAGAATCAGATAGTTCTTCAGTCCAACACAATCATATCATACAAAGTAGATTGCAATCTAATTCTCTTCACTACTTCTTGAATGTATTGAGTTCCTTGTTAGAGGTGTTGTCATTGGCTGGTGCTGCAGTCCTATGGGTCCTGACTCCTGTCCCATAAAGGAGAAAAACAGACCTTGTGAAGCACCTCATTAGGATCATGGACAATGACTATGGAGGAAATCTGGCTCGTTTTTTACGCATTGATAGTTTAAAGGGCTGGGAAAGAGTTAAAACAGTGTTCTTGTATTGGTTAACGAGCAATTAAGTTGTATAAAATACACCATTATCATTTCTCTAAAAAAAAGCTCCAATCCCTCCTAGCCAGGGAAACAGAAGATTCAGACTTCAGTATAAGGGGACATCCTGTCCTTGATTTTTCCTTATTCTCATGAGTTTGTGCATTTCTTCTCAGTATGTGATGATTGCCTAATTCCTTGTTGTCTGAAATGTCCACAGGAGAGCTTCTGTGGCATTAAACGTATGGCAACCACAAGTTGTCCGTGGGCGTCAGAATCAGTTGGTTCAGCAGTGCACAGTTCCTATTGATTCTTGTCTTAGTGATGTAAACATGGAGCTGAAAGTTTGCAAGCAACAAATAGCAACTTATAAGAATGTTTATGTATGTGATCTTGGATTTGACTAAAATTGAGAGAGATTGACAAGGCTAGCCTTACTATAATTGTGCTTTTTTTTGCTCTTGTCAGAACAAGGAGAAGCAGAAGTTGAATAACTATGAGGAAGCATTGGAACGAGCAAAATATCATCCACTGCAGAATAGTAGTCATACAAGCCCAAATGTCAATGAACCACAAGCAAAGAGGAAGAAAGTGAAGTAAGACTATTGTTTGCCTTCAGGTCTTCCTTTGCCTTGAGGTACCAACAAATAGCTTTTACTAATTCTTAAGAAGGTTGATCGTATATTGTGCTTCCTCTTGTGGTGTAAAAATTTATTAGAATTTGCACACAATTCATTCTCAACATGTTTTGCTTTCATGATACAATAACAGCTTCTTTTTTATTCTATTTTGCGCACAGAAAGACCTGCCACGCAGGATGCAGCATGTGCTAACTCATTCATCTCAGGGGAAATGTGCTAATGCGCTGCAGATTTGAATAGCAAAGCAAAACTTCTTCAGTGCATCTGTGCACCTGATATATTGGCTATTGCCGTGGCTGCCTTCATTGCGAGGCACAATGATTGGAAGCACCACTGATCTTTCCCAATTGCCGAAAGAATCTTATTCTCATCCTATGTGTACCGTCCAGCTGCCAGCTATTCTATATTAGAAGGATGCCAACTATTTCATAGCAGAATAGTCTGGCCTTGGTGCTTGCACTTCACGAAACTGTTGGCGGTCAACTATTCTATAGCAGTAGGACGACAGATCTGGCCGAATTGCTTCAGTTGACCACAGGCGTCAAGACTCGAGAGACGTACTACATGAAATATCTTCTCTCCGTGTAACCTCCTGTCTCTAGTACCAAATGTTGTATATCTCTTATCTGTACGCTACCATCCGTGTCATCCGTGTCGTGATTGATAAATGGACTCTATTTTGGCCCTTTGATACGCTCTTCTGCCAATAGAAAATAAAAATAATTATACTTATGTTGGCCATACAGAAATACAAAATACTGGGT
Organism: Hsuehochloa calcarea; assembly: GCA_036346395.1. Taxonomy (NCBI): domain Eukaryota; kingdom Viridiplantae; phylum Streptophyta; class Magnoliopsida; order Poales; family Poaceae; genus Hsuehochloa; species Hsuehochloa calcarea. The sequence continues at coordinate 48,980,529 of CM070593.1, read as the reverse complement.
GGTATTAAGCGTACATAAAAGAACTGATATTAAGCGTATTGTCAAAAATCGGCAAAAGAGATACTTCTAATGTAGAAGCTCAAGTGAGCATCTGTTTCTATAAGCACTCAGCGGTACCCGCAGCGGATCAAACTCGGAGCTACTTCCGATGTACACCGGTATACTCTTCCGAATCCAGCAAGACACGCATTGGACGTGAACCCCACAAACCGGGCAGGAGAAGATCTGAAGCGAAGAATAGCCGTGTCGATCCTACCTGCAGTTCATCGCCTGTTTGCCTGGTCTAAAATCCGAATACGAAAACGGCCGACGTGGCACGCCTTCCGTGCCGCGCCTTTGACGGTTTGACCCGAGCATCGCTCTCTGACTGCAAACGGAGGCCCACGCGCATGTACCCCACCTGTCATCCGCGTTTACCTATAAATACACCCTCCCTTGCCCGTATCCGAGTCCCAGTATACCATCTCACCGCGTACTGGGACCGAGGGAAACCCAGCCCCACCTGTCAGGAAAACAGAGCATAAGAAGCCACCTGACCCGGGCTTCCGCCGCACCAATAGCCCATCCGCACATCCCCTGCCTCGCCCTGAGCCAATTCCCAAATCCTTGCGTCTTCGCCTTCGCCTTCGTCTCCAAACCAAGCAGATTCAAAAAGCTCTGATCCGATCCACGCGCAAGGCCTGACCTTGCCGTCGTCTCCTCCGATCCCGTCGTTCCCGCTCGTGGTGGTCTACGGAACCCGCCGGGTTGGATCTCGAGAGATAACGGTAGCGTTGCGGCGCCCCGGCGAGGATACGATGCCTGCGGTGCTCGCCGCGTTCGCCAGCCTCCGCGCGGCCGCCGCCATCGCCTCCGCTGACTCCTCATCCTCCTTCCCCTGCTCCCGCCGCCTCAAGCTCTCGTCCTCCCATCGTTTTAGTAGTAGTAATTGTAGTAGTAGTAATTGTCTTTGACGTTTGCCTTCCCCTCGTCGCCCACGCCCTTCGATCCTTGTTGCGTCGCGTCGTTCGCGGTCTCGGATTCGATCTGGTTGTGCTCGATCTGAGGCTTGTCTGCTTGTGAGGGATCGGTGCTCGATCTCAGGCTTTCCTGGTCCCGGCGGTTTGGTGTCTGCGTTCGATCCACCGGTCCGATCGGAATTGACCGGGTGTGTTGGAGGTGGTCATTGCTGTTGCGAAAAGAAGCGTCAAAGAGGCAGCGGGTGTGCCCAGTGACGGCAGGCGGAGTGAGGCGGCGTGGCGGCGGTAGCGGCGCGGCGGCGGCGGCAGTCAGGTTTTTGCGGCGGCCAGCAGCGGCATGCGTGTGCCAAGGCAGGCGGACATTGGCATGGAAAGAGGCGAAGGCGGCGTAGCGATGGCGATTGCGCCACGCCCGTAGCGCGCGGCCACGGAGCAATGCGAGGCGCGATGCAGCGAGCTCTGGAGGCGCCGCGGCGGCCCGGCGTGCGGGTCGACGGAGAAGCACGGCCTTGCACCCGTAGCGCGCTCTACCCGTGCGATGCAGTGGTCACCACGGGTACCAGTATCGTCGAGGGCGTCGGCCGTGGCGTGAGTAGCCTACCTGCGCCAAGACCAACTATGTCGAGTGGGGCTGCGGTGATGAGGGTAAAACTCAGTCGCGGCATATGTGATCTGCGATCGGTGCGGCGGCGTCGACTACGACCGGGATCGGCGGGCGTTGGATCTCTCATCGCTGCCGATCCACTTAGAGATCACGATTCTAACTTGCGACAAGCGGTACGCCAAAGAGGCTTGGGCGCCATCATTGCTGCGGCCACGCGCTCAGCGGCAGCCGCTTGCAAGTCTACATTAGAGCGCCGCGCGGAGTAGGAGCGCTTAGCCTTCAAGCGAGGTGAGGCGTGGATGACTTTGTTCTCCGTCTCAACACTCTGTTGCGGCTAGTGCGATTCGCGGCGACACCTCACGGCGAGGAGAGGCGTGGAAAAACTCTTCGTGCGTCCCCAGAAACCTGGCGGACGGCTCGCTCGATCGAGTCTCTGCTGAATCTCTCCGATGACAATCGAGGAGGCGTTAGGTCGCCTCAAGGTTGTTGGCGGCGATGAGCCACATCGCCTCTCGGGACCCGTCTCCGTTGGCGGAAGCTCTCTCGCTCGAGAAGCGAGTGGGTGTGGCCATGAGTGCGCGGAAGAAGGGAGCCTTCTTCCACGACGGAGCCGCAAGCATGGCAAGTAGCGGCAAGCGCGCAAAGCGCCCAATGCAGGCGCGGGGGCGGTCCGGTAATGATCGTGGGCGCCCGAGCGGCGGCGCATTTAGTAACACAGCCGACGAGGCGACTCTTGCCACAAGCTGCGGCAAGCTTGGTCGTTGGGCGAGTTGTCGGCGACCACGGCAGCGGCGAGCGTCGTCATGACGGAAGAGGAGGAGCGGTGGCTCTGTTCATTGCTCGTGCACGAGCATCGAACTATCTCCGTGATGCCGACGCCCATGATGTTTCTCCTCCCGCACCAATGAGCCAAAGCACATGCCCTCCTCGGCTCTGACTCCGGCAGCAGACAGGCGGCGGGTGGTGCCTGCGACCGGCGCCGCCCATCACATAACCGATCGGCCAGGAGTTCTTGGGGAGTTTGACTCTAGCGTTCGAGGCTCGAGTCAAGTTGGGGAACGCCTCCGGCGTGGAAATCAAGAAGCGTCGGCTCCGTCATCTTCGCGGCGTGATGCACGGTGAGCACGAGGTTGCTCACCGGCGTCTACTACATCCGATCTGCGCGACTCCATCATCGACAGGGCGGTGGATGAGAGCGGCCGGCGATGTCGAGATCGAGCGCGGTCTTCTGCGGTTGGGATCTTCCGCCCGCCTTCTTGCCAAGGTAACGAGGCGCCAAGCAAACTCCATTCTTCCGTGCCGTGGCACAACCTCTGTCTCATTTTGCGTTAACCGGAGCGGCGGCGTGGCGATGCTGCAGCGCTTTAGGCACCTTCGCCCGAGGCCTGAAGCGGCTCGGTGCCATGAAATGGTCGCGAGGACTGCCGTGCCTTGACCATAAGAAGCGATTCTGCGGCGTCTGCGTGTTAAGCGAAGCGGGCGACTCGCGCACTAGTGAGCGAGTTTAGAGCCAAGAAAACTCGAGCTGCGTGCAGGACTTGTGTGCCTTTGTGGCGTAGCCACACGGGAGAGACGGCGCTACTTCCTGTTGCTTGTCGGCGATCTCTCGCTACATGTGGGTGATGGTCCTCAGCGGCAAAGGAGCTGCCCAGACGCCATCGAGCGCCACAGCAGTTTCTAACTGCGGAAAGCAGTCGCAGCGCAAAGGCTGCGGCGTCTTTCTTGCCTGATTTCTTGCCATGGCCGAATTCCACAGCGGTGAATTCACGTCGTGCTGTGAGCGATGAGGCGCATTGCAGCGCCACTACTCGTGCGTCTGACCATGCCCAATGAAGCAGGTGTCGTCGGCAGCGCCAGCAGGCGGTTGTGGGGATGGCTCGGGCCTCACCTCAGCGAGAGGATCTTGGTTGTCTTGCAGGGAGAAAGCGGTGGTGGCGGAATCTACATCCTCAGCCGCTCGCCTACCAAAGCGCTCGATGGCGGGCCAGCCGCAATGCGAGGCTTAGCATGGGCCTTGGCCGGCGGTCTCCAGCTTGCGGGTCTTGGCTCCTCGCGTTCGCCGGAGGCTTGGTTACATCGGTAAGCTTCGGCGGCGGGAGCACTCGGGAGTGTTCGCCATTTCTGCGAGGCTCGAAGGCCTCTGCGCATCCTCGACCTGTCTGCAATGCGTAGCATCGCATCGCGTGGCGTGTTCGGCGAGAAGTGGGCGTGAGGGACAAGAAAGCGGTGGGCGAGCGGTTCGACCGACTCCGGGGACTTTGTTGTCGACTCGTCCATTTCGAGAAGGCGGGGAGCTAGCGGCTCGTCTTCATCGAGCTTCGTCCACCTCGACACCTTGCTCGCCGCCGGCTCCGTGAGAGCTCCGCGCCCACCGGCATCGGCTACGCGCTCTCGCGCCGGCTCGCTGACTCTGCACGGAGGCCACGAAATCGGCCCGTGCCAATGCCAGTCGCACGGCAAGACGCGCTAGGTGGAATTCGCTACTCCATTGTCTGCGGCGAGACGGCGTCGGCGCTTCTACGGCAGGCGAGCCTCTCTGTATCGTACCATGGACAACATCCTGGCCGGCGGCCCGTCCACGGGCCCAGCGCGGACGACTTCGGCGGGCTGCGCGGCGTCGGCGGCGGCGAGCCTCGTTCGCCAGCGGCGGAGGGAGCAGCGGCATGGCGTGTCGCGATGAGCGAGGAGATGGGCCGCGTCGGCGGAGGCCGGGCGTGGTGCGGCGGATCTTCTCTTGATCACCGAGCGATCACCCCAAGTGGGTGTTCAAGGCGAAGCGGATGGCAAGCCGGCGCCATCATCAAGCCTGAGCCTCGGCAGTAGCGAGGTTTCATCTGGCGGAGAGAGTCGACCGATGGCGTATCCGCGCCGTCGTCGCGTAGGAGTCGGTTCGTCTTCTCCTCGCGCTTGCGGCCGGGGAGAATTGGCGCGTCCATCACATGGACGTCAAGTCCGTATTCCTCAGCTGCGACTTGAAGGAGGAGGCCTATGTCCGTCGTGCCGCCGGGATTCGTCATCCAGGCAAGGAGGCAGGTTCTCGCTGCGCAAGGCCTCAAACTGCGGCGAGCACCACGAGCATGGGCAGCATGGTGGACTCCACCTCAAGCAAATGGGGTTCCGGAGCGCGCCACGGCTGGCCAGTGCAGAAGCGGGGCAAAGCGGCAACACCTGGCGGTGGCGTCGTCGGCGACACAGTTGATCCACCGGCTCCAAAGGCGGTCGAGGAGTTCAAGCGGAGATGAAAGCAGCCTTCGGATAAGCGACTTAGGGCTCCTCTCCTTCTGCACAGGGATCGAGGTGCACGGAGCGACTCGGTATCTCTTGGCGGGGCACTTCGCCCGCTCCCGTCGGTGGCTCTGGCTCTGTACAACCGGCCCGCGCACATGCACCTGCTGGAGGGAGGCGAAGGCCGATCGTGAGAGCAGGCGGAGAGGTGGGCGCGGCCAGCGATCTGCGCGCGCCGTGGGCGACCTTAGCTACCTCGTCCCACGCAGCGTCGGTTGTGGCGTTCGCGTCGGCTACGTCATTCGGTTCATCTGGCGGCCAAGCGGCCAGAACGCATCGGCGGCCGTGAAGAGGATCCTCGCTTCGTTGCGGGCACCTCCGACTCACACGGACAACATGAAATTACGGTTAAAAGAATACCTCAATGATGTAAAATATAGTTCAATACCTTGAGTGGTAGTAGCAAAATATGAGGCTCCAGTCCGCACCAGGAGTCCTTTTATCTGGATACGAAAGTATGCTCAATAGCCTTGGACTTCCAAAGATTTTTGTTTAACACTTTTTTAAATAGGTGATTCCCCACTCTGCCACCCTAGGAGGGGGGGTTGTTTTGAATAGACGATTTTAAAAATTCTTTAGCGCTAAAACCAATATATAATACGGAAGTAAATAACAAATTGATTTTGCACAAATAAAATCTAAATCAACTAGGCTTCCCTAAGTGCACCAACAATATGAATACAATACAATGAGAGCAATCATACAATGATATATAAGCAATTAAAGCATGTAATGTAAATTGCTCAAAGTAAAGCACAAGACAAATCAAGATGACACAATTATGTTTTATCGTGGTGTTCGGAGACTTGCCGATCTCCTCTAATCCACGTTGAGGTAAGCCCAACCACGTTGGACCGGCTCCACTAATTAAGCCAACACCTCCGAAGTAAGTCCAACCACTTGGACCGGTTCCAACACGAACCAACACCTCGCTCCTCTAAAGTTGCTCTTCCTCCACTCCGGAGATGGCGAGCACCAAACCACTCACAACCACGCCGGGCCTTCTCACAAGCTTCTTGAAAAGATCACCGGGTACGACGCCTCCATGCCGTCTAGGTGTCGATAAACACCAAAAGTAACAAGACTCAATTTTCACTTGAACTAATCAAGTGTCTAAGCTCAGTGGATACACAATCCACTACCTAAGGCAACACATGCACTTAGGGTTTGCTCTCAAATCTTACTAAGTGCAACACATGCACAAAAGAGAAGAAAGCCTTGCTCTTAGCTCAAAGAATGAGTATGGAACTCAACAACAATCTCAGCAAGCTCAGCAACCATTTCCAACCGGCCAAGGTGAGTATTTATAGCCCACACACAAAAACTAGCCGTTGGGGGGAAGATTCCCTCGAATATATGCATGGCCGGTCTGACCGCCCATGCGCCAACAGCTATAAAACTAGCCGTTGGACCTACGGCCGGTCGGACCGCCAACTAATGGCCAGTCTGACCGTCGCCAAATCGGTTAAACCGCCAAGGCTGGCCGGTCCAATCGCCCGAGGAAATTTGGCGCACCTCCAAAAGATGCTTCTCTGGAATAAACGTACCGCAACAAGTTCGATACTTCCGCACCACGGTAGTACCGTATATCAATGACGGTACTTCCGCACACAAGAACAATTCAAGGGGAAATCGGTCGGATCGCTCAACACATGGTGGTCTGACCGATTTGCCACCGATCTGACTGGTGACCCCTGGCGGTCAGACCGCTAGGCTCCAGAGAGACCTTGCACTTTCACTTCGCTTAAAGAGCAAAACACATTCGCCCATTTGAGTGCAAGTCCAACAAGGTTTAAAGATGATATTCTCAGCAAGTTGCAAAACACATTTGGCAACCTTTATAATACTCATCACAAGGAATAAGGTACATGGACTTACACCATTTGCAAAACACATTTACAAACTTAAGTCACATGCTACAAGAAATCAAACATGAGCATCAACTATTTGCAAAATACATTCGCAAATAACAGCATCATGCCACAAGGCTAAGGTACATGGACTTCAACCATTTGCAAAACACATTTGCAAATTATAGTCCCATGCTACAAAGATTAAATGCATGAGCCTCGGCTATTTGCAAAACACATTCGCAAATAATAGCTCCATGCATAGATGAGCTAGAGCAACCACGATGAGCTATCAACACATGACAAACTCAAACTACTAGTTAAGACCCATCTTAATAGTACGACAATCCTATACTAGCAATCCGGTCTTATAACCAAACACCAAGACCGGTAAAAGACTAGGAACGCATCCTTAGCCCTAGCTAGTCATACCTTTGCCTTGTATCTTCTTGAAGCTTGATGACGCACATCAACACTTCAAGTTCGGGTCCTTGACTTTGACAATCATCAACACATGATGATTTCTTTTTCTTCAAGTTCTTCTCTTGAACATGCATCAACTCATGATGCATTCTTCACTTGATCTCCATCAACACATGATGAGTCTTCTCTTGACTTGATGTGCATCAACACATGATGCATTGTTTTACTCCAAGTCTTGATGTGCATCAACTCATGATGCATCCTTCATTAGACCTCCATCAACACATGATGGGTCTTCTATTTGAACATCATCGACACACGATGATTTCCTTTTTTTCAAGCTCTTCATATGCATCAACACATGATGCATTTTTCGCTTCACCTTGACTTGATGACAATCAACTCATGATGTCATCCCAAGTATTCATCACCCTGTAACATAACCTATACATCCAACTCATGAAAAATGTTAGTTCCACAATATGATTATCATTAATTACCATACCATACCATTAACACATAATGGTGGGACAAGATACTTCAATCTTTCACTTTTTGGTAATTGATGATAACCACTTCAATTGCATATAAATTGAATTTATAAAAGTAACACGATACGAGTATATATAAACTACACAAGTCATATATACTCCAACATGAGTATGCGAGAACTACACAAGTTCTACATACTCAAAACATGAGTATACGAGAACTACACAAGTTCTATATACTCAAAACATGAATATACAAAAACTACATAAGTTTTGTATACTAAAACGGATATGTTTCAAAGTAAAGATCCCAAATATATGTGGAAAACAGAATATAGATCAATACTAATGAAACCACAAAATATAGCATGAACTCCCCCTAAATGTGTGCATACACAAATGTGTAAAGAAAACATATGCACATATTCAAGTTTAACTTATGGCTGAGTTCTTCCTATATTTTGGAACCGATGAATGCAACAATATATAAAACTATAAGTAGTCTCAAAATTAGATTTGTTATTAATCACCAAAACACTCCATTAACTCATAATGGAGGGTCTAGATTCTTCACACCCCCGAGATCAAATCCGAATGGGTGGTTTCCGAAGCTCCCACCAGAGTATTCATCCCGATGGTTTTTGTTTTAGCACTTGTGTAAAAACTTTCTTTCATATGGCATCACATCTCCCAGCCTTTGGACAATCATATATAAACAATTCAATCCGTTAAGTAATCACCAAAATTTGTTGCAAGAACAACTCCCTCCAATAAATCTATAGAAATGAACACGGTCCCTGACAAGATTTCTCGGTTGTATGACTTGCTTATTATTTTTGCCACTTCATTGCAATCCAGACAGAATCTCATATTCTTTACCACCCAAATGACATGAGGTGCTTTTGTCTTCAACAATCCATATGCAATGGCTAACTTTTCACTATGCTCACAGAGTGCAACTTCTTTTTCCTCTTCACCAACATCATGTAGCACGGCGGCAATCCAAGGCTTGTGACCAGCGTGTAGCACCCGGTCAGCTATATCCCTCAGCACCAGTCTTGTCTCCTTGATTTCAGGGTGTGAATCATCACTCACCACAAACTTGTGCAGGTATCCATTTATTTCAATCGAACTACAACCAGCAACAACGGTAACATTGTTGTCCTTCATCTTTTTCCTCATATAGCTCACTCTATCCCACTGGGAGTTCGATACATACAAATTGGAGAGCAGAACATAGTTCTCCGGATTGTGAGGTTCTAACTCAAGGAGCCTCTTTGACGCTGATTCCACTATATCAATTCTGTTCGAGCTTTTACTCGCCACAAGAAGAGTCCTCCAAATTACTGAATTTGGTGAGATAGGCATGCCAGTAACAAATGAGTAAGCTTCATCCAAGAAGCCAGATCAACATAGGAGGTCAACCATGCAACCATAGTTTTCCAATGAAGGTTTAATTCCCAACTCTTGCATAGTAGACCAATATTGTCGTCCATCATCCACTAACCCACTGTGAGCACAAGCTGACAACACACCAATAAAGGTGACGTTGTTAGGCCTCACCTGAAATATGTGCAATACACAAGAATTTAGGTGAGAGATATTAGAATGGTTACGGTACCTTTGTAAAGACTATGCGTGTTCTACCAATTTCTTAGAAAACTAAGTTGAGCATGTGAGTTAATACATAGTCGACAATGTAGAAAACATCGCTAATCCGAACAAATATTTATGTAACAATTTCACAGAACATATCTTGTATGGAATTAGCTAAGTGCATTCAGGAGCCAAATCTTACAGTAGCACAGTACAAAGCAGATGCTACACAAAAATGATGAATCATCAGAAACTATGCCGATATATAAGTTAGTTTCTTTTGCCAATCGTATATAATGGGATTTACATGTTCCTCTGTGCAAGTCGATGCATAAGAGCGGGTTATCACCAAACCAACATAACCAACTTATTTTTCGACCAAGAGCAAACATCTCCTGTGTCTCCTTAATTCGAGAAACAAAGAAGAACAGACCAACATAACCAACTAACCACTACCTATAAACACACCAGTGCAACGTTTTTACCTTAAGCTCTAGCATTCTTGAGAATAGCCCCAATGCATCCTCTACGAGCCTCTGTATCGCCAATCCAACTATCATTGCACCCCATGCCTTTGTATCCCTCTCCACCACTGCATCAAACACCGCTCTTGCCAGCACTATCAACCCGCACTTTGCATACATATCAATTAACGCAGTACTCAGCTCAAGATCGACCGTGATCTACTCCCCATCTATAAAAGCATGCACCCACCTCCCTAAATCAAGTGCCCCTGCCTTGGCGCATGCCGAGATGACGCTAACCACAGTGACCTCATCCGGGTTCAACCCAGCCGCCTACATCTCCCGAAACAGCCCCAACGCCTCATTAACCATCCCCACCCTTGAGTACTCGCCGATCATGGCACTCCAAGCGACCAGATTCTTGTCCCCTGTTGAAGTTACTCCAGTGTCTCATCATCTACTCCAGCGTCTCATCAATTTTCTTTTTACTGCTTCCGTCAGTTAGTTGTGGCATTTGCTTATTTCCGTTTCATGCAAAGCATTAGTGTGGCATTTGCTTATTTCCGTTTCATGCAAAGCATTAGTGCCATGCATTAGTCATGCATCCGTTGCTATCTTTAGTGCCATGCAATCTGTGCGTTTGTGCTATGCATGTAACTACTATCTGTAGCTTGTTGTTTCCTTTAAATACTCAAGCAATACATCAGAAAACGCAGCCCGGTTATTGCAGCACCAAACACCTGTGTTCATTGTGTTCTTGAGTGCGCGTTTGTGTGTTCGCTGGCGGCGAAAGATTGCCGGTGATCCACGACAATTGGTATCAGAGCTCTTACGCTCCCGGAGCCGTCATGTCCGTCCAGTTGGATCGTTCGCCATCGCCCCCTCCCCGACGTCGGGTATCGCACTCACCTGCACCGCGTCGAGGGCGCCATCGCGGTGGCGAAGTCGTCATCGAGCGCGTCGTCAAGGAGGCGGGCGGCTCGGTCCAGTACCCAATGCTCACGCGCACCAATTACCAGGAATGGTCTTTGTTGATGCGCGTGAACCTGCAGGCCCAAGGGCTATGGCAGGCCGTCGAACCGGAGGAAGGTGAAGTCGTCGAGTACCGCGAGGACCGCCTCGCGCTGGCGGCCATCTTGCGCGCGGTGCCGCCTGAGATGCTCGGGTCATTGGCACGCAAGCGCACGGCGCGTTCCGCCTGGGAGGCGGTCAAGACCGTCTTGGCGTCGGCGTGCGGCAGCGTCGTGGCGCTAACACGCAACAGCTGCTCAAGCAGTTCGGGGAGATCACGTTCAAGGAGGGGGAGTCGGTCAGCGATTTCTCACTCCGGATTGTGAGCCTCGCCAACAACATCCGCATCCTCGGCGGCGACGTCACCGATGGAGAGATTGTGAAGAAAATGCTACAGGTCGTCCCCGAGAACCTTGAGCAGATCGCGTACTCCATCGAGACTCTTCTCGGCGTGAACCAGCTCTCGTCGAGGAGGTCACCGGCCGTCTCACGCGCCATCGGCGGCCGGATGAAAAGCGAGCACCGTCGCGCCCGTCTCGGCGGCAGAAGGGCCGTCTTCTTCTCGCCGAGGAGGACTGGCTGACGCGGTTGAAGCTGCGCGACAACGGCGAGGCCGGTGGCTCCAACAACGGAGCGGCAAGAAGCGCGGCAAACCACGTCGTGGCGCGGCGGTGGCGGCGTGCGTGAAGGCAAGGTGGCTCGTCATCAAGCGGGTCGGCCCAGAGAACACGGCGGACGGTGCCATAATCGCAACAAAATTGGCCATTGGGCGAGGGACTGCCGCAGCAAGCAAAAGAAGCAGGCACATGCCCACGTTGCGGAGGGTGAAGAGGATGAGCCAACTCTGCTGATGGCACATGCGACCATCTCTTCACCACCCGCTCAAGTTGCCGCGCCGCCCACCGAGGTGATTCGAACTCCAGCTCCGCCCACATTGTCGCGTCACGTCGAGATCCACGAGGACAAGGTCTTTGCGCAGCTCGGATCGCGGGAGGACCAGGACGATCGTCGATGGGTGCTCGACACCGGCGCCACCAACCACATGACGGGCGTGCGGACTGCTTTCTCCGACCTCGACGGGGGAATATGCGGCACCGTCCGTTTCGGCGATGGATCCGTGGTAGAGATTGAAGGACGCGGCACGATCATCTTCAGTTGTAAGAACGAAGAGCACCGCACGCTGATGGGGGTGTACTACATTCCCCGTCTGACGGCAAACATCATCAGTCTTGGTCAGCTGGAGGAGGCTGGATGTCGGATCGAGATCTACTCCGGCGCCCTACGCATCTACGATCAACAACGCGACCTTCTTGCTCGGGTGCATCGTTCTGCATCGCGCCTCTACATCCTGGAGCTCTGCATCGGGCGGCCGGTGTGCCTGTCGATACGTAGTTCGGAGGTGGCCTGGCGCTGGCATGCGAGGTACGGGCACCTCAGCTTCAAGTCATTACGCACACTCGCCCAACGGAAGTTGGTGCGTGGGTTGCCGCCGCTTGATCAGGTCGATCAGGTGTGCGACAGCTGCCTCGCCGGCAAGCAAAGGCGCACGCCGTTCCCTGATAAGGCGCAACGACGAGCGGAACACGTCCTCGACCTCGTCCATGGTGATTTGTGTGGGCCCATCGTGCCCACAACTCCAAGTGGTAACAAATATTTTCTACTGCTTGTTGATGATTTGAGCCGGTACATGTGGCTCTACTTGCTGTCAAACAAAGATCAGGCATCGGCGGCGATCAAGAACTTCCAGGCGGCCGTGGAGGTTGAGTCAGGGAGGCGGCTCAAGGTCCTCCGCACTGATCGTGGGGGGGAGTTCACCTCCGTTGAGTTCGGCAATCTTCGCGCCCGGCGGCGTCAATGGCGACTCACCGCCCCTACTCACCACAGCAGAACGGGGTGGTAGAGCGCCGCAACCAGAGCATCGTCGGCATGGCGCGGTGTATGCTCAAGGCGAAGCGGCTTCCCAGTTACTTCTGGGGTGAGGCCGTGAACACCGCAGTCCACGTCCTCAATCGCGCCCCGACACGCGCGCTCAACGGCAAGACCCCATTTGAGGCTTGGCACGGCGAGCGCCCCACCGTCCACTACTTCAGGACTTTTGGCTGCATCGCCCACGTCAAGTCCACACGGCCGGGACTCAAGAAGTTGGATGATCGTAGCACGCCGACCATCTTCGTCGGCTACGAGCATGGCTCCAAGGCCTACCGCTGCTACGACCCTCCACTGGCGTATCATTGTGTCACGCGACGTCGTGTTCGACGAGGCGAGACAATGGAGTCAGGCGAAGCAACGGTGATCGAGCGACGGCGAGCCCTTCAGCGTTGAGTACACTACGAGTACTTCTCGACAGACGTCTCGAGTTGATGCGGCATCACAAGCTCACATGTCTCCATCGCCCACGCCAACACCGGAGCAGTTCGCGCCTACGACGTCACCCACGAGTACGCCGATCGAGTTTGTCTCGCCACCAGCTGATCCAGAGGAGTACTTGGACGTGGACCACGACGATGCTCCACCGGTTCCGCGCCATCGACGCCATCATCGGACCACCTCGCCACCGAATTGTGCCCCGGGTACTCGACGAAGAGTTGCAGTTCACCACGGCAGACGAGCCTGTCTCCTTCAGCGAGGCAGAGCGCGAGGCAAGCTGGCGTCAAGCGATGCGCGAGGAGATGAAGTCGATCGAAGACAACAACACGTGGGAGCTTACCGCGCTCCCCACTGGGCATCGTGCGATCGGGCTCAAGTGGGTCTTCAAAGTGAAGCGCGATGAGCACGGCAATGTCATCCGGCACAAGGCGCGTTTGGTCGCCAAAGGCTACGTTCAACGTGCAGGAATCGACTTCGACGAGGTCTTCGCTCCTGTCGCACGAATGGAGTCCGTGAGGGTGTTGCTGGCTCTGGCGGCCCACGATCACTGGGAAGTCCACCACATGGACGTGAAGAGCGCCTTCCTCAACGGCGACCTCAAGGAGGAGGTGTACGTAAGCCAGCCATTGGGTTTTGTTGTCAAGGACAGCGAGCACAAGGTACTGCGTCTTCGCAAGGCGCTGTACGGTCTCCGACAAGCACCGAGGGCCTGGAATGCCAAGTTTGATGCGTCCATGGTGTCACTTGGTTTCCAGAGGAGCAGCTCCGAGCACGGGGTGTACATGCGGAGCCGAGGGCCATCGCGGCTGGTCGTCGGGGTCTACGTCGACGACTTGATCATCACCGGCACCAGCAGCGATGAGATCATGGCGTTCAAGCTCGAGATGAAGCACGTCTTCCTCATGAGCGATCTCGGGCTGCTGTCGTACTACCTCGGCATCGAGGTAAACCAAGGGCCAGGCGGTATCTCGCTCTGCCAATCTGCCTATGCAGGGAAGCTACTTGAGCGGAGCGGCATGAGCACCTGCAACCCCAGTCTGGCGCCGATGGAACCAAGGCTCAAGTTGAGCAAGGAGAGCACTGCTCCACTGGTGGACGCCACCGTCTGACGACGCGTCATCGGCGATCGCGTTACTTGGTGCACACCCGGCGGATCTTGCCTACGGTGGGTTATCTAAGCCGTTTCATGGAGAAACCACACGAGGACCATCTCAACGCGGTGAAGCGCGTGCTACGGTACGTAGCGGGAACGCGTGACTATGGTCTTCACTACGCTAGGAGGGAGGATGAACGAGCTCGACTGGTTGGCTATAGTAGCGTCACGGACGCGCTGCACGCCGACGCGCACGGTCTTGACCGCCTCCCAGGCGGAACGCGCTGTGCGCTTGCGTGCCAATGACCCGAGCATCTCAGGGGGCACCGCGCGCAAAATGGCCGCCAGCGCGAGGCGGTCCTCGCGGTACTCGACGACTTCACCTTCCTCCGGTTCGACGGCCTGCCATAGCCCTTGGGCCTGCAGGTTCACGCGCATCAACAAAGACCATTCCCGGTAATTGGTGCGCGTGAGCATTGGGTATCTGACCGAGCCACCCGCCTCCTTAACGCGCGCTCGATGGCGACTTCGCCATCGCGATGGCGCCCTCGGCGCGGTGCGTGTGAGTGCGATACCGACGCGGGGAGAGGCGATGGCGAACGATCCAACTGGACGGACATGACGGCTCCGGGAGCGTAAGAGCTCTGATACCAATTGTCGTGGATCACCGGCAATCTTTCGCCGCCAGCTAACACGCAACAGCTGCTCAAGCAGTTCGGGGAGATCACGTTCAAGGAGGGGGAGTCGGTCGACGATTTCTCACTCCGGATTGTGAGCCTCGCCAACAACATCCGCATCCTCGGCGGCGACGTCACCGATGGAGAGATTGTGAAGAAAATGCTACAGGTCGTCCCCGAGCACCTTGAGCAGATCGCGTACTCCATTGAGACTCTTCTCGACGTGAACCAGCTCTCCGTCGAGGAGGTCACCGGCCGTCTGCGCGCCATCGAGCAGCGGATGAAAAAGCGAGCACCGTCCGCGCCCGTCTACGACAGCAAGGGCCGTCTTCTTCTCGCCGAGGAGGACTGGCTGACGCGGTTGAAGCTGCGCGACAACGGCGAGGCCGGTGGCTCCAACAACGGAGCGGCAGAAGCGCGGCAAACCACGTCGTGGCCGCGGCGGTGGTGGCGGCGTGCGTGAAGGCAAGGGTGGCTCGTCATCAAACGGGTCGGCCAAGGAGAACACGGCGGACCGGTGCCATAATCGCAACAAAATTGGCCATTGGGCGAGGGATCGCCGCAAAGCAAAAGAAGCGAGCCGCAGGCCCACGTTGCGGAGGTGAAGAGGATGAGCCAACTCGCTAATGGCACATGCGACCATCTCTTCACCACCCGCAAGTTGTTGCCGCCGCCGCCGAGGTGATTCGAACTCGGCTCGCCCACATTGTCGCGCCACGTCGAGATCCACGAGGACAAGGTCTTTCGCGCAGCTCGGATCGCGGAGGACCGGGACGATCGTCGATGGGTGCTCGACACGGCGCCACCAACCACATGACGGGCGTGCGGATCGCTTTCTCCGACCTCGGCGGGAATCTGCGGCACCGTCGCCGGCGATGGATCCGTGGTAGAGATTGAAGGGCGCGGCACGATCATCTTGATTGTAAGAACGACGAGCACCGCCGCCGATGGGGTGTACTACATTCCCGTCGGCGGCAAACATCATCGATCTTGGTCACCGGAGGAGGTCGGATGTCGGATCGAGATCTACTCCGGCGCCTGCGCATCTCACGATCAACAACGCGACCTTCTTGCTCGGTGCGTCGTTACGCATCGCGCCTCTACATCCTCGGAGCTCGCGACGGGCGGCGGTGTGCTCGCCGACACGTAGCTCGGAGGTGGCTGCGGCGGCATGCGAGGTACGGGCACCTCAGCTTCAAGTCATTGCGCACACTCGCCCAACGGAAGTTGGTGCGTGGGTTGCCGCCGCAATCAGTCGATCGGTGTCACGGCACTGCCTCGCCGGCAAGCAAAGGCGCACGCCGTTCCCTGACAAGGCGCTGCGACGAGCGGAACATGTCCTCGACCTCGTCCACGGTGATCTGTGCGGACCCATCACGCCCACAACTCCAAGCGGTAACAAGTACTTCCTACTGCTTGTTGATGATTTGAGCCGGTACATGTGGCTCCACTTGCTATCAAGCAAAGATCAGGCATCGGCGGCGGTCAAGAAATTCCAGGCGGCCGTGGAGGTTGAGTCAGGGAGGCGGCTCAAGGTCCTCCGCACCGATCGTGGGGGGGAGTTTACCTCCGTGGAGTTTGGCGAGCACCTGCGCGGCGCGGCGTCGGCGGCGACACACGCCCCTACTCACCGCGCGAGCGGGGTGGTTGAGCGCCGCAACCAGAGCATCGTCGGCATGGCGCGGTGTATGCTCAAGGCGAAGCAGCTTCCCAATTACTTCTGGGGTGAGGCCGTGAACACCGCAGTCCACGTCCTCAATCGCGCCCCGACACGCGCGCTCAACAGCAAGACCCCATTTGAGGCTTGGCACGGCGAGCGCCCCACCGTCCACTACTTCAGGACTTTTGGCTGCATCGCCCACGTCAAGTCCACACGGCCGGGACTCAAGAATTTGGATGATCGCAGCACGCCGACCATCTTCGTCGGCTACGAGCATGGCTCCAAGGCCTACCGCTGCTACGACCCCTCCACCAAGCGAATCGTTGTATCGCGTGACGTCGTGTTCGACGAGGCGAGACAATGGAGCTGGGGCGATGAAAGGAGCGTTGATCCGGGCGACGGTGAGCCCTTCAACGTCGAGTACACCACTGAGTACTTCTCCGACACGCCTCGAGCCAATGCGGCATCACCAGTCCCTGCACCCATGACGCCGCCGAAGCTATTCGCGCCCACAGCGTCACCCGCGAGTGAGCCGATCGAGTTCGTAAGTGTCGTGGATCACCGGCAATCTTTCGCCGCCAGCGAACACACAAACGCGCACTCAAGAACACAATGAACACAGGTGTTTGGTGCTGCAATAACCGGGCTGCTTTTTCTTGTATATTGCTTGCTTATTTAAAGAGTAGCACAAGGAACGTCTGCATGATGACCACTAAACGAATGAATGCATAGTGTTCTGCATGATGACTAGTAACTGACTAAGAATAGTAATGCATGGCTGCATGGCATGGCTAACGCCCAGTTTAAGGCATGGCACTAATGCAAATAGGAAACGGAAATAATCAAATGGAACTGCTCCACTCCTGATGTGAAACGGAAGGAAATAATCAGAGAATTGGTAATCTTTGGAACGGTGAGCCGCTTGGAGTAATTTCAACATTTCTCCCCCCTAGTCCTTGCTGTGCTCACCGATCTTGTTGACGCCAATCAACGCACGCAGTTGCTGAAACCGCACACGTCCAAGCGCCTTGGTCAGAACGTCCGCTAGCTGGTTCTCTGTAAAAATGTGCTGAAGGACGATCTTGTTCCCGTCGATGCACTGCCGAATGTAGTGGTAACGAGTGTCGATATGTTTGCTTGATGCGTGAAAGACGGGGTTCTTCTTGAGGCGATGGCGATCGGTTGTCCACCTTGAGCTCGGTGCTCGGACTCGTCCGACCATGTCATACACGAGCCGAGCTAGCCAGACGCCTTGGCAGGCTGTTGTAGCCGCCGCAATGTATTCCGCCTCGCATGAGGACAGAGCCACCACCTTCTGCTTGGAGGACTGCCAGGTGATGGGGTTGCCGCTGAGGAAGAAGATGACGCCGCTGGTACTCTTGCGCGTGTCGACGTCGCCCGCCATGTCGGCGTCACTATAGCCAACCAGTCGAGCTCGTTCATCCTCCCTCCTAGCGTAGTGAAGACCATAGTCACGCGTTCCCGCTACGTACCGTAGCACGCGCTTCACCGCGTTGAGATGGTCCTCGTGTGGTTTCTCCATGAAACGGCTTAGATAACCCACTGTGTAGGCAAGATCTGGCCGGGTGTGCACCAAGTAACGCAGTCCGCCGATGACGCGTCTGTACTCGGTGGCGTCCACCAGTGGAGCAGTGCTCTCCTTGCTCAACTTGAGCCTTGGTTCCATCGGCGCCAGACTGGGGTTGCAGGTGCTCATGCCGCTCCGCTCAAGCAGCTTCCCTGCATAGGCAGATTGGCGAGCGAGATCCGCTGGCCCTTGGTTTACCTCGATGCCGAGGTAGTACGACAGAATTCGAGGTCGCTCATGAGGAAGACGCACTTCATCTCGAGCTTGAACGCCATGATCTCATCGGCTGCGGTGCGGTGATGATCAAGTCGTCGACGTAGACCCCGACGACCAGCCGCGATGGCCCTCGGCTCCGCATGTACACCCCGTGCTCGGAGCTGCTCCTCTGGAAACCAAGTGACACCATGGACGCATCAAACTTGGCATTCCAGGCCCTCGGTGCTTGTCGGAGACCGTACAGCGCCTTGCGAAGACGCAGTACCTTGTGCTCGCTGTCCTTGACAACAAAACCCAACGGCTGGCTCACGTACACCTCCTCCTTGAGGTCGCCGTTGAGGAAGGCGCTCTTCACGTCCATGTGGTGGACTTCCCAGTGCTCGTGGGCTGCCAGAGCCAGCAACGCCCTCACGGACTCCATTCGCGCGACCGGAGCGAAGACCTCGTCGAAGTCGATTCCCGCACGCTGAACGTAGCCTTTGGCGACCAAACGCGCCTTGTGCCGGATGACATTACCATGCTCATCGCGCTTCACTTTGAAGACCCACTTGAGCCC
Organism: Hsuehochloa calcarea; assembly: GCA_036346395.1. Lineage (NCBI taxonomy): Eukaryota > Viridiplantae > Streptophyta > Magnoliopsida > Poales > Poaceae > Hsuehochloa > Hsuehochloa calcarea. The sequence goes on along the minus strand of CM070593.1, from coordinate 48,961,689 downwards.
GATCGCACGATGCCCAGTGGGGAGCGCGGTAAGCTCCCACGTGTTGTTGTCTTCGATCGACTTCATCTCCTCGCGCATCGCTTGACGCCAGCTTGCCTCGCGCTCTGCCTCGCTGAAGGAGACAGGCTCGTCTGCCGTGGTGAACTGCAACTCCTCGTCGAGCACCCGAGGCACAATTCCAGGCGGCGAGGCTGGTCCGATGACAGTGTCGATGGCGCGGAACCGAAGTGGAGCATCGTCGTGGTCCACGTCCAAGTCCTCCTCAGGATCAGCCGGTGGCGATACGAACTCGATCGGCTCACTCGCGGGTGACGCTGTGGGCGCGAATAGCTCCGGCGGCGTCATGGGTGCAGGGACTGGTGATGCCGCATTGGCTCGAGGCGTGTCGGAGAAGTACTCAGTGGTGTACTCGACGTTGAAGGGCTCACCGTCGCCCGGATCAACGCTCTTTCATCGCCTACTCCATTGTCTCGCCTCGTCGAACACGGCGTCCACGCGATACAACGATTCGCTTGGTGGAGGGGTCGTAGCAGCGGTAGGCCTTGGAGACATGCTCGTAGCCGACGAAGATGGTCGGCGTCTTTGCGATCATCCAACTTCTTGAGTCCCGCCGTGGACTTGGCGTGGGCGTGCGACCAAAAGTCCCGAAGTAGTGGGCGGTGGGCGCTCGCGTGCCAAGCCTCAAATGGGGTCTTCTTTGTTGGCGCGCGTGTCGGGCGCGATTGAGGACGTGGGCTGCGTGTTCACGGCCTCACCCCAATAATTGGGAAGCGCCGCTTGAGCATACACGCGCCATGCCGACGATGCTCGGTTGCGGCGCCAACCACCCCGCTCTGCTGCGGTGAGTAGGGCGGTGAGTCGCCGGGCCGCGCGCTTCGGCGCGAAGCTCGCCAAACTCCACGGAGGTAAACTCCCCCCCACGATCGGTGCGGAGGACCTTGAGCCGCCTCGACTCAACCTCCACGGCCGCTGAATTTCTTGACCGCCGATGCACGATCTTTGCTTGATAGCAAGTGGAGCCACATGTACCGGCTCAAATCATCAACAAGCGATGGAAGTACTTGTTACCGCTGAGTTGTGGGCGTGATGAGTCCGCACGCATCACCGTGGGCGAGTCGAGGACATGTTCCGCTCGTCGCGCGCTTTGTCGAGGACGGCGTGCGCCTTTGCTTGCCGGAGGCGTACCGCCGCGACACCGATCGACTGATCAAGCGGCGGCAACCCACGCACCAACTTCCGTTGGGCGAGTGTGCGCAATGACTTGAAGCTGAGGTGCCCGTACCTCGCATGCCAGCGCCAGGCCACCTCCGAACTACGTATCGACAGGCACACCGGCCGCCCGATGCAGAGCTCCAGGATGTAGAGCGCGATGCGAGCAGACGCACCCGAGCAAGAAGGTCGCGTTGTTGATCGTAGATGCGCAGGGCGCCGGAGTAGATCTCGATCCGACATCCAGCCTCCTCCAGCTGACCAAGACTGATGATGTTTGCCGTCAGACGGGGAATGTAGTACACCCCCATCAGCGTGCGGTGCTCGTCGTTCTTACAACTGAAGATGATCGTGCCGCGTCCTTCAATCTCTACCACGGATCCATCGCCGGCGGACGGTGCCGCAGATTCCCCGTCGAGTCGGAGAAAGCGATCGCGACGCCCGAGTCATGTGGTTGGTGGCGCCGGTGTCGAGCACCCATCGACGATCGTCCTGGTCCTCCCGCGATCCGAGCTGCGCAAAGACCTTGTCCTCGTGGATCTCGACGTGGCGCGACAATGTGGGCGGAGCTGGAGTTCGAATCACCTCGGCGGGCGGCGCGGCAACTTGAGCGGGTGGTGAAGAGATGGTCGCATGTGCCATTAGCAGAGTTGGCTCATCCTCTTCACCCTCCGCAACGTGGGCCTGTGCCTGCTTCTTTTGCTTGCTGCGGCAGTCCCTCGCCCAATGGCCAATTTTGTTGCAGTTATGGCACCGGTCCGCCGTGTTCTCCTGGGCCGACCCGTTTGATGACGAGCCACCCTTGCCTTCACGCACGCCGCCACCACCGCCGCGGCCACGACGTGGTTTGCCGCGCTTCTTGCCGCTTCCGTTGTTGGAGCCACCGGCCTCGCCGTTGTCGCGCAGCTTCAACCGCGTCAGCCAGTCCTCCTCGGCGAGAAGAAGACGGCCCTTGCTGTCGTAGACGGGCGCGGACGGTGCTCGCTTTTTCATCCGCTGCTCGATGGCGCGCAGACGGCCGGTGACCTCCTCGACGGAGAGCTGGTTCACGTCGAGAAGAGTCTCAATGGAGTACGCGATCTGCTCAAGGTGCTCGGGGACGACCTGTAGCATTTTCTTCACAATCTCTCCATCGGTGACGTCGCCGCCGAGGATGCGGATGTTGTTGGCGAGGCTCACAATCCGGAGTGAGAAATCGTCGACCGACTCCCCCTCCTTGAACGTGATCTCCCCGAACTGCTTGAGCAGCTGTTGCGTGTTAGCGTCACGGACGCGCTGCACGCCGACGCGCACGGTCTTGACCGCCTCCCAGGCGGAACGCGCCGTGCGCTTGCGTGCCAATGACCCGAGCATCTCAGGGGGCACCGCGCGCAAAATGGCCGCCAGCGCGAGGCGGTCCTCGCGGTACTCGACGACTTCACCTTCCTCCGGTTCGACGGCCTGCCATAGCCCTTGGGCCTGCAGGTTCACGCGCATCAACAAAGACCATTCCTGGTAATTGGTGCGCGTGAGCATTGGGTACTGGACCGAGCCACCCGCCTCCTTAACAACGCGCTCGATGACGACTTCGCCACCGCGATGGCGCCCTCGACGCGGTGCAGGTGAGTGCGATACCCGACGTCGGGGAGGGGGCGATGGCGAACGATCCAACTGGACGGACATGACGGCTCCGGGAGCGTAAGAGCTCTGATACCAATTGACGTAACCGTGCCATCAAACACGGTCCTGGCGAGCGCAACCTCCTCGAACTTGGCATAGAGGTTAAGCGACCCGGTCTGCACGTATGGGCTCGGCTCGAGCCCCTGGCGGAAAGCCTGCGAGTGCAGCTGCCGGCCCTCGCCGAGAGTCGGCACGGCGGCACACGCCTTGAGCGCGAACGCGAGCGTGGTGACCCCGAGCGCAACATGCTGCGGTAGACCAGAAAGGGGTCCGCGCTGGGGTTCGTTGGGCTGGAGAGCGCGCGGACGAGGGAATTGTAGCAGAAGGCGGTCGGGTGGGGGATTTGGTCAAACAGATTGCGTGCGTAGGAGGAGGAGGCGGCGGTTGTGGCGGTGACGCAGGAGGCATGGAGCTTGGAGAGCGCAAAGGCGGAGGTGAGGCGCGGGAGGCGGAACCTGACGAGGTGCGCGTGGGCGCCGCGGAGCGCGAGGAGGTCAGGGCATTGGTGGATCAACAAGACGATGGGGCTTCGAGGAGGTGGCGCGGGAGGGAGCGAGGCGGCCTCGCGCGGGAGGGAGCGAGGCGGCCTCGCGCGGTTTGAGCTGGTGGTGCATGCGGGGCCGGCGGACGGCGGTGCGTTTTTTGGGAGCCCAAGGAGGACGTGGAATGCTCGTGCTGGGCTGGTGATTCGTGAGTCTTAACCGTTAAGAAATCTCAGTCAAAAAGACTAAACCGTCAATTACCGATCACTATTCACCGTTGATGCTAGATCTGTAAGTTTACTCCTAATCCTGTTGATGCTAATTAATCCGGTCGATTAATTTTGCTAATTACCGATCACTATTCAACGTTCTTGATATTAATGTTCATACGTGCGAATTTTTTTTGGGCAACCATCGCGGGCCACCACCTCTACCAGCCAGAACATCGACCGCGCGCCGTTAAACACCGCGTGTCGCCGCGCCGTCAAGGTCGATCATTGTTGGCTCGCGCTGAGCCGCCAGTCGCGCCACGCCCACCCACCGCACCAGCCATGCGCCGCGCCGCGCCTCCATCCACCTGCGCGCTCGCTACACGACGCCTGTGCCACGCTTGCCGCATCGTGCTGCGTGCATGAAGCGCCAGCCGTCGCCGTCTATGTGGACGGAAACTCGAACCCCCGCCCCTCTTTGATAGCAGGTCGATTCAGACTAGTGGTCGGCTCGAGCCATCAACTCGTAAACCGGATAAAAAGGAGAATAAAAGAGCTAGAGAAAAAAGAGAAATCCCAAAACTTTGCAAAAAGCCCCTTGGAGTTATGAAAATTATGAGAAAACTTTCGCAGATAAGGAAATTTTGTGAAAACTCCCCTAGAGTTTGGGAAATTTACTATGGATTTTGAATTTTTATATATTCTTACATAATAACCCCTCGGGAATCCGATTTTTACGACAGATTAGTATGTCTTATGGTTATTGTGTATTTTTGACCCTCGATTTATGGTTATTTGCTGTAATATTATTTTATTTTATGCAATAAACTTAATTTAATCCTAGAAACTAAATTTCTAAGGTATATCAGTTTCCATAAATTAATAAAACCTTAGACCTAGTACACCTTGGAAGCATAATATTTTTTATGGTTTATTTTTTCCATGGTATTATGTGTTTGGGAAATTAATTGAATTTTAAAAATTGCTCCAAGGCCTTAAAAAATTATCAGAAAAATCCTAAAAATATCAGAAAAATTCTAAAAAATGTATAAAAAATTATCTACTTAATAGATAAAATTAAATTTTACTATTTTGCACTTGTTTCATGCATTTAAAATGTTTTACCAGATATAAACATATAAAAACTTGCATAAATTGAGTATGATATGTTAGACATCACTAGATGGAAATTTGATTTCCCTAGATGGCAGCAACTATATCATCTTGGTTATCTCCATGTTATACCATTGTCGAGCCTGCCGCTGGCACACCTGAACCTGCTGCCGCTGAAAAGGCAAAGGCTGCAGTTTATGAGGTACCACCTCCACTGTGCTATTAAGAATGACAACGTGGTGACCAAGTGTGATCCGCTGGTTCTATGGTTTTATCTACAAGAATGCATGCAAAGTCTAATTATGCTCCTACAGACACACGTACCTAGGACTAGAAGTCCATAAAAAGCATCGATAAGCCTATGGTATATTCTATAGAGACCTGTAGAAATCTCATAGTTATCTATTAACTTTGTAAACTTGTCGTTTTCTTACACGAGTTGCATTAGTAGTATAGATTCATCTCATGTCGAGCTTGGTCCTACTCCTACTGAGCATTTCTTATCTTTTGCTTTAGGCTTAAACCTTATGCATTAGATTGTTATTTCCCAGATGACACAAATAAATTAATGGTCCGATTTGTTCTATTAAAGTCTTATCTCCTGTTGAGTAGTTGATTTAATATGCTTAATACAACATGTTGCTATTAGCATATTTTTACCTGTAGTAAAATAATTAATCTAGCATGGAATAAATTTTGTAAACAACATGCTTAAAAATTGAAAATATGTTGCCACGCCTTGCTAACAAAGTACTGTACATGTGCTCTTGATATCTAATAAGCCTCAATTCACTAGCTTGTAGTGTACGGATGCCCAGATGGCAAAAGAGATAATTTTTCTCAGTGGCACTAGACCAAACATAGTAATATGTTGATCTATGATGAATCACTTTAGCTAGAAAACACCATATTGTCGGGACCCTAGATTTCTGAATACGAGCCCTCTGTGTATTCTGAACTAGTCATATGATCATTAGCTAGTTCACACAGTGACATCATTGATGAAATCATATCCTCGCCTCCGCTGCCAAGGGATGGCCTCTCGTCCCTCTCAGATCGAATTTGGCCACCATGCTCCCCTCGCGCCACTACGCAAAACTGGTGTCATCGCCGGTTGTCTTGGCCGGGAGTGGTTGCGCCGCTACTCCTGGGGTCACCTCCGACGTGATCTAGCTTGGATCACCACTATGGCCTCCCTGCTTTGGTCCCCTAACCTCGTCGTCGCTTGCGCCTCCTCGGCCGTGGTCGATTGCGCTCGCGATGCCACCGCCGTCGTCGTCGAGATGGCAGGATGCCAAGCATCCTAGCGCCTCCAACTGTGGCTTACTTCGCACCGGTGAGTCATCTCCTAATTCTTAAACCCTATTGTGCGGTTGTGTATGTGCTTGGTTTGTGCTTGTGGACTGAGAATGGATGGTTGCATATTGGTCGCTAGGGGCGACGACGACAAAGTTGGGAGTAGAGGCAAGCCGCAGGTGGCAAGGGGTGGTGGCACAAGCTTACTGAAGAGCCGTGTGCGCCGAAGCCGGCGGTGGTCTCTACATGACGTTTGTTGGTAGCGTGGGCCACACATATGTGGAATGATGCATGCTCCTCACCATCCTGCATGGCTCCTACATGACCGTCGATGAGCGTTGCATTTCCATGGATGTTGCCTTCCGCCGCGAGTTGCAATCCCTGCTCGCCGCACGCAGCCACACCTTCTTGCTCTTGTAGCTCCTGATCCGTGGTCACAACAAGGCCTGGCCAGCTCCGACGGCTCCGAAGGGTGCCTGGCTAGGACCCAGCTTTCACCCGCGACACCTGCAGCAGCGGCCGGTTCGTCTCCCTGCCATCCCGTGGCGACAGCCGCAAGGTGTTTGACATGGAGGAAGATATCTATCTTAATAGAAGATAGACACATTGAGCTACTAGAGGTAAGGAGACGCGTTGGATTTTTTTAGATGGCAGATGGCATTGGTAAGTCACACAGTGAGGTGCCTAGCTGCGTAAGTATAGGGGTGAAAACAGGTCAAATACGGGCAGGGGCAGAACTAGAACAAAAATGACCGGGGTTCACTACTTTACCATTCATATAACAACATATATAATTTTCAACCAACATGCTACTAAATAATAATATACCCGGCAACTTTTAGCATCAATAATTCAACATAACCAATGATATGTACAATGATAAAGGAGTAGTGATCAAAATGCTTACCAAGATAAAGAAACTCACTTGTAATATTTGTTAATTGTAGAAAAGTGAAGCAACTAAGGGTGAAATCATGAACAAAAGATAGTCGGCATTGGCAAAATACATCATTCAACCTAAATGACATATAAGAAAAGAACAAAATGAATTAAAATTGTAAAGTAAAAAATGTAGAATGATCGTATCAAAGTAAATACATTACCTTTTAGTATTTACGTTCTTTCAAGTTCATAAAACGATGAACCACGGCGTCATTGGTAACTTCTTCATTTCTTCTTTCTCCACGTAGCAAATCAGACTATCACTCATGAAATCATCACTGATGCGATTGCGCAAATAATTTTTCACAATTCTCATGGCTGAAAAACACCTCTCAATTGTGGTAGTGGCAACATGCAATACTAGTACTAGCTTCAAAAGTCGATAAACCAAAGGATAACAAAGATGTTTTCTTGTCTCCACCATTTTTTGAGAAAGTTGGCCAATAGTCTGTATGTTGGAGAATCTATCATCTACTCGCACATCGGTAATGTAGAGGCAAATGTGATGGTTAAGGTCCCTCAATTCCCTAAAATCAAAATCAATGGGATAAAGTTTAGCAATGCTCATCAAATTATCCAAATTGAAATCATGAAATGAGTCTCTTGGACTCAAAGCGGCCGACCAAACAAGCAAGTTAGAGGTTGTCTCGTTAAAGCGACTATCAAGCTCTTGAAGTAGCCAATCAAGAACATCATTAAAACAATCCACTTCATAATGATGCTTGTTGGTAATTCCAGCTCTTTGTCGTTGTTTCTTTGGATTAACGTAAGCTTCTCCCATTTCCAACTTAGGAATACCATGTTTCTCACAAAATGCATATACTTCACGTAGGGATTCCCACCTATCTCTTCTAAGCTCATCCAAATGCAACCTAGTTGATTTCACACATTTAATGGCATTCACAATGTCTTGATCCTTTCGTTGAAGTGCTAGTGACAAGGTGTTTGTGATTATCAAGATGATCAACATGAGATGCGAATAAAAGACAAAATCAAATGACTGAAAGTACACTAGTAGACCTAATGCTTGATCTCTATTTATTCTGTCATTGTCTTCTTCTTTCACAAATTCTAACACTGTGACAACTGTTGGAAACAAGTCAACCAAACTCTTAAGAGTTTTATAATGGGAACTCCAACGAGTATCTCCGGGTCTTTGAAGACATTATTCTTGATTTAATCTCGTCCTAGTTTGAAGTAGCCCACAACCTAAAGCCTTGTGCACTTGTTCGTGATTGATATCTCGAACCATGTCCCTCCTTTTCGAAGATCCACCCACCACATTCAACAAGAGAGAAATCGTACTAAAGAAATTACTAATGCCTTTATGCTTTCTTACAACGGCCACAACTACTAATTGAAGTTGGTGAGCAAAACAATAAACATAATAAGCTGTGCTACTTTCTCTTATGATCAATGATTGCAAGTCATTGAACTCACCTTGCATATTGCTAGCACCATCATATCATTGGCCTCTAACTTGCTTCAAACTTAACTTATATTCTGCAAATAGAGAATCAATAAAAGACTTAAGGTAGACAGAAGTTGTCTCTTTCACATGAACAAGCCTAACAAAACTCTCCTTTATAATTCGATAACTATCAACATACCGCAAGACCACTGCCATTTGTTCTTTGCAAGAGACATCTCTGGACTCATCAACAAGCAAGCAAAACACATCATGCCCAATTTCTTTGAGAATATAAGAGATGCAAAACAATGAGAAATCTCCATCTGCATGGGAGGAGACACCATAAGACAATTACCTGTAGCATTTTTACCCACCACCTTGCCTAAAGCTGAATCATGCTCTGCTAAGAACTCATAAAATTCCAAAAGTTCCCTTTGTTGTAGGACTCTTTTGACTCATCATGGCCCCAGAAAGGCAATCCTTACTTCAATAACACTCTAGCAACGTCAATTGAGGCATTTAGTGTAGTAAAATAAGCCATCTTCGAAGCTTCATTTTGTGTATAGACAGCAACATCAAGGTGTTGTTCTCTTTTTAACAAATCATCGTAATTTTTCAATGCTTGGTTGTGAACGCTATTCACACCACTTACATGATCTTTCAGTCTAGCTTTCTTGTTCCAACCATTCCAACCATTTATAACAAATGCCTCATACCCACCTTCTTTCTTGTCGCGGTTCCTAAACAAGTAACAACAAAAGCAATATACTATATCTTTGGACTCGCTGTATTCAAGCCAACTCATCAAACCATGCAGGATTAAACCTTCTGTTTTTATCCCCCAAAGTGTGTGTATGGAAAATCATAAGTACGAGGTTGACAAGGCCCATTATCTAAGTACTTTCTTCTTACCATATCTTTTTTATTAGGATGGTAGTCATCTATCATTTTCCTTTGCCGGATCAAATTGAATTTTCTTTTCCCAATTAATAACTTCTGTAGGTGAATTCTGAGCATTAGTAGCACTATTGAGTGCTTTTCTTTTCAGAATTTTTTTATAAATTTGCCTGTTCAATAACAAGAATAACGGTCACAATCACGTGCAATATATCTGCACAACTAATGCCTAATGGTAGTACGAGTTCCTACTTCCTCAATAGTACCATGTAATGATTAATGATTGTAATATACTAATCTAGTAAATAGTAATATTTGCATACTAATGGCACTGCCTACTAAATATATTATATACACGTAACATGATGATTCATGATTGATTGGATAGAGCATGGAGCTACAGCCTACAGCCTAGTAGCCTACAACTACAACTCTGCAAGCCTTAGCCACTAGCCAATTAGCCTACAACACTGCATCCTACAGGAAGAACCGAAGATGGAGAAACCGAAGACCGAAGAACTAAGAAGCCATTAGCCAAGAAATTACCAGAAGAAGCTCCGGTGGCCGGCAAGGTCTTTGGTCGGTCAGTACTCAGGGCCTCAGGTGGGCAGGTGCTGCCGCCTGCTGGGTGCCGGCGGCGTCCCGCGTCGGCGTTCAGCGCTACAGGAACAGGCGGCTTCGCCTTCTCGCCTTCTTAGTTCTCAGGCTCGCCTCTCAGTCTCGACTTCATCGGCAAATGCCAACGAGCGACGGCCGCGTGGGCCTGCGCTGCGCCTGCTAGGCCGGCTACGGCTAGCTTGTCTGCAGACTGCAGCGTACGCTGCGTGCGCTGAGCGAGTGGCCGTGTGGAGCCGCGGGCGTCCGCGCGTGGAGGCTGCTGGCGTGTCACGCGCGTGGGCTGGAAGTCCCGGGTGCACAATTATTTTGCTGAGGGTGCACATATGATACTGAAGAGTTATTCTTCATTATTATTATTTTTTGAATCCGGTGTCCTGTGACATCGGATGGGCTTATTGGGCTCCGCCCATGCTAATCCCATATTTTTACTTCGGATACGATTTTTTTGAGATACGAACACATGGCGGATGCGAATTGGATTCAAATCAATCGCTAATAATTTGATGGATAGTATATATATAAAGAGAAGATATAACTTTACAACGAAATTATCAAATTATACTACATATTAGATAATTATTTATCCTATTTAACAAAATAAATATAATCAAATGTAAATTTATATTATATATTAGTCAATAACTAAAAAATTAAAGAAGATATTAAAAGATACTGATGTTTATACGATATCCTATAAAACATGATGGATAATATCAAATCTGAATCATTTTCCTCTTTGATATGATATCACATCATAGAAAAATTATCCGGTATGTTTTCATACCCTCGCTACGTAAGCAAAGAGGAGCCCGGTTCCCCGGACACCAAACACGTCCAAACCCCCCTGCAAAAGTAAGCCCGAGGAGCCGGTTCCCCGGACAACAAACACCAAAAAATTCCGTTGCTGACAGACAGTGTCCGTCCTACTCCCACCCCTCCTCCACGTTCTCCCCACCTCCTCCACTTTTCTTTTCTTTCCCTGCTCGGAACGAATCCAATCTCTTCTTCCCCGGTCACACGTGCGCCCCTCTAACTCGCTCCCGGTCAACTCCTCCCGCCGGCGCTCCGAAAAGGAACGCGAGACATGCAGATGCGGATCGAAGCACTCCTTCCTTAAACTATTATCTCGTTCTGCTGCAGTTGTCTCCTCCCTTGGTTTAAAGAATTTAGTCCTCGGAGGGGAGGGCCCCCCCAATGGCCGTGCGTTCCTGGGCCTCTTCCGAACCCTTGCCGTATTTGAGAGGTCGCCGCGCGGCGTCGGCTCGTGGGTTTGGTTTTCTTGGCTGGTAGGGAGGGCTGGCTGCAGGCAGGAGTGGTGAGGGTTGGTGGCTGGCTTCTTGGCTGGGGGTTTTGGGATCCTGGGAGAGGCAGGATTGGGAGGTTCTTCGAGTCCGAGGTGGGTATATTTGCCGTGGCATTGTGCATTTGTGATGTGTGTGGTCCTGGAGAGGAGGATTAGGGGTTCAAAATCGCATCTTGATGGAATTTTGATGACATTCGTTGGAAGATTTTTAGTTGTGAAGATTGGTGTGTTCTTGTGTCTCTTCCTACAACGGGTTTGTTCGTTTTGAATCACTTATTTCTTGTTCTTACTTGACATAATTTTTTGATTTATAAGACTATAATCTCAGCTTTCCTGACTGCAACCTGTTATGGTTCAAAGTTTGCATTTTTTTTAATGACCTTATTATGTTTTGTTTTGTGAGGAACGTAACGAGTCTCTCTTGTATTACGCTTTCATCACTTATTTGCTGCTTTGTTAATACCTGATTTGTCCATTTAGTGCCATGTTACTTTTCTAAACACTATGATGAACTGCTTGCAGATTCTTTGTTACATTCGGTTCTTGTGTTCAGACTTGAAACTTAGAAAGAAAAACCTTGTACTAGGTCCAACAATTAGTTGCCTTCACCGGTGAGGAAAAAATGAAGGTGACATGTTGATTGCATTTCCACAATTGGATTACGTAGAGATGAAATACTTGCATTCATAAAACTAGATTTGTATTCTAGGGTTGTGGCCCAAAACTTTTCGAGACAAAGGAGAAGAAAGTTGCAAAGAGGACAGACGGTCCAAGCTGCAATGCCGGTTGGTTCATATTCTTCCTTTCCAAAATATGTATCTATCATTTTTCTTTTTTGGAAAAAAATATGTATCTACCATTAGGGATGCTAGTTGAAAGTTTGCCCTTTACTTTACCCATGGCATATGAAAATACCTTTAGGGGTTGTTTGAATCCTGTGTTTTAGGCTTTTAGCAAAACTAGATTTAATTAAACTAGTTTTAGAGCCTAACCACATACCAGTCTAAAACCTTGTTCAGTTAAAACAGGAAAAACCAGGACAACAAAATCCAGTATTTCAAAAACTAAAAAAATACGAGTTTTATGATAAACGATTCCTACCTGTTTTTCTACAACTCTCAAACAGCAGAATAGCTAAAAACTAACTTTAGCCAAGCAATGCTTTCACTACATGTTTTCCTAACTGAATAACCACTTAAAATATATAGTTGTAAAATTTACCCAAAAACACGTTTTTTTACAAAATTAATTAACAAAACCCACGATTCAAACATCCACTTAGAGCATTAACTATCACCCATCGTTTAAAAAAATGGCATCATTTGAAATTAGGAAGCACACAGCTACACATCAAATGCAGTCTTAGTTTTTTTGACGGGTCAAATGCAGTCTTAGTTTACCTATAGATTACTGTCAAGCTCCACCACATTCATAGAATGAGTTTCGTGTTTATTCTGAACTAATTAAAGTAGCTCCTGCCATTAACCAGTTTACTAAAAATCTTTAGTTTGTCTTGACTGATGAGATCATAGCAGCAACTAACTGTGTCGTGTGCTCCTATGTTACAGCAGGTAAGCTTGGGCCAAGTTCTTCAAAGGTATCATCCTCTTCCCACTTGAGAACACTTTCAGGTACTTTAATATATAGTAAATCCTGTATTTTTTTCTGATTTTATGGATGAATTAAATTGGTCCAATTAAATTGTTAGTGCTTCTACTGGGTTTCTTATGCCGCTTTGAACTAATTGAAACCAGAAGTAAAGAGCATACATCTCAGCCATGTCCTGGCCCAATCTTCTAATAATACAACAACTGAGCCCATCAGGTACAACAGTTGAAATTTCATATCCAATCTTTTTCCCATCCTTTTTATGCCAACCAGACCAAATTCTCTACCCTGGGCTTTCTTTATACAGAATATTTGTCTCTACCTGGAATGTTGGAGGAAAAGCACCAACTGCTGAGCTGAACCTGGATGATTTTCTCCCCCTTGATGATCATTCAGATATTTATGTTTTGGGGTAGATCTTTCACTGATTTTTTAAATAGATATGGAGATATTCCCTGCCAACATTACTAATTACAGTGCCAGTGTTTTCTAATTTTCTACACCTAATGTTTAACCACTGAATATTGTTTCTCATATTATAAAATTCAGTACACAGCTGAAAAAAAGATAAAAGAAGGAAGTTCCTTGATTGCTCTGTGGTAGTAGACTGCCATTGACTCGTTTGGAATTTATATTCAGCAGAATGAATCATAATTTACTTTCAAGTTTTAAGGGTATCTAGTGGATTTTTTCCTTTAACAAAAGCCTTCATGCCATCAATTCTGTAAATTTAATCTTTGAACAGTTTTCAGGAAATTGTTCCTCTCAATGCTGGTAATGTGCTTGTGATAGAAGACAACGAACCAGCTGCAAGATGGCTTGTTCTTATAAACCAAGCACTTAACAGGCCAGCTGACACTGATACCAGTGTCTTTCAGCATCAGCCATCTCCCTCCGTTGACTCTACTTCCTCTCGAGCTTCTTCAAGCCTTGATGCTTCATTCTCTGACCTAACAAAAACAGCAAGTGGTTCCACAATCTTCCAGAAGTCTTTTCTGAAAGCCATTAGTAAATCTTTCATGCCACTCCAGAGAAAACAGCTTAAGGCCTGCAACTGCCCTGTAGAAATGACCAAGTCATCCTACAGGGATACTTGCTTTGGACGTCCACAAGCATATGCTGACGAGACTGATTCCTCAGAAGAGGAAGAGAAAGAGAGCTCAAGGGATTCTTGTGGTTCTGTGCTCAATGAAGCCACTTCTGCTCCCACTGCAAGGGATCAACTAAAATATAATCTCATAGCATGCAAACAAATGGTTGGTATTTTTGTTACTGTCTGGGTGAAGAAAGAACTAGTGCAGCACATCGGCCATCTAAGAACGTCTTGCATAGGGCGAGGAATTCTGGGCTGTCTTGGAAACAAGGTCAGGTCCGAGTCAGATTGAAGTAATCCTGTAAGTAATTATCTTTTTCCTGAATACAGACTTCTTCTACTGCAGGGATGTATATCAGTCAGCATAACACTGCACCAGACAAGCTTTTGTTTCATCTGCAGCCATTTGGCTTCAGGTCAGAAAGAAGGTGACGAATTTAGGAGAAACTCTGATGTTCTAGAGATACTGAGGCTCACACTGTTTTCGAGGATTTGCAGGCGAGCTGGGCGAAAAATCCCAGAGAAAATTCTTGAGCATGAGTAAGAATTTGGTGCCACGTATGCTTGTAAATATTTGTTTCTTGTCAAGTTGGTATTTTCTAATTAATGCACTGTTGGTTTCAGTAAGGTGATATGGTTTGGGGATTTGAACTACCGTATTGCACTGAGCTATGCAGATACGAAAAAGCTTTTGATGGAAAATAACTGGGATGCCCTTTTTGAAAAGGATCAGGTAACTTCTCATTAGAGGAATCTATTCAGTTATAAATCAAATTGAAAACTATTCGTTAAAGAAGGTGAAAAGCAATTTGCTAAACTTTTGTCAAAAGATGGTCCTGCTCTGTGCCAACAAGCATTAAAAACAAAGGAAATCGGAAAAGGTGCCAGGAAATCTTTTGAAAACTTCACCTATTTTCGTTCAAACCACAGTTTTCCTCTGCTACAATTTTCTCCTTCCCTAATGTTTTGTGTATATATTGTTCTTCTAGTTTTCCTCTGCTGCAATTTTCTCCTTCCCTAATGTTTTGTATATATATTGTTCTTCAGCTTAAAATTGAACGGGATGCTGGGCGAGTGTTTAAGGGGTGGAACGAGGGGAAGATATATTTTGCTCCCACATACAAGTACTCCTCTAACTCAGATGCTTATGCTGGTGAGACTGCAACATCAAAGAAAAAGAGAACACCAGCATGGTATGCACCATTTTCAAATTATTTTTGCGTTACAAAGAAGCTCTGATTGGGAAAGTGTAATTATATTAATACTCCATCACACTGTCGCTATAGGTACAAACTTAGCATGTAATGTAATACTTCCATTGCTGCATTTACTACAAGAGTAGGGAGGCAAGACTATTTGGCTTTCCGCAGAGGAAACAACGGAATAGACTAGCTCTCTAATTACTTTCATGCCAAAAATAAATAAAATAAAATAAACACTGCGTAATGTAGTTCTAATATATTATAAGCTAATTTATTAAAGTGCACAGATCGAACTTGGAATGCTCCATCTTCAGTTTTGTGATTTTGTTGTGCAAATGATTTGGCGAAAATTTTCTTCCAATGACTAACTATAAAAATGTTGCTTGTGAGCCATCCTTTGCTTGACTTATTGCATTGCATATCTCTGAAGTAGTTGAACTTGCTCAGGTGTGATAGAATATTGTGGCGTGGAGATGGTATTGTGCAATTATCCTACTACCGCGGGGAGTCCAGATTTTCCGATCATCGTCCTGTCTGTGGAATCTCCATTGCCGAGGTTGAGGTACTAAATAGAAAGACAAAGAGGCGCTCATCTAATGCTGACATGAGAATTGGTGCTGAAGAGCTCTTACCAACCGACAAGAATAAGGTTTGTACTCCATTTCTTGCTCACACACGGTGGTTGTTCTCTAAATCTCTCATGTGCCCATTTGTAGTATGCTCTCTCTGATTCGCTATATTTGTTCATGGCTTCGGAAGTACTTGTTTCAATATATTTGTTCATCAAAGAAATCTAAGGTGTAGTTATAGCATTTCTCTCTCTCTCTACCTAAATGCTTTGGAAGATGTTAAATAGTTGTGATATATCATTTAATAAGGGTGTGTATGGTTATTTTTATTAAGTATTTCTTAAATTTAGTGTGTGTATAGTGGATTGTAGACACATACAGCAGATATAGCGGAACAGAGGGAGTAGTAACTAAATAGGTGTGCATGTGTCAAGCTAGGGAGTCCAGATTCTTTTTTTTGTTGGTTTGCTAACAATAACGAAAATGATTCGTTGTCTAACTAGAGAAGTTTCTGTAACATTTTCTCCTAAGAAACCAGCAACTATCTCAAGAATCGGGCTTAAGTATTTTGAACTCTTAAATAAACGAAATGACTTAAATATATGCATTACAGTCCTGGGCTCATACCAGGGTTCAGATAACCGGTATCAAAATTTTACCAGGGGTCCGGTAAAACCGGAATTTTTTGGTGAATTTTGCCCGAAATTTTCAAATCAAAATTTGAATTAAAAACGGCCGAAAATCACTGAAATTTGGTTGAAAATATGTGCCAAAATTTGTGAAAATAAATTTTGACACAAATTTCTTCTATATTTGACAAAATTAACACAAAACAAATTTTGACACAAATTTCTTCTATATTTGACAAAATTAACACAAAACATTTTTTTCAAAATGGTTTGAAAATTTACCGGGGGATCCGATAGAAACAATTTTATGTGAAAATCAGCCGAAATTTTGAACCGTGACTCATACGTAAGACTGATCATTATGTTCTTAATTCCATTTTGCAGGCACATCACGAAATGTGAGCTCTCCGAAAATATCATAATAACGTGTATGAAGTCATATCAATGCCATACTACAAAAAATAAAAAAGGTATATGTATTAAGCACTCAAGAATCAGTCTGTAAGGCCCTTGTTGAATGGGGGTAAATCCCAGCCGAAACCTCCTCATCCAAACAGGCCCTTGGAGCGGTTATTATACGTCTCAGCGAAAAATGTTTTGGGAGGAAGAAAGGTAATGTTTAATCTGTATAGCAGATTTAGGTATACTTTCCAACGAAATGGTTTGGTTATATACTGTTTTGATATCCAATATTCTTTGGTCCGTATTGGGCAAGCACAAGTGATCCAATGTTGTAGGTCTACTACCCTATCGTAGGTCTGTCCTTTTACTGAGACGGGAACGAACGTCTTGAAATGCATTAAGATAGACTCGTGGATCCGATGGCAATTGCTATGTGATCAATCGAAGCGTGGTAGCAGGTCTTCACATGTACAAGGCAAGGCCCGTGAAGGTGGCCGGTGGCCGGTGGCCGGTGGCAGAACGTCTCCTGCCCACAACGCCTTGCCGACCGCCGAATCCAATGCTTCTTCCGCACACGCCTCTCCACTCTCCACAACTCATCTCCAATACCAACCAATTTCCCTCCCAAAGCTATTCGCAACATTTACATGTGCCGTACGTGACTTGTGAGGCCAGGTAGAGATTAATTAGTGTAATAACATGGAAGGACGGAAGATACGAGGACAATGCTACGTACATAACGTCACAAAATCTAACAAATTGCAGCAAGGAATTATTAGAATTTAGAAGAAACAGGCCCGAAAATCTCATGCATGGAGTTGTACGTATCACAATACACAGCCCGTATGTGTGGCAAGAATGAACAAGAAGAATCGTCGGACTAAACCCCGAGACAAGTCAACTCCCAAACTATCGTGATCTAGAACATCCAGGCGGCCGTGACCGCGAGCGGTAGCGCGGCGAGGGCGATGAGACCGCCGGCGGTGAAGCGGCCGGGAGCGTGGTTAGCCGACTTCGGCGGCGAGGCGAACGGCGGGTTCTCTACAGAAGGCACGAACGGCAAAACCAAAGTCAGCAGAGTGATAAACTGATGCGTGAACGTGACAACTGAGGACACCTAACAATGAAACCACTACAGAACATCTGTTAGCATCAACAGCACACAAATTAAGAGCATGAATGGGCATTTAGTAGAACTATCCTCTATTCTCCGTAGTAGCATCGGCAGAAAGATCGAGAGATTTTGCTGCTAAAATTTGTTGAAGACCAGTTCATTTTCTCTCCTTTTACTAGTGCAAACACTTGTTCTGAGACCTATCTGACAATCATGCAGTCTGGACTCTGGACACCTCCAAGGCACCAATGCTTAATTGTACAAAACTTTCGCCGTGTAAATGATGTGTGCAAAGTAATCACACCAAGTAAAAGCTGGAGTACTAGTAAAAGGACTGAAGAACCAACCAAGGCAAGCAGAGTAGTAATGACTTACCGGGCAATTGTGGTCCAGTAGCGGATGGAGATAAGCCTGTCATTGGCGCTGCAGAAGGCCCCATAGGCACAGGGACTCCAAAAGCTGCATTTTTTTTTGTGTGTGTGTTAACCCAAAGTTACCAGGTAACCATAATTCAATGAAATTTGAAAGGTAAATCACACCATTAGGTTAGCAGAATGGTATTTGGGCAGGGTAATTTGATTACTTTTCTTTGATAATTGGGTAATCACACTGGCACTAAAGCTACAGACAGATATGACCAAAGAAGAAGGAACTTCCATTTTAAGAAGAAATCTCTTTTTCTGTGTAGACAGATGTGGAGGACGGTCTCAGTCTCAACCGGCAAACTCGCCTTGTAAATCCAAATTGTCAATTATCTTTGCTCTTAAAGAAGTGGCAACAGTTCTCTTGCCGCCACTTTAAGGCTTGTTTGAATAACGAGGGATTATGACTAATTTCTTTGGATTGGAAGGAATTTTAGTTTAAATTTCGAGTTAATCCGAAAGAATTGAATCGGATCACAATGTATCCAAGCAAGTCTTCCGGGATCACTTTTCCTAGGAGAATGGAAGAGGAAAAGCATCAGGTGTAATCAGAAAGCCAGGAGTAATACTCAAGATAAGCGAAACGGTTATACACTCCTCCGGTTTATAATTTTTATTCACCTTTGAGGTTTAGTTTTACGGTTTAGCTATTTGTAAGTTGCCTAATTTTTTCTTCTTCTTTAGAGCTAGAACCAAGCAGGTAATACTGATGATTGGACACATGTTTGCTATGGTGGCGAGGAAAAATTATTCATCTTATACACGGAAGTGGTATATATTTTTACGAGCTTATTAAGCCCTCGAGCACATTATAAACCTTCGGTTAACCTACAAGACCCATGGTGTTGACGCAGTAAGAAACAAGATGTATAGACGGAAACCCTGGCAAAAAGAGCCCTTGAACGCGCGCTAGCTTTTCGTCCATGAACAGTTAAGATACGCACTAGAAGGAAACGCCTATATATGTATCGAGCAAGGCGACGGTGCGTACCTTCGCATGCGCTGACGGGCGGCGTGTTGAGGTGGCAGATTCCGGGCAGCGCGAGCGCGCGCTTGTTGTCAACGCTAACGCCGTAGGACTCGGCGCCGCCGGCCAGCAGCTGGCAGAGGCAGACGGGGGTGGACTCCAGCAGCCCCGCCAGCTCCGGGCAGCACGGCTTGTCGGGCTGCCGCGCCGTGCTCCCGCTCTGCACGTACGACAGGCAGTCCGACATGTTGAGGACCGCGTTCATGCACTCCGGGCTGATCCCGGCAGCCGGAGCTGGGGCACCCGCCGGCGCCTGAGCCGCCGCCATCCCCACCGCGAGTGCCACGGCCACGACCACCACCGAGAACACCGCAGACCGCCGCAGCATTGTCATGGGAAGTAGCTGTATACCTGTGGTGGTGGTGGTGGTGCTAATTAAGCTTTCTTGGCTAGCTTATCTTCTCGACTGCTCGTTGAGAAGTGCTCCTACTTGATTAGACTTGGGAATGATGGTACTGTGGAGGCAAGGTTTTGCGTGTGCGCGAGTACATGTGTGTGCTTATATAGTGGCAATGGCAGCGTACATGTGACGGCCAGTGTTGTGGCCGGTGGTGTACCAAACTGGATCCGATCGAGCTGCGTTTGTGGCGTTTTAGTATGTCTTTAGTTAGCTAGCTTTGGCGATCCTTTTGAACAATTGGTCCTAGTTGCAGCAGTGTAGTGCTATTTTTGATCGGTCGCCTTACATCATTTTTAGATACAATATTTCTAATATATAATCTTTAGCACACTCTTTAACACTTATATTTTATAATTTTTCTTTGAAACAGGTATACATGTCAACTAGAGTAGATTAATATATTCTTTTTGTTTCGCATGTACGTCAGTCTTTTCAGAAAGAGACGATATGTGCTCTCTCTCTCTCTCTCCTCTATATATGATTTTGTTAACGTGATATAACTAGAGACGATAATAAATATACTATATGCAATTGCACACATCCATCTCAATAGTTTTTTTTTCTTTTGAAATGAAGCAACGAGAAAAACCAGTTTAAAGAAAGATGCAATTAATTATCGTAAGTTTCTGCACTTTGCACGCAGAATTGCGGATTGAGGTGATTACACGTGTCGTATCATGCGACGCCCGATCGACCATTATTTTTTAGAAAGGACGGATCGAGACTATTATTATGGAATACTATGCGTTGCCACGGAATATATAATGTGCATTTATAAAACAATGATGTAGACAAGGAATATGCCAAGTCTATATAAATGTGACACTAAGCATCTCATGCAGCGTTGATGGGGTGCGACGACGGAGGCGATGTGATTCAAAAACCTACTTTGGCGCACAGTTGTGTGTCGTCAACTTCAATAGATGGTGGACAGTAGTTAGATGGGGCGCGGAGCAGCACTTGTGGTAGCGCGAGCCTTGGGGAGGGGGCGGAGATGTCGGGGGTCAAGGTCACTAGGTGGGGGCCGAGGCGAGATGTTGGGGCAGCGGCGGGATGTGGGGATGATTAGGGGGCGGCGACCGCATGGATGCGAGGAGCGGCAGCGTTATGGGTGGGGTGGCGCACAAATCAAAGGATCGATGTTAGGGGGTGGCGATGGCGTTAGGGTTAGGGGGGCGGCGCCCAGATGCGATGGAAGGCGGCGGTAGGAGGACTCCGCATAGATGCGGAGCGGCGGGCATAGAGAGACGTAGGACATCATAGATGTGAGGAGCGGGCGTCGCAGATGTGGTGGCATTAGAGGCAGATGCGAGGAGTGGCGAGTAGGCGGATGTGAGGAGCAGATGCGACGGTAGGGGAGTGGAGGTGTGCAGATGCAATAGGGGTGGGGCGGGACGGGACGGAGCTGGCAAGGCGATCCCATTGTGCGCGGGGTTCATTGCTTTTTTTACGTGGGTTTGATGATCATCTTGCTGCGCATGGGTAAGTTACGTTGAAAAGGCGTTTTTCTTTTCCCCAATGAATCAAGTAGTATAAGAGCGTGTGAGATGGGCCTCTAACCGCATTGGACACGTTAGCGAAAAATCCATTACGTCGGATCGCGATCAGACGAGCGAGATCACGTGAGAGAGCCCGGGTTAGAAACCCTAAGTAATCCCCTACCTCCCTCTCTCTTCCCATGCTCGAGCCCCGCGCCACGTGCCTTGTCGCATCTCATCTCTCCTCCTTCGCCTCTCGTCCCTTTCCCCTTCCCCCTCCTTCTGTCGCTGCCTTCTCCACTCCGTTCCCTCCCTTCCGTCCTTCCCCTCCCCCACCCTCTCCACCAAACCCGCCACTACCTCCATCTCCCTTCCCCTCTAACGCCTCGCACGTCGATGGCGACGATGGTGGCCGATCGGAGATGTGGAGCGAAAGCAAGGTCGAGGCTTGAACCACGGCCGATGCAGATCGGCCCAACGAGCCTCCGCTTCCGCCTGCCATCCCCTCCCTCCCTCTGTCGATGCCCTCTCTACTGCCCTCCCTCCCCACCCTCTTCACTCCCGCCACCGCCCATCTCCTTCCTCTAACGCCTCGATGATGGCGACGATGGTGGCCAACCGAGATGTGGAGCCAAGGTCGAGGCTTGAACCACGGCCGATGCAGATCGGCCCAACGAGCCTCCGCTTCCGCCTGCCATGCCCCTCCCTCCCTCTGTCGATGCCCTCTCTACTCCCGTCCCCCTCCCCTCCCTTTGTCGATGCCCTCTCCACTCCCGCCCCCTACCTCCCCCGCCGCCATCTCCACCAGACCACCGCCGCTGCCACCTCCATCTCCCTTTCCCACTGGCGCCTTCACGCATCGATGGTGACGTTGGTGGTCGGACGACACGACAAGCCTCTGCCTCCCTCCCCTCCGTTCATCGCCGCCTTCTCCGCTCTCGTCCCCTTCGTCTCCCTCGCCCACCGCACGTCAATGGCGACGGTGGTGATCAACCGGAGATGGAGCGGAAGCGAGGTCGGGGCTCGAGCCACTGCCGATGCAGACCGGTGTGCACAATGATGTCACTCGCATCTGTCTCGCCGGCTCTGTTTGCACACGAGGAGGTTCGCAGACACGGTAGGGTGAGAGCAGGGTGGAGCAGCGGGGGTTCGTTACTGTGTGGAGTAAACTTTTTTTTACCGGTTAAGATAAGAAATGCACTTTTGGATTTCTTGCTGGCTTTGCTAGTGTGCAGGTGCACACTGCACGCCCTCACGGAGCGAGCTACGGTTACCGGAGAATAGAGCTCCAACTTTCCACTAAAAATTTAAGACCAGTGAGGTGTCGTTTGTTTGATTAGGTTTAGATTAGTCAAATCCAACAGTAAAACCGTCCGGTCCATCCTGATCAGTTCCAGAACGATCTCACCGGCTGCTGGCTAGTACCAGTTCGCGGTTAGGAACGGCTACTCCTGAGCACTAATGAATGCGATTATGAATGCGGCTGCACTGTAGTGCTGTACTACTCTGTAGCGCAGCCCATCTCACTGCAGCAGAGCAACTTGGGAATCGGAGCGAACACTCGCTAGCGACCGCGCTTCTTGAATACAAGTCGAACGGCGATGGTTGAGAGGACAACCGACGCCGATGCCATGTGTGTGCGTGCATCAACCTTGAATGCCGCATCAATGCGGGCGGTACGTACAGACAGGCTGCCTGGGACAGGGAACGTGCCGTGTTTGAGCCTTTAGTGTGCTCCAAAAATCAGTTGGGTGAACCAGAAGAAATCCGATCGATCGCTAGCCGGTTCGGTTCGGAGACCAAGCTCTCCTCTGGCGGCATTGATGGGCCGTCCTCGGGAGGGTGAAGAACTGGAGATGAAGATGTAAAAGCGATAGATGCATGTTGTTAGAGTTATATATGTGTTAGAGTAGAACTCTAAATATTTTTAGTTTTTTTATCTGTAATATGTACTTGTATATATACTGCCCCATTAGACTCCCTGATAATACAAATACTATTCCTAACATGGTATCAGAGCGTACCTAGGGTTCCGCCTCGCTTGTCGCCCGCCGCTCTAACGGCATCTCCTCTTGTCGTCGCCCGACGACTCCCGATCGGTCCTCCGATCTCCAGAGCCGTCATCGTCTGCTCTGCCGCCACTGGCCGACACTGCGCTGGTTGTCGTCCGGCTTCTCCGATCGTCAGGCCGCCCGCGCCATTATCATCCAGACAGCGACCAACGGCCGACGTCCTTCGCATCGCCGCCTCCAAGGCCGCCGCCTCGTCGCCTTGTTGCCGCCGCCTCATCGCCTCGTTGCCGCCACCAGGGGAAGCGAAGCCGCAACCGGGGGAAGCCGCCACCGGGGGAAGTGAAGCCGCCACCGGGGGAAGGAGAAGCCGCCACCACCGGGGGAAGGAGAAGCACCGCGGCGGGGGTCGCTGTCGCCGCAGCCGCGAGATCTCGGCTCAAGCCGCCACTAGGGGAAGGAGAAGACGCCGCCGCCAACCGCGAGGGCCGCCACTCGAGGCCGCCATCGCCGCCACCGCAGCGCGCATCGCTGAACCTCCGGCCGCCGCCGCCGCCGCCGCCTCCCCGCCGCCACCGCCGCCCGATGAGCGAGGGCCGCCACCGCCGCCGCTGCAGTCGACGCTGCAGGGGAGGGGGAACCCTAGCCCCCCTGCCCGATTGCTTTTGGGTCGGTTAAAAAGGAGCCGACCGTTTCGACCGGTTAAAAAGAAAAGGAGTCGGTAAAAAAAAAGTCGGTCTGATCACCGCACCGTCCAGCGCCGCCTATTAGACTGCGTTATCTTGGTCGACGCGCCGTCCAGCGCCGCCTACCAATGGGCACCGTTTCTCTTCCTCGTTGTCTGGTGATTTTCGATGGTGTTAATTACACCGATTTTGTGTCTCACATGCGCATCCACATGCGTGGTCTTCGTCTCTGGGGCGTTCTCTCTGGCGATGTCACCTGCCCGCCTTGCCCTATTCCTCCGATGGAGCCTACGTCATTGCGCCGCCTCCGACGGTGACAAGGCCTTTGCCGAAAGCTGGCGCCTTGCTTGATGAGAAGGTCGCCTCGCTACCAAGAGGCTCTAGATTCCTACATGGATCGATTGACTGCCTACACTCAGTGGTGTGACGACGACGCTCGAGCTGCTGCTGTCCTCACCGCCGATGTCGGTCCCCGCCGGAGGGTTGTGGGACTCCTTCGGTGCCCAGATGTGGACTCACCTCCGTCGGCCTTCTGAACCCTCGGAGATGTCCTCTACCGCTGGTGGTTCGCGGAGCACTCTCTTGATGAGGTGATGCTCTCGTTGACGCCTTCTACGCTCGAGCTCTGCATGCGGCGCCACCGGACTCTCTTCGCGACTTCTTGGTTGTCGCTCCTGCTCGTCTTTGCTGGTGTGCGTGCCGACCTAGAGTTTCAGCGTATCTATGAGTTCCTTACTCGTCTTCATCCTGAGTTCGAGCAGAGGCGTGCCCAGCTTATTGCACGCCACCCTCGTGTTACTCTCTTGGAGGCTCTTACCGAGATACGCGCAGAGAAGACTCATCTGAGTGGTGTTGATCTGATGCTACTCCACTCCGTGCTCGCTGCTCGTCCACTTGCTACACCGACTGCTCCGCGTTTCAGTATATTGCCTCCTCCAGCGGCTGCCACGGTGGTGGTGGCCGTCATCCATCTGGAGGTGGCCGTCCTCGCTGCTCCTACTGCGACAAGGTCGGCCACATTGAGTCCCAGTGCTATAAGAAGCAGCGACATCTTTTACGCCGTTCTTCTTCTAGCACTGGCACCGGTGCTTCTACATCGATGACTGCATCGACTCCTTCAGCAGTTTCTCTCACTGAGCAGGAGATAACCAGACTTCGACGACTGCTTGCCGCTTCAAGTTCTCCATTGACAGGTTCTGCAGGTTCTGCTACTGACTCTACGGGACATGAGAAACCACCTTCTACATAGTCATGTACCTCCCCATGGATTCTTGATTCAGGAGCATCTTTTCACATGACTTCTGATTCTTCCACTCTGTCTTTTGTTACACCTCTTGATTCCCCTATCAGTGTGCTTACTGCTGATGGTACCTCTCTTTCTGTCTCTGGTCGAGGACCTCTTAGCAACCCATCTTTTCATATTCCTTCTGTTGCCCATGTTCCTCGCCTAACTATGCAACTTCTTTCTGCTGGACATATTACTAACCTTGGTTGTCGGGTCATTCTTGACTGACTCTTGTTGTGTTCAGGACCGCCACACGGGGGCTCTGATTGGTTCTGGCCCTCGGCGCCTTGACTCACAGCGTCTCTGGGAGCTTGACTGACTTCACCTTCCTTCCGCTGCCACCAGTCTCTCCGCCTCCGCCACTTCATCTACCAGCTCTTCCAACAGTGGCACCACCGTCTTGGTCATCTGTGTGGATCTCGTCTGTCATTTTTAGTCCGTCGTGGTCTTCTGGGGTCTGTCTCATGAGACATATCTTTATATTGTCAGGGCTGTAAGTTAGGGAAATAGATTCAGCTTCCCTATTCTTATAGTGAGTCTGTGTCTCAGCGATCATTTGATCTTATTCATTCAGATGTTTGGGGTCCGGCTCCCTTCCTTTCGAAAGGGGGCCATCGATATTATATCATTTTTATAGATGACTTCTCTCGTCACACTTGGATATACTTTATGTCTTCCCGTAGTGAGGCTTTGTCTATCTATAAACAATTTACCACTATGGTTCGCACACAGTTCTCCACTCCTATTCGAGTCTTTCGTGCTGACTCTGCTGGCGAGTACCTCTCTCATTACCTGCGCAGCTTCCTTACTAAGCAGGGCACTCTCGCTCAGTTCTCTTGTCTTGGTGCTCATGCTCAGAATGGTGTCGCTGAGCGCAAACATCGTCACCTCCTTAAGACGGCTCGTACACTGATGATTGCCGCCTCTATTCCACCTCACTTTTGGGCTGAGGCTGTTTCCACTGCCACCTTTCTCGTCAACATCCAGCCCTCTTCTGCTCTTCAGGGTGAGATCTCGGTTAAGCGTCTCTGTGATCTTTCTCCAGACTACTCTGCCCTTCATCTGTTTTACTGCGTTTGCTACGTTCTCCTTGCACCTCGAGAACGCACCAAACTGACCGCTCAGTCTGTTGAGTGTGTTTTTATGTGATACAGTGCCGAGCACAAGGGCTATCGGTGCTGGGATCCTGTTAGTCGACGGATGCGGATTTTTCGGGATGTGACTTTTGACGAGTCTCGTCCCTTCTACCCACGTCCTGCCTCTCCTTCGGTTTCCTCTGTGGAGTCCGTGTCTTTTTTGACCTTTCCAGATACACCCATCTTTGTCTTGCCCTCGTCCATCCATCCCACTGAGTCTCCACATATATCTTCTGAGGCCTCTCCGTCGTTGTCGCCTCCTGCTTCGTTGCCTGTGGCTCCTCAGGCTCCTTTCACTCTATTTTACACTCGTCGACCTCGTATTGAGGCTCTTCCAGATGAACCATCTTCCCCTGATGTTTTATCTTCTCCTGATGCTCCATCTTCCTCTGATGGGCCATTATCTCCTCGCTACGGTCTCCGCGATCGTCGGTCGATTCGGCCTCCTGCCCGTTTTGGTCTTGCTGGTGCAGCTACCCATGAGTCCGTCTCCTACCGAGATGCTGTTACTCATCCTGAGTGGCAGCATGCTATGGCCGATGAGATTGCTGCTCTCGAGCGTACTGGTACTTGGAATCTTGTTCCATTTCCATCTCACTCTCGTCCCATCACGTGTAAGTGGGTCTATAAGATTAAGACTCACTTTGATGGCTCTCTTGAGCGCTATAAGGCGCGTCTTGTTGCTCGTGGCTTCCAGCAGGAGTATGGTCGTGACTACGACGAGATTTTTGCTCCTGTGGCCCACATGACCACTGTCCGCACTCTTCTTTCGGTGACGTCTGTTCGCCATTGGTCCGTTTCTCAGCTTGATGTGAAGAATGTCTTTCTTAATGGCGAGTTGCGTGAGGAGATCTACATGCATCCGCCACCTGGGTATTCTGTTACTGAGGGTATGGTCTGTCGTCTTCGTCGCTCTCTTTATGGCCTTAAACAAGCCCCTCGTGCTTGGTTTGAGCATTTCTCCTCTGTGGTCACTGCTGCTGGCTTCTCAGCTAGTGATCATGATCCTACTCTTTTTGTCCACACTTCGTCTCGTGGTCGGACTCTTCTTCTTCTATATGTTGATGATATGATCGTCACCGAAGATGATTCTGAGTACATTGCCTTTGTCAAGGCTCATCTGAGTGAGCAGTTCCTTATGTCGGATCTTGGTCCTCTTCGTTACTTCCTTGGGATTGAGGTTACTTCCACTCCAGATGGTTTCTTTATGTCCCAACAGAAGTATATTCAGGATCTTCTTGATCACGCTTCTCTCACTGATCAGCGTACTGTTGAGACTCCCATGGAGCTCAACGTTCATCTCCGGCCTTCTGATGGCGAGCCTCTTTCTGATCCGACTCGCTATGGTCATCTGGTTGGGAGTCTTGTCTACCTTGCTGTTACTCGTCCGGATATCACTTATCCAGTTCATGTTCTGAGTCAGTTCGTTTTCACTCCCACTCAGGTCTACTATAGCCACCTTCTTCGAATTCTGCGATACCTTCGTGGGACTATCTCTCGCCGTCTCTTCTTTCCACGCTCCAGCTCGTTACAACTTCAGGCTTATTCGGATGCTACTTGGGCCAGCGATCCTCCGATCACGGTCTATCTCTGCTTCTTGTGTTTTTGTGGTTCTCTCATTGCACGGAAGACGAAGAAACAGATCGCAGTGTCCGTTCGAGTCAGATCGAGTTGCGAGTTATGGCTCTCTTGACAGCAGAGATTACTTGGCTACGGTGGTTACTTGAGGATTTTGGTGTTTCTGTCACTACACCGACTTCTCTCTTGTCAGACAGTACATGTGCTATCAGTATTGCCCGTGATCCTGTGAAGCATGAGCTCACCAAGCATATTGGTGTTGATGCTTCCTTCGTGAGGTCTTGTGTGCATGATCAGGTGATTGCTCTTCAGTATGTGCCTTCAGAGCTTCAGATAGCAGATTTTTTCACGAAGGCCCAGACTCGAGCACAGCATGACTTCTACCTTTCCAAACTCAGTGTTGTTGATGCACCATGAGTTTGAAGGAGGTGTTAGAGATATATATGTGTTAGAGTAGGACTCTAGATATTATTTGATTTCTTTATCTGTAACCTGTACTTGTATATATACTAACCTATTGACTCCCTGATAATACAAATACTATTCCTAACACATATCATGCCGTAACGAAGATGTCCATCACGGGCAATGTTCATATAGTAGCATTGCATTCATAGCATGCATGCATTGCATTCAGAGCAGAAAGGAAAAGATCGCGGCAACCTTTCCGGAAGGAAATACAGTCGCGTTACATCGGACGCTGCGTGCTTTACGCAATGCCACTGACCTTTAGTCCAGGCCAGGTTAAAAACAAACTTTACTATGCTACACAGCTACAGTCACAATCAGGCTTCATAGCTCCGGTGTGCGCAGGGCGGCGAGATAGGGTACACATTGGCCAGTGACAAGGGACAGAAACCCCCGAGAGAATGCTGTAACTTTTGTGATTTTGAAAAAGACGCTCTCATGTCGAAGGAGCATATAGTATATTCTCAGGATAAAACAGCATTACATGTGCTTTTGTTCGAACAAAAGAACTCAAAGCTCATGCCAATCAGAAAATGTGAATGGAAGCTACAAAAACATTCTGTGTGAATTCGACTATACACCAAAAACACACTTGGGCTGTTGGATACTTGGATTAGTCAAAATTTTCACGCTGAGAAATCTTCTTCAGACGCATTACATTGCCCTGCATTGGCATCCTCATTCCGATCCTTGTCACTTCTTTCAGAACTAGCACCTCATCGTCGTCGTCAATTCAGAGACAAAAAACCGGCCAGTTACCGGCGGTAACCGGTCGGATCCGGTAACGGATTCTAGTTTTCAAATTTTGGCTGGTTTTTAAGCAAATTCAAACGAATTCCATCCGGATTTTTTTCCAGTAAATCCGGTAACCGGTCGATAACCATTTCCAACCAGTCACCGGGAAACTGGCTAGTTCCGGGTTTTTTTAACCCTGGTCTCCATCATCTTCATTGTTGTCACTACTTCCACTTTCACCATCACTTGAGCTAGAGTCTTTTTTATCACCATTTTCCTTAAAATCAAGGCTGCCTTTGGTCGTCTCAGCATTCTGCAAGTCATCGAAGTCTTCTGCAGCAATATTACTTTCAAGTTCAATCTGGTTCACCTTAACACTAGGAAACTCCAAGGGCTTATCAGGCCAGTCCCTGAAGAAATTGTTCAAGACCATGAATTTGAATGTGCGCAGAAGTCTATGCCTGTCCCTCTTGATATCGGAATTAAGAAGCTTCTTTAAGAGGGTTGGTTCCCTGCTCTTGAGCATTGCACCATCATCATGACGAGTATGGTTATGTACCCTGGGTCTTTTAGACTGAAAATCTCTGCGGTCATACGACCGTCTTTTGTTTGTACGGTTTCCAAAACGACAATCCCTGTGTTGAGTTTTCCATTTACTTTTCCTTTCATTGACTTGATCTTCAGTTTCAGATAGATAGCCAGGTGGTAGTTCAGGGAGTTCGAAACCCAATTCTTTCTGCTTTGCTAAAATTTCCTTGAGTTCCTGCACCAAATTAAACAATCGCATGTAAGACCAAAGACCAACGTACGGTTACAGATGGAAATAATGGAACTGCATCATCTAAGGACATATGCCCACCACTTGAATACTGTGGGCAAAACTTCTGCTTAGAGAGCCATTTAAAGAGATTAATTCCTGTTTCCTTTAAAACCTAAAGAAGGTACATGATGAATCATAATATTAGATTGGCTTACCTGATGGCGCATTTGGGCCTCTTCGTCCTTCTCTCGACCATCTGATTGACTCTGAGACAGCTTCTGCATTATGAGGTAAGCGGTAAGTAAATGCTCCTTCCATGCTGACATGAAGTTTCCCAGGCCTAATAAAAAGACATAAGTATAAGCATTGACCTTGTTAATGTTGACAGTTGTAGGGTAGTTTTTCTTGCGTGCTTCTAGCCATTGTTTGACTTCATTTGCATCATAAAAGATAGGAGGGCGTCTGCAAGCATACATTTAAATCAAATTTGTATGACACTACAAAATCGGTAACCCAAGGAGATATTCTTTGAAGACATGAATCCGACAACCACCAATAACAACTTATATAGAACCGCCAAGAAGTTTAAGACAGCTTGTTCGACCTTGTTACTTTTGTCAAGGCTAGACCAACTTACAAAGATTAATAGTGCCAGATGACTATGAACACGCCTTAACAATTTAGAATATAGGAATAAAAAGGTCTGATGGTCAGACATAAATATAAGCATCGTAGTTGCACATTGGAGATTGTTAACACAAGCTAGTAAGCAGTTAGCACTAAAATATGGGACAAGCCACAACAACTAGGTTGTTAGGTGCAGATATCAAAGACATATAATAAGACTCTTTCTTAATAGCGATCATATTTATATAAAGAAATCACCATTCAGTATTACATACTTTCGGCGTGCTCCAGATGCTGGACTGTCACTGCGACGTGCTCCAGATGCTGGACTGTCACTTCTTGTGAAGTTGGATTTTACTTCTCTCCAGTTGTTGCTTCCTGACAAAATGGTACAGTAACTCATGATAGTTAGCTAGAAATACTGATTATCTTGTAGGTATCAAAGGCATGCTGGTCTATCATGTAGCTAAAGCGATCAAAACATGTGCATCATTCAATGACATAGAGTTATGGACCAACTGTGGCAATAAAAGGAAAACAGGTAAAATGTGAGCATATTCACTTATATTTCTTTGCTCGCACTTTGTGATTATTCAGCACTTAAAATGAAGCTTACGTACCTGTAAATCTTGTCAAACAAATCACACATTAAGAGTTCAATGTGAAGTTAACAAGCATGCTACTTTTACATTTTAGTGGAAAAAGAATGTATTGTAGCCATGAGTTATAATGCATTTATATGGCTGGACACTCCTGTTCATTGTGATGAACACAACTTCTCCACAAAACATAGTATCTCAAGTTCTCAACTCTTGGTGAGGATATAGAAAAGGTAGTCATCACTTGGCAAGAGTAAAGAATATGCATGTTCAAAACCAAGAGGTCATAAAAAGTACAATTTTTTTTAGATTATGCAAAGTACAGTTTGTATGCTAGACTGTATGCCATAAATCATACTACCTCTTCCACGACCTTGATTAAAAGGTCTTCCTTTCCCCCTTCCACTAGATGGACCAAATTGCCTGCCATCCCTACCATCTCTTACAGGGTTAAATCGGGCTTTCTGATCTGTTGTGTTGTTCCTCTCACCATTTTCAGAGGCAAAATGAGAGATGTCATCTGATTTGTTTTTAGCATGGTTTACCTGTCATAAATTCAGAGAAACGGCAATTAAATCGCAAAGGCTATGCTGTACAAGAACAGGAACCAATACATCTAATTAATGAAAAAAATAGTTGTAAAATCAGGTCTAGGCATGTGATTCTAGTGATGATATGGCAATTATCTAACCAATTCCGAACGGCGGTAATAATAACAGATGTGTTCATAACTATACATTCCAAAAGGACCAACAAATTATTTCGCACACATCTGTGAAAAGTTTAAAAATGCAAGAAGAATTGCATTAGAATATCACGCAAAAGTTTCAACGAACATTGCGCAAAAGAACAGAAGAGCATTGAGAATGGAGCCTAGTTGTGCTCATAGGGGCAGTTATTGGAAAGTGGAAACAAGGAGCACACAGAAATAATTCGGTAAAGTGTGGCAGGCTAGACATGAACTATTTGAATGCAGTTAAGAGTTATTTGTGTACTGAAACATCACGCTTGGGTACACAACCAATTGAGCATTGCCATACATGATGATTAGAATAACCTCATACAGTGTGCTGAATGCGCTGATCTTAACTGGACCTGCTAATATCAATTAAAGAACATCATTCTAAACATGAAAGATTATGCAACCAGAGGCAAAATGCGCCAAACAAGAATTATGGCTATTTCCTCAGGGAAAAAGGATATTCCGATAACCGCCTGCGTGGCTGCGTGAAGTAGTGTTCACGAAATCAGCCTAGGCGGCGCCTAGGCACTCGGCGTCGGATGGCTGCCGCGACTAGGGCCAAAGTCGGCTGCCTAGGCGGCTGGCCGCCTAGGTGGTCCAAGGCGGGTGCTGGGCGTGGTGGTGCTGGGCGGCCGACTCGGCATTGGCCCGTCGCTAGACGGCGATCGGAGGTCGCAAGGAGGAAGAAGAGCAGAGGATTCGTGGGCTGGCGAAGGAGGTACGACGGTGGGCTACTGGGTCGGCCAAATATCGATATGGTATAACATTAGCCCAGCTAAAACCTAGAACAAATCTGGGCAACCCATGCGCCCGTCACTTCTCCTCAGATGAGACGCCGCAAACACGAGGTGGAGGGAGGGCTCGAGATGGGGCAACGATGGTGACAAAGGAAGGGCTCGTGATGGCGGCGGCAAATTGCAGAAGGAAGGTGGCGGAGAAGCAGCAGAAGGAAGGAGGAGAATCCACCTCACCGCCGACCGATTCTCCCTCCCCGTCGCCGGATTTTGTCTCCCTACCGCTCACATCAACCTTCGGGTTCCATGTCCCGCCGCTGCTCCCAGGTTTGCTTCCCTCCCCTCTCTTCTTCTGCACTCCTCTGCTGAATGTTCCTTCCCTGCGGCGGCAGCCCCCCGGCGCGAGCGAGCCTCCTGCTGAGTCGGCCGCCCAGGCGCCGCTCCACCACTCGACTAGCGCCTACTGCCTTCGTGAACTAACGAACCTAAAGGATAAAAGCCTGCTTTAAGTTCATAAGCAATTGATCGATTCCCATAAACAGCAACAAACCATTCACTCACCTCACCGCCGCCTCTGCTATTCCGATCCTTCCCCCCAACGTTCAGCAACGGCCTCGGCGCACCAGGCCCGACACCGCCGCCGCCGCCGTTGTTGCAACCCTTGCCCGCAGCGTCCATCATCGGCCGGGGCGGCCGCGGCCCGCCCACCCCAACACCACCTGACCGAAACGTCCCTCCGCCAATGAAACCGCCGTGAGGGCCCGGGAAGGCCCCGAACTGATTGGGGTTCGGCGGGAAGCCCCCGGGAAAGAACGGCGGCGGCGGCGGCTGCTGCTGCTGGAGCGCGGCAGCGGCGAGGAAGCCGAGATTCTGGAGCTGCTGCGCCTGGCCGAAGAGCTGCAGCGCGAGGAAGGGGTTGGCCGCCGCCGCCGCGACCATGGGGTTGGCGGCGGCGGCGAGGTTGGGGACGGGCGGCCGGAAGGCGGCGGGGTTCCAATGCGGGTGCATGGAGACGGCTGGGAGGGGAGGCGGGCCCGGGTCGCTGGGCCGCGGGCGGTGGGGTTGGCTGTGGTTGGGGCTGGGAGGGTGGTAGGGGCGCATGGTGGCGCCGGTTTTTTTTTTTGGAAGCGGAGGTTGGTGGGGAGAAACTTTGGGTAGGGTTTTAGCTTGGAACTTCGGGGCACGGAGACGTAGGTTGTCTGTCTCTGTCTGGGCAGGCCTGCTAGTTTTGGCATGATCAGTTTGTGCTCTATTGACTATTGTTGACTATTGGGCTCTTACATAGTTTCAGGAGCTTTGTTAAGTTTGCAGGTAGCATCTACTGCTAGCCACCTTGTATTTTACATTTTGGCTTGGATTCCGAATCAATAATATACATTATTCAAGAATCAAGACAGTTGTTTCATGATCAATTGGTAGACGACGCAAATTGAACTTTGCGCAGATGCAATGCTATAAAACCTTGCATGTTGCGAGAAGAGTAACCTGTACTGATCCCATGAATACAGCAACGATTTACTCCCTAGCGTGTTGGAATCATTTGAGGCAAACGCGATGAAAATGTTAGCTTTGGAATGCCTGCACTCATGTACAACAAGATGAAATTGAAACACAAATGTGAAAGCCCAGCTTCAACGTACCATCCATGCAAACGCGATGCTTACTCCTGAACATTATATCTGACAACAATTCGGTCATCCGATTAACATACAGAAATATTTCAATCATTAAAATAACACCCAGTTCCAAATCACCAAGCAAAGCAATACCTACTCCTGAACAACATCATCTCACAGCAATTCGGTCATTTGATGAACCAACGTATTTTTACCACAAGTTGATAATGGACCAAATAATGGGAATTATCGGTCATTCGATTGAAATGAGTTGATGACTTTTTTTAATTAACAATTGGATTTAAAAAGAACATGGACCCAAACCACGGGCAAATGACAAACTTGTGAAACTTGAAAGCAAATTAGTGGGTTTGATCAAAACTGCCAACCAGGGATACAGGTACAGCAGGGGAAAAGGACGCAGCTTGCTTCGGCCAAAAAAACTCCAGCACGCCTGTCATTTAGAATTCTGCACATTCCCTTCTGGTATACCGGACAGCGGAGAGTGCGGCAGTGAAATCCAAGATACATATTTACTGCAGTGTGCAGATTCCACACAAATAAACTTCGATGCATATAGTACACCCGATCGTCCTTTTGGGTTCCGAGCAGTGCAAATTACCTTTCTCGTATGTCCACCACCATCAGCAACACACATTCTTTACCAGTTCTCATTCAAATGGATTTCTTGGTCCTTGATGTGTTGAGTTCCTGTTACAGGGGATCATTAGAAACTAGTCTGTTACAATCTATAACAGCAGGTTTTGAAGGAGCTTACAACATGTGGGAGTCTTGTACTTGTCCTGTCATGTATGACAACCCTCCTGAATTAACAAGAGAATCAGATAATGTATTAACAATGAGAATTTCTACGTTCGTGTGCTTGTGCATGAGGATCAATCTGGTGTAAAGAGGCAGATACCTTGAGATGCAGAAGGAATATATGGCACGGTAGAATTCTGAGAAATCCACAACCCTGTTAAGTTCACAGTGTTTTCCGTGGGAACATGAGGATCTGACAATGTTGCCTGTAGTGAGGTCAAATCCATGAACTGAAAAGAGAAATAAAAAAGAATTCGTGAATAAGGGTCAAGGACGCAAAAGAAACAAAGAAGATTTTGGCAGCATGGAAACAACTGCATTCCAGTTAGCATGTCAAGAACAGAAGAATGTAAATGTATATCTCAATAGTCCTAGGATCTTACGTGGGCTAGTAATCATTTATTCTAAACCACATCTTACAGTATGATCAGAAATAAAAGGAACAAATTAGTAGTCCATGTTATAATGGCTACAAGTGCAAACAGCAAAATAGCAATCACACCATGTCGTTGGCTTCAACGTCAGATTCAAATGCCATGTCAAATGGATTTGTTAATTTTCCAGGCTGAGACACCATGCCACCCTGAAACCACATTCAAAAGAACAGTTAAGAGATAACTTGATACTTCTTAGACACTTGTAAACTGACTCCAGTTATCCAGTAGCCCCATGACAGGCAAATAAAGCAAAATACAACATCACCATTCTTGCCTACACCAATAAATTATAGAAAGAAATGAACATAGTCATTATAGATGAATACAAATTTTAATAAGATAAAAAAACATGCAAATCAACTAAAAGACATGCATGCAAAAGCACAAGAACATGGTGCATGCATTTTGGATGCTTTGGACGCCTCAGCTACATACAGTCAAAATTCAAAACTATACGGTCTGAAATCACCTTAATAAACTGTTTTCTAATTTTTTGAAAAATCATCTGATAAGCTAGATAATATTACAGTAAATTAGACCACAGGAAACACAAGGAGGAAAGAAAATGCAAATCATATGTCAAACACATGATTGTATATATCCATGCATGTTTGCTTCCAATCATATGGAACTAATGTCAAAGTGACAATGAAGCTAGCAGAGGAAAGAACCTTAAATCATGGCTAAAACATACCAGTTGGGGTTGAAGTGGTGGAGGAAATGACGGCCCAGCTATGTCACTGGGCGAAATATTGAAGCCAGGGAACATATCCCCAGGAATTGACATTTCAAGCTCGCCCCTAGACAAATCCTAAAAAAATGATTCAAAATGTTCAGTCTAGCCTTCTTTGAGAAATACTATATTCTTTTGAGTGATTAAAAGACAAGTTAGCAACCTGTGGAGTTCTGGATCCAACATATGGACCACTGGGTACGGCGAATTGATGAGGTGCTACTTGAGACATAGTGTTGAATGTGAACGAATTATTGGGCATGCTCCCAGTAGATTCACCAAAGGCATTCCAGGACTGAAAAACAACCAAGGAAAAGAACCCATATTTAACTTATTATACTTATAAAGCTATAACAAACCTCACAGTTCCATATATCAAATGGTGAAATACCTGGGAGTTTTCCTTGGAGACAGGGATCTTCACCTCTTCAGCATTTAAACTCCACTGATCCATCACAGATGGAGATCTTTGTGACAAAATAGCATTTGATGGCGAAGTTGGCAATGTTGGTTGATCAATTCCTTTAGCAATACCAACACTTGGTGGGAATGCAGTGGGCACCTGAGCTTGCACATTTGAAACAAAAGTCGAACAACCATGTTGAGGTGTGTCAAAGAACGCCCATCCTTCATTAGCAGGCAATGGAGCTACTGGTGTAATATGCTGAACACTAGACGTAGGTGGCAGTTGTTGGTCAAAATCAGCAAACAGATCCATTGATGGAGGGCAAGAGGAAGTTGCTGGTTCCTGCAAAATTGACAGACTGAAGAGATCTTGGTGCACAGGATGAGATGCGGTGAGTGCTTCTGCTGAAACAGATGATGAAGGTGTGACAGTCTTCTGAACCACAACATTATGCACAGTTTCTTTGGCAACATCAGAATGGCTGCCTAAATCAACTGTTTTATGAGAAACTGATGGGGTTTGTTGATTAAAGCCAGCAAATAAATCTATTGACGCGGCATAAGTGACAGGCTGTTGCATTGTTGATTGATCCAAGAGGTCTTGAGTTGTGAAAGCCGTTGGTTGTGGTTGTGCTGAAACAGGCGAAGGCACAGCTGCCATGTGAGCCCCACCATGTTGCATAGATTCCTGGGTGGGAACAGTTTGGCTGACTGGCAAATTTGTACTGCTCTGCGAGGCAAATATTTGTGTCGAATGAGCTACAGAAGATGCCCCAGTCTGGTGGTTTACAGCAGAATGCACTGGTCTTTCTGTAGGTGCATCAGGTAGGGCACCTGAATCAACTGACTTATTAGACGCTGAGCTACCATCAAATGATCCAAAACTTCCAGAAGAAGCTGTTCTCTGCACATAGAAAGAAGGTACATTTTATTACTAAACCGCCCTACTTCAAGAGTTGCACAAGTCAAAGGGCAATTTTACTAGAAAGGAAATACGCAAACGGAAGGATCAATAACCTGCGAACGTCGAACTCCATTAAAATCTATTTGTGAAGCTGCATTTGGATGCCTATGGGATTGAGGATTTTCAATTGATACATTTCTTGAATGGTGGACAGAAGGACTGCTGTATCCTGTATCCTGAGAGCTAGGAGAAAGCACATCATTTCTAAAGTCACCAGTGCTTGAGGCTGAAAAGTCGGAAAACCTTGACCCGGCACTCTCATTAGCAAATCGGTCTTCATGCATTTGGTCCCGGAAACGACCTGAACTGTACAGTAAGCTACCGAGTTTCCCATCAAAGAGTGCTCTATCCGAAGGCCTTCGAGCAAGCGTGTCAACCTGCTTACCATATCGTCTATCTTCATATTGAGAATCATAAGGCGGGCTTTGGGAGTATGAATGGTAGGAGCTAGGTCTTCTCATGTCACTTTCATTGCTCTTTACACTCTGTTGAAAATTTGGAAATCTATAGTTAGCACATAAGTGTAGTAAATAATGAAAAGTTTGCAGCATGAATACCAACCATTAGAAAGGTTCATGCCTTAGGTGAAGGACAATACAATACTTAGATATCCATATCAGCACTCATTAGATTTATTAACTCATTACCTCACTATCCGTGGATGGTTTGTTACTGGTCTTCCCACCAGCATATTTCTTGTCCACATAAACAGCTCTGATAAATTCCCTTATCCTATCTGGATTGCTGAAAGAAAAAACATAGTGGTACAAACAAATGTAGCAGCCTTCATAAAAGCAGGAAGTGCCAATAAAAACTTGAGAACAAAACCAAACTCACCTATTGTCAGGCAATCTCATTCGTTGCCAATCCCAATCTTTTAGGTAGATATCACGTGCTCGCTGCACTCATTAACTCCACTGTAAGTCGTAAAGTTGACCAGGTCACTCTAGAGGGAACAAAATAGAACAGTTCTGGGTGCATTTACCTGGTTACCACCCTGTTCAAGAGCCCGCACTTCTTGGGTAGTAAATTTAGCCATTGACACCGACTTAACACGGTGAGTGAACTCCCGGCTGTTATAACACACACACACACACACACACACACACGAAAGATACTATCAACAGCAGGACAGAAAAGCATAGTAATCAAACATAGCCTAACAACACAACAGAAGTTGATTGTGTATTCCCCCAAGGAACAGAAGTTGACTGTATTTCCCCAAGGTTAAACTGACTGTATGTGGTTATCTGCGAGTAAAAATATCCAGAGACTAGTGGGGTGTTTGGTTTGAGGAATGGATTGGCCCTAACACCAACCCATTCCTCATCTTTTTGTTTGGTTTAAAAAATGGAATGAGTGATCATCACCACCTCATTCCTCACATCTACAATGCTAATAGAAAAATGAGGAATGGGATCATCCCATAACAATCATGGAATGACCTTGTGATAGGCCAACCCATCCTAGGATTAATCTATTCCTCAAACCAAACATGCCCTATAGTTCTAGAATGATGAAATGGAAAATTCCATGTGGAGTAAGATTAGATGAGGAATACACTGTGATATTAGATTGTTAACTATTTGTGGGCAACAAATCGCAGCCACTGCCTTGTTTCTTTAGAAGCATCAAATACCACATCACATCTTGCATAAGTGAATTCTGAATAGACCTACACATGAATTATTATGTAAAAAGAAGAAGGGAAGCGGCTAAAAATCCACAAGGAACCAGACACTCACTGTACTCCACTGCATGACAAACATATGAAGGTCCAGAAGTTGGTACATACATATTGTGGCCCCTGCAATAAAACAAATATTGCTTGTGTGATTCAAGTAATGTCAAGAGAATAACATCTAACATCACTTGGAAAACTAACTAAAAGAAAAGAGTGGTGCTGATCATATTTTATACACCATTGCAAAGGTAGAATTCAACAACAGTTAATCAATGGAGTGACTTTTCAATTAAGTAAGCAATTCTACTGCTTCAAACCACATAAGAGCAACACAAGTTGTGCTTACTGACATGCAAAATACTAAAAGTTCAGCCATTCAGCCAACTAAGTAACTTCATTATCACATACAAGCAGCAACTGCAGACAAAAGTACCGAAATCGGTAAGGAGCTCTCAAAATCAACGAGCTTTCTATTAACAGACCAATCCAGCAATATTATATTACTTAATGGCAACAAAATTACGAGATTCACAAACCAAAGTAACAGTGTAACACAGCAACAAACTACCCTATTGAATATTGATCACAAGTAATAGCAACAAATTCACTATTCTCAGAGATCAGAAATAAACGAACAATCCTTATCATCGTCCAATCAACAGCTGCAGCTTAAACACATGAACGAACCAAACAAAATCGCACCAGAGGCAATGAATTTCGTAAATCTGAGCTAATCGCGGAACATCCCAATCCAACGGACCAATTCCGCAGCCTCTCGTTCAACGATCCACGAAGCAAAACAGGACAAATGCACCAATCAGCTTAACAACAAAACAAGCAGGCGGAGGATAATACCACACTGTTGCAATTGATGCACTTGCGATTGGGCGGCAGCTTCATGAGCCCGCGGATGATCTTCTCGTTCCTCTCCTCCTCCCTCCGGCTACCCATCCCCACCGTATGAAGCAAAAAAATCCCCCGAAAAAACCCGCAAATTTTACCCAAAAAGTCGGCGAAAACAGAGAGCCTCAACGCCTCGGCCGAAATCGTCAAGCCCTAGCTCGATTGGGTCCGCGGGGGGCTAGGGTTTACTGGAGGGGAGGAGGAGGCGAATGGGAATGGCGGCGACGGCGAGTCTAGAGAGAGCGAGAAGAGAGAAGGAAAGACAAAGCGGAAAAAAGGCGTTGGGGATTAGTGCCGGAAGCCGACAGGTTTGGGAGTTTTTTTACTTTGGAAATTTTAATGGCAAAGTTTTGCGTGTTATTTCAATGCTAATAAAAAAGAGTTTAGTTTGTTACTAAGAGGGAATCTAATAAAAATAAATAGATCTTCTAGTAGGTTATTTCTTGAGTTTATATTTAAGACTTTAATTGCTATTCACAAAACAAATTTTTAAGTAACAAGTAAGTTTCTAATAATTATTTTATTGTTTCTTGTGTCTTGGTATCAACAATTTACTTATTTCTTTATCTATAAATTAGCTTACTTTTTCTCCTTGCTATCTCTCCTTCACATCACATAAATGCTAATGTATTCATCTATTGGTAACAAGTGATATGAAATATTGTAGATGCTCTTATGCCGATTCCACGCAACTTCGATGACTTTTACGGGTAGGAGATGACACAGTGCCACTGAAAATTCAAAGAAATTATCCACTCATACCAAGCTATAAAAAGGTGGCATTTCCCTTCACACTAGCACATTCCCCTCCCCTCCTCGACCCGGACACACCTCACACGTGACTAGGGTTTCTGCTGCCGTCGCCGAGTGTCAGGGCTCGCCACTGGCCGTCTGTCAGCAGAATCAACCTCCCCGGCCCCCACCTCGTCATCTTCTCCTACGCCCTCGTCTCGGACCCGTCCCTGACATCCTTATCATTGAAGTCTGGTGCCGACGATCTGTGTCAGATCTGCTCCCCACCCTCCTCACCATCCCACCGCTCTGTGCACACCTCACAGGCAACTAGGGTTTCCGTCGTCGCCTAGTGTCGATGCTCGCCACTGGTCTTCCATCGTCGGAATTGACCTCACCCGCCCCCATCTCACCATCTTCTCATCCGCTCCCATCTCTGACCCGTCCTCGACATACTTCTAGTTGAAGTCTGGTGCTGGTGACCTGTGTCAAATCTGCTTGCAGTCCTCCCCGCCATCCCATCGCCCCGTACGTCCTCACTGTCGGCTCCAACGAACTCGACGACCTCCTCCCACCAGAGCTGACCTCCGCCTCCTCCCTCGCTATCGCTCAATGCTTCCGACAGACGCTGCCTACCTCCGATCGACTCCGCCCGCTCTGCGCCACCTCCCTCCGCCGAGGTAAACCTCGGTCTCTTCCCCTCAGTTCAGGTCTTCACTCGGATTATTGGTTTGATCATTGGGGCTGCCAAGTTTAATAAGTTTAATTTTAGGGGTAGTTTCGATTGTATATTTTTGTTGTGAACTACCACATCCCAATATATCGTAAATTGTTCTTGATGTTAAGAACATAAACGAAGAAGTGACATTTTGATGATCTGTTAGCAAGATTCAGAGTAGGTTAGAACAATAGCTTCTCTCCCAGGTCCACCAACGGCTGCAACCGTTCGCACGGTCCCCGTATCCCGCTGACATCGGTGAGCACCACACACTGTCACACAGTTGATAACCTAGGTGAAATTTCTCATGTTGTGATGTTTTTCTGAAATGTCAATAGGTGGTGTTGATGTTTGGAGTTCAACATTAATTAGCCACTAGTAGCCTGCGCGCCAAGCAAGCACGCGAAGTTAGGCAGTGTGCGTCGCTGACAATGAAGGGCTGGATAGTAGCAGAGATGGAAAAAACAACCGTGGAGAATCAGGAAATCACATAGAGGCTGAAGGCACTATTCATACACATAACAGTTGGTTTACGCT
Organism: Hsuehochloa calcarea; assembly: GCA_036346395.1. Lineage (NCBI taxonomy): Eukaryota > Viridiplantae > Streptophyta > Magnoliopsida > Poales > Poaceae > Hsuehochloa > Hsuehochloa calcarea. The sequence continues at coordinate 48,919,696 of CM070593.1, read as the reverse complement.
GGTCATTTTATGGTTCGACTACAGACGTATATAATAGGCTCACCACTGTGGACATCTTAAGCGAATCCAAAAGGTGAGTCTATAATAGTTTTTATAGAGGAAACATCCTTCGTTCCAACACAAACTCAGAATGTCTGTTAGAAGCAAAGCATTTTCACAATGAGATAAAAAAAAAACAAGAATGTGGTATAAATCCTATCTACACTGTACATAACTAAAATTTTGTGTTTAGCCAGTATTGTCTTGTCATTTGTAAGGTCTCTTTAATTGATATTCTATATCCTTACACCTGCGAGTTAGCTCATACAAAAATAACAGCCGTGCCTCTTACTTGAGTCTTTAAGATCTGCCTAAAATGTAATGTCATATACTTTCTCTCATTTTGATTTACATATTATACAGACAATTAAACAATCTATATTTTTGTAGCTACTAAGATGGCATACAATCTGTTGCCTGAGATAAGTCCAGCTAGCAAACACTGGACCATATGTGTTAAGGAATGTAGATGACGCAGATGTTCAGCATCTTGATCTCGTTCTTGTTGACGAACAGGTACTATTGTAGCACCTAATCTGTTTTGAACAACACTTATAAACATTGTTGATATGCTTTTTAATATAGGGTAATGCTATATATGATGAGTTTTCTTGTCCAGGAGATAAATATATGATAATATCATGCTCCCTTCTTGAGCATGTCATTGGACAGGATTAGTTTCGATATGGGCTCCTGAACCCAGTGCATTACTACTGGCAATGGTGTAAGATTAGCCATTTCTGTTAAGCTGTACAATGTAAGACAATGTGTACGTCAAGTTTGAAGCCTCTTGACCGCTCAGCAACGTAGAGGCAAGAAGGGAAGATTAGAAAGACTGTAGAAAATTAACTCCTCCAAAACAAACCAAAAGGAAAGAACCAGGCAGGAGATGGCAAGAGCACATCACAGAAGGAGTAGCAAATGCTAAATGACAGTTACATCCCAACGTAGCAGGTAAGAAGAACCGAGAAAGCAAGACACCGACAGAACAAATTAGCTCAACAGGGAGTAGAACGCAATAAATGACAACCAATTGTACCATAAAGTAGCGGAAAGAGAAGTAGATATCTGGGCAGAAAGCAGGCCTGCAGGTCGGCGCGAAAGAGCAAGAACCATGTAATAACGGAGAAACTAACTTTGCCCCCTAAAAAACCGGCAATATGAGAAACATGTAGCATCAAGAACCGAAAACAGAGTAGAATCGGGGCGGAAGAGCAAGGAACGTCCAACAAGTGGAAAAATGGATCTGAGAGGAAAATAAAGAACACCACACGAGATGCAACCAGCATGCATAAACGAAACAGATTCGGCGCGGAAGCGCAAGGAACGTTCAACAAGTGGTGACAAGAGCGCCGAAACAGAAAAGAATCTACCCAAAGAGAAAAAAAGGAGCAAACGCAACACAAACGATAGGCAGCAAACCGGAAGCAACAACGAAGCAGATGTAAGCAGCAAAGAGCAAGGAACATCCAACAAGTGGAAAACGGATCTGACCAATAAAAAAATGGAGTGCTGAAGAATCTAGATCCGTCATTACGAGTTAATGGAGTATTTTGATGATTAATGATAAATCTATATGTGAGACTAACACTTCTATTAATATACCTATTATGTAGTCTTATTTGGATAAAATATTGAAAATCATGGAGGTATGCACTCGACATCATATTCTCATATATTGTTGCATTCATGGGATCCAAAATATAGGTTGAACTCCACAAAAAATTTAACTTGAATATGTACATATATTTTTATTACACATTCGTATAGGATTGTCGTACTATTAAGAGAGGTCTTGTCTAGTAGCTTGAATCTCATCATGTGTTGATAGCTCAATCTCATTTACTCTAGCTCACCGTGGCATGATGCTATTATTTGCAAATGTGTTTTGCAAATAGTCGAGGCTCGTGCATTTAATCCTTATAATATGTGACTATACTTTGCAAATGTGTTTTGCAAATGGTTGAAGTCCATATACTTACTCCTTGTGGCATGATCTAAGTTTGTAAATGTGTTTTGTGAATTGTTGAGATTCATGCATTTTCCCTTGGCATGGTCTAAGATTGCTTGTTGTTATTTCTTTGGATTTAGACCATGGTAGTGGCTCTTTGGAGTTGTGCTTTTGATTTGATCAAATGTATTTTAGATCAATCAAATAGGTGGGTTGTGTATCTCTCTGAATAAGCTTTCCATATAGTATAATATCATTCAATTACGACATCAGAGTTAAAAGTTATGACCTTTTTATCGAGTGTTGTTTGTGTTGAAATTGAACTGCGGTAGTACCGCCCGAGAAGAGAGGTATTACCGCAGAACGGTAGTACCGCCCATTGCACTGCGGTACTACCGCACAAAAACTTTAACGGCTAGTTTTTGAGCTGTTAATGCACCCGTACGACCGATGGACAGTAGAAAACGGTAGTGCCGCCCGTTGCACTGCGATACTACCGTAAATCCTTATTTTTAGGGATTTCTACTCACAACGGCTAGTTTTTATTGTGGGGGCTATAAATACCCCCTTGGCCGGTTGAGAGACGATCTTTGGCATCTCATTTCACACACTTGAGCTAGTGTTAGGTTCTCCTCTCAATTGTACATGTGTTGCACCTTGTGAGCAAAGAGAGAGGTCTCTAGTTGCATGTGTTGCATATAGAGGTGGCTTTTGTATCCACTTGAGTTTGTGCATTCGTTGCACGTGGTGAAAGTCAAGCAATGGGCTTGGCTTGTTAATTTTGGTGTTTGCCGACACCTAGACGGCGTGGAGGCGTTGTGTCTGGTGATCTTCTCAACAAGCTTGTGAGAAGGTCCAGCGTGGTTGTGAGTAGTTTGGTACTCACCATCTCCGGCGTGGAGGAAGAGCAACCCGAGTGGATCGATTTGTTGGCTTAATTCGTGGAGTTGGTCCAATTCGTTTGGGCTTACCTCAACGTGGACTAGGGGAGACCGACAAGTCTCCGAACACCACGGTAAAACATCATTGTGTCTATTGTGGTTTGTTCTTGTGCTTTACTTTGAGCAATTTACATTACTTGCTTTAATTGCTTATATATCTTTGTATGATTGCTCTCATTCAATTATATTTATATTGTTGGTGCACTTAGTCAAGCCTAGTTGATTTAGGTTTTAATTGTGCAAAACCAAATTGTTATTAGCTTCTGTATTAAAAATTGGTTTTAGCCAAAGTAATTTTTAAAACCGCATATTCACCCCCTCTAGTCGGCCTCCTCGATCTTACAAGTGCATGAGAAGCAACCAGCACACATGAACGGGAAAAAAAGGGGCAAAATAGAAGGTAATCGACTCAAAAAGGGTAGTAAGTGTTGGACCGAAACGACGACTAGAGGGGGGGGTGAATAGGAGCACGATCTCTTTTTCACCAAGATCAGATTCAACACGATTTTCACTCCAATAGCTATGAGAGCTATGAAGAACAATATACAAGCATAGCGGAAGACTTGTACTGAATCCAATCAAAGCCCCGAAGCAAAACAATAAAAAACCATAAAAACTCAATCTCCCATAAGTTGGGCAGTCTGACCTCTTAGATTGGCGGGTTGACTTTTACATGGGGCGGTCTACCTCTCAGATGGGCGGTCTGACCTTCAGCCTGATGAACAGTAAAATCAGCCCGAAAAATAAAGTTACAAATAGGTCTAACTTTTTATCTACAACTCCAAACTCAATGAAACGTGGAACACACCTTCTCTAGGATGTCAGGAACCTATTCCAATCAAAGATCATGAAGATCCTTGGCAAAGTTCTGACCTTTTTCCATTTGAGTGAAGGATGGTTCAAAATTGAGTCAAAACGAAAACTAGATCTAAAAACTTGCTCGTGGGTTAGAGATGATCCTAGATGAGTTCCCACATGTCACAGCAAGCAAGATTGGGGGCAGAAACAAAAAACTTGAGAAACAAAGAAAGCCTCAAAATCACTAATAGAGAGCAAGAACGAAAAGAGACTCACCTCAAGAGAACTTGCATAGATTGATTTGTGATTGTTGCTGGTTTACAACCACTCCATCAAGGAGGATAAAACTCAATACGTGAGCACACAATCAATATCCTCTCTAGAATCCTAACCTCTCCACTCTCTAATCTCAAAAGCAAACTAGGGTTTCAAAATAATCAAAAGGATCAAGGAGGTGCTACAACACCCTCCTATATTTATAGTGGAGGCTAAACTTCTAGAAGAGTTTCCTATTGGGCACCCGTTAAGCCCACACACAAACGGGTTTAACTCACGCACGCATTTTAAAGCGTCGTCTTCATATTCTCTTGACCTAAACCGCTTCTCCTTGTGTCGTCTTGCGCTGCAGTTTAGCCAAAAGCAATCAAGGCGGTATTTTAGTGATATTACCAAAATACCCATTCTCGATCCTTCTCCAAAGACCGAGTCCAATCTTCATGAAGCAATCCCATACTTCGCCACGTGTAGGTTGATCAACGGCTCTCATCATGTCGGCAAGTCTCTCCCATCCGGCTCCCACCGAAACCACCATGGAACTTGCATCGACCCCCGCGCCGCTTGATGCAATCCGTCGCACCGAAATTCCCGTTCGGTCATCCTTGTCAATTTTGTGCCATGCTTGAATCCATAGACTTCACCTGACATCATTGATAGTTCCGAACCTCAGCTCTTCAAGCCTAATCCCGATCATCCTCTCCGTTGACTGTCGTTGACCTCCAAGCAACCTGCAAAACAATAGACCAAGAAATCGATTCCGGGAACAAGTTCTTCGCAACTTGACCCATGTTAGTCAAAACACGCATCATGCAACATATATGTACTGAAACACATGAACTTGACCTAACAAACAAACATCGCCGCTATGAAAGCCGATGAAACAAGTGAAAACCGGTCAGACCGCCACTCAAGGGTCGGTCTGACCGCCGCCCTGGCTGGCCAGACCGCCCAGAAGGGACTTAGCCAAATTGCATACCTTGAAATCCGAAACGTCTCTGGAAATTTCAAACGAATAGATCTTTTGACTGGAAGCTCCAAAAATTATGAGACTAAGTGTGTGAGAATCCCCTCTCTTACCTACACCTTTTATTTTTGGCCCAGCTCCAAACTCAACAATCATGTACTGGCCATTCCGACCACCGCCTATGGCCGGTCTGACCGCCAGGTGTGGCCGGTCGGACAGCCACTGGCCGGTCAGGCCGCCGCTCTGGCCGGTCAGACCAACTAAGACCTAACAGAACATGAATTTTGCCGAAAACGCGTGATTCGATAAACCTTCAACGACATTGCCAATTGTAACATCATCATAAGATCATGAGCATATCCCCATGATATCCACGGTAAGAGGAGCAACCGCAGCAAGAGTAGCACAACCGACAAGTAGCAAACCGGAAGTAAGAACGATGTAGCTGTAGGTAGGCAGAGGTGACGAACGACAATCAGCAGCCGAGAGGAAAGCGAGAGACCGAAGGAAAAGGGGAAGTGGCGATAAGCGAGAAGACGGGGCGTGCGGAGGAAACGAAGAGAGACGGAGTTGAGCGAGATGATAGGATCGGGAACCGAGCGCACGACGCATGCGGAAAGAAGGAAAAGTGCACAACAAACGAGGCCACTCACGACAACGCGGACATAGAGCACCCGAATGCATCACTAGCTCAATCGGACACTAGGACACAAGGGCGACGTGGCCAGGCTCACCTCAGCGGAAAAATGCCTCCATTTATACCGGAGGATTTCATAATGATGGCGGGGAAAGAGATTGCTCTGATTCAGCTTGGTCTTGCGGTTCTCCTTCGAATAATTCCTCAAGGTGATATAATCTTTTCCTTTGTAAGAGAAGCTTTCGACTTCAGCAAATGTAAAGATAAGCCGTAGTGTTGCTTTGCATAAATATTATCCTAGGTGCTTCTTCCACCAGGTAAAAGTGCATCTGTTGATGTATAGTTTTACGCATGAAACTTGCTTCGCTTATGCCTACTAAGAAAAATAAATGTTTTGTTTATACAGTTGTTTTGCTTCTTTTCCACCCTTCCTTGCCATCATACATTTATTCTGAAACAGGTACATGCTTATTTCTATTGTGAAGGAAAAACATAGCTGGAATGTTACATGCACATGTTAAAGTGGAATGCTTACGCATCTCCATAGTGTATTATCCTATGAAACTCAGACTGAAGCAATTATCCATGTTAAACTGCTACTGCACCAATTTATTTCTTTATATGATGTCATAGTTTTCCTACAACGTCCATTACAGTAGTATCTTGCACCTTGTAACATCCTTTTTCAGCAGTATTCAATAAATTCAAAAATTAGTTTTAAAATTAAAAAGCTCCCCAACTTTTTAAAACCCCAAACTTCAAATTTCAAAAATTAAATATTACCTCGGTTTCAAATTTCAAAATTTAGCAAATTTAAAATCCTCTCTCTATTTCCCTCTCCCCCCTTCCCGGCCCATCTCTCTCTCTTCCCTCCAGCCCAGCCGCTTTGCCCGGCACACTTTTCCCCCTTCCTTTCTCTCTCCCCGGTCCTACGGCCGCCCCCCGGTAGTTCCGCTCTGGCTCTTCTTCCCCCTTCTCTCTCCCCTCACCCCTTCCCCCTGACGCCTGTGCCGCCCGGTTCCGCTTCTTCGATTCACTGATGCCCGCACCCGCGCTGCGTTCCGCTTCCCACCCCGCGCCGCCTCCCAGTATCGCAGCGCGCTTAACGCGCACTCCCGCCATGTTCCCCGCTGCCAGCGCCGCTCGAACGTCCTGTCGTCGCGCCGCCTGGCTCTCCTCCTTGTCTTCCCGAGGCAGCCATCTCCGCCGCTTCGCTCCTCCCCAGCTATAAAAGTCTCCCACTCTGCCTTCCCCCTCCTCACCTCCTCTCCCCCCCTCTCTGTGCCGTCGAAAGCCGAAGCTCATAGTGTTTCTTCCTCTCCCCGGTACTACCGCTTTTCCTTCCCCGGTACTACCGCTTCCCTCCCCAGGTACTACTGTCTGTTCCCCACCGGAACTACCGCCCTTCCTCCACCCCGGAACTACCACCCACCTCACCCCGGTACTACCACTTCCCCTGGAACTACTGTCAGTTCCAACCTGGTACTACCGCTCGTTCCCATTGGTACTACCGGTTGCATCCCCCCGGTACTATCGCTCGCCCTCGGTTACCGCCTAACAACCCCGAACTCTGCTTCCCACTGTGCACTATGTCAGTGGACCCGTGCGTCGGTGCGCATGGACTCGGTCCACGCACTGTGCGGTGGACCGAGCCCTATTCGGGTGCCACGTGTCAACACGAGAGTTTTCTATTTTCTTCTGATTTTCTTTTTAATTAAAAATTCCTTGTAAATCTTTAAAAATTCATATCTCCTTCATTACAACTCCAAAAATTATAAAATTTATGCCTAAAAATTTGTAAATTCAAGCTCTACCTTTTGTTACTAGTTTGGTTAATTTTGGAGTTTATTTATTATCTGTTTGGTATTTATTTATGTTGTTTGCTTATCTTTTCTTTTCCGGTACGTTCATCCGAGTAGAGTTTGAAGAAGTTGGATAGCCTCATTTTGAGCAAGCTCAAGAATACCAAGATCCTCTAGCCTTTGACCCAGGCGAGTCAATACTTTGATCATGTTGAACCTACATTTTATACAAATTATATTATTTTAAAATAACAAATTGCATACATTAATTCCTATGCAAGTGTATGTCAAATGATTCTAAGATAGTTAAATGCTAACTTGACGACTAAATAATTATTATGTCATATCCTTGATAATTGAATGTTCCTAGTGCATGTCGCCCTAGTAGTTATATGGTAACCTACTAGTTATAGTTGTACTTAAACATCAAGCTTGTCTTGCTCAAATACCAGGGTACTAAATACCCCAATCAGCATCTTTTAATCATAAACTTTATTTTGGGTAGTCATTTGGGAAATGACTGGTATAGTTGAAATAATTTGGTTTACATTTCTCAAACCCTAAAAACTTGCTAATACCCATCTGGACGGATGGTATGTAGGAAGGTATGTTGATGGGCACTAATGTAGCCCAAGATTTGTTGGTATATGGTTGGTACGTGGAATGAACCGCCCAGATAACTTTAAGGACTTAATCATGTGATTAACTCCCAATGTAAAACAGTACAACTACAAGTCTATAATGTTGTCGACCTTACTAAATAATTTGTGTCCACCAATGCGAGCTGCACCATTGGAGAGATCCACGAGTCGTGTCGCTGGTTTAAGCCGTCGTGGACACGGGTCGTGTTGCTGGCTTAAGCCGCCGTGTGGTGCAAGAGGGGGTTTAGGGGCATGGTTGACGCGGGTGTGTGAGTGTAACCACTCTCAGATGAAACCTTAGCGGGTGCAACTCACACTGAGGGGTACATTGTAAAGATCTTGTGGTAATCTCCCTTAATTCACTCGTCCAAGGAAACGTGTGTGTATATCATGACGATTAGCTCTTGTGGGTAAAGTGTACCGTCTCTGTAGATGAATAAACTGTTCGAACAGCCATGCCTACGGTCACGGGCGGACATGTGAACTTACAAGAGTTAGTTCTATTTATAAAACTTTGTGGATGGGTTGAATAATGGGTCGGGCTCACCTAGCCCTTGGTTTGGATTTTTCCTGGGTAGTCTTACCCAGTGTGGTTATTAGGTGGATGTAACCATCATCGAAAATAAGCATAAGGTGGAGGTAACCTCTGCTATTATTAATATTGCAAATTTCTCTCTTTAAGAAAAATATGATTTAGTTAAAATACTAAGTGATGGGACTTTCTAACTATTATAGTTAAAATTGTTACTTTGTGCAAATAAAAGAACCCGAGCCAATCCTTGTTTAGCCTTGCATATTTATTATTGCATCTGTTGTGTTGGCTCACGAGCACGAAAGTTATGCTCATCCTCGCTCTTTCCCCCCAAACCCTCAAAACCCGCAGATCAAGACGACTATGCCTACTACGAGGATCATGGAGTCGATGGACAAGACCAAGGCGAAGAGTAGTTTAGTTCCTTAGTCTAGGGATCGTCATAGTTTAGCTGGCTCCGTTGGTGCCTGCATACAACAAATATTTTCCAAATCCTTGGTTAATATAAGTTGTATGCAAGTCATCACAGTCGCTTGCCTGTGGGGAGTTGTGTTTTGCCCTTTTGTTTCCGCTGCCGTTTATGTATTTTGTGTAATGGACTCATTTGGCCTATTCAGCCTTTTCGTAAACTCGACCCAATGCGGTCTATTTAACTCTGATGGCTGTATTATTATATTTGGTTCGGTCTACGATATGTATAAAATGATTCAGCAATGTACACTGTGAGCGCTACCTACTGATCCAGGGAGTAGCGCGGTATTTTCACAGATGATTCTGGATTAAGGAAATTCGGGTCCGACACACCTTCTCATAAGCCATGTGGCCAACAACCATACCTCGATGATCTTTCGTAGAGTCATGGTCTGTGATAGAGTGATCCATTCTTAGAGGCACTGACCAATCAAATTTTAATAATTTGTAGGATAAACAACCGCTGATCACATGGATGACTCTACAAATATTATAATTTTTGTGTTTAGCAAACAAACTTGCGCATTTAGGATTTGTTGCTGGTCAAGCATTGAGTTTAGCTTCAATTTATTCTGTTGTGTTTCGGCTCATTACACGCATGTAATTCCATCTTTACTACCTGGATGTTTTGTTTGCCTCCTGAAGTGCATTTATATGTTTAGTTATTATTTTCTACTCGATGTTTCTAACAATGTATATGATTCAGTTTTGCTAGGTTTTGTTCTATGCTGAAAACTATTTAATTCATATACAAACCAATGGCCCAATATGTTTTAGTTATACTATGTATAACATATTGTAAATATATTAGTTCTAAGTTGACGACAAATGTTATGTCAAGTTCATGCCGAATCTATAGATTGCAAGGTATCAGCTGGTCAGACTGCCTACAATGCACTTTTTAGATGGGACAAGCTAAATTTTCTTTGGTATAAATAATTGGCATTTCCTGTGAAGTCTGCCATTTTTGTTACACATCTGTTTGTAGTTCTGTAAATTAATGTTTATTCTCTCATTTCATTTCACAACCACAAAAAGGAAATTGGAGATAAATGTCATTGTTGTCATTTACGACAGCCCCAACCCTGAAGCACAAAAAGTGAAGGTTGCTTGCAATGTACAACCGCATCTGAAATTGTCAGCACCCTTTATGTCATATTCTCTGCGCTTGAACCATCAGATGTTCCAATCATGAGAATAACAGCCGAGCATAGCAATTTGGTTGCTATTCTTCCATGAGACTATGGTAAAAATGATTTGTCTCATGTTTTGGTTGGTTGGTCTCCCTTGAAACAAAAAGTTTGGTTGGTTGCAAATTTGCATGCTTGAGCCCGAAGGTCTTGCATAATACAGCTTGTGATCTTTGGAAAATGCTTGACTTATTATGAGATTAGGTGGTAATTTTACCCCTCACAAATCTGTATCAAGTAATCTTTCGATTTCATGATTGGCGTTGCAATTGTTGTATGAAATAAAACCTTTTCACTGTTGTAATTATCGAGGTCTTTTACAATACACCACCTTACTTTCATAGAGGTAAGATGCGTATTAAGTCAAGGTCGTCCAGCAATGAAAAGTTTTCTCAATCTTATGCATGTATAACCTGCTAGAGCGGGTTATCGGTAACCACCGAATGGTATGTTAATTACTCATGTTCTAATAAAGCATTATGTGTTGATTAATCCCAGTTAGCAATCAAATCTTTTCAAATTCTTCACCTACGTGGTTTTAAGACATTTTTTTGGAAATGGCAAGATATTTGCCATTAAAGCATTAAAGGAGTTGCTAACAAGTTACAAAACCAAAACCACAAACGAATGAAAATCAACACAAAACTTGAAAAAACAAAGATAGCAGGGGTGGGGTGGATTGGTGGTTCGGGCCCCGTCTCCCACCGGTAGATAGGCCGCTAAATTTTTTGCCCCGCTTAATATCCAGGCCCTGGCTTCTTCTTTGATGATTGCTACCATCCTCAACACATCGATTCGTTGGTGCTGAAAAATCCTTCTATTCCTTTCTTTCCAGAGTTGCTATAGTGTCAGGATGACTAATGAGCTTTGACCATTTCTACTTGTGCCACTTCTCTCTGTGATATTGCTAGCCACCAATCCAAGATAACCACATGTGCGTCTCCTTGTGTCGGCAGTATGCTGCTGGGTTGTGCCCATGTTGCCACAGCGTTCCAAACAATTGAGAAATTGAGAAACAGATGGGGGGATATTTCCGGGTTGTTTGTACAGAGCGGGCACCAAAAATCATTTGGCATTTGTCTTCTTGATAGAATGTCCGCTGTTGGTAGCCGTTCTTGGACCGTCATCCATGCAAAAAATTTGCATTTTTGCGGTGCCCAAGAATCCCATATAAGGCCGACGTAAGGTTTGTCAATCGATCCCAAAAACTATGTGTCGTATGCCAACTTGGTTGTGCATGTCCCTGTCGATGTCCACTTCCATGAGATATCATCAGGTAATTCTGATGAGAGCACCACCTATGCGATCCTGCTGTACAGGTGTACAAACTCCACAAGGTGATGCTTTGTGATCTTTCTTCTATGGACTGTGATCCAAGTATTATCCCAAATGCCTCACTCACCATCCTATTCTTTCTGACCGCAATGGCAAATAGGCTTGGGGCCATATTTTCCAGAGGTATGCACCCCATCCAAGCATCCTTCCATAAACTTGCCTTGTTTCTACTTCTAGAATGATTTTTGTTGGGGCGCAGAATAGTTCCTGGTCCTTCTCATCGATTGCCAGTTGCATACCATTCCATTATTTCTCAAGCTCTTTCCATTGGTACCACAACCAGCAAAGGCGAAGGGATCGCCCGAACAAGGCTAGGTGGAGTTATTTTTTGTGCGACACACCGTGTTCCAATTGACCCAACATTTTCCCCCTCCTCCATGTCTGTGTCGCTTTCGCTCCAGAACCAAGCCCTGCACCGCTTATCGATCTGTTTCTGCGTCCATGCCTAAATGTCTACCAAAGTCATGTGGTAGATGGGTAAGGAAGTGAGAACCGCCTTGAGTGTTGTGAGTCTTTCGATTTTTTTATATCATTTTTAATAACCCACCAGTCTTGCGTCAATCTTATCTATAATTGGTTGCAGTTGTACCTTTCTCAAGTTGCGCAGAGAAAGTGGGAGGCCTAGGTATGTGCACGGCATACATCTCCTACTGGCCGGAAAGTCATGTAGAATGGTGTCCAAATCTAGGCCTTGGCATCGAATTGGTATGACAACGCTTTTGCTAGATTTATCTTTAATCCCGTCACCTCTATGAAGATGCTCATGAACACTTTTAAGTTATCTATGTCTTCCTTGATTGGTGGCATAAAAACCATCGTGTCATCCGCGTACAGAGACAGTCTCGCCTTGATGCGTGCCTTCCAGTAAGCAAAATCAACTCCATAAAAACATGTGGTTTGGTTGAATACTTGTCAGTCGCCATGGCTCTGAAGACCGGTTAAGATCTATTGAGAAGAGCTAACCGGCTCTGATACCACTTGTAGGACCGGAAAGGCGACTAGAGGGGGATGAATAGGAGCTCAAACAATTTTTTTAAGAAACTATTTGATTCAACAAGAATTTGTCTCCTATAGCTATGGTAGCTATGAAGATCAAATAAAACACATCAAGGAAGACTTATGTTGAATCAATTTCAAACCCCATTGCGAGACGACAGAAAACACAGATTTGAGTTGAAGAATCAGGATAATCGGAACTACCGCAGGCAAATGAGCGGAACTACCTATAATCAGAACTTCCTCAGTTGAAAGGGAGGAACTTCCTATAATCGGAACTTCCTCAGTTATAAGGGCGGAACTTCCGATTATCCCGAACAAAGCGATGTCGCGAACAACAACTTGTTTCAAAACGAAAAACGATCCAACTTTTGATTTATCCAATGAAACTTGACCAAACTTGGTACACACCTTCCTAAGGATATCTGGAATCTAATCCAAGAGGCGATCGTCCAGATCTACGTCAAAGTTTTGATCTTTCTCTTTTTCCAAAGGAAGGTTCAAAACCGAGCAAAACGAAAAACTTGATCCATCACTTGCTCGTGGGAGATTGATGATCTAGAGTATCTTAGATGTATTCTCACACGTCATAGCAAGGTAAAAGAGATGAAGAAATCAATAAAAAACAACAGGATCAAGGAAGCACCCAAAATCATCAAACAAGAAGGAAGAACACAAGAGGACTCATATTTGAGCAATCATCCATAGATTGATTCGATGTGTTTGCTGATTACAGTCTCTCCCTTAAGGAGGACAAGATCTCAATCAATGAGCACGCACTTAACACATCTCCCTTAAAGCCTAAGCCTCACCTCTCATCTCTAAACCCTAAACCCAACTAGGGTTTTGTCTCATGAAGTGCTTAGGGGCTGCTAGGCAGCACCCTCTATTTATATAGAGGCTTAGACCTTCTAGAAGATTTCACTTAATGGGCTCTCGTTAAGGCCCAAAACAAACGGGACACGAACACACACACTTTGATTGACCTAAGCCGCTAATCATCGCTCCGTCTTGCGCCGCGGTTTAGCCAACCGACTCTCAAGGCGGTATTTGATGAAATGACCAAAATACCCCTTCTCGATCCTTCTCCATGGACTGAGTCCAATCCAGTCGAAGCAGTCACCTGCTTCGCCACGTGTAGGTAGATCAACGGCTCTTATCATGTCGGCAAGTCTCTCACGATCGAATCCCATCGGAACCTCCAAGTCACTTGCACCGACCCCCGCGCTGCTTGATCCAACCAACAGATCGAATCGCCTGCTCGATCCATCTTGTACATTCTGCGCCATGCTTGAGTCTTTCGACCTCACCCGGCATCCATGATCGTCTTGGACCTAAGCCCTCCAAGCTTAGTTCCGATCCTCCTCGCCGTTGACCGTCGTTGACCTGCAAGCCACCTGCACAGCAATAAACAAGGAAATCGTCTCCGGGAACAAGTTCTTCACAACTTGACTCACGTTAGCTAAAACATGCAATATGCAACACATATGCACTGACCCCAAGAACTTGGCCTAACCCAATTTTAAATTTCCAATTTGACCGAAATTGAACCACAATCGGAACTTCCGCCAAGTAATAATCGGAACTACCGGACGTGCGGTAGTTCCGCTCCTAACATCAAGGGTCGTTCGATTCTCGAGAAAAAGCAAATTTACAAAAAATCCTTCTCTCGAAAAAAGCGTTCGCCAACAACCGAAACTAACGCCATGCGGAAGTACCGCCAAGTAAAAACCGAAACTACCGATTTTCGACAATTGCGAATCTGCGCTTGCACGGAACTTCCGATTATCCTGACACTTGCTGAAAACAGAAATTCAACAAACCAACAAGGTAAAATCCAAATATTTCATCATCATAAGATCATGAGTATATCCCCATGATATCCACAATATCTCCTCCGAAACTCAGCTTTCTAAACTGCTGTCGAAACTCAACTTTTTAATTTTGGACACTCAAAATTGCTACGTATCGTAGCCTTCAGATCGCACCTTCATAGCTCTAACACGTATTATCTATCTTTAATCTCCATGCACTCTAACTCGAACTCGATCGCGTCTTCCAGCATCCTCGACCCTCTGGATCATGACTTCGCACCAAGCCATCTTCTGGTCATCGTCGTAGACCACGATCGTCTCCGAGTTATCCTGCACATGCAAAGACCAAAGCAACATATTTTTCGATATAAGTTCTTTCTAACTTGACCGACATAAGTTCACACACCATGACACATCTCAAATAATATCTATAAATAATATTATCAATTATTCATCGGCTAAAATACTTTAGAGGTCTAACATTGACGGTCGCGCATGGTGATGCCTCTATCTATGTGTGCACAGCCGGAAAGTAACCAAGTGATGGCAGCAAAAAGCAAATCAAGTGCTGGTTGAAAGAGCAAATGATGTAATAAACCAGTGGGTGAAGAGCAACAACGACGACCAGCAAAACAGGAGGATTCGGGATGTGAGATTTCAAGCAAAAGAAGTCAACCTGCAGCGGTGAGATCAGCTCTGAAAAGTTGCGGGTTAGTTGCAATCCAGCCCGAGTCCAGTCATCTAAACCATGTCTGCGGTGTCCTGATCACCTGATGTACTCCATTTTACGAATCGGCGTGTACGTCGTCTGATTTCGGGCCCAAATAACAAACTTCACACAAAAACCACCCACGGCGACGGGGAAAACCCCAAGCCCAGAACCGCCATGTCCGCCGACTGGCTCCCGTCCGCGGCCGTGACGGCGTCGGGCCGCCCGGTGCTGTCCGCCGGCGAGGTCGAGCGGCACCTCCTCCCGGTCGCCGACCTCGAGCCTGAGGAGAGTCCCCGCCTCGCGCCGCTCCGCGGCTGCCTCCTCGTGCTTACCTCCCACCGCCTCATCTTCCTCCACGAGCCCTCCCGCTCCGCGCGCGCCCTCCCCCTCGCCGCCATCGTCCACCCCTATCCTCCCCACAGGAGGCATAGCCACAACCCCCTCCGCTCCCTCCTCTCCTCCTCCTCGTCCTCCTCCTCGCACCACCCGCGCATCCGCCTGCAGATCTCCCTGCCCCCCTCGCGATCGGAGGTCGTCGCCGTCGTCGTCACCTGCAAGGCGGACGTCGATGTGTTCTACGGGAGGCTGCTTGAGACCATGCGCGCGAGGGCCTGGGAGGTGGCCCCCGTGGCTGCTCCGGCGAGCGGCGCCTCGGTGCCGGAGGCCCCCCCGGCGGAGGAGGATCTTGCTATCAGAATGCCCGTGGTTGGGGTGTCAGGGATACTGCGAATGGAGCAGGAGGCGTGGGAGAGCGCGGGGCAGAACTTGCAGGATGCCTTCCAGGATCTCAGTGCCCTCATGGTTCGTTCCTCTTTGCTGCTTACTGCTTGAGATCATGTCATCATTTAGTGCTTGTAATGGAGTACAATCATCTGAGATTGGATCACCATGCTCTAAACCGCAACTGAATTCTTCGTAATTTCGTCGGCATCCTTTCTATCCAGAGCAAAGCCAAGGAAATGATGGAGTTAGCGGAGAAAATGAGGCAAAAGCTATTGACGAACTCATCTGCCCAATCGAATTCCAACGATGAAGAGATGGGGACTAAGCAAGACATGCAGGATTGGCTATTGAGTGTTGGCATTGTGTCCCCTGTGACAAAAGAAACCGCTGGTGCTTTGTACCACCAGCAGCTGTCACGACAGGTAATGCGAGCTTGTTCATGGTTTTCCTGCATTCATGGTGGAAGATCACACTGCTGTGTAGCAGAATTGGGATGGCAAAAGTAATGCATGAGTTTTGTAAAATCAAATGCCAGTTAGACCAAATGTTTAAAGCGGGACTTAATCACCATAGGATGTATGCACCGTAGTAAATTTCAGGATAAATTGTTTATCTTTGACAGAAACGGTTATTTCCTTCTCCATCCACTGGGAACCTCTAATTCTATTGAATAGTATTTACTGGTCATTTTTATGCTTCAGTTGTCTCATGCTGCTTAGACATGAGTTAGATCAAATTTGGAAACCCTTAGAAGGATTGTTATATACTACATCAACAAACTACAGATGCATCCACACTCTTTTTTGCATATTCAATTGCCAAGAACCCATAAATTATTCATGCCTTCATAGTTTCCTTCCATTTTGAAAGACTTTTTTCATCTTCTGACTTTTCCCCGTAAGCTGCATAATGCTAAGAATTAGACTTACTAAGGCTTCTTTCATTCTGTTACGTTCATCACCAGCTGGCTGACTTTGTAAGAATACCACTCGAGAAAGCAGGTGGTATGATAGCACTAGTTGATGTCTACTGTCTCTTCAACCGTGCTAGGGGAACAGGTCTGTGCTTTTGCATCTGAATATCTATATGGAATTCCCTTGTTACTTGTGTTCTGAAATTAATTTGTTAATTTGTTTGTAGAGTTAATCTCACCAGAGGATCTTTTGCAAGCATGTTCCCTTTGGGAGAAATTTGATGTGTATGTATATCATGCTCGTGATAATTGCCGAAGTAGTTAATTGTATGAATATACAAATCCAAGAAGATTGTAAAGAACATGAGTAACCTAAATGTATTTTCAGCTGGTTTTTCACCAGCCATTAATTATGGTTTTGATGTTTTGCTTATAGATGTTGATTTGTAATGAGCAGCCCAGTAATACTCAGGAAATTTGATAGTGGAGTGAAGGTGATCCAGACCAAAACGCATAGTGATGATGAGGTAAGTGATGGCAAGAATAAGTCTAGATGCCATCTTAAATGCATATTGAATAGCGCCACACCACATAACAAGAGTAAGCTTGCAGCCATACAAAAAGTGTGCCTATTTTTTCTCAGGACCTGCCAAATCTGATTCCTATCCAAATCATATTGTTTTAATCAAAAGGATGAAATGAATGACTGTTCTGGTTTCACCCATAGTTACCTTTTAGTTCATTTTTTTGGTTAGTGAGTATCCGCCACTGTTTCCCTGTAGTTCTAGACAGTTGCCTAGTACTATTGTCTTTAGCAGTAGCACATACTGATCCCCCAATAAACATAGGTATTTGCAAGAATCACATCACTTGCACAAAAGCCAGATGCTCTTCAGAAGGGAATAAGCCCCACCGATGCTGCATTTGCGCTGGGGATTGCACCAGCTTTAGCGAAGGAGCATCTTCTAAATGCAGAAAGCAAAGGTCTTCTTTGACTACCCCCTTCAAGTATTTGCAAGCTATGTATGTAATTCAAACATGAAAAACTGAACTAAAACCAATTTTTTTCTCAGGCCTCCTCTGCAGGGATGTCAGTCCAGATGGACTCCACTTCTACATCAATTTGTTAAATGAAATTGATCCCCAAAATATTTATTTGTAAGTAGATCTCTCCCCTTCCCTTTCAAGGAATTTTTAATCGTGTTCCTTATATTTTTGCCATGTTGTTGCTTTAATTCAGAGCATGGCTTGTATTATTGTGAGAGTGGTATGCCTTTTAGTTTTTATTGATTGTGAGCTTTCCAGGCCAAAAACCCATGGACTGTACCAGACTTGGATCTCTGTCGCAACAGCATCACATTGACACCATTTAGATTGATTGGGGAGCATTGGGAGTTCGGCTGATCGAATATCCTGCCCTGCTGTATCTTGTACAACACCTCAAGACGTGATGTAACAAATTCATTATTTGGTTGAATAAATGACTTTCAAGTGCGTTGTATAGTTGCCTTTTAGAAGTTGAGGAGGTGAGGATTCTGGATGACTTTGGCGCGTCTTGTTCTGTCAAACAGAAGTGAACCAGAGTAAGGCATTGTAATGAGGACAACCTTTTTCTTTGCCATTCATTACCTACTGCAAGTCGAGCTGTATCTTCATACAAGCAGCTGGAAGGCTGGAATTGATTATAGCACGCGCTGCACAAACTGATGTTCTAATTTGGTTTTGTATCGTTAGTTTTTGTTCGTGAGTGCTTTCACCTTCCTAGAGAAGAAAGCTGCTCGTGTCTCGAAGCGTATATGGTTGTTTATGGTTTACCGTGTCGTTACCAGTTATTCCCAATTTTCCATTCAGCTAGCCTCGCGCTGTAGAACAACAAGACCGGCAAAAGAGATTGTCGACACAATACCAGCTTTTATTCCACTACACTGCGCACCTCATGTTCTGGACGTGCGATACGACTAGTGAACTAGATGCCCACCTGTAGGTGTTCGGCAATGTCGTAGCCATGCAACAACAATTCCTAATGGAAATGGAGTCATGAACCACGTGCCCTCGTCACCGCGGGGCGCGGGTCCGTGACTGGGTTGCCACAAATAATGGTTAGGTATAACGACATCCAAAACCGAAAGTTGAGAAAGAAAAACAGATCGGCACTATATCATAGCCAGATTTTTTTAAAAAAAATCACATGATAACTCAATAAGTTAGCAAATTGGCAACGATAAGCTATGGCAAAGCATGTCAAATTTACATCTAAAAAACAGAGTACATACTGTCAACACAGTAAACCTTGTAAAACCAAACAGAAACACTGATAATACCCACGAAAAAACATTCTGATACTAGCCCCCTCAAAGGAGAGCTTTTTTTTCTTCACAAGCACCCACACTATCTGTTGTAGAGTGTATATATATCATAATATGTAAAAAGGCAGCAGTAAGTTGATCAGGCATCAAGCGCGTATGTTCCTTAAAGCCCTGCTGAAACGCTTCAAGCCTGTGCAAACATATGAAAATGGATACGTTGTCAATTGCAAACACTTAAAGTATAAGGCCGAGTATTCAGAGAGCGATGCTATGCAATCTTCTCAAGTAAGGTAGCATAGAACAGAGAGGCGGCGCTTGTGTGAGATTGTTCAGCTTCGTTCTATGCCTAATATAAACACCAAAGTCGCAACTGCATTCAGCAGCTACAATAAGTAGCAGGTGGAGTGGTGGGAGAGTCTGCATGTTTGTTACCTTATTTTAACCGCTAAGGAGCATACAATTTGAACAATTGCGAGAGTTTAGATAGGTCTTCAACAAAGCACGAGAAGACATCCAATGAAGGAATGGCCAATGTGGCTAACATACCTTGTTGGCAATGTTGTTGGAAAGCCAATCAAGCCCCTCGTACAACCCTTCACCAGATGTAGCACAAGTGCTCTGAATGTACCTGCACCCCCAGGACATAATTTATTTTAGCAACAGCATGCATATCATATAAATGCCAAAAGGCAAACAGTTACACCGACAATTATTTTAGACGGGATAAGTAATGTAGCACTTGCTGAATGGATATGGAAAATTCAGCTCAAGACACATTTGATAACTAAACTATAAAGTGGATTTGAATTATGCTTATGCAACACTCATGACCCCCAACCAGGAGACTAAAACATTATAGATAAATGCCACACATCCTATAGAAATGATTCCAGAAACAATAATGCTTCCACACTTTGATTTCAAGGCACACTATATATAATTGCAATCTCACTACACAAAAGTTTCCAATTATCAATATGGCCAATATAGACACACTGAAAAGTTGCAGAACAACAGGGAAACTTCGCCCAAGTTAGAAAGGTAAAGAGCTTTTGAACTACGTGCACAAAGTTCCTTACCAGTGCCGCTGGCGCAAAGAATGCAGACCAAGCTTGTCAGTGATTTCAGCAGCATTCATGGCATTAGGAAGATCTTGTTTGTTTGCAAATACAAGCAGAACAGCATCACGCAGCTCATCCTATATCACAGGACAGAAAGATCTTCCATTAATCAGGAACCAGTTGATAAAAATGGAAACAGGAGCTAAAATTTCTACAAGTACGTTCTTAATAAAACACAGGGCTGAACATAGAAGAAAAAGAATGCTGCTTAACATTTGAACTATCTTACATCTTTATGTTTTGTGTCCTAAGCTGCCCATGGAACTCTCAAAATTTTGTTTGGTAAGCCAGCTTATATTCTCCCAATTTATGATTGCAAGATTGTTGAATCAAAACTTCATATTACAATATATAATTATAGACTGGATATTGGCAAACAGAAACACTTTGGAACAACTACAACAACACTAGTGCATTACCTCATTCAGCATCCTGTGGAGCTCATCTCTGGCCTCAACAACACGCTCCCTATCATTGCTGTCCACAACAAAAATGAGTCCCTGCGTATTCTGGAAGTAGTGCCTCCACAGGGGCCTGATCTGATTAGGCATAGAAAACAATAAAAGAATGAGTCCAATGCTTAAGTTTATGCTGTCGACATGATTTATCCATCTGAGATTGTAAGTTGTTATAACTTATATGTAGACTTTCTTACCTTGTCCTGGCCACCGACATCCCAAACGGTGAAGCTAATATTCTTGTATTCAACAGTTTCAACGTTAAATCCTGCAAATTTCCAGAATAAGCCAGTTTTATTAATGAAAGCACATAGTGAAGCCATACGGTAAAGAAGAGATATAAAAAAATTAAAATGTATTATATCTCTTCACTAATAGCATAATCCTAAAAATGAATGAACATAAATGATATTTCATCCAAAAGACCACAAAGTTTGTCTCATAACTCTCCGTCAGGTGATAAGCACTAGGAGCGGAGGCGGAAGGGAAGAATCAACTCAGGAGGTT
Source organism: Hsuehochloa calcarea (assembly GCA_036346395.1). Taxonomy (NCBI): domain Eukaryota; kingdom Viridiplantae; phylum Streptophyta; class Magnoliopsida; order Poales; family Poaceae; genus Hsuehochloa; species Hsuehochloa calcarea. Next base: position 48,898,569 of record CM070593.1, on the reverse strand, counting down.
AAGGATTGCGCCGAGACACTGTGGTGAACAACGTGGATGAACAGTTGCGATGAACCGTCATAGTGAACAGTGCACAATGAATAGTGACAACAAACAGTGCGTGGACAGGGTATGGCGCAACGGGATTGTGTAACTCCCAATCCTTTTGCTCATTTTCATTGATGCATATGTTGCGTATATAAAGGGATACAAAGTGATTTGGAAGGTATTATCCTTCCTAATGCAATAAAGATTCACCGGCGACACGAGCGAAGACGGGGGCAGAGGCAGAGACAGAAGGAGACGGGAGGGGAAGAAAACCGCGGCGTGGGGCTGGAGGAGCGGTTTGGGAGGGTCAGTCGACGGTTCGAAGGCTGCAGTCGTACGTGGGTAGGACGATTCATCGGGTGCGCGGGGTAAATTCTTCAGCCGCCGTAAGAGAGAGAATATTTCCCCCTATTTTCTACTCCAAACACGTGATCACTGAACTGAGTACTCATCCATTTGTCGCGGTCAGTGTCCATGGCAACTGGAAAGTGGCATGAGATGGTCATGTTTGCGGTCGAGAGCCATCGGTTGTGTACTTCTGCTTGTGACCCAGTCTGGACATTCTTGTGATTCTGTGAAGCATGGACTTCAACAGTCCAATCACGGCAACCTGTGGAGTCATCCGAAATTTGAGAAACCCTGTCATTAGATAACGTACTCTCCTAGTCTTAAGATAGAGGAGTGCATGTGTACTCATAATCTAAACTGTCTAATTAGCATAAGAATGGACCTAGCATAAGAATGGACCTAGTTTAAGCGGTACGAAATAAGTTTATGATAAGTGGTGGAAAGAAAGAAAGTGTGGAACACAGATGTGCTCATAAACCAAAACAAAGCTTTTTCAAAAGTAGAGTTTCAGTGTGACAAAGTTTGACTGCGAAACCAACACCCCCCCACATATATGCTTTGTTTGTTTCACATTTTTAACCAAAAGAATTCGGTGTGTAGCTCAGAGAAACAAATATAGCAAATTAACCATCCTGACCTCATCACAAGTTTTCTTGGAGGGAATCTCAAATCCCAAGTTCAAAAGGTATGTGTGGCATATGTGGCACACAAAATTTCCCCATATTCTCTGTTTCTTTTCACATTTTTGTGTGGACTTGGGATGTAATTGTGCACTAAATAAACAGCCACGAGCTCAGCAGCACCGGCTGGGTTGACTCATGAGCCATGACCCATAACTTGCCTCTCTGGCCAGCATGGGCTAAGTCTTCCGCTGGCACGATTCGACCGACGTGCATTGGCAACATTTGCCGTGGGTCACTTGGTGGCCCATAGGATAAGCCCCATTTGAACCTTGATATAAATTTTGTAAGAAAAAAAAATCCACCCTGCGAAATTTATGTAGAAATCATGTGTTCCATGCAGCTGCAAGGCTAGAATCACGCAGTTGTTCAATACAGTATGATTATTGATTTGTTCACCACTACAAGATGCCTATTGCCTAGTAGATAAGGTTAAACATGGCATTATAAATTCACCTCTGCAAACCCGTCCTCTAGTTTTACACATCACAATTTCACTTGTTTTTACATAAAGCACATGAAATAGGGAAAATTCAACTCGATAAGAAAATATATATACAAATTTTCTATCATTTACCTTGTTCATCAGTACAGAAGCACCATGTTCAGAGCCTTCTACTTTAATGTCACTGCCAGCTTTCTGAATTCTAATCGTATACTGAAACTAGAGCTCAATAATTTCCTTTGTTTTCTTCTTCAGTGTCATGTTTTTTGGAGTGCAAAATCTTCAACACTAATGTTAATCTTCAACACTAATGTTGCCATGGACCTTGTGGTGCACGGCAGGTAGACTTCGTTGACAGTCATTGCAAGTTGCAATCGGTGTTCCACCTATCATACTCTAGCAACTAATCGGCATATCCAGTTGCTCCATTGCAATTTGCACCGATCAATTGCTCACTGACTCCGGCATTTGATATTTGAGAAGTAGCTTTGTGATTCAGCAGGTTGACATGAAGCTCATGAGTTCAGAACATGGATTCGAGGTTGACACTGGACAGTGGTTTTCTCACGATGCTTGCATCTAACAGCTCGCTTGGATCCACTGACCACACCTAGTTCATCTCTTTTAGATGACCCAAGTCTCAAGCACATGATACAACATGTTGCCAATGGGCAATCCTCTCAAGCTCTCAGCAGCTGAGCACTTCAGACACAAACCTTGCGATCAGCACGTCAGTGATATACATGCCGCCAGTAGATACTATGAATGAGTGAGACGTTAGTCACGTTAGTACCATGGCCAGGGCTTAGTTGGACCTCCTGTCATCCCAAACTGGGAACATTCGCTCATAATGCGAAACAAAGGCCGCATGTACTGAAGCGGCACATTATAAAGCATGAACCCTGATGCATATCAGCAATTTAAAACTTAATAGTAGCTTAACTAATAGAACATGCAAATTAACAAAATGAAGAAATAAAGAACAGTTCATTTGGATTTTGGAACATTGGCCAAATTTTTAACCAAGTGTATCAGAATAGATGACAGAGGATCAACAATTCATACCATTGGAAGAAATTATTGTCAATCAAACAAAGGTTCCTGTATCAAGATCTTCATTTTCTCAACAAGAAAGTCAAGCACATCCTTCCTTCCTTCCTTCAAAAGCAGCTGCCTTAGCTTGCCAAATGTTGAACCAGGAGGTCTAATGCCCTTCTCTATCATATCTTCAAGCAGAACACAAGCTTGGCTAACCTCACCCTTGTCGCACAGCCCATTGATCAGCACAGAGAATGTGTGCATGCTCGGTAGAAACTGCCTCAACCCCATATACTTCCATACCTTTAGTGCCATCTCTATCTTGTCATTCTCACAGAACATCTTTATCATCATGGTGTACGTATCAAAGTCTGGTTGGCAGCGCTTAATCATGCGGCGGAAGACACTGTATGCTTTGTCATCCCTTCCAAGGCTAATCAGACTGTTAAGGATGATGTTCCAGGTCCTCGAGTTTGGGGTGATTCCATGGCCTTCCATGTCATTCATGACTCTAAAGGCATTCTCAAATTTTTTCACTTTGCAGAAGGCTGTGACAAGTGCATTGTACATGACAACATCTGGCACAATCCCATCCTTCTCCATATCCAAAAATGTTGCAACAGCATCCTCGATCCTCATCTCAACGCCATAAGTATGTACCAAGACACTGTATATGAAGGTTGTCGGTTGGCAGCCCCTGGAGCTCATGTCCTGCACCACACGGACAGCTTCCTCAACACGGCCTGTCTTGCAGAGCGCGTCGACCATAATGCCATATGTAACAATGTCAGGTTGGCAACCCACGTCAAGCATCTCACTGTAGACCTCTCGCATCTTTGGGAGGTTGGGCGCTCTCCCCCAGCCCTCAAGCAAGATGCTATAGGTCTTGGCATCGGGGCTGAACTGGCCATTCATCTTGTCAAAGATCTCCTGCGCCTTGCGCACGTTCTTGGACTTGCACAGTGCACCAAGCAGGCTATTGAACGCGGCGAGGTTGGGTACCAAGCCGTACTTCTCCATGACATTGAACGTGTAGACAGCCTCATCGACCTTCTGCGCCCGGGCGTACTTCCGCATGATGATGCCGAAAGTCTCGACGTTGACCACGCCCTCCCGGCGCATGACGGCCACGACATCCCACATGAGCTGGTACTGGCGGATCTTGGCGAGGGACGCAACCACCGTGTGGTAGGAGCGGACGGTGTGGGCGCAGCCGCCACGCTTCTGCCTGCGCGCCCACTCAAAGAAGCGGTAAGCGAGCATGCCGGCGTTGTCGAGGTGCTCCAGGACGCACTCGGCGACGTTGGGAGTGACGCGGACACCGCTGTGGTCGAGCTCGTGCTCGAGCGCGGACGCCTTCCGGCAGCATATGATGAGCTTGCAGAGGCTCCTGGATGGGTCGGAGGCATCCACCGGGACGTGGCGGCCGCCGCCGCTGCTAAACATTCTAACAAACACCTTGCGTGCCTCCAGCCAGGTGTGGCGAACACCACCTACCATACTGCTATCCGCACGCTGACGCCGCTGCGGTCGAGCTCGTGGCTAGGTTTAGTGGTAATTCACTGCCTCACTGCAGTCATATTACTTCAAGAGGCGAACGGCTTCGTCTTGCTCCGCCGCGGCCGGCGGCGACTGGTGGCGCTATGCGCTATCACCAAACCGAACAACCGAAGTACCTGCGCAGGAGGTCCACGCCGAGGACCATGAACTTGGTGAGCACCATGGAGTAGCGCCCCGGCTGCGTCGCGGTGTATGCCCACCTCCCGCGGGTCAGGTCGAGGTGGTGGGATCTCGCGAAGAAATCGACGAGGGAGCCGGGGCGAGCCTGCTGCAGGTGGCGAACGCGAAGGAGATAGCGGCGGGGTACAGGGGAGGGGCGGCGACGGTTCGAGTTTTGGAGGGGAGGAGGCGACGGTTGGAGAAGAGGCGGCGTAGAAAATGGGAGGAGGTGGGGTGGGACGATTTTGAGGGTGCGGGCGGACGGGCGTGGGGGGCGGCGACTTGGGCGATGGGCGGTTGGGGACGGAGGGGTTGGGGGCGAGGGGGACGCGGGGGGAGGGTGGAGGCGGAGAATGCCCGGGGGGACGAACGGGTGGGGCGGGGTAAACCCAAAAATATAGTAGTTAGATAAGATATGTGCTCTGCAGTATCTTCATACAGAAGCACAGGATGAACAGAACGCTTACCGATGGTTGGGATGGTGGTGACGATCTCGCCGAGCTTGAGCTTGTATAGGATGGTGGTCTTACCGGCGGCATCGAGCCCCACCATGAGAATCCTCATCTCCTTCTTGGCGAAGAGGCGGCTGAACAGCTTCGTGAACGTGAGCCCCATCTCTCCCTATGCTTAAAAAGAAGAAGAAAAAACAAGGCAAGTTTTAGCCAGCCGCGCAGATCTACACAGACCCGCTTCGATCTACACGCGCAACCCACACAGCTCTCCACGCACTTGTTTGTGCACAAGCAATTGGAGCACAGCCCACTGAATTCAGAAGAAATGGAATCCCCCGAGCTACGAGATCCGCGAGATCTCAACCTCGTGGCTCGCCGATCTACGAGACGGCGGCGCGCGCAAGGCGCGGGACCGAATCGGATTCGCGACCATCTAGAGCGGAAAGCGAAAGGCACGAACAGATTCGCCAAACGCTAGCGTGGAAGCGACGCTACACCATGCGGTAGCAAAAGCTTCCGGCTCCATGGAATCAGCCAGGCTCGCGTCAGGGAAACAAACGTCACAAACCAGTCGCCGGCCGAACCGATCAGATCCGCGAGCGCGGCGGTGGAAAATTCAGACCGACATGGAGAACGGGGGGAGGTGGGAGGGGGGGGCATCGGAGCACTCACCGAGATGGCGACGACGCCTCCGCCCGTTCCCCTTCTCTCCGCTCCGCTGCGCTCCGGGCTGCTGATCTGCGTGCGCGGATCGGCGGGGACGGGGAGATCGGAGGTTTCGAACCGCACGAATGCAACGCGACGCTGTGGTGGACTGGCGGTGTGGCCCGAGGCGGCTATATAGAAGGGCTGCATGCACCCATCTTATGGTGGATGCTTCGACTGGCGTGTGGGGCTTGTCGCTATGGGGCTCAAGACCCAACTCAGCTCAAGCCAGTAGTGGTTTCGTCCATTCGATCTTAGCTTCCTGGGTTCAAGCGTTGGAAAGGCCTACTTCGTTTTGGGTTGGTGCACTCTTGATTCGGCACGGCCCAATCTTCCAATTCGGTTGGATTTGTTCGTCATTTGTTGGTTTCGTATTGTGTGTTTTCTTTCGGGCTTACTTTTGACCGGCCGTCAAAATTCGGTGCCTCTAACAACTTTCTTGTGTCCCCTAGCGTATACTGAGAAAAAGAAGACAAAAATCTGATTCATCAGTCGCAGCTCGCAAAAGGCATGGAAACTAGCCTCAATAAGAAGCTACTTCCTGCTTAAGCATCTTATTCATCTTTTTATTAGACCAATCTGCGACTTTTTTTATGAACAAATCTTGGTAGAGTCGGCTCAGCTTGCCGGCAATTACAGAATGTGTCGAGGTCACAAGGGAAACTTAGGAAAGCAGCCAACAAAATACCATCGTGTGCATGCTAGCTATGACCAAATTTTGCTTAGAACCGAAGGCTCTTGGTCAAACGTATAAACAATAAGGGACTAGATGTTTCATGTTTTTATATCACTGGCTCGCCGCAGGGTGCAACTGGAATAGATTGTGAGTTTTACGGTTCCAAAAATTGGGTCGACCGATGTGTATCAACGAGGGAGATAATTCATGAGCACGCATGGATCGATCGTGAACATCTGTTCAATCTTAGGCAACAATAGCTAAAGCGTTTCAATGCGCCGTTGATGTCGTCATCTTACACGCAAGTACGCACAACGACCTGTCCGACGCCTAGAGCATCTAAAAGGAGTCCTTCACTTCTAGTTCCTCTGAACTTATAACTCTGTCAATGATTTGTCTACCCGTTTTTGTAGTATGCAGTCGACAAAAACTTATGCATGATCGCAGCGACGGATCATAGAAGGCTGACTGGGGCCTTCGAATTTCAGTTTTCAGTTTTGGATAGATAATGATTATAACATAGTTCTGTTTAGTTTTATAGCTTCAATTTGGATTCTCTGGAAATGTCGGAACAAAATGACTTTTGACACAAAAAAAAATCTAAGCAATCAATGGAAGTGATCTTTAAATTTATGTCTTGTTTGCAACAATGGAGTGTTCTTCTCAAAAGGGGTGATAGAGAGAAGATGAACCGTTTTTGTCAACGGCTGAAGATTGGATTAGGGTCTTTTGTTCTTCGGATATTGCTGTCAGTGTTCCTGTAATAGCTTAGTCTTTGCTGATCTGGTTCCTTAGTTCCTGTAGTTTCTTTTGCTATGGTAAGCTGGTGCTCCCAGCCTTGTGGTTACTTTAGTTTTTCTCTGTACAAACCTTTTATTTGCTTTCAATATAAAGCTGGGTTTTCCTTGTTTTTCCTTGTCAAACAACAAATGGATAGATAATTCACCAAAGAACCCAAATCAGGTATTGTCATATTTGAAGACGGGTGAAGGTTAGGGTTAGGACGAAAAGAGGAGAGGGTTTGTGTGGAGAATAATGGGGAGGGGGAGGTGATTGCAAAGCTCCTCACCGAGGCAACCACGACGAGGCAGTGGGCAAGAGGCGAGTGTGAAACAACCAAAAATTAGGGTTTTCAAAATTTTCGAAGCTTTTTGTTTGAATTCGGTTTTCTTTCCTTTTTCAAAATTCCTTCTCATTTCCTGCTTTCCTTTTCTGGCATTTCCGTCTTCCTCTTCCGGTGGCGCCTTTTGCCCCTGCGACTTCGCCCTTCATCCCCGCGCGTCACCGCCCACACGTCATCCTCCCGGTCTTCACCTCCTCGCCCCTCGCCCCCGTCAACTCGCCGACACCTCCCGCGCCACCTAGCCTCGCCATCAAAGCCAGCCCGCGCCTCCACCGCCACCTCACACCGCCCAGTGCCACCCAATCGTGCGCGATCACCCACGTCGCCAACCGCTGCTCCCACCGCCTTCCTGTTGTCGCCGCCCTACTAGCTCCACCACCTCTCTTCTGCTTATAAAAGCTCGCCTTCGGCTCGCCATCTACCACACCACCCACCTCCAACCCCTCCCCGCCTCCATCCCTCCCCGCCGACAATTTCGAAGCTTTCCCCGCCGCCTCCTTCTCGTCCGAGGTAAGCTCCCCGGTAAAATTCGCCACCTTCTTACCCCCTTCCTCCCAACTCCGGCAATGGCTCCGCCTCACCGCCACCCACCTTTTTCCCATTCTCCCTCAGCCCAATTTCGACTGGAGTTCACCGGCATCGCCCCTCCCCGCCGCACCCCCTTCGGCCATCGCCGCCAAGCCACCACAGCACCTCCTCCGCTCCACCAAAGCTACCCCCGTAATCCCCGTCGCCTGCCGGTGCTCACCGCACCACCCACTTCCCTCGCCGGCTGCCGGCTCCCTTCCTCTGCCCAGGGCAAGCGCGTGGGCCTCTTGGCCACGCGGCTCAAGCCGTTTGGTGCTGGCCTTAAATGGCCTGGTCGAATAGGTCTTGGGCCGCACAGTAGTGGGTTGCGCCCATTACTGTTCACTCCTATTTGGTAATTTCTGTTCACAGCATAGTATCTTATTAATGTTCCCTAACCAAAACAGTAATCATCGTACTATTTACAAATTCAAAATAGTACCCTAGTACCGTCACTACCTAGTTTTCATTCATGAACAGTTAAAAAAATACTATTTATCCCCAAAACCGTAATTTGACACTATATATCCATTTCATCCGTTTCGAGTCCAGGAATCCATTTCTCCACTCCGTTCAGTCCAACTAAATAGCAGATAAATGCCCATCCTCCTCACCACCTTGTTTGTGTTTCTTTTCCATTTTTATTTACTTACATGTTGTTCCCAGCTCATTCCTTGTCGAACCGGATTTTATTTGGTTTATTTTATTTCTTTTCACGCTAAGTCACGACGACCAGACTCTAGAAGATGCCAGACAAGACCAGTATTTAGAAGATTTTGTGCAAGAAGGCAAGTCACATTCCTTGATCATTTTTGAGCCTATAAATTCATATATTTATTATTACTTTCATTATTGTATTTGTGTCAACTACTTTAATTATTGAAATAATACTTTTGAATGCCATGATGATTAGAATAATCCTATCACCCCACATACCTGCCCACCTACTATTGTAGGCCATATTCACCTTGACAAGTTTAGATTACATAAAATATTAACTACATATTTAGCTTTGTCACAAAAAATATGTTGATAAATCTTGAAAAGTAGTTTTGGCTTTTCGCAAATGGTTTTGGAGGGAAGTTGAGGGTTGAGACCAGGAAGTTGGACAACCCAATAAACTTGTGTTAAAAGTGAGTCAAAGGTGAGATCAAGCGGGTGGACAGCCACGAGTTGGTGTTGGTCCATTTCCTCACTGGAGACAAGTAAGGACAAGAACTTTGTGCCAAAGTAACAGACACAGAAAATCGCTCAATCACATGTGTGGTCATTGCTCCCTGGCTTAGTACACTATTATTCCAATCGAATATCTACAGTTTGTCAGCTGCTCTTGTGTGATAGAGCAGAAGGAATTAGGGTGAGACAGTAGTGGGCCTGAAAGGACACTCTCTGATCTACACAACGGTATGATCCTGTCAGCATGAGAGTTCGTATTCCACTATTGGCTGGTGGTCACCCGAGGGCTGTATAGAGTAGAACCTACCGGGTAGAGGCTAGAAAGGTTGAGCAGTGAAAATGCTTTGTTATCTCAGCTCAGTCACACGCTAACATGTTGTGTGTCTATGATCTGACAGTATGAGTTTGATGTATCTTGTGGGTAAAGCTGAGCAACTCTGCAGAGTGTATAACAAATGGTATTCGAATACGATGTGCTTCGGTTAATGAAGCTGTGTTCATGGATGATTCCAATATATGAGGCATAAGTAGAGTTTTTGAGATGTTAAGTTGGTATTTACAATTGTTGAGAAACCCTCTGTTGTTACTATTTATTATTGTTTTACTATTTTAAAGTTAAACCACTTTAAACTGCAAAATGCATCCACATATGCCTGTTAAGGTAAACCCTAACCATACATTGAACTCGATGTATGTAATTATTTAGCTTTTCCATGTGGATTGTGGAGTACGAAAGTTGTACTCATTATTGCAATCTACAAACCATCCACAGAGGAAGCTTGGGAAAATGCTGAGAATTTCAATGAGCATGATTTTGGTGGGCCTCAAGATGACATCGACTATTGTTATTAGGTCTCGACTGCGCTCAAGCGTGCCTGTGGTTTGAAGTTCTTTTGTCTTGTATTTAACTTTGGGTTTGGATGCTTGTGTCAATGCTAAAACTGGTTGTTTAGTCTTAATCTTGTGTAATCAAAAGTTTGTTTTTGTTGTAATTGAAAGCTTGCTTGAGACACTACTTACTTTGCAACTGCACATCCTGAGCAGTTGTGAAGAGCTTAACGGCCCCAGAATTTGGGGGCATTACAGAGTGATCACTGGCGTCGCACTGCTCGCGCGTGGGTGAAGGCGGAGGTGCCGAAGCTGCTGCTTGCTCGAGAAAAATCGCTCGTTGTGAGGGAGACGAAGTGGTATCGTAATGGGATTGCACTCGGATGGGAGGGGAATTGTTTTTAGATGGAACTTAGGGGTTCCATTAGCTTGGCGCACAACTAAATCGTTTGCAGCCACAAACCAAACAAACTTAGGGATGTGCTTAGACCATACCACACTATTGGTATGGTTCATTCCCACAAACTCAGCAGCTATAACATGTGTTGCTTTATTACAAGTCCTGGACAAAATTCGACTATCAAAACGAAGCACAAGGAGACACTTAATCTCTTTGAAAAGAATACCATATGCTACCATATCATAAGCCGTACATAGGAGTGCTTGCTTTAGGACGAGAAAATCAGTTTCAAAAATGACTCTACCCTCGGCCTCCTGCCTTCAAGAGAGCAATTGATTTAACTTGCAAAGTGTGTGTTGCTTGCACCGCAGGACCTGCACCGGCTGCCATCATCGATCCAGTATAAAATCCCTAACAATGAAGCCCCAAGTCCCGTTTTTCGCAACATCATTAAAAGCACCATCAGTGTTAATCTTGAACAAGTCTAGAGGAGGAGGGACCCAGCTTGTAATTCTTTGGCATGGTGCTGTCGTGTTCAAGAAGAAAACATTGTTGATATCATCCCAATGTCTCCCCACAGAGAATTGGAATTCTTCCACCGTCCCCATCATCTCTTTTGAATTTGCTTTATTGCATTCCACCCACTGTTACCAGAGGAAGACAATAGTTTTTATTGCTCTATCCTCTTCAAATTGCAACACACTATGTACCATCTCTGATGCCGATGTATACTGAATTTGCTTTATTGCGTTCCGCCCACTGTAAGAGGAAGACAATAGTTTTCATTGCTCTATCATCTTCAAATTGCAGCACACTTTGTACCATCTCTGATGTCGATGTATACTCCAGCAATTTAACACGGACGTCCTCCAAATATGCCACTCTCCATCTAGCCCTTAATGCTTTGAATTTTAGGAACAAATGACTCCATCCTCTATGGGCCAGTAAATAGATACCGTGTGATCTGATTGCAGCCTAACTGAAACAAACACAAATAACGGAATCAAATACCAGAGCAATGGGATTACGCCCTAAAATTGTCGAACAAACAACACAATAGTGTGTATCGTTAGATGACAAGGTGCAAGTATCAAAACTTCCACAGTGCACCCCAAAAGTGCGAGCCTTCTCCAGTAACTCCCACTTGGCAAGCCACTTACACCTCCAAAATGCACAGCCTACAAACCTACAAGTCGGAGAGACGGATACATAACTACTGTTAGAATTAAGCCTATTTGTATAAAGATCTATTCATTCTTAAAATTTCAAAGCATGCAAATTCTTAAACTAGAAGTTTTAGACTAGAGTGGTCGAAGTCTTATACCAGGGGTCTTAGACTAGTGTGGTCGAATATATAAACCAGTGTGGTCGAAGGCATAGACTAGTGTGGTCGAAGACTTAAACCAGTGTGGTCGAAGACATAGACCACTGTAGTCGTAATAATGTGATCGAAGATATATACCAGTGTGGTCGAAGACATAGACTAGTATGGTCGAAATAATATGGTCGAAACCATATACCATTGTGGTCGAAGGCATAGACCAGTATGGTCGAAATAATTTGGTCGAATTCATAGACAATTATGATCAAAGGCATAGACGTCGAAAATAGTGGTCGGATCCTTAGACTAGCGTGGTCGTAATATACTGGTCGAAGCTGTAGACTAGTGTACAATCATGATCAATAGATACTGCTTAATGATCATTAATTGGTTTTGAATTAGCAGTTACCAGTGATTTATTATGACAATTACTCTCTAGTAATTGTCTCGACTATAAATAGGATATGGAGACGTACATACGACTATGCAGGGATGGTTATAAGCTAGTATTTGAATCAAATAAAATTGTAATATCTAAGTTTGGTAACTTTGTTGGTAAAGGCTATGAGAGTGGAGGTTTGTTCTACGTACATACTTTAGAGTATTGTCATAGTCTGAATGTTGCAACTGGTGTGAATAAATGTGAGGCTAATAGGCATTCTCGGTTTTGTCATATTGGTTTTGATAGTATTGCTAGAATGTTCATATTAGATTTAATTCCAAAATATGAAATTATCAAAAGATCAAAGTGTCGAACTTGTGTACAAGCAAAACAACCTCGAAAAGCAGTTACCAGTGATTTATTATGACAATTACTCTCTAGTAATTGTCTCGACTATAAATAGGATATGGAGACGTACATACGACTATGCATGGATGGTTATAAGCTAGTATTTGAATCAAATAAAATTGTAATATCTAAGTTTGGTAACTTTGTTGGTAAAGGCTATGAGAGTGGAGGTTTGTTCTGTGTACGTACTTTAGAGTATTGTCATAGTCCGAATGTTGCAACTGGTGTGAATAAATGTGAGGCTAATAGGCATTCTCGGTTTTGTCATATTGGTTTTGATAGTATTGCTAGAATGTCTATATTAGATTTAATTCCAAAATATGAAATTATCAAAAGATCAAAGTGTCGAACTTGTGTACAAGCAAAACAACCTCGAAAACCCTTTATGGGGATATAAGAGGGAAAGAACTTGGCACTATTAGATCTTATCCATTCCGATCTGTGTGAGATGAATGGATCGTTGACAAAGGGAGGAAAAAGATATTTTCTAACTCTTATTGATGATGCATCACGATATTGTTATGTGTATCTACTGAAAACAAAAGATGAAACTTTAAATTACTTTAAAATTTATAAATCCAAGGTTGAGAACCAACTAGAAATAAAATTAAAAGACTAAGGTCTGATCGTGGAGGAGAGTATATCACTCATGAATTCTCCCTATTCTGTTATGAACATGGAATAATCCATGTAGTTACACCACCATAGTCACCCCAATCAAACGGGGTGGCTAAGAGGAAAAACCAGATACTAACAGGCTTGGTGAATGCCATGTTGGAGAGTGTCGGTATGCCTAAGATATAGTGGGTAAGCTATTTTGACAGCAACTTTCGTTCTAAACAGAGTAATCACTAAAAGGTGTGATTGCGTCTTACTAGGATATGCTCATAACAACACAGCCTATATATTTTTAGTAGTAAAATCAGAAACTCCTGATATTATTGTTAACACAATAATGGAATCCAGAGATGCTTCACTTTTTGAGAATATTTATCTTATGAGAACTACAGTAAGTACTTCTCAAATTGAGGAGAATCAAACTATGAATAATAGTAATTTTGAGCCCACAACCATCTCTGAACCATTGAGTGATATACCACCAGTTTGTGATCATCCTAAGGAAGATAACAATTTAGTCAAAGAGGCTCCTCGCAGGAGCAAGCAACAAAGGATTGAGAAAACCTTTGGCGAAGACTTTATTGTATATCTCATGGATGATGTGCCAAACACTCTTTCATAGACTTATGCATTACCTGATGTTGAGTATTGAAAAGATGCGGCCTATAGCGAGATGGATTCCATCATGTCTAACGGGACTGGAAGATCACTTAACGTCCTATCGGGTGTAAACCTGTTGGATGTAAGTGGATTTTTAAAAAGAAAATGAGGCCTGATGGTACTATTGATAAGTACAAGGCAAGACTTGTGGCTAAGGGTTATACCCATAAAGAAGGTGTTGATTATTTTGATACTTACTCTCCTGTTGCCAGATTGACCATCATTTGAGTGCTCATTGCATTAGCTTCTTCCTATAGTCTACACATTCATCAAATAGATGTGAAGACAACTTTTCTTAATGGAGAGTTAGATGAAGAAATCTATATGGAGCAACCGGATGGTTTTGTGATTTCTGGACAGGAAAGTAAGGTATGCAAATTAATTAAATCCTTGTATGGTCTAAAGTAATCAATAGCCGCATATGATGGCATACGTAGAATGCGATAGGTGATCTTGTTTTTCTTGCGACATTTGCAAAAATGGATATACATATATAGGTACAATCGGTTCGAGACGCAATATTTACGGCGTATGATATATTATTATTGTGTTGTATCGCGTCTGGAAATCGCATCTTGTGGGTTAGTGTGGCGCTCGTTCCTTGTATAAACCTCCCTCAAAGAACATAGCCGATGAACGCCCTACATGATTCCAAAAGTTATCCTCGTCCATTTCAAATGAAGGAAGACTACAATACAATTATGTGCGGAGGAAATGATCGCACCTTTCGTATTCCTTTAAGAAGGGTGAAGTCATGGTTTTTGTTGAGTAGAGAATCAAGGTACAAAACCATGTTCCTCTTTGGCACAATAATCACAAGAATCCATGGAACCTACTCATGTATGTCGCTATAGTCATAAACCTATATATGTTCAAACGAATTTTGTGTAGCAAGTAGTGAAGCACTTACTTACGGTTATACTAAGACCATTATGTACTCCTTGCCGCTCGAGCAAGCAATCCCATTTTTATGTAATTCTCGACGAGGATGCGTCTTGGTTTATTGTTTGCTCGAGATCACGTGCGGGTCGAGAAACCCACCGGTTCGTTGATTCAAGGGCACATTTCATAATGTATCAGACGTAAGGAATGAGTTGTGATATTTATCGCTATCACGTGAGTGTAGAAATTGATTGTACACACTTACGATGTCCAACATCGTAGAAGTGAGGCGTCGAGGCGCTTAGGTTGTATAGGTCGAATAAGTCCTCGAAGCCCACGACGTGGCCCGCCTCGTGATGAAAATGCTCGCTCCGTATTTGACGCTGATTCCAGTATGGCTCCCCTCCTCTTGGGTCTTGCGCATGTACCACTCATGCAAAGATTGACAAGCTAGTCCCGAGCCGGTTAGTTCTTTGTCAGAGACCAACGGATATCCAAGGGAGTATTGTGCGGGCTTGGCGCGCTGAATCTTCTTCGATATCGATTTGCGTAATGATACGCTGCGATCGTCTTCTCTGGAGATGACTCGGGGATCGATATGGTGACACGCTTGTCTTGTCCCTCTGCGTCTTCTCGACGGGAACCGATGAGGCGGGCTTCGAGCGAAGGTCAGGCGGACTCATCGAGGGTCCTATTGGAGAGGCGGTAGTCGTGACGATATCAGCGTCAACGCAGGTCGAGCGATGTCCTTCTTGGGCCATTGGATAAAAGTGTGCGGCATCCCCTAGTGTTGTGATTTCTTCGTTCGGAGGAATTTCGGTAGGATGGCCATGAAAT
This sequence comes from Hsuehochloa calcarea, assembly GCA_036346395.1. Classification (NCBI taxonomy): domain Eukaryota; kingdom Viridiplantae; phylum Streptophyta; class Magnoliopsida; order Poales; family Poaceae; genus Hsuehochloa; species Hsuehochloa calcarea. The sequence continues at coordinate 48,883,277 of CM070593.1, read as the reverse complement.
TGTCATGTACCATGTCCACCTGCACCCTGGCGTAACCCTGCGCCAGCTGGGCACCGTGCTGCACTGCCTCTTCCTGGTATGGATACACCATACCCCGCCCAACCTCAATAGCAATCGACCCAACCATCCTCACTTGGAGCTTGCAGGGCGTCGGCTCCTACAAAACGGTACACAATTAGCTAAGGCGTCCTATATGTCTATATTTGGAGCATTCGGAGATGTACATTACCTCGATGTCGTCGATCGGTAATTGCGTCGTCATGTCCGAATTATGTGTGGACGCGACGCCACTCCGATGTTGAGGAGGACTTGCTCCCAAATTAATGTGGGCTTGCGCCTCATGAGTTCATTTACTTGGTTACGTAAACTTGTTATTTGTCCTTGAAATTTTTCAATAATGACATGTTCGGTAGAGCGTCGTCTTGGTCCTTGGATCTCTTCCTACTCCTATATGTGGCGGAGTCGTGTGGGAATCCATCCTCCAAGGTACGTAAACCCCAACGCCTCGCGTGCGACCCGGTGCTCCTTGTTTCCCGTAGTAGATAGTACATCCTTCTCCTGTCACTTCGAGGAACCTTGGGAAGATGCGAAGTCAATGCTTCTGCAAGAGGACATCATGTTATTATAGACACCATGAAGTTATGGACTTATTAACAACTAAGTGGTTCGACATATTTACGAGCGTTGGGACACCGCCTCGTCACTGGTTTGCGAAAGAGATGTTTGCCCAAGACGTGGTCGATGCCCTCGCTCTTAACTGTGCTCGGCGCGCTCGTCGAGATCCCAAAGAAGCGGTCGGGCGGCGGTCTCGTCCTCCGCCGCCACTTCGTGGCTTTAACTGCGTACCAGCGGTGCCGAGTTTGTGGGGTGAGTGTTTTGGGCCTAGAGAGCTCATGCGCCGCACTTTGCTCTGAAATTCGCCGTCGTCTTCATCTCGCACGAAGGCATCCCATGTATCCCGCGACAAGAAAGGATACTTCCGTGAAGGGCGTCCACCGTGTTCACAAACTGCGTGACAAGCGTGCTCTTGAAGGTCCTCCACGCGTGGCACATCGCGAGCGGCGCGTGCCATCGCACACGTGTCTGATGCGCTTCGGGGAAAGTGAACGAGGCGGCTTCGCTCACCACAACCGGTCTCTCTGTACATCCGTCGACACTTCGTGTTGGGGTGGTTATGGGGACCCGCTCCTTACAAGTACCCCGCAGACGGTCCGAATCTCGCACGCTTTCTTGGGACTCGGCGGGATCCCGACGCCATCGACCTCCGTGATCGTCATGCGCCCGAGGGCAATTTGGATATTCCTCGCCTTCTGCTGCGTACCACCTTGATCGGAGATCCAGACGCATTTGGCGACGCCGATGACGGCGAAGACGGTGCCTCGCCATCTCGCTTACTTGCTATCTATACAAGTTACGTGCGCAATTATTACATAGTATATAATATATGGGAAATTGCACAAAAAATATAAACAAATATAATCAACGTTTGCCATCTCAGAGTAAAATAAAATAAATTGCCGTCAGTGTACCATAAGAATCATCACGATTCCCAGGTTTACCCAGATTAGTCGGCACCCTAAGTATCGAGACTACCCACACCAACCTAGGTTAACCTAAGCATCTTGGTTTTTCAAGTCACCTAGGCTAACCTGCATTAGTCAAGACCGGATACCCATGATACCTAGGCCAACCTAGTAAATCAAGACCGCCTTACTTCCATAGGTTTTCATCATTCGGCACTATACCTCAAGTTTCAGATGCGAAAATTAATTAAGAAAACACAACCACGCTACCAACTAGACTGTACTGATGTTTATTAAGAAAACATAGTAAAATGTTGATCAAGAACTGACAACTACAAGAGAGATTTTTCTTAATATATGCGTAAAAGTGAATGAAATGAAATACAACAGCTTATAAACTAAAATTCTCACCTCTATGACAATTCAAACAGATGAATAACGATTGATCGCAATTCTATGACACAACAACTCAATTGACATGGCTACGATGATCGATTTGTAACCAAAACCGAAATCGGATGATTAGAGAATGAATGCTTGTTGATTCACTAAACCATGATAAATGAACATTTCTAATGAGGTTATAGCTAGATGAGTAGTAGTTAAAGTTTAACTCATCATTAATCATTAGATAACACTCAAGAACAGATTTCAGTTTTGATGGACTTAGAGATTACATCCTGGCTCAAACAGATGATTAAAGATAAAAGATTTAATGCTCCAATAGACTATCACAAAATGGTATACTTAATGGAGCTACACTAGATAAGTACAACTACAAGTCTAACTTATCACTTAACATTTGCTAACACTAAAATCAAATTTTAGTTTGAATTGAAACTACAGCTTTTGATTTGCAAAAACCAAAAGCAGAGCGAGTTCACAATAAAGAAGCTTCTCGCTATGTTGGGTTATGAGAAAATGATATTTGGATTAAGTTACAGATTAAAGGAGTATAATTTAAAGTCTAATTCCTCACCAAAACTAGCTAGCACACACAATTGCAACAATGATGTTATCATATCCATACAACAAAGAAGCTAATGAAGCAAACAAAGTAATATTAATGCGGAGAGTTTGCACCAAGCTCAAGAAAGGATGAAAAAGTATGCGGATTTGAAGAGACTAGAGAGACAATTTGCGTGGGGGATATGGTTTACGTAAAGATGCTCATCTAAGTAATATTTAATGTATATAATTTGCGATGTCTAAAGTTCCCGATATGTTCAACAGGTGCTTTCAAGAAGGATGCTTTGTTTGGATTTGGCTTGACAACATACTCGTTGCTTGGACTTGAGTGGTAAGCCGATCTATCTTGCACTTAGACTTGGGATATTTGGCTTGATGTTTCTATTGCGATGCAGTTTGGTCTCGACTCAGTATGACAACATTTCCATCCATGTGCAAAGTACATGACAAGTATGCGTGGTTGATTGCCACTAAACTGCACCATGCAATATTTAATGTATATAACAAAACCGATGATTTTGTACAGATTGCTAATAAAGAAAAATCTTGAACTTGTCAGAACCAACACAACACTACCAAGTAGGTCAAATACTAGAATTTGTTTTAGTTCGAAACTTAAAAGAAGGTAGATTTAGGAGTACCACGGTAGGGGATCGGGCCAGAGTAGCCGAGGCGAGCCGGTGGAGTAGAGCGACGCCGGCGGTGCCGGGCGAGCGAGCGAGGTCGGCGCAGCAGAGGCGCCGAGCCGGCCGGGCGAGCGACCACCGAGGCGGCCGAGGCAATGGAGGCGACAGCAGTGGGCCGAGGCGGATCGAGGCGGGCCGGAGGCGCAGGGAGCAACACCAAGGAACCGGAGGCGAGCAGCCACCGACAGCCGAAGGGGCGTGAGAGGTGAAGAGTAAGAGCAAAACCCTAGCGGACCCGGCCTTATAAAATAACATCACAGACGGTTCTTTTCGTAGAACCGCTCGTGATATTATTATCATAGACGGTTCTAAGATAGAACCGTATGTGATGGGTGCACATCACAGACGGTTCTTTAATAGAACTGCTCAGTGATATTCACCATCATGAGCGGTTCTATCTTAGAACCGTCTGTGATGTGTGCATATCACAACAGCATGTATGAACTGTTGGATAAGCAGTATGATGACAAGTTTGAGTTCAAAAGTTCATATCTAATTCAACTCAACATTACCATGAATATCCACATTGACATCAATATTAAAGATCACAAGTCCATAACACATTAACACATGACAATGGAATAAATAAATTAATTACAATAGAGTAATTAAATTCTTAATTAAAATACAGCCCTTCATGATGATCGACGCACATATAGCTAGCTTCCTCACTGGGTTCTTCCTCGAGCTCGATCTAGTCTCCGAAAGGTGGCAACTCGTCAAATTGATTGTATTCTTCCTCGTCCACTACATTCTCAACTCCGACAATCCTCCTTTTTCCATGAAGAACTACGTGGCGCTTCTTATTTGCCGGGTCGGTTACATAGAAGACTTGAACAACTTGGTTAGCCAGTACGAATGGTTCGTCTTTGTATCCGACACGTTCGAGGTCCACGGTAGTGACGCCGTACTTGTCGACCTTCACCTGTGGGAGATGGACCCAACGGCACCGAAATAGGGGGATCTTGAAAAGCACGTAGTCGATCTCCCATATCTCCTCTATTTGCCCATAATACGAGCTCCTCAAATTACTCCATCTCGAATGCATCTATCACGACACCATTGCTCGCCTGTGCTCTTCCTATCCCGAGTGCCAGTATAAAATGTGTACCCATTTATGTCGTATCATTGCCATGTGACATTTGTAAATGTGGCCCTCTTGCCAACCATAGCGTATCATCACTTGATGACCTCCGAGTGATTCGCGTCTTTAACCATTCGTTGAACCGACGGTTGTGCTCTCTGGTGATCCAAACCTCCGACCGGTCTGGATTCTGTTGGCGTACCATGTCTTTGTGCTCGTCGATGTACGGGGACACTTGGGTCATGTGTTGCAAGACCGTGAAATGGGCTTGAGCGTGCGTATCGGATCGGGAGTGATTGATTTCTTCCGATGGTCCCGATACCATCCGGTCTCCCTCATGGCGAGATAGAGGCACACCAATCGGATCCACTCGAGCCATGTAGTCGACGCAGAACTCAATGACCTCTTCCGTTGCATAACCTTCGATGATGCCCTCCGGTCGAGATCGATTCCGTCGTAGGACTTGAGAATTCCCATGTACCTCTCGAACGGTACATATGGCGTAGAAACACAGGTCGCATATCTTTATCTCTTTCACAAGGTGAACAATGAGATGGACCATGATATCGAAAATGACGGAGGGAAATACATCTCAAGATGACACAGTCGTCACTACCTCGGCTGCAGAGCATCTAGTCCTTGGGGATCGATGACCTTCGAGCAATTGAGTTGAAGAAATAACACGACCTCAAGATTGCCACTCGGACCTTGTTCTGCAAGATACTCCTAATTGCAACAGAAGCATTTGTGTCATCAAGACACGACAATCATGCGACTTCATACCAATTAATTTCAAATCTTGCATAGAAACAAGTTTCTTAATGTTAGCGGAGTAACCAGACGGGACTTTCACACCGCAAGCTCGCACGATTCATTTCTCTCGGCCTTGGGCAGAGTGTAGCAAGTCGGGGAAGGTACGTTCGTCTGTGATCGGTCTCTTTCGGTGCTAACTCGGTCCTTATGTTCATATCGACCAAGTCACGCCGTGCGTTAACACCATCCTTTGTTTTGCCACTAATGTTCAAAGAAGAGACCAATCAAGCTATCACATACATTCTTCTCTACGTGCATAACGTCGATGCAAAGATGGCGAACTTCTAAGTACTCCCAATAAGGCAAGTCCCAAAAATTGACCGCTTCTTCCGATGTTCTTCTCACGGGTTCTTAATTTACGTCCCTTCCCAAGCACAACATCGATATCCTTAACCATATCATAGACCTCTTTCCCACTAAAAGCCCTTGAAGTCGAACCGTTTTCCTTATTTCCGTCGAATTGTTTCTTCATCTTGCGGTATGGGTGACTCCTCGGAAGGAACCTACGGTGGCGATATACGATTTTGCGAGTTATTCACCATACACTCTCCGTAGCATCTAAGCGGCCATGACAGCTTTGGCTCCTTTTGTATCAAGCCCGACAGTTACCAAGGGCGGGAAAATCATTGATGGTGCGAGAACAACATGGCGCGTAAAGTGAAGTTCTCTCGTTGTACGCATCCCATACTGCACCCTTCGTTCCACAGTGTCACAAGATCTTCCAAAGAATGGTGCTAGGTACACATCAATATCATTCCCAGTTGCTTCGCCCTTGGATAAGTAGTGACATCAAAATGTACTTCCGCTTCATACAGAGCCAAAGAGGAAGGTTGTACATACATAGATTCACGGGCAGGTGCTATGTCATTGCTCATGTTACCGAAAGGATTCATTCCATCCGTACTCAACCCTAACCTTATGTTCCTCGGTTCCGCACCGAACTCTTGAAGCTCCGATCGAAGTTTCTCCACCGGCGAGAATCGGCAGGTGTCTTAGCTTTCCATCTCTCTACGCTCCTCACGAGTGCCAACGCAGCAATCTTGCCTCCTTTGGGTTCGCAAATAAACGCTTCAAGCGTGGGATTACAGTGATACCACAACATCTTACAAGCACCTAAACAATGGCACGAGAAGTTCAATAAAACTTTAACTTCTGATGGTTTTTCTATGAATGGGGCAGATAAGTGTGTGTATTATCGTTATGGTGGGCATCAAGGAGTGATTTTGTGTTTATATGTCGATGACACACTTATATTTGGGACAAACACTGTTATTATTGATGATGTCAAATCTTTCTTATCTAGATGCTTTGATATGAAAGACCTAAGAGAAGCAGATGTTACTCTGCATATCAAATTGGTTAAAAATAAGGATAGGATCACTTTGAACCAATATCATTATGTTGAGAAAATCTTGATCCAGTGTGGTTTTGATAACTGCAAGATTTCTCCAACTCCTTATGATGCTAGTGTTAAGCTTCGAAAGAATAAGGGATTAGACAAAGATCAAATGGGATATTCACAAATTATTGGGTTCCTTATGTATCTATCTGGTGCCACAATATCAGACATATCATTTGCTGTGAGCAAATTAAGTCAATTTACTTCTAACCTAGGAGATTATCACTAGGAGACACTTGAGAGAGTGTTGCACTACTTGAGAGGCACAACCTCATATAGAATTCACTATACTAGGTATCCATCTGTAATAGAAGGATATAGTGATTCAAATAGGAACTTTGATGCAGATGAGATCAAAGCTACAAGTGGTTATGTGTTTACTCTTGCAGGTGCTGAAGTTTCATCGAGGTCGTGCCAACAGACCATATTGACAAGGTCAACCATGTAAGTAGAACTTATAGCACTAGACACAGCTACTGTTGAGACTGAATGACTTAGAGAGCTTCTGTTGGACTTACCACTAGTTGAGAAACCAATACCGGCAATCCTAACATACTATAATAATCAAATAGTGTTGATTAATGTTACAAGTACTAAGGATAACATGAAGTCCTCCAGACATATGAAGCGTAGGCTTAAATCTGTCAGAAAACTGAGGAACTCCGAGTGTTTACTGTGAATTATATTTGCACTAAGAAAAATTTGGTAAACCCTTTCACAAAGGGGCTAGCACGGAAAACGATTTCCGTTGTGTCCATGAACATGGGAATGAGGCCCATTGGAGTTACAACTCAACAGTAACACATACCTTTTTATCAGAGATCCCGTGACTTAGGAAATGGTAAAAACAAGTTGATGTTTGAACAAGAGAGTACATTATAATAATGTGTGTACCCGTATCCTAATAGACAAAGTACTCTCAACTGTATGGAAGGATGGCTAAAAGCTTTAATGTATTCTAGTGTCCAATGAGGGAAAAAGTATTAGCCTACAGGATACCTAAAATGAATACACCTACTTGAGCTTAACTGTGAGGTCGTAGTCCACGAGAATAGGGTATTCTCTAGAAAGCTCATGAGCAGATAAGGGAGCAAGACCAAATAATGTCCCGTTTAGGCTTGGTTCTTTGACAGCCTAGTATCAGTTGAGATTTCAAGTGAAATCTAATCACGAAAGACTGTGAATTCAAGGCATAGTCTATTCATCAGTTGTGAGAAGATGTATCTTGTTATTCTAGGTGAAAGTTCAACCCGTACGGGGCTTACACTGAAAGACTACTAAATCAACAACTCTTCAACACAATAATCATTATCACTCCTTTTTGCTGCTTGCTTTGGAATTGATGGGGGATTGTTGGAATTGGGCATATTTGTGTAAAGGTCAATTCATTCCTAAAATTCCAAAGTATGCAAATCCTTAGATCAAAAGTCTTAGACTAGGGTAGTTGAAGGCATAAACCAGTGTGGTTGAAGCCTTAGGTCAGTGTGGCCAAAGACATAGACCAGTGTGGTCGAAGGCATAGACCAGTGTGATCGAAGCCTTAGATCAGTGTGGTCATAATAATATGGTCGAAGACATAGACCAGTGCGGTTGAAGGCATATACCAGTGTGGTCGAAGTCTTAGACCACTATGGTCGAAGACATAGACTAGTATGGTTAAAATAATCTAGTCGAAGCTATAGACCGTTGTCATCGAAGGCATAGACCACTATGATCGAAATAATCGGTCGAAGCCATGGACTATTATGGTTAAAGGCATAGACCAGTGTGGTAAAAAAATTGGTCGGATCCTTAGACCAGCATGGTCGTAATGTACAATCAGGATCAATAAACACTGCTTAATGATCATTAATTGGTTTTGGATTAGCAGTTACCAGTGGTTTATTATGACAGTTACTAGAGAGTAATTGTCTCGACCATAAAGAGGATCTAGAGACGTCCAGATGAAAGTTGATGATTCATTCTATTTTTCATCTTCCTCTCTGATCATCTGCGCTGAAGAATTGAGTTTTCGAACCAAGCTGTCTCTTCTTCTCGTCGTGCACCGAGAAGGAGGGTGAGCGGATATCTCGAACCATTATCGCAGAGTTTACCGCAGGCGGAAATAGGGTTTCTGGATAGCGCATCTGCGCGACCACTCTCTGTATTGCATACTTCGACTACTCGCTTCATTGTGACAACCGCGATCTGCATTGCTTCGATCTCTGTTTCGAGTCTACACTCCTACGACTACTCGCTATGCTGCATGATCAACGACCTACTCTGTTTGAAGACTACACTGCTTCCTGCTCTTCATCGAGCCCTATCGTGAGTTGGTCGTACGACCAGATTATTCTGTTATAATCATATTTTTTAGTACGACGACCAGATTATTCTGCTATAATCAGATTGTTGAGTATGTTTAGAAGTGCATTGAGTTGTCTGATATTGAGTATGTTTAGAAGTGCATTGAGTTGTCTGATATTGATATTGCTTTATGCATCTATGAGTATGTTTGGAAGTGCATTGAGTTGTTTGCTATTGATATTGCTTTATACATCTATATTTATTTGTGATCTTTGCCTCAAAATCAAATATAGAATTAAAATATTGTCCACATTTCCAACAATTACAGGGATGGAACGTGTGTGCGTGCATGGGACGCAGCAACATCGATCCATTCACCACCACCGGTGGCCAGACGGGAACGACCTGACGGTGGCGGTTGCATAGGAGACTGCCGTGTTGGCCTAAGACGCGTCAGGCACCACACGTTCCATGGGCCCGGCGGTGGGGAGTTCGGGCACGTTGAATAGGCTCTTGATGTCGTCCTTGAAGCCCACATCGTCCAACGGCCAGACAAGGGTGGTGGTAGCGCAGCGGGCGTGGCCTTGGCCTCGAAGTCGAGGTGGACCATGCAGAACGCTGGCAGGATCTCGGCGATGGTGTGGCATCGTCGACGTCGCAGAGCACCGGGCTGGGTGGCACGGCGGGCTCGGGCTCGTCCTTCTGCTCGATCTTGGATTGTAGTAGCGGCACTGGGCCTTGAGGTAGGCCTGGTAATGGGTTGGGTTGAAATGGGTGAAATGGGTTGGGTTTCACTTTGGGTTGACTTTGAGTGGATTGAAATGGGTTAAGGCGACTAATGGGTTTGTTTGGTTTAGGTTTGCACTGGAAACAGATTGGATTGGTTTGTTGTGGATTCAAAAAGTTCGGGTTCATATGGGTTCAATCCATGGGTTCATATGATCTGGAAGCCCATTCACGAGTCACAAGTGTACACGCCATGGAGCCCAAATAACGCTTCGCTCGGCCCAATCATGCGCCTTTCCTTCCCTCCTCGGTGAAGCAACAGATCCTCCCCGTCCTCGGCGCATCGCATCCGGCGGACGCACCAACCATCCCCTCGGTGTCCCCCCACCAGTACGATCGCAATATTCTTATACCCCCCTTTTCCCGCGGCTCTGACCTCACTTTCCCCCTCCATTCTGTCCTCCCCTCCCGCACCCTGCGTCGCAGCTCACATCTCCCACGCCGAATTCCCCTCAACCATAACCGCCATGGGCGGCTCCCACAGTCATAAGGACCTCGACCTCATCTCCTGTTCGGAAGGCGAGGAGGGTGATGCCCAATCCCCCACCTCCGACCCCGCGAGCCAGTGCGACGAGCTCCTCTGGACCGCACCCCAGAGTCGCTCGAGTCCCTCGACGCCAAGCTCAAGGGGGTGTTTGAACGGCTTTGACTTTTCGCTCGAAAAAGCCAAAACTGTTCCAAACACATAGCTTTTCTCAACTGTTTCCCCCCGAAGTTGCTTCCTCATACAATGTGCGGAAGCCGGTTGCCGGAAGTCGCCCGTGGGGAGCTTCCGCGGCTTCCTGTAGTCCCCATTCCTGATTTACCCCCAAAGTTCGGGGTAATTACTAGCCGAATTCCATCGAATAATATCCCCACCCGCCTCACCCCCGAGCCCCTGCTGCCCCCCGCGTCCTCGAGCCCTCCTCCTCCTCCCAACCAGCCCCCACCTTCTCCCGCGCCGGCATTGCCGCCCCTCCTCGTCCCCACTTTCCACTACCCCTTCTCCTCCCCACGCGGCATACTTCCACTGCCCCTCCTCCTCCTATAGGATCTGCGCGCCCCCACAACATCCCTCCAACCTCTTCTCCTCTGAATCCAAAGTTTTTATGTGATTTGTAAATTTGGAAATTAATAATCCTTTTGCTAGAAGGATGGATGAACATAAGGGAATTAATCAAAATTTTGTTATGTATGCATGTACCGATCGAGTTGGGGAAATACATACATATTAATTCATCCCTACATATCATTTTGCTAGAAGGATGGATGAACATTTCTTCCATCTGCAAGCTTGATCAGCTGCATCAGTTGAATACTCTTGGTATGCATATTGATATAGCACTCATTTAGTAGGATGGACTGGATCACTTTATTCCCTGGAATCATAATTTTAATTTTTTTATAATGTAGTCTTGTATTTCTTTAATGTACCTCTATGCTTCTACATTGTTGGGTGAGTACAAGGTGTCTCTTGTGTTATTGCCTCAGAGCGCTTGTTGTTTGTTGTTGTTGAGAATGAGGTATATCATGCATGTGTGCTGATCTTGGTCTGTGATTAGTGAAGCCGCCTTGTAGGTTTCTTGACTAGTTGGTTTGGGTAAACCGTAAACATGATTCTGTATAAGAATTTAGAATTTTACTATTATAATGTTGTTTCGATCCTATTGCAATAGCTAACAAAATGAACACACATCAGTGAGTTGTTGTCATATGCACACTACTACTAATGCTTACTTCCTAACTTGATATTTTAGTTCTACGAAAAAAGTGCACTCACCACTGTAATTACTTGATCACTCTTTAACCTATGCTATCGAGAGTGATCCGATGGTCATTGAACATACAAGCATTAGGGAGCTTTATCTACTGGCAGCCTGAAGCTTCCTTTGCTTCTGTATAAGCTCTTTTGCACATCAATTGAATGACAAATACTCAAGAATGCTTAAGTATCACTTCACAAACATCAAACATCCATATAATCGATTCTGCAAGATAGAAAGTTTGGACTTTTGAAGAAAATAATCATAGAATCGATTCTCAAGATAGCTTAGTAATTTTATTTACAATTCAACTATCAAGAATCATATTTCTTGTGCATTTTCTTATGCACATATCTGAACTTGTAGGTGTTTCTTGCGCACATGGAGTCAAGGGATGATTGCTGGGAAGGGAATTAACTTTGTGATTAGCATCATGTAATGCGACCTCAGAATTAGCTAGGCGTATAGATGTTTCATGAGGGAATTTAGATCATACCTCTTAGATGGTAGAGCTTGTGGAACCATGATCTTTATAGCTAGGACTTGTTAATTTCATACTTGTATATTTGAGGTACTGAACATGTTGCAGTTGGTTTTTTACCAATTCATTGTACATGTAAAACTATCCCTAACTTGCAATATTTGATGCTTGTATTTGGTCTGTGATGGTAAGCTTTGTCTTGTGGATTGAGTGGTGCATGTATACATGTCTAGATGCATAAATGTGTAATGTCATAATTATGCCAAATTGGCACTACTAAATGTATACATGTCTAGATGTATAAATGTAGTTAGTTGCTACAGTTTTCAAATAAATGGTATGAAGCAAATTTCTCCCTTCTGCTTCAGAACATGGTGCATATTTTCCCTAAAATTCTTGTTCAAGTGATTCCTTCCATATTGAATTTTTGAATGCAAAATTAACAAGAGGGTATCTTGATAATCTTGTGTGAGTTATTGTTTATTTGTTATATTAATTATGCATTTTAATAATTGTTTATTGTGATTATTTATTGTAATTATTTCTATAATAATTGTTTGTTGTCATAAATATTTATTATAATTATTTCTGTAATTGTTTGTTGTAATAATTATTTATTGTTGATTGGCGTTAATTACATTAATTACGCCAATTTGTCATTAACTACCATTAGTTGTCGTCAAATGTCTTAGTTATCGTCACTTTTCGTGAACTCCGCTAGTTGTCTTCAAATGTCGTTAGTTATCGTCACTTATCATTAACTACCATTAGTTGTCGTCAAATTCATTATAATAATTAATTTTAATATTTATTTGTTGTAATAAATGTTTATTAGTCGTCATTAATAATCGTTAAAATGTTGTTAATTGCGTTAAACGACATCAAATAAGCCATTAATATCATCAGGGGTATTTCAGATATTTCTTATCTCGGGAGCTACAGCCAGCCTACCTAAAAGCCAAACAGTCAAACACCAAACCTTTTCAGTCCAACCGTTCAGTCCTGCAGCACAATCGGAAGCCGCTTTTCAGGAAAGCCACGGTCGTTCCAAACAGGCGCCAAATCCCTCGATCTCAAGTACCAGCATCCCAACGCCACCAGCTCTATCTCCACGTCAGTGGCGCCTTGCCCTCCGCCCGCCCGCTGGGTGCCGTCGAGAGCTGCGCGACCTACGCCTTCGTCAACAGGGCAAATGCTGGTGATAGATCCTCCTCATCGTCCTCGTCCAAGTGGGTCTTGTCAAGAAAAATATCACCATTGTGTAGCTGTGCTTCGATCGTTGGAAATGAGTTGTGGCTGTTAGGTTGTGGGTTGTGACTGTTGGGTTTGGCCGAAATGGTTGGAAATGGGTTCAATCCGAACTGCTGAAATGAGTTAGTTTGGTGTAGGTGCAAAGTGCATGTGGGCTGTATTGATTTGGTTTCTAAAATTTCATTTGTGGGTTGGATTGGTTTGGGAAATTAGTTTCTTTTTGAATGGGTTAAGGTGGGTTTGGAATGGCCTTAGAACCATTGCCAGGCCTACCTGGAGGCGCGGCCGGCCCAGGGATTTCCGGCTTTGGGTGGGCCTTGCGGAGGGGTGGCTGCGAGTGGTCCGTGTAGCAGCTCAAGTCGAAGTTTGTGACGGCGGTGAGGCCGCGGAATTCTATCATCGCCGCAAGGTCGCAGGCCCTGGCCGCCTCTTGCTGGGTACTGCACGTGAAGACCAAAGAGAACATCCTCCTAGTAGGGACACATGCATTACGAAATGGATAAGAATGCATAGTGATACGACATTAATCTGTGTGCCACTGTTGTTTTTTTATATATAAAAGAATGGTAGTTTCTTTTGATTAGTAACAAAATGTGGTTGAAAGCCAAAGAAGGCACACCAAATGTTCCCAAGTAGAGGTCTTTCCTGCCGCAAGCATGACCTATCCTGGCCTCCCACCGGCCGTTGTGATGATGCCTGCCAAGCCAAAATTCGTACAATACTTCTTAGTTCTCACCACCAAGATCACGAGGACTAGAGACTTGAGAGCAAAACTGGACAGCCTCGCAGGAAGAGTGGCAAAAGAAAGTTGCAGTCAAATTGCAGACAAGCTAGACAAAAATTCAGCGCAGTTTGTGGCATTGCACAGTAAAGAAGCACTTTGTGCGTCATGCATTGGACAACGCCAGAGCTTGATTGGATAGATGCAGCGAGAGTTCAAAGAATGTGTGCCTACTTCGCCACTCCCCTGTACTTGGAGACGCCTCTCGAGAAGCCACTGCTCTTTGCTCTTCAGAGTGGTCAGGAGGTAATCTGTCGTCCTGCGCTGCATACTCTCGCGCTCCTGCCTGTACGTCTCCACCTGCATTTGGCACGAAGGAAACTTTACTTCGTGTACTCCTAAGTAAGTTTCCACTGTAACTTTGAATAGAATTAGCAACCGGGTACTAGTACTACTGAGATAAGACAGAATGACAGATGCTGAAACACCCTGACTGAACTTACAGGGAAGTTAAGTAGCGCACACTCTGAGCCCAGTACTTAGGGCCACAAGATCATAGGTGCGAGCTGCAGCCTCCTCATTGTCATAAGTTCCTGCAAAGAAACAAGATTAAGGAAGGATCTTAATCCATGCAGGTAGTAAGTTCTTTGTTGAAAGTTGTAGTAAAGTAATCTCTCATGATTTTGTACAAATGTTTCTGGATCCATGCATGGGAACAAACAAATAAAATGTACTTTTCACTTTACCCAGAAGCACTTTCATTTTTTTACTTTCTTTTTACCCAGAAGAAAGAAGAAAATATTTGCAGATTCGAAATTCGAAATTAATCTGAAGAAAGCAATGTATAGGCTACTAGGGATAATGCAATCTGGATTTTGGAACCAAACATAATGATTTGTGAATCATAGCATGGAAAAGTTTGTGAGCTTTTCCAGATGTGTGAGGATCTTGACTCACCCAAATAGACTAATGGAAGCGATTATGAGGCACGCGAACACAAAATTTGCAAACAAATAAAAACAAAATAATGTCAGCACATAGACTACAAGGTGATTAAAAATAATCAAAGAAAGTGAGTCAAATGAGAACAGATTGTCCCATTAGTTGGACAAAACAAGGACTTCATCGAGTTTTTTTTTTTTTTTTTGCCCTAAATGGCACCGTCGGCACCGGAATTAACAGAGCTGGGTGTTCGGGTGGTATAATGGCATTTTGGCACCACAGACATCCCGGTGTGCGACACGTGTCCTACACGATCCTCCGCGCATGGTGGGCATCTCTATCGTTCCATGGTGGCTCGGACGGCTCTCTGTATTTCCGCGCGTCTCCCATCCGGTCCATGCCCCTAGCCCTGAGTTATGTATTTTCCTCCCCTCCATGCTTTCACCAATCCCTTTCCCCTTATGTTGCTTTTGGCGCTTCCATTGTTCCCCGGGCTAGATTTCAACACCTTTTTACCTGCGACAACGCATCGCCCTATGACTAGGGCACGAGCACGTGGCACGTTCCGCCAAAAGCACCGCCCTCGTCTTCCCCATGTCTCATCCATCACCTCGCTGCTTCCATCCTCATGCATGCCTAATCACGCTGCCCCGTTTGAGCAAAAAGCCTTCGCACACCTACAAAACCGGCGCCGCGCTCGCGCTCGCTCTCATTCTGGAATTTATTACCGTTCTCGCTCTCGTCGCTGAGAACTAAGAGAATTGAACTGAAACTTTGTTCGGATTATGCTGTGAAGTAAATAGTATTTAGAACGGTGGTTACGACCATATAAGTATTGTGAAGTCGACATCAAGGCGGATAAAATTATTTCCATCGAAAAAATTGATATATCAACAACACTTTGGAATTATAGGCAAATTCATGATGTTTTTGGGATCTAGTGGGGGATTGTTGGAGTTATGGGCTTGTCCCACATATAATTCTAATAAATCCTAGAAAATCACAAAGGTCCACTCATGCATAGTGGAATATGAAAAATTTAGTATCATATTGCTAATCTAGGTGGAAGGGACCAATATATAAGGTGAAGTTGGTCTTACCTAGTTGAAGCAAGCAAAAGGAGAACACACGCGCGTGCTTGCTCGCTCGCCTTGCCTCGCCACGCCATCGCCCGCGCGACGTGCGCGTGAATGGTCCAGCGATTTCGTGTTCGGTTGGCCATGGAGCCGCTGCTTATTTTTGCACATCAAAACCATACATACAAATTAGAAATTGAAAGTTTGAATTACACTATTTCAATGGAGCTTTTACAGAATTATTGCTTCAGTTTCTTTCTTGTGGCTGATTCTATACAGAGAAGAGATTCCTCTCATAATTGAACATAGAGAAATATCAGTACCAGAATAGAGAGCTTTGTTCCTTTGTGCTATGCAGCATCGGCTACTCCATCTCTTCCTCGGCGTGCACTGACGTGGGGAGAATAGTGTCTCCAAAGCCGACGCCCTCGTGATCCTACACGGGTTGGGGTGGATCGAGTTTTTAGGAAGTGTTCGCGCGACTGCTCATGGCTTCCTCTATCATTCGCTTCGTGTCATTTTCTTCGCATCAGACTTTATCGCGATCTTTGTCGGAGTGATTCTCTGTAAGGCACAGTGATATTATTTGATATGGCTAGACCTTGCTTCCTATATATTTATCATGTGATGATGTTGATACCTACTTCTGTTAGTAGTGTTCTTGTTCTATGCTTTGACTTGTTAGTGCACGTATATGATATAGATATATTTTAGTTCTTGATCATGCCATTATCCGCGGTTTTAAATATACCTAGTATATATATACTACTGTTGTATCGATTATTATTTTAAAAATTAGATTAATCAAAAAGTGCGTATATACCTAACGTACCTAACAGTAACCGGTGGAGCAGATGATATGATACCTCTTTTTTTGGTCCAATCTCACCAATGAACACTAGCTAGTTGCTGGGTGTGCAAAGTGCAATTCAGGTGGCGGATGTAAAGATAAGCGATTGCGCTCGGATGTTGGTTCGGTAAAGGCCTGACAATCATGTCCTTAGTGTCCCATCTTAGCAGACAGGAGACACGATGATGGCTCGGATAAGGAGGCAGGCGTCCGCTAATCCAAATGATATTGCTCTCTCAGTCTCATCACCAGTTCACCACCACCTTTCCTGCCTGGTTCTTGTGTCAGATATTTTGGCCATTGGCTTGTTGGTGAAGAAAAAAAGCACGGCAGCATCGATCGGACGGCACATTCTAGTCAGTCGGCAGGAGCTGGCCGGCATTAATTTCATTTCTTTGTTGCAAAAGAAAAGTTCAGCTTCAAGAGGAGATTTCTTTTAAGGGATCATACAAAAGGAGGAAGGCGCCTGCAAAGACCAAGAATGGCCGTTTAAGTCAAGTACCAGGCACTGCCTTATAATTAGAGTTCGTTCTTAGATGGTCGCCGTCATTATTGTACTGTATTGCGTCTTCTTTTTTTCCTTTCTTTTCGTAGTTTTTTCTTTGTTGAATGTACCAGTAGTGTATCGCTGTCACTCTTATCGCCACGCTTTATTGCAATTGCTAATTGAAAAGCCGGCACATAATGCTCGCAGCTCACTTGCCGGCTTGCCAAGTATATGATAAGAAAGTTCCAGAGTGCTACTGTTCATCAGTAACCGGTACATATGTTAGCTGCCGTCCGTATATCTTATTGAGAACTAGATTCGCCTGCAAATATAAGGTTTGGATGGAAATAAGGTCGTGCAATAAAATAGTTTGCCTTGGGAGGACTCTGCATGCGATCGGTCTTTCTTGTCTCGCCTTCGCGTAAATTTTGAACAGAGTATTGCGCCTTTCAGTTACCAGACTAGTTACAACAACAAGAGGCTTACAAAGGGTTAAAGTGGGAACTCGGCCTCGAAGCTTTCTAAACATGCATCTTAAAAGCCAGAATAAAATATGTGAAGTGGTGCTTGGATTGATTTGGTACGGTTTAAGGGACAAGTCTATCGGGGCGCCACAAACTAAGCTTTAGAAAAACACTTCTAGCACTAGAAAAATGTTGGGAAGTCCAGTGAAAAAGGATCCCAAACTCATCGAGGAATTCACGTGTTATATGATACTCTGGTTAATATTGTTTACTAACATATCATTGATCATTGCTGGACTTTAGGTTAATAGATTAGGGTTGTCGAGACATCAATTGCCTAAGTTGTGCTATAAACCAGTCACTATTTGCTAAAAATCAGCTGCTTTCCAATAGCTAAATTACTCCAAGAATAGTGACACCCCTCAACTCTAGAATAACCTCCTCCCTCCTTTATTATTGTCCCCTTCCTTTCAATCCCCCCCACCCCCCGCTTGCTAGCCGTGGCTGGCGAACTGCGCTACTACTGTCTTTCCCTCCTCATCCGCGGCGTGATCCCACCACATATCAATATAGCGTCGTCAACGCCATCACTACTAGCATCTCACCACCTAGTGCCGCCATTCCATGTTTGCCCTTTTCGCTCTCTGCCCTTGCCACGCCATCCTCGTCACATCTCATCATTGTCACCCGCCCACCGCCGCTCACTCCAAAACCATAATCAAATATTTTAGCTGATTTTGCTTTGGAAATATTAGTCACATATTTTTAGCAAAACCCTATATCATCAGGATGAACATTATGACAGCCTAGACTCAGCATCTAGCATTTTAGCCATATCTCCAAGATTTTTCTTTGGAAATATTAGTCATATATTTTTTTTAGCAAAACCCTATATCATCAGGATGAATATTACAACAGTCTAAACGCAGCATCTAGCATTCTAGCCGTATCTCCAAGATTTTCCCCTCAGCGGGAGAAGACAAAAGCGTTAAGTCCATTCCATTTCCTTTCTCTATTCTGCTGGTGGGCCTATCTCCATAGTTATTAACCCTGTTAACAGTTTCAAGCCTATAGTTCAATAACACCAAACGAACCACCACCCGCCTCCCATGGCTGCTTCTCCCATGAACAGCTCATACAACAACCCCGTGACCTCCTCCTCCACCACCCCCAATGGCGGATGCGCGGCGGCGGCGGCGGCCCTCCGATAAGTGTGGCGGTGCTATATAGCACCAGGTAATTTGAAATAGCGCAGTTGTTTGGTGTAATTTGGTGCCGATTTGAGTTGCATACTGGAGGGTTTTCGTGCGTTTCTTGGGCCATGGCGATCCGGAGGTTTGGTATCTGCGAAAACCTATGAATTCACCCTATTTATTAAATATACGAAACTTTCTAGCTTTATGGGTTCGGGTAACATGGCGCGGTGGATTGTTCTTGGGCGCTTTCAGGCCATTATGTGAGAAATCTTAGTCCTAGTTTAGGCTTTTAGCATTTTTGTGTTAGTTCTTAAGGAAACCATCTAAGGGCACAAGTGGGTATCTTTGTTATGGCGTAAAGATGTTTTTTTTTTGTTCTGTTGGGTTCACTGGCACTTCCCTGATGGTTATTCCTGTATTATGGATCTGCAGGCTGTAGTTTGGCAATCTGTGAATGTGAGATTTGTGTTACTTGAACTGAGTGGCACTGAAACGGAGACCATTTAGCATTGTTCCTGAGGTTCCCTCGTGGTAGAAATCGAATACAGGTAGGGTTGTTGGTTCATGGGGAGTCAGACAATGGCATCACGGTCTGGAGGGGGCACAGCACAACGCGGGCAGATGCAGAATCTGGCAAGGCAAGGATCTTTGTATAGCCTTACCCTTGATGAGGTGCAGAACCATTTGGGAGAACCCTTGCATAGCATGAACCTTGATGAGCTGCTTAGGACTGTCTTTCCTGATGGGGTGGACCCTGATGGGGTGGACCCTGATGGTGCAACTACCAGCCGGTACGAGCCAAGTTCAGGCCTCTTGCGCCAGGGGAGCATCACAATGCCTCCTGAGCTCAGCAAGAAGACTGTGAATGAGGTGTGGAAGGGCATCCAAGATGCACCAAAGAGAAATATCGAGGGTGGTCGCCGAAGGCGGGAGAGGCAGCCGACGCTTGGGGAGATGACACTCGAGGATTTCTTGGTCAAAGCAGGGATCGTCACCGAAGGATATCTGAAGGACTTGAATGATGTAGGCAATGTGGATCTGGTTGGGAGAGGTGCTACAGAAACTAGGGCTGCCGATTTGACACCTGGGGCACAGTGGTTAGAGCAGTATCAGCAGCAGATTGCAGCTATCGAGCCTCATCAGCATGGGCAGTACAGTATGCCAGGTGCTTATATGCCCAGTCGGTTAGTCCCTCAGCCACTGAATGTTGGGCCTGGTGCTATTCTGGAGTCAGCCTACTCTGATGGCCAGGTTACTTCACCAATGATCGGTGCACTTTCTGATTCTCAGACACCTGGGAGGAAGCGTGGTATCCCAGGAGATGTGGCAGATAAGTTGATAGAGAGAAGGCAGAAGAGGATGATCAAGAATAGGGAGTCGGCTGCCCGTTCAAGGGCTAGGAAGCAGGTTGCGATATATGTTTGATGCCTTCCTTTTTTATTTTTATTTTGTCAGCATTGCTCTAGCAACAGCTCAAGATTCATGAAGGTTTATCACCGCTATTTGTTTGAATTTAGTTTTTCTTGTGATCTGTGAGTTGAAAATGTTAGAACATGATGACTTGCTTACTTTTTTCAGTTCCTCTTTAATTTGAGTATTACTTACCTTGTATGTGCATTAGGCTTACACAAATGAACTCGAAAACAAGGTATCACGTTTAGAAGAGGAGAATGATGGGCTAAAGAGGCAAAAGGTACTTTCTTTTTTCAATTCTATTTTATTGGAATGTCACACTTTATTCCTAGTAGTGTTGTTTTATATCTGTGCTTGCTTGGTACATTAACAATTAGTTTCTCCCCTTTGTCTTCACTTTCTGCTTCTGAATAGGAGTAAGATTATCCAATAAGTAGCAGGGAATAAATGCGATTACTCATACTGGCAACTGGTGTCTAGTTTTTAGTTTATACTCTTAAGCTACTTCGACGACCTGTATTTATCAAACACTGCTAATCCCCTTCTAGTTTATGATTATCATAGTTCTATAATCTTAAGTATTTGCTTCCACTACTGGAGCCAAGCCATTTTTGGGTGGGCATAGGAACTAAAATCTGGTGTACCATGGACCATTCACCCTGTTGGTTGATCTAATTATTAGGTTTGTCCCTTCAGACATTTATTGGAGTAAATGCAAATAGCCAACGGAGATTCTAATTCTTATTTGTTATTGGAAGGAGGAAACTGCTTTTCTGGTGAATATTGCGGTTATCTATATTTACCTTTATTTTCAAAAGGCCAGCTGATATTTATTATGCATACTAACCAAATGAGGCTGCGTTATGCTAGGATGAATCATGTGATAAAAAACTAGGTGACAGAAACAGAACATTTTGATTTACTGCCCTGCAGTAGAAAGGTTAGCACTAAAATTCTTCGATCTAGTTCTAACGGTAGTAGTGTACTTGAGTTATAAGTTACAATAGAGAGGTCTGCGTTATTATTATTATCTGTGTTTGTGTATAGGAACTATCTGCTGCAGATCTTCTGGATGACAAAAGTCCAACAATTGCTACAACAGTCTCTTTGCATGGCCGTAGAGTGCATGTGAACAGTAATTTCTGCCCGTAACAGTCTCATTGCATGGTTGTAGCTCCTCTGGGCCCATGCCCATAACACTTTATCCCTCCCGGAGAAGCAACTCGTCCTCGAGCCGTAGGGTGGTGGCCATGGTTGCAGCCCTAGGTTGTTGATGTTGGTTGACAACAACAGTACATAGGCCTTAACGCTGCTCGTAGACCTGGCCAAATGGGCGGTCCAACCCGGCCCGACACAAGCACGACCGAGCACGGCCCGTTCTGGCCTGGCTATTAGATGGACTGTGTCGGGCCGGCCCACATGCCCAGGAACGACCTGTTGGAGGTTCGTGCCGTGTCGGGCCGACACGAGCCTATTTGGCCCATCGGGCCAAGTCTGGCCTGTTTGGCCCGCTAGAACAAAAAAAAACCAAAAATATTAGGAAAATGTGTAAAATTCAAAAGTAGACATGAAAATTGAAAAAAAGAGACAATCATATTGAAAATGTAATAAAGAGTTTTATTAATGTCCAACTGGCTACCTCGTTAAAACCTTCGCCAAGTAAAAACTCAAATTGAGAAAACCTTGCCAAAGGAAAAAGAGTACAATCTATAGCTCTACAATTCTACATATAGATACATCCTTGTTCTATGTGTTGGTGTCATTGTCTAAGTACAGATTTTCGAACACCTCCGACAACTCTGGATTTTCCACAGAGTGTTGTGTTCGTGAATTAGCTTGCTTCCAGTCCTTCACAGATAGAAGTATCTCCACCATCTCACTTGTGAGACTTGTTCTTCTCTCATTCAATATTCTTCCAGAGAGACTAAAAGTAGACTCGGAGGAAACCGTCGAGACAAGAACGGTTAACATATTACGTGCAAGTATGGATAGTACAGATATGTTAACTTATGTGCTTGTCACCATTGCAAGATTTCTTAGCCTTCTGAGTTGAAATCCACCGTATCGCTGTCCAGATAGGTGGATAGTTCCCCGCTTCTTGTGGGTCTTGGCTGAGCAGACTGCGGTGTAGAAGAAGAAGATCTGGACCTAGAGGAAGAGGCACCAAAGATCTTGCCCTGCATATTTGTCTTGCTATTTGAGGCGGGGGCTACTGGAGGTCATTGCGAGCGGACTCTGCAGAACTTATTTTCATACCTTTGGTAAACCTCGTATAACCGAGAACGAACTTTTGCAAAATAGTCAAAATAGTCTAGCCTAGCCCTATAGCATCACTAAGAAGTTCAAGTACACTACCAAATGCATCAAGTTTACCCCTAGGATCTAAAAGAAATACAAATGTATATAGATAAGGGATTTCTCTCCAATATTTAAGTTATTTAGATTTCATGGGAACAATAGCATCGCGTAAAACTATATCATTTTTATACATTTTCAATTGAGTAGCAATCTGTAAAATAGTATGCATGGTTATAGGAGATGTTGGATAGTACACAGCGGACAAAGCAAACGTGGTTTCATAAAAATTTTCTGAAAACCCTAGTATCTTCTCAGCAACGAACCAATGTTGCTCAATCAATAGTATACTATCGTCAGCGCTCTGATAGTGCGTTTGAATGAAAACAGAAAAAATGCTCTTGTATGGTAAAAGACTTTAAGTATGAGGTAAGTAGAGTTCTACCTTACCTCCATGCCCAAATCGAACTTTCTTGGATGTACACCCATCGCCCTACAGAAGTTTTTATATTGTGCTATTCTTACATTAGAATTATTCAAGAAAGAAATCGCATCGCGAAAAGCTTTAATATATGGACTCAACCACTTCAAACCACATTTGACTATAAAGTTGATAATATGACAAGCGCGTCGTTGATGTAGCAAGAAGGAATCGGCGTATATACTCAACACTGGAGCAAGAATGTCCATGGCTCTAGAGTTTGAAGCGGTATTGTCGAAAGTAATTGAGAATAGTTTGTTTGTAAGACCAAAGTCTTCCACGACTTTGATAATACAGTTCGCAATACTCACCCGTGTGTGCTACATCAATTAATTTGAAACCTATAATCCTTTTATCCATTACTCAGTCGTCATTAACATAATGTGCAACCACACTATGGTAATCCTCCCTAGTCCGATCACTCCATATGTCCGAGGTTAGGGCCATAAAAAATGTGCACGTAGTAAATAATTCCTTTATTTTATTACGGTGTTCATTGTAGTATTTTATTAGATCCCTAGTCATTGTCTGTCTAAAACGGAAGAAAATCTAGGATTATGCGCAGTCCTAATGTAATTTTGGAAAGAAGCAGACTCGCCAAAGTCTAACGGTAAATCCTCGGAAGCAATTAAACACAGAGAGATTGGCGAGCCACCTGAGGATCGTAGTCGCAGCAAGGATAGAAATCTCATTACGCCGTTCTGGTGATCGCGTGAATGCAGAATCCTTCCGGATTCTGGGAAAAAACGGATGAAATTCGTTTGAATTTGTTTAAAACCATCAAAATTTGAAAACTAGAATTTGAATTTGCTAAGCGGAAAAACCGTAGGTTTTCCGTTCTCGACCGACCGTGGCCGAATCGGCCGAATCACGCGATTCACGTACGGATTTTGATCCATGGTCGCAGCTACATACCGTACCGTTAGGGTTGCATTGCAGCTACGTCGCCTCATCACCAATCCTTGCTTCGCCTTACATCTTGTAGCATGTCTTTGCGAGTGCTCTGTTCCACTTGTAAACTTTGCAGACAATTCATTGTGATAAATTTTACAAATAGCATATGGTACCTCATTTCCTTGCGTCTTACTTGGTTGTCTTGTCGAAATTCTCCCACACTCCCAATGTAGACGATCTCAACCTCTTTGCTCCTGTTGCCGTGGAGCCTGATGCTGCCGTGGAGCTTGATAACGGAACTTCCGGTGAAACCTCCGGTTGGCTTGTGGCAGCCGTAGCCGCCTCCAGGGACGCAATTTCCTCCGGTGAAAGTCCGTAATCACCAAGAGAAAAGTTGTCGCAAGGACTGTCTATAACGAAAACCGCAAAATCGAAACTAAGACTATTACTACTTTCATCTGAGCATGAAAACACTAACAATAAAAGTATGCAAAAAAATAGTATTGTACCTTGTTCACTGACTTGCTGCCGAAAATTGAATTTTCCAAATTTTTGCATAATTTTTTTGAATTTTTCCAAATTAGCTCAACACGAATTTGAATTTGCACAACAAAAATTCAAATTGAGAATGGAGAATGAAGGGTTGCTGAATGAGGGGTATGGTGGCTATTTATAGAAAAACTTTTGGGGTTTTTGAATTTTTTTCAATTTTAAAGACCCCAACGGTCAAAAACGGCCAAAATCCCCCAACGGCCGGATTTTTTCGGGCCGTGCTAGCACTGCCCACGAGCACGACACGGCTGCCCCCACCCCATCCCTTCTTCCTACTGTGCCCTCGCGTGGCGCGGTCTGCCGCACGACGCACAACATCGCCACTTCCTTCTTCTGAAGCCGCCTCTGGCCGCATCGCCGCATCCCCGCGCCTCCTCGTCCGCACGGACCGCATTGCCGAGCCGCCTCTCCTCACCTCCTCGTCCGCAACGCCAACGCTGAGCCGCCTCCTCGTCTCGTCCGCACTGTCGCACCACCGGCACCGAGCCGCCACATTGCCTCCTCATCTGCAACGCCGCCACCGAGCCGCCGCCTCGTCTCGTCTGTACCACCGCACCGAGCTACCTCCTCATCTCCCTAGCCTTCTCTCTTCTCTCTCCGCTCCAGCCTCCTCCCGAGCCACCGGCCGTTCTTCCTCCCCTCCTCTTCCCGGACCTCCAAGCTCCCTCCTGCGTTGCCCCCGCCCTTCTTCCTCCGCGCCGGCGCTGCACCGCTAGCGTTGGCTCTCCGGGCCGCTCGGGTCGTGCCGTGTCTGCTGGGATCGTGTCGTGCCTGGCATGGCCCGACATTGTTCATGCTGTGCTGGGCCGGCTCACTGTGCCAAGGTGGCAGCCCAGGCACGGCCCGGGCTCTCGTACTGGGTTGACACGGCCCATTAACAGTGTGGGTCGTGCCGTGCCTGGGCCGGGCCTACAGTGTCGTGCCTCGGGCCGGCTCGGTAGGCACGACCCATCTGGGCAGCACTAGTTGCCCGTTATTGACGAAGATGTTGCCGACGAGAGCTACTAATGTGGGGCAGTCCTGTTCCCCTTCCCGCCACAAGGCGTAATGGATGCTGCGAGAGACGTGACGACATCGCAACCTCCCACATGTCACTCGTAGCACACCGTACCTTCAAAGGCACGTCGTTGACCAGTCGTGCCGTGAAGATCGCGGTCACCTCGGTAGACGACGTGGCAAGCGACGCACATGCTCCACTAACACCACAACTGGCTGCGATAGTCGTGGTAGCACCGTGACAAGCTTCGGCATAATTGTGATTGCAACGACAAGCGTTGGCAGCAACGTGGCATGCCGTGGCGCTCCGCGGTAGGGATCGGCAGGATCTCAGTTGCCGTGGTGAGCTCTGGCAGTGAAGTGGCAGGCGCCGATGAGACCATGGCAAGCTTCGGTACCACGCCTACAATTGTTGTGTAGTGCGGCATGGCAGCGGGGGCTACACCGAGCAAGCTATCGCCCGGTGTGGCAGTGACCGCCGCGGGGGCTGCGCCGAGCAAGCCATCGCCCGGTGCGGCAATGACTACTGCGGGAACTGCGCCGAGCAAGCCGTTGCTTGGTGTGACGGTCCCCGGTTCTCCAGCCTTGGCCATCTCCAAGCGTGTAATACGCTCGTCGTGGTTGTCAAGCGGAAGTTGCTGATGGCCAATTGTGCACCGTGTGCTTCTAGTGTCTTGTTGATCGTCTTTAGCTGCGCGATGATCTCATCGATTTTGGCGGGATCAACACCATTGATGCCAATGACGAAGATGCAACAGGTGGCTCTGATACCAAGTTGTTATGACCCTTAGATCATAACGGGGTAAACACCGCCGGGAGGATGGCCGGGCGGCGTCGACAAGGATGGGAAGGGAGGTAGACTAAGACTTGGAATGCCTTTTCTATTTCTTTATTGCTTCCTTTGAATGGTGCGGCTCCTCTCTTTATATAAATGAGGTTAGCCCCTAACAATATAGAAACTATCATATCTAATGCAACCAATCAACTAAGGATAAGATAATATCCATACTTTCTAAATATGAAGATATGTATCTAATCATTCCTAATATGAAGATATGCACTTAACTATTCCTAATATAGAAGAAACAACTAAACTAATCTAATTGAATGTGGTCGGCACACTGGTCACACGCATAAACAGTACACGTGAACCTTTATTCCTCCCATGATGGTCTCCTTGCATAGCCGTAGCTCCCCCAGAGCCCATGCCCATAATACTGTCACACTTCAACAATGCTTGCTGTAAAATAATATCGCCGTGCTAACACAGTATGTGATGTTAGCATTTCATCCCATCTATTCCAAATTGGTTAGCTCCTCAAACAAAGTAGTGTTACAATGCAATAAGAGTTTCTCTTCTTATCGCTAACCTATCTACTAAGAGTGATATTGCCATCATCATTTTTCTGGACATTTTAATTTTTTTAGTGTAATTTGGAGATGTTTCATGTATTAAATATTTCTATTTTTGAAGTGCATAGGTCCGATTTCTGCATTATTTCGTGGGTTCAGATTTCGGCTGTCAAATGTATTAGTAACACTATGACTGTTCTTCTTATCTTTATATGCTACTGTTAATGAGTGATATGCAAGTGGAATTGATCTCTGTTAGTTGCTTCTTCCTGATGGCCACTTGGTGCTTTATAGTTCATAGAACTAATTGTTCATTTACTGAGTTGCTTGATAGTGTTACCTACTTAATTTTGCTAAGCTTTGGTGTTTGGTTGACTCCTAACCAAGATTGATAGCTCAAATTTAAATCCTTGGTTTACCTTGAAAAGATCCTTGGTTTACCTTGAAAAGATCTTTTTGGAGTGTTTTATTTGATCCCACCAACCCTAGATGGTCAGTTATTAATTAAATAATTCATCCTACATATTGTAATAAGATCAGCAGGGAGCAAATTGAAGCATGCTTCTTGAAGTACTCCATTTAAATTTCATTATCTGGTATTGCACGCTTTCAATCCATCTCATGTGTGGCCAAAAAAAATGATACAATGATACCTTGTCGCTGTTGCAAAGGTTGTGGCATCAGGGATTAATTTAGCTATTGACAAACATATTTTTATGCTTATTTCTTGTCTAATCCTGCTATGAGGCAAATGTTATCAGCACCATACAGTTCATACTGTAAAACTTTCGTATTCTTGTACTGTGATGAAATTTGTGATGCAATTTTGGTGAATCCTCCATGCATAGCATTGACTTGTTTGCCCTTTTCTGTGTTATCTTCAGGAGTTGGACAAAATACTTTGCTCTGTGCCTCTATCAGAACCCAAGTATCAACTCAGGAGAACAAGCTCGGCGGCTTTCTGATCATGTCCAGAATAGTTTATTTCGTAGATTTTAAGTTGCTGTTGCTTGTAAGTTTTGCCTCTTCGGTAATCATTTGCTAGCTTGGGGTTTTTTTTTTGGCTTATCCTAGCTCAATGATTTGCACTGTGTAGATTAGCAGGAGCCTAGTATGTGTCATGTTAGCACTGCTATCTTCCGAGGCCTTGCTACTAGCCTAGTATGTAAATCTGCGGTACACATTTGAGTTCTCATCAAAGCTTTCTTATACAGGTGACTTCGCCTGCTCTTCCATGTAAGATGTAACTGAGCAGTATGCAATTTACCTTTAGCCAAAATACTTTGACTCAGGTGAATTGGTTGTAAGATAAGATTCAGTTTCCTGATGAAGTTTCTGAGTTTGACTCAACGGTCTGTTTGTCAAAATATCTACCCTTTTTGTGACCAATTTTGCTAAAATCGATTTCATATATATGATTGCATTTTCTGTTACTACCTATCTACATCATCATCTCACCATCATTATCTTTTGGAGCCCGTTTACTTGTGACACTTGCTTATCCTGGACGCTACTGCATCGCATCATGCGGTTTCAAGCAAGGATAGAAATCTCGTTACCGGCCAGTTTAACGGTTACCGGCCGGTTACCGGATTTACCGGAAAAAAACCGGATGAAATTCGTTTGAATTTGTTTAAAAACCAGTCAAAATTTGAAAACTAGAATTTGAATTTGCTAAACCGGAAAAAACCGGCCGGGTTTTCCGTTACCGGACCCGACCGGTAAACCGGTAACCGGCCAGTAACCGGTTAGCGGCCGGGATTTTGATCCATGGTTTCAAGTAGTAGTTGCTGTAGCATTATCTGCTGGTGAAACATCAGTATTTGGTTTCAGGCTTTTCCATGGCTTCAAACTCGAGAGAGAAAAAGAATCAAATGGAGATGTCAGTCACTAGAGTCTCCCCAGATGTCAGTATTTGGTTTCAGGCTTTTCCATGGCTTCAAACTGCTGGTGATGATGCTTACTCTCTAGAGTCTCCCCAGATGTGGACTTGGCTTAGTGATCAGACTAAGCCCAGCAAATGCAATAATACCATTTGATCGGCAAATTAGATGATAAAATCGTACTGCAGAACACTGCACTTCCTAGTTGGCACCTTACCCGTTTGCGTTCTACATGTAATATACGCTTTGATTAGTAGGAAGCGTAAAGTAGTCCAAAAGCTGAGGTGCGAGTGAAAGTGGGGAGGCAGCAGCGCCAGCGAGGGTGATGAAGCCGGTGGGGATGAGCCGGAGCAGCGGCAGAGAACTGCCGCCGACGGCGGGCGGCAGCGGCCGCCTTGCAGTTCTCGGGTCTCACCTCTCCCGCTCTTCTCCCATGGCCAGCGAGAAGGAAGCCGCCCTCACCGCCGACCCCACCGGCGGCGCTACCGTGTTAGCCCCTCTTAACTCTCTTCCCCAATTCTATACCGTCCCATCAAGTTGGTATCTTGTTCGCTTGGGTAGTTCGCGGGAAATTTGTTCTAGTAACCGCATGGAAGAGCTTGGATTTTGAATCGTAGTAGATTCTAGTGTTCAGTTTGGACGCCAGAGCTGTAAAATTTGTAGAGAATCCATCGAGCGTGGATTCATGTAGACAACAACGTCTTGGGAAGAAACATCTGAAGATGAGGGTGAGGTCGGGGTAAAATGTCCGAAATGCAAAGTGCCGTATTGAGCTCGTTCAGACGGTGACATAGCGGGAGTAGTACTAGTAGGTCACTTGTCCAGCTGTGCAACCACCAGATATAGAGAACAACTCTTCAACAGGAGCTCATTTGTTATAGCTCAACTGCTTGTAAGTTTTGCCTGATAGCATCAGTGTTAGATTGCTTGCACATTTGAGAGCAATAGTGCAAATTTGATTGCTTGCACACTTGATAGCAATAGTGCAAATTATGACAGCTCGTGGAGAGTGGTTGTTGAGTTCCTGTAAATCAAGTGATTACTATGCACATGCATTTTAGTGTTGGCCTGATAGCATGGGCTTGTTCATCTGGATACACTGATGAATATGAAACACATGGCCACAGAAACTTGGACAGAAATTCTTTCTGTGATAATTTCTGTGTAGCATAGCCAGTCAAGTTTTGGGGAGCCTTAAAGATAGAAGTGTATTAAAGATAGAAGTGTATATAATGAGAAACAAATATTGTGCACAAGCTCTTTGCATGGTCTTATATTTCTATGATCTGCCAAATACTAGTCAGTGTTTGCTGAATTTTAAACTTCATCTATATTTTTTTTCTCTGAGAAGGGTTAGCCTCAATTGTTCTGGTTATGTTTACTGTTTTACCCCCTTCATAAATGCAAGTCTCCACAGCTGGCTTCCTTTCGATCACCTAATTCTCCGCTTCTCTGCAGTTTCGACAAAATTATTCGGAAGGAGATCCCATCTCAAGTGGTTTATGAGGACGAAAAGGTTAAATCTTGTTTGTGATATTGGGATAATTTTCTTATTTATCAAGGCTATGAATATGACACTTTTTCAGCATTTAAAATTAATGATGCCATTTGCAGTTTTGGTTATTGTTAACTCTACACAAGTCTTCTTTTTCAAAAAAGAAAAGAAAACTATAAAAATAGATTTTTAAAGTAGGAGTAAACATCACTTTTTTCCATTATCTGTTTGTTTCACATGAAACACTTTTTTATGTCATTGCTATGTTCTTTGTTCACAGTTATAGCTAATATTGATATCAGTGGTTAATTATACTCTCTCCATTGCCTGTGTTTCTAAAAAATATCCTCTCTCCAATGTGCAATACTATTTTCTGACTTGGTCCTCATGGTAACTAGTTTTGGTGTCTGCACATCAGTTAGGGATCACTGCTTTATACTAACTTATTTATTGTTGCTATATACTAACTTATTTATTGTTGTTTGCTTGAACATGATTAAGCATGCAAATGAGCTATTATTATGCCACATTTGGATCTTCATCGCTGCAGGTCCTTGCATTCAGAGACATATCACCCCAAGCTCCAATACATATTATAATTATTCCTAAGGTTAAAGATGGACTGTCTAGGCTCTCAAAGGTACTTATATCTGTCTAATCTTTTGTGCATCCTAATGCATTGTATTTTAGCCAATTCCATCTTGCAAACTCATATGAGAAATTCAAAGTAAGCTATGTGCCCTAGTACACTCCAATGATTATCATGTTGGACTGGTAGATGCTTGAAAACAAATTAAATTTCCTGATGCTTCGGATAATACATTATTAATTTTTTCATGTAGAGGGCGATAGGTGATCAGTATTGCAGGAAAGCAATGATTTTTGTAACTAATGGGTAATAAAATATACAATTTGATCTTGTATCGTAAGCCTACCAATATATGTTAAGCTTCTCAGATCTTGCAGCTTCGTTATATTTATTTTTTGTTATGAGGAAAACACTCGTGCATTTTTTTGCTTTTCATTATCTTCTGCTCTCTAGCGTGCTCATCTAAACTTATGTAAATTTGCTAAGGGGTCGGTATTGCAGGTCTGCCTGTATACATAGGTCATCCACTCATCCATCATGTAAATGTATCTTGAGTGTCATTGTGGTACAAGAACTTCTAAGAATCACGGTTTGCTAATTATCAAATTTTAGAATATATTAGGCACCTTTTAAGTAAACTGTGAGCACAAATCTGTCTTGTCCCAGGAGTAAATCTTCCAGACTACCAACTCAGCTAATTGAAAATTTTCACCAGTCAAAATTAATCGAATTCGACTTCATCCAACCATTTACGTTTTGGTATCAACAAAACTATCTGTAAGCTGTAGCTCGTAGATGGGCTTATTGCTTTAAACAATTTGCCTCTCACGAGTTTACCCTGTACCTTGTAGTGTTACATAATAGGGATAAAAGGAGATGAATTTTTACGTAAAAAATCCTTGCGAGAAAAAACCACAGGCGTCAACTGGCGATAATTACTATATGAGAAGTGTTTATCTTGCAGGATTTACAATGAGACGTTAACTCTCCCTGTGCGGCTTACAAGATGTATACAAAGGGGTAAAAGGACTTGGAGTCCAAGTAAGAAAACTAATCCGCTAATATGACAAGTTTGAATTCGACCACATTAGAAGTTCGGATCACATATCTCAACAATCTCCACATTGAGATGAATTTTCTCTTATAGTAAAATGAAGAATCACCGATCACCAAATAACCTCACAATAAGATAAAAATCATCGTATGCCAACTAGTCTCAATGACTAAATTGTAACACCAACTAAGTTTGAGCAAAGTTCAAACTTAGTAACAGGAACTAACTTTGTCATCATATCAGCTAGATTATCATGAGTATTTATCTTGCATACCTTAACACCACCTTGAGCAATAACACCTCGAATAAAGTGATATCTCACATCAATGTGCTTTGTTCTCTCATGGAACATCTGATCCTTTGTAAGGCATATAACATTTTGATTATCACAAAAAATAGTGGTGCAAGAATTATCTCCACAAAGCTCAGTGTACAAACCTCTCAACCAAATAGTTTATTTACAAGCTTCAGAAATAGTTATATATTCTGTTTCAGTGGTAGATAAGGCTACAGTAGCTTGCAAATTTGTCTTCCAACTAACAGCACAATCACCAATGGTGAAAACATAACCTGTGAGAGACCTCCTCTTGTCCAAATCACCAACATAATCAGAGTCAACATAACCAACAAGTTCATCTCTAGAATTCCCAAACTGCAAACGAGCATTAGAAGTACTACACAAATATCTTAAAATCCACTGAACTGCTTTCCAATGCTCTTTTTCAGGATTAGCCATGTGTCTACTAACAACACTCAGTGCATGAGATAAATCAGGTCGAGAACAAACCATGGCATACATAAAAGAGCCAACTGCACTGGAATATGGAACTCTAGACATGTACTCAATATCATAATCTAACTCAGGACATAAGGCTGAAGATAATCTGAAATGTGAAGCTAATGGAATACTAACTGGTTTTGCATCATGCATATTAAAACGACGAAGGACCTTCTCAATATAACCTTGTTGACTAAGGTATAACTTGCCAGATTTCCTCTCTAATAATCTCCATGGCAAAAATTTTCTTTGCTGCACCTAGGCCTTTCATCTCAAATTCATTACTCAATTGCGCTTTCAGTTTTGTTATTTCTGCTTATCTTTTGCAGCAATCAACATATCATCAACATAGAGAGAAACAAATAAATAGCTGATCCATTAACGGTCTTGAAATAAACACAGCTATCATAATCAGACCATTTAAAATCATAAGAGCATAAAAGAGTCAAATCTCTTGTACCATTGCCTAGGAGATTGCTTCAAACCATAAAGAGATTTCTTTAATCAACAAACAATGTGTTCTTTTCCAGGAATAACAAAACCCTCACTCAGGTTGGTCTATATAAATGTCTTCTTCTAACTCCCCATGTAAGAATACAGTTTTAACATCTAATTGCTCAAGTTCATAATCATGCTAGCAACAATATTGAGTAAAGTGCGAATATAACTATGCTTCACAACTGGGAAAATATATCATTAAAATCAATACCTGGTATCTGACTATAACCTTTAGCAACCAATCTTACTTTATACCTTACTGGTTCAGTAGGAGAAATACCTTTCTTTCTTTTGAAAATCCACTTGCAATGAATAGACTTCTTCTCTTTTGGTAATTTCATTAATTCCCAAGTGTCATTCTTTTTAAGTGACTCCATCTCATCATGCATAGCAGTTATCTACTTATTGCAATCAGTGGAGTCAATAGCCTCAGAGTATGATGAAGGTTCTGCATTATCTTCAATTTTTTCTGCCACACTCAAAGCATAAGCAACAATATTAGCTTCTTCAACCAACCTCTTGGGTGGATTAATCTCCCTCCTAGGTTTGTCAACTGCAATTGACCGTTGTGGTGGCTGCTCAACAATAGGAGGATTGTCAACAATAGGTGCATCATGAACAACAATATTTTCTTATCTGATGTGTTATCTGAACTAACAAAATGATCCACCTGAACACTTGAATTCTGCTCAATCTCAACAGGAACATTAGTAGACAGTTTATCATGAAGTATAGCAGATTCATTAAAAATAACGTTTCTACTAATCACAACTTATTTGTTTCAGAATTCCACAACTTGTATCCTTTAACATTAGATTTATAACCAAGAAAGATGCACTTAATAGCTCTTGGTTCTAATTTTCTATTATCAACATGAGCATAAGAAGTACAACAAAAAACATTCAATTATGAATAATTTGCTGGGAACCAGACCATACCTCAATTGGAGTCTTCTTTTCAATTGCAATAGAGGGTAATCGATTAATAAGATAGCAAGAAGTGGAAGCGGCTTCAACCCAAAAACGTTTATGCAAACATGCATTAGACAACACGCAACGGGACTTGGAAATGATGGTCCTGTTCATACGCTCAGCTATACCGTTTTGTTGAGGAGTACGGGGAATGGTGTAGTGCATGACAATGTCTTCAGTCTTGTAATATGATTCGAATTCATTAGAACAGAATTCCGTCCCAATACCAGTGCGAAGTTTCTTTACCTTCTTTTTAGTTTGCCTTTCAACCATAGTCTTCCACTCTTTAAATGCTAAAAATGCTTTTGATTTATGCTTCAAGAAATAAGGCTACACTCTTCTAGAGTAATCATCAATAATTGTTAACATATAGCTAGCACTTCTTAGCGATGTCTTGCGAGATGGTCCCCATAAATCAGAATGAACATAATCCAAAATACCTTCTGTAGTATGAACTGAAGTATTGAACCTCACCCTCTTGTGTTTGCGAAACACATGATGCTCAGAAAATTTCAGCTTGTCGATGCTAAGTCCATCAAGAATTCCTCTCTTGCTCAATTCTGCCAAACCAATTTCACTCATATGCCTAAGACGCATGTCAAAGATTATTAGCATCATAATCAGATAATGAACTTGAAATTACAACAACATTACCTGATATTGTAGTACCTCGTAGATGGTACAGATTTGCAGATTTAATATTAGTTTTCATCGCAACAAGAGAACCTTTTGATACCTTCAAAACTCCATCTTCACCAGAATGCTTGTATTCTTTAGCATCAAGAGTACTCAAAGAGATGGTGTTTCTTTTCAAATCTGGAATGTGCCTCACATCTATCAAAGTTCTGATAATGCCATCAAACATCTTGATCTGAACTGAATCAATTCCTGCAAACTTATAAGATGAGTTATCACCCATCAACACAGTACCACCTTCAACAGGTTCATAGGTCGTAAACCAATCCCTATTAGGATACATATGAAAGGTATATGCGGAATCAAGAATCCATTCATCATTGGTCTTAGCACATCAAGCAAAGGCAACAAGGACATCTCCATCAGAACTATCATCAGCAGCAAGGGAGGCTTTACTTTCATCATCCGGTTTACCTTTTGACTTATAATAGCCAGTTTTCTTTTCTTTATTCTGCAGCTTCCAGCATTCAGAGATGTCGTGCCCACTTTTCTTACAATATTTTCACGACTTGTACTTGCCTCTGGATTTCGACCGGTTCTTGTATCCGTTCGACCTTTTGACTCGAGATCCATTGTTTGAGTTTTTCTCCTTTTTCCTGCCACGAACAAGCAAGCATTCTCCTTGCGAACTTGAATTTTCAAAAGGTACCATCTGTCTCATCTTCTCTTTAGCATGCAAAGCTTCATAAACTTCATTAAGAGTGAGAGTATCTCTACTATATAATATGATATCTCTGAAATTTGAAAAAGAACTAGGCAGGGAATACAAAAGAATAAGACCAAAATCCTCATCATTATATTTTATCTCCATCGACTCTAGGTCGGCAACGATCTCCTTAAACAACGAAAGATGATCAAGCATGGAACCTTTTTCTTGCAATTTGTGAGAGTACAATTTCTGCTTGAGATGCATCTTACTGGTGATATCCTTTGTCATGCAAATTTGTTCCAACTTCAGCTATAATGCAGCATATGTCTTCTGCTTCAAATCCTCTTGCAAAATATTATTTGATAGATGAATGTGAATCTGAGATAAAGCCTTACGATCTTTACGCTTCTCATCTGCTGTCTATGCGGTAGGTTGTTTCTCAAATCCTTCCAACGCATCATCCAAATCCATCTGTGCCAACACAACCCTCATCTTGACTTGCCACAGCGAAAATCATGTGTCTCGACCCAGGAGTGGAAGATCATACTTCAAAGTCGTCATGAGGAATAAATCCTGAAATTGCTGGTACTGATTTGTGTAAACCTAACAAAAATCATGATCTCTTTGGTACACTTTCTGTATACGCGAATCAAAGATCTTCTAAACTCCTGGTACACTTATTGAGTGGAAGTAGCAAAAGTCTCCAAATTTTGGATGCCTCACAAAAGCTGAGAACATCTTCACCAGGACATCCTTACTCGAGATTTAATAAAGAAAGAAAAAAAGGCTACTTGGAACCTGTGCTGCTGGGAGCTATCACTTTTGGATTTGGTAAACTGCGATTGATCGCTTGGCGCTGGTGCTTGAGACGACGCACGGACCGAGGCTATGATGTGCTGCTGCTATTGATTGCTCGCCGCTGGTTCAGCTGATGGCGCGTCGCTTTGACCGTGGACGGGCAGACGCGCGTAGAGGTGCGGACTGTTGTCTTCAATCGATCTAGTGCGCGGACCTAGGCGACGAAGAAACCCCGCGCGAGACGGTGTGCGAGATGGACGAAGACGCGCTGCTTGACCAAGGCGATGAAGGACGAAGCGCGAAATCGACGTGCGACGGTGGCGCCGGAAATCGATTTGCTATTTTTTTTTTCTTTTCATATCTCTCAAAACCTTAATCTCATGTACTACCTCATACCACTTGTTACATAATAGGGACAAAAGGAGACATGAATTTTTACGTGAAAAACTCTTACGAGAAGAAAACACGGGCGCCAACCGGCGATGATCACTATATGAGGAGTGTTTACAAAACACATGGGAATTACAATGAGGCGTCAACTCTCCCCGTGCGGCTTACAAGAAAGGGTAAAAGGATTTGGAGTCTAAGTAAGAAAACTAATCCGCTAATATGACAAGTTTGAATTCGACCACATTAGAAGTTCGGATCACATATCTCAACACATAGAACAATCTGAACTATGAAGTGGAAAAAGGCGTCTCAATATTGGTACTGGGACAGTGGAAACAAGCCAACCTCACACCTGTTTAAGACTTATTTTGGGATTTAAGGCTGTTGGCAACTGTTATTCACTGCATATACTAGTGGCATAACGACTTTCTACATGTATCTGTCAAATTAGTTTCAATTCATTTTTCGCTAAATGATACTACCACGGGACATGGCATGCTCTTGTTCACAGGCGGAAGATAGACACGTCGAGGTTATAGGCCATCTTCTTTATACTGCTAAGATGATAGCAAAACAGGAGGAACTTGATGATGGTTTCAGGGTTGTCATCAATGATGGGCCCAATGGATGTGAGCATCGGCACTTGATTCCATTGAGACCTATCTTCTTGGGATAGTTAGTGTTAGACTGACCTTTCTCTGTTCCATTACGTAGGTCAGTCGGTATATCACCTCCATGTTCATCTTCTCGGGGGACGTCAGATGAACTGGCCTCCTGGGTGAGCTGGTGTTGCAGTCACCACAGAGGTGTTCTTTTGAGACAAGCACAGAAGAGTTCACTACTATAATTTACCTACAATTGATGTGATGAATGTTGTCCTGTATGGTATGTGTTCTGCTATGTAATCTAGACCAAATCAGTGCGTATAGACATGATGCCGGGGTTGCTTGGGATGATGTTGTATACTTGTTATTTGTCACTAACGATGACAAACCGTAATTTGCAAACTCCCAAGTACAAGTGTTGTATTTGTAAAGAACGTTTATGGAACACAGCCAAGATATGACTATGAGTGTCTCTTGATGCCGGTATGATTCTTTATATGCACTTATGCAAGCCATCCTTTTCCTCTGTTTCGTACCACATTTTCTTCTCCATGCAAAGCTGAGAAGAACATATGATCCTCACATCTTACAGTTATGATGCTATCATGTGTACCAGCTGCCAGGCAAGGATAGCAAATTCAAGATTTAAGCTTCTACAGGGTACATGTGCTTTTCTGTTTCTGTTGCACAACATTGTAGCAATTGTAGTGCTATAGTGAGGTATATGAAACATTCTAATTTCTAGTGAATAGTTTGAACTCTGAAGAGGCTGCAAGAGAATCCTTCTCAATTGAAAGAGGATCGGCTTTAAAAAAGAGAGGCAAAACATGACGTGGCCTATGTCCCAACAATTTCTGCTTGAGTGCTCGACAGCACGGGCCATTACAGAACAAAATTGCGGTACTGTAAACCATTCCAACTAGACAACTGGCGTTTGAACCAAAATTAGAAACAAACGATCGCTGGAGAAATTGAAGATCCTGTCAGTTTTCATCAGAAGGAAGCAAATCAAATCGTCGATCCTAATATTTTTTGGCACTACAATTCCACATTTGCACTGTACGCAACCATCAAACGTCGAATTTTTTTCACGAGCGGCTTCGCTGCAGCCGTAGCCCGTAGGTGGTCGCACTGTCGCAGCAGCGGCGCATATACAAGGTTGCCACCCAGCCCCACCAAACCATTACTGCATTGTACTCTACACCAACCCCCAAAACCCTTCCCCATCCGAGGCTCCGAGCCCATCTCGCCTCTCCCCGCCGCCGCCGTTTCACCCGCGCGGCCGAGCGCACCGACCCCCTCCCCTCCTGATCGCCATGGCCTTCGCCGCCGCAAAGTTCCTCCCGGCCACCCA
Organism: Hsuehochloa calcarea; assembly: GCA_036346395.1. Classification (NCBI taxonomy): domain Eukaryota; kingdom Viridiplantae; phylum Streptophyta; class Magnoliopsida; order Poales; family Poaceae; genus Hsuehochloa; species Hsuehochloa calcarea. The sequence continues at coordinate 48,844,777 of CM070593.1, read as the reverse complement.
CCTCGACTCCTCCCCCCGCCTCTCCCCGCTCCGCTCCGCTCCCACCGCTAACCTCTGCTTCTCCCCGCTAGCCGCCTCCTCGTTCTCCCTCCTCTGCCTCCGATCCCCCTCCCCGTCCGGGCCCGGAGGTAAGCTGCCTCCTCCCCCGCGCTCCTACGGTGGCGGCGGCGGATCTGGCGACGCCGCGGACTCCGGGGGTGACGGCCGCCGCGGCGGCATCCTCGGCCTCTTCCTCGCCGGGTGGGCGGCGCGCGTCGCCGCGGACCCCCAGTTCCCGTTCAAGGTCCTCATGGAGGAGCTCGTCGGCGTCAGCGCCTGCGTGCTCGGCGACATGGCTTCCCGCCCCAACTTCGGCCTCAACGAGCTCGACTTCGTCTTCTCCACCCTCGTCGTCGGATCCATCCTCAACTTCGTCCTCATGTACCTCCTTGCCCCCACCGCCGGCGTCTCCGCCGCCGCGTCCTCATCCGTCTCCGCCCTCCCCAGCCACATGTTCGAGCCCGGCGCGTACTCCTTCGGCTCCCGTGTCGCGACCATCGTGTCCAAGGGCGCTACCTTCGCCGCGGTGGGTTTCGCGGCCGGGCTCGCAGGCACCGCGATCTCGAACGGGATCATCGCGCTGCGGAAGCGCATGGACCCGGCGTTCGAGACGCCGAACAAGCCGCCGCCCACGCTGCTCAACGCCGCCACCTGGGCGCTCCACATGGGCGTCAGCAGCAACCTGCGGTACCAGACGCTGAACGGGATCGAGTACCTTCTCGCCAAGGCTGCGCCACCGCCGGTGTTCAAGGTGTCCGTTGTTGCTCTCCGGTGCATGAACAACGTGCTTGGTGGAATGTCCTTCGTGTTGCTCGCGAGGCTGACTGGTTCTCAAAAGTCTGATGCGCCAGCCACCTCTGCAGTTCCGGATGAGAAGGAAAGGTTGATAGCCGAGGGCAATGCCATTGCTGCGGATGCCGTCGGTGAGGGAAGGGTTGGAGAGGGTAAGTAAATGGGTAGAGGAGAGGGGTAAAGTAGGTGGATGTACGCTTGCTTGCGCCATGCATCGCCCAAGCTTCGTTTGCTACTTCTTGGACATAGGTCAAGAAACTTGTAGATGATAAGTCGGTTGGTAATAAGGACTTCGGTGAGGCTCGAAACATTTTGTTCAGTTTGTTTGTGGTGTTATCGGAATGCCGCATGCTTAGTTGATCTTAGAATAAAGTTTTTGTCTTTCGCCTTTGCTCGTTTGGTCATTGGCTTAAACGTGAGCTCACTCGTGCAATAACACCAGTTGTTTGGTTTGCATGCAATTTCTGATCCTGACCAACGTTATATGCTGTAAGGATATAACACTTAACAAGTGTCAATTCTATTAAGAGTTGAATTGACTTTTGATGTGCAAACCAAATACTTCAATTTTTCCGTAGTGTTTGCAGATGTGTGTTGCTGGTGTTTACGAAGCACAGGTTTTTATCCTTCATGCACAAGTAGACTTTTGCCCAGAGCGTTCACGGTTCAATTGATTCCATCCTTTTCTTCACACCTGAAACTGGCCTTCTCAATTCTCTTCTCAATATAATTTTTATAGTACATTCTACCAGTGGTATGGGGGTGGAAGTATAAATCAGATCTACCCATTAATTCCTCCAGGGCATTTTAGCCCCGATATGCTTCGGCACTCAATCTCCTAAATATCAAATAAATTAATTATGAATTTAGATCCAAACTATAAAATAGAAAATGTGATATTATAGACTATTACACAAGCATTTCTAGCATCATCCCAGGTTCCCATCCCAACCTCTATCCTCCACTTATATAAACTAATAGCCATGTGTGCGCCTTGGCACGCCGAGGCAACATCACAGTGAACACGTTCTGCTGAGCCAATTGGTAGTACGCATAGTATTATGGAGATATGAAAGAGTAACACAATATTAGGCCTACACCGATACCGAAGTCTGGTGCAAATGTGTTACAGGATCTCCGTGTTACCTAAGAAACAATATGTAGTATATATACTTCTAAAGAAGATAGAATGTACAACACAATGTGTAGCACAAAACACTCATCTGGCATACCACGTGCACCACAATAGAAGGGCCCACCTGTTTAAAACACACGTAAGGTAACAAAATGCAAAGCATCCGACATTAGCAGCTATACTATAAAGAGGTAACGTGAGTTGACGATCATGCTATATCTCGAACACTATACTCCATACAGGTAAACAAGCTGAACCACAAAACCACAAGATTGAATGCAAATCTAAAATAAAGAGCAGCTTCTACATTAGACAACATAAAATTCACAAGATGAAGTAGACAACGTAAGTAGAGCAAGGAAAAGAGAAAGCATCAAGCTACACAAAAATAGTGTGAGCAACATATAAACAAGATAACTTGAACACAAAATAGTTGCAACTGCGAGAAAGACAAAAGGACAACTCTTACCTCGGTAGGACGTAACTTCAGATGACAAAATGGACTCATATAGATTGGAAATAAGCACATAAGTTCAGTTGACACAACAATGAATCTACATCTACGATTGCACTGAGATGACAAGATGACACCAAGAGCAATTAACCAATGCAAGACATAAAATAAGGGAGGAATAAGAGGCAGAACAGACATATACAAACGCAGCTAAGAAATCACATAGTTCTGCTTTTGACAAACCGAAACTGTAATGAACGAAACGAATAACCCGTGATATATGTCTTGAAGCTGCAACCCTTGGCTTGACAACCTCACAATTTGCAATAACTCGTGTATTAGAGACACTCCCATCTGTCTGAAACCATTACATGGTAAACAAATGATATAGTTAGCCCCAAATAAGGAAATATAAATACTCATTAGCTAGAAACATACATGATAGTGATTCAGTGTCTTTGCTATCATAACCGAAAGCTCCATGTTAAACAATAAATAAAGACTACAGAATAAACCTTTTTTGTTGCTTATGAGTATCAAAAGATCTAAATAAGTTCAGGAGAAATTGAGTGAGCCCTTGTTCTGTCAGATCATGGAAATACATAGTAAGACACGAATTGTTTGAGATTCCCTTGAATCTTTAGGAAGTGCTTTTTAGCACCAAATTTATCATGTCAATCTGCGAAGCAAGGTTTGTCAGTGTGTGGATTTCGAATATGCATAAAGTTGTAAATGAAGAACTCATTAAGACAGACTAAAGGAACATCACAAGGGCTTATGGAACTAAGCAAGCTTGCAAGGTTTTCTTTATGAAGTAAATTATATTATCCTTTTCACATTAGCAACACATTGTAATTCTCATTGCAGACCTGCATAGTTCTAGGACCAAAAAATAAATAAATCTAAATGAGTTGATAGTTCTCATAGAGACCTGCATAGTTTTTTTTTTTTACTTCTCCGTGACTATGAAGTAAATTAGATGATCCTTTTCACGTTAGCAACACATTGTAATTCTTATTGGCTTGGTGCGCGGGGTAAACATAAGAGCTGTTGATTAAGGCTAAAAAAACGATGATCCTTCATTATGAACAAAGCCTAAAAAAATTTGCTTCCGCATATATGGACTATGCTAAGACAAGAAATTTTTGGAATTAACTATTTAGTTCTCTCAAGTGTATAGGCGCTGCTAAAGTGGTACCGAGAAAAGCGTAGTAGGAAAATAAGGTTAGGAAAAAAAATGGCAAAATATCGCCTTTCACTAAACCAAGTAAGCCATTCATTAATCCAATGAAAACTTGCTCTAAATTGGTAAGTAAGAAAACATGCTACAACATCGACTAAGCATACTATTTGAAATCATTAGAAACCAACATCCACATAAATGCTTCTAGTCCGGTATATATATATAAATTGAAACAAACTACAGAGAAAGGTTTTAAGCAATCAAGAAAAAAGACAGGTAATCATCAATTAGCTAGTCATAACTATTGAGCCCCTCCTCTGCTTGCTTCCATGCCCAAATCCGATGCAATAAAACCAAAATGCTAAGTTTCTCCTCTGGCTGCCTAACCGACCTGGGCGAGACTACTACAAATCCCCTAAAAACCATACTAACTTACCACTCGCCAAAGTAAATATAAATTTTATTTTCCATTTGCTAACCAAAAAATTGTGAAAACAATTGTGTACCTTTGTACAATGGTATTTCCCGGTCGGTTTAGCTGACAAATACTAAAAGGTCAGGGGTTTGTAGCATTGTTTTTTGTATAATATATTTTAATCATTTAATGTAATTAGTTAATTACCTCTGCTTCATGGGCTGCCTGGCATTGTAAACTGAAATCCATTGAGCTGCTGGGCTCCCCCAATCTAACTTTCTTCTTAGGCTGCTCATCTTCTAGATTTACCAGCAATCTTCCACATTTCTGCCCAACATAAAATTTGGGGGAGAAAAGGTTCACGACGAGATGCAAAAGAAGCAAACTAAACAATATAGGGATGTGGGAAGTGTAGTAGTACAGACCTTAAGAGCCCCATCAACTCTGATGGGTCTTGAGGCAGGTGCTTCAATCAAACTATCAAAAAGAGAAATAAGTTTGCCGTAATTTGGCTCTTCATCAAATTTCATATTTGCTCAAGAAACTGTTCGAATGGAGCTGGACAGAAACAACATAGCATCTCCGGAGAAGTAGCCATTTTCTTCTTGCAAACAAGGAACCCCTTGGTATCTCCCTGCGTTACCTGCGTTATTAAGCAAGTCATTGGAATAGGCTCAAATGAGCACCTGGAGAATATCATGAAGTTGACTCAATAGGCAAATTAAAATCTACCTGGTATCCTTGGCAAGGCAATCTTCCTCTTATTAGAAATATAAGGGTGTATGCCAGTGACTCTAAATCATCCCTCCTACTACATGTACGACCTAAATAGACATGGGCACTAGCATATCTAATTGTACCCCTGGAAAAAAGAAAGAAGTAAATAAGTAAAGAGACACCACAGGAGAAAAAGAAACAGGTGCAAAGAGAACATAACAAACCTGAAGATATCATGCCTTTGATCATAATCAACATGTTGACCAGATGACTCCTTCCATTTCAATGCTGTACAATTTGGACATCACCATATCAACAAAAAAAGGTAACTGAAGAAAAGAACACTAATAAAATATACAAAGAGTCGAGGACTGTGGCCTTGGGCTATGTCAAGAAATATTGTGATGGTGTCGAATAATTTCATACTTAGATAAGGACACACATAAGTAGCAATCTTAATAACAAAATTAACTAGATTTGTTATACTAATGACAGAGGTACAGAGAGAGGACCAAGGGTGCGGCGAACGGAGTTGATGCTCTAGCCCACTCATGCCCCGTGGCGGATCCGCCACTGCTTATACAACTAATCCAAGTTTTTTTTTAGTGAAAGAAGGTGATCAACACTTCAATCATAATAAGTTATCAGTTGGTTTATACACAAAGATTATAGCTTCAATAAGTAAACCTCTTCGAATGAAAAAATATATATACCGGCGTCAGGTAAACCTCGTCGGTCTCGTCGGTGCCGTGATCCAGGCCGCGAACCAATAGCAACCGAATATACGCGTTGGGCCCTGAAAGATGAATTGGAGGCACGGGAAAGGCGAAGGACCGCGCCGTCGCTCGACGGCGAGCTCCCAGCAAGCGGCCGAGCAACTCGGCGTCCGTTGACGACATTGTGGTGGTTTCTTGTTCGCTTGACCCCTCTGCAATGTTCTTGTTGTTCTGATTTAGCAGCTTGCCCATGAAGTGGCGGAGCAGCTCAGCGTCCGTTGTCGGCATTGTGGTAGTTTCTTGTTTGCTTGACCCCTCAGCAATGTTCTTGCTGCTGTTTCTATTTCGCTTGTTTGCAGGAGAAAGTGATCCTCTTTGATTTCTCGACCTCTTCACTGTTTTGTTTCTTATTCGGGAGAAGAGGAAGAAAGAGCAGGGAAGAAGGCGGTGATGTGTTGCCTCTGCGGATGGGGAGGACAGATTCAAGTTGAGGGTCCACTGCACGAGTCACTTTAGTCAGAATCGGTGTCCAAGTGAACCTTGCTCTTACGATTCGAGCACCTGAGTCAACTTTAGTCAGAATCGGTGTCCAAGTGAACCTTGCTCTTACAATGAATGAATGAATCCGTAGGATTACGGATTCGAGCTTTGTTCTCTTCTTTTCCTTAATTTTTTCCTCGGCATCTCTAGGTGAAATTTCTGCTAACAGCGACTGACACCTTGCCGAGCCAGACGACATGGCACGCAGCTCGTCTGTCTTTGCCCTCACGTTTTACCCCCTTCACGTGATCTTCGATTGGCCACAAGATCAAAGGAACACATACACATACAACAATACATCTCAATTCGATTTTTTTAAAATAATATTATTTAAACAATTACAAAAAAAAGTATTCAAAATTTGTTACAAAATTAGGATACTATCGCCATTTGAAATGATGAAATCGTCTTGTCGACATTTCAAATGGCGACAGTAGTCCAAAACAGTGCAGAGATGTCCCTGTCGCCATTTGAAATGATGATAGGGCCTGATCGCCACTCCAACTAGTGACACGGACCTTTGCATGTTTAATTTTTTAAATATTAAAACTTAGGACAATCGTCGTTTGAAATGGTGATAGCGATCCCACAAGTCCCTAAATTTTTTAATATTAAAATATAGAAAAACTATCAATTCAAATAACGACAGGATCCCACAAATCCCTAATTTTTTATCCAGAAAAAAGAGACAGAGGAGGGAATGGAGAGGAGGAGAGAAGCTAGCGAAACGCTGCCCGTCCGGTCGTTCACCTTTCAGGTAATTTTTTTAACCAAATAGATTACATGGTTTTAGATGTACGGTTACGCAGTGTGGTATATTGTACATAATATTTTTCAGTTGGTAGTTTAGTTTTAGATATATGGTTAATCGTGAAAATCTTGTTTACGGTGTAGTACATCAAATATGTCGGACGCCACCAATTTCAAATTTTACTACGGTGATGGGACTATTTTTGAGGGGATTGATTTACATTGTTTTCAATAGGCGTCCGTGACCCTAACAAGACTAGAGCAACGTACATGGGGTGCTGTGATGCGGTGGTTGTTCCACATATTCGATTTGGGCTATACTATGTGTGATCTGAGATTGAGTTGCCTTACCGAGCACCATAGGGCATATATTGGGAGTTAGTGCAGCTCAATGAAACAAAATTATGACAGTCATATGTACGCAGGGTGAGGGAGTAACGGTGGGATTTGGTCCTTCTGGCCCAGGCATTTGCCAAGCCCACTCCTGCATCGGCGGTTGAACAAGAAGGGGTGGTGATACCGAAGAAGAAGTCGGGAAATCCAGTCGCAGCGTGGCGTACACAATGGCCGAAGGTCCGGGAGTTGCTGTTGCTGTCGATGAAGACCGTGTGGAAGGAGCTCCTTCAGTCAGACAAGCTAGTGGGCTTGTCGATGAGGGTGGGGAGGTGGAAGCCCTAGTTCAAAGGATGGATTTGAAAGACCAGAACTACATGGTATTGTCAGAAGATGGAGGATCCGACGACGAGGATGTTGTGCAATAGCAGGCGGTTCCATTCGAGTGGAACATATACCAGTTCGACAACCTCGTGGATGTGTGTCGTGGGAGTACGAGCAGAGCGAGGTCAGACAAGGAGCTATGTACAGATGCAAGGAGGTCGTGCAAGAGGCGGTCAAATTCTGGGCCTTGTCGGTGTGACATACATTCACATTCTTAAAGTCTAACACAATATGCTACGACATTTCCCTTGGTGAGTGCACGCATTTCAACATAAGTGAGACACCTACTGGAAATACTCTATAGTGGTCCCTTATATATGTGTCGTCTCTGAGTCAGTATAGTCCCACAAGAACTATCATCAGGCTTTATCGCGAACATCATGTACGGTGAGATTGTGGATAATCTAGATTTTGAGCCATGTATTGGTGATATGCCCTAGAAACAATCATAGAGATGATTGTATCACGTCTATGTTCATGAGTTATTGAATAAGTATTATTCTGTTCCTTGAATGAATCATCTGTTATAAAGATTAACAGGTATGTGACTTGTTGGTGAAGCTCTTTTAACTTATATGATGTCGTTCTAAATGTATCCCTGGTTAGATGTCACTGGTCGGAACACTAGTGATCCTATCGACTAACACATGTATTGATTTATGACCATGTTTCACCGATCATGGATATAGGGATATTGAATCAATAATGTGAACACATGTTAGAGAACATAGTGTTGGAATGACCCACGTTCAGATACTGCTGTGATTGTTATGATTTCATGTGTTATCAGTTGGTCTCAAGCAATAATGTTGTATAACTCTTAGACCTGAGATCAGTATGGTTTCCTACATGTGTAAGAGTACACTTTGGGCTACCAAAGGCTACTCCGTAACTAGGTAGTTATAAAGGTAGCTTTCGAGTATGCTATGCAACATGCGGAGGAATACGACTAGTCGGATATGAGATTTGTTCCTCCTAACATAACAGGAGAGATGTCTCTGGGCCCTCGATATGGTCGGATAAAGAAAATGCATGGTCATGCCATTGGTTGTCGAAGAGTTCGACCACATGAAGTTATCCGTCACTCGATTGAGAAAGTATTGAACAATCCATGTATGACATAACATCTCACCTGAAGTTCAATCAGATATTGTAAGGCAAAGAGAGAATACACGAGCTAGTCGTTCGGTTCGATTAGATACGAACTAGTTGTATGGAGATACGAGCTGGTCGTAAGCTGATCGAATATGATCACTAAGTGGTCGAAATCTAGTCGTAAGGAGTTACAAACTGGTTGAGACTAGATACGAGCTGGTCGTAGGATGGTCGAATATGATCACTAAGTGGTCGAAACCAGGTCGTAAGAAGTTACAAACTGGTCAAGACTAAATATGACCTGGTCGTAGGCTGGTCAAAACCTGGTCGTAAGGAGTTACGAACTAGTCGAGACCAAATAGAACATGGTCGTAGATCATATTGCATTAAGATTCATCCGATATAATTTGTGTGTAATAAAAAATCGTTATGTCCTGTTAGGTACCACTAACGACTCATGGTCGGAAAAGGTTTCCGAGTTACAACCGAACTACACATGAACCTACAGGGTCATATACTAAACAGGTTGGAATAAACCAGTACAAATACGATTCGTCAAGCGTGTTTGGATAGGATCCGTCACAGACACTATATAAGGAGACGCTTGAGGCTATGGGGATACGGGTGTAACAGAGGAGACAATGACAAAAGTTGACGTGAGTTGCTCCAAACCCTAGCCGCCATCTTCTTGAGAGAGCATTCTCGTGCGACTTGGTACTAGCACACTAGCGTACGGTGTTCCTGCCCTGGACGTGTGGATACCGTAGAGGCGCTACTGCGATTGTTGTTGCGCTCGAGTACAATCCGCAACTTTGCAAGGAAAGAGATCGGTTGTTGTACGAGGACGATCGACTACGAGAACGATCGAGTACGTTGGACGATCAACTACGAGGCCGATCGACTATGTTGGACGATTGACTACAAGGAGGATCGACTGCGAGGATGATCAACTATCGCTAGGACGATCGACCACGACCACAATATCGATGTGCTCTTCGTTGAACCATGCTGCTCCAGCTCTTCTTCCGTTGTACTACGCGTTTGGTGGTAACGATCTGTGATCTCTTGCTTGCATAGTATCTTGGTTTACGTGGTAGATTTTTGAATTATCAGCTAGCGTAGTGTACCCGTATCCCAACACTAAGATCCATCATTCGGGCGATTGAGGTAATGTTCCAGTACACAATCAACTATGCCAAAGCGTGGAGGGTAAACATAAGGCATTGGAATCAGGTTTGGTACATTTGAGGACTCCTACCACAACCTGGCCGGCCAACTCCGGGGTCATACAGGACAGAAATCCCAGTACTCATGTCGCCATTGAAGATTCCATGCATCCGAAGTGGGGCAATAAGAGGGTACTGAAGCGAGCATTCTTCGCCTTTGGTCCATTCATCAATACATTCCGGCACCGTCGTCCAATCTTGTGCGTGGATGACACATTCCTGACTAGAAAGTACAAGAGCCAGATACCGATTCCAATAGCGGCGGATGGGAACAATCAAGTTCTTCCCGTGAAATTCGCATTTGTTGAAAGTGAGAACACAGACAGTTGGTTGTCGTTCCTGAGGAATTCGAGGATTTATGTTGTACATGGTCGTCCAAATGTATGCGTCATACATGATCGGCATGTGAGCCTGCTGAGTACAATAACTCAGCTACAACAAGGAGAGAATGAACCACTTCCATGGGTGAATCTGTAGAGCAGGTGGTGCATGAGGTATTTGGGTGCAAACTTCTGCATGCAGTTCTACAACAAGGACTTGATGAACCTGTTCAAGCGATCGTGCAACCAGAACCAGCAGTGAAAGTTTGATGCACTCTGAAAGATTCTGGATGAGCGGACCTGAATGCACTGAAGGGATGCATCGAAAAAGCCCGCTACAAGCGCTAACCAAGCCTCCGAAGCATTGCCACAACTACACACAGATGGTCCTAGTGTGGCGAGGAAGAAGGGGCGCAGGTGAAATGCTTCTCGGACTGGATTGAGCACGAGCCTAAGGAGAAGTGGTCACTGCTACATGACAGGAGTGGTGCTTGATATAGTGTCATGACAACTAATCTTCCGAGGTGTACAATTGGGTCATGCACGGCGTTAGGTGCCTCCCTTTGATTAGTATTATAGAGGCAATTCTCTGCGGTACCATAAATTACTTTGTTGACAGAAGCAACAACGTGTCGCTCACCATAGCTAATAACAGAGTACTATACTCCGCCATGATCACTAAGTACATGAAGGAGGAGAGCAAGAAGGGTGAGATACACCGAGCATTCAAGATGGGCATAAGGGAGCTTCATTTCGAGATACTGTGTAGGGATAAAGGACGTCGCGGGACAAACCGCGAGAGGATCATCCATGAGTGTGTGCTACGCTGCACTAGTTGCGTATGTACTTACAACAAGCCTCTTCTTCTGCATAGGCACTGCTCACATGTGATGGCCGCATGTTCGACGGTGTCGCAACATCCCGACCAGTACCTCTCTAATTTTTTTAACAAGGAGGAGGTGATGCAAACCTGAAGTGCAAAGTTGTATGATTACGGTGTTGTTGGCCATTTCATTGGTCATTCGACTTGGAAGCAACTTATCTGGGCTGTGAACATGGATAGGCTGATGTAGAGCTGGCCAGATGGGTTGTGCTGGCAGGGCCAGCACGAGGCACAACATTGTTGGCCCGGCTTAGGCACGGCACGACCCACATTGTTGCATACTTGTTATGCTAAGATAAAAGTAATAATAGTGTTAGTTTTGATTTTGTAATTTTCGTTATTGACAATTACGATAGCTTTGTTTTTGGTGATTACGGACTTTCACCAGAGGAGGTTGCGTCCGTGGAGGCGGCTGCGTCTGCATCAACCCAACCGGAAGGCAAGGTGGAGGTCCGTCATCAGGTTCCACGGCAGCATCTACGTCGGCGACCACCGGAGCAAAGAGGTCGAGGTCGTCTACATCGGGAGTGTGGGAGAATTTCGACAGGACAATCAAGCGAGACACATAGGGAAATGAGGTACCATATGCTATTTGTAAAATTTAGTGTAATAAATTGTCTGCAAGGTCTATAGGAAGAGCGGTGCACTTGCTTAGACATGCTACAAGATGTAAGGCCAAGCAAGGATTGGTGATAAGACAGACACAACTGCAGTACAACCCTGACGGTGCGATACATAGCTCAGACTACCATCCCGATGTAGCCCGTTAATCTCTATGTCGTTTAATTGCTTCTGAAGATTTGTTGTTGGGCTTTAGGGGGTCTAATATTTTCTAAACTTACATTAGGACTGCGCATAATGCTATATTTTCTGTTATTTCTAGACAGATAACAACTAGTGATCTAATAAATACTACAATGAACGATTTAATAAAATAAAAGAACTATTTAGTACATGCACATTTTTGGTGGCCCTGACCTCGGACATATGGAGTGGTTGGGCTAGGGAGGATCATCTTAGTGTAGTTGCTCATTATGCTAATGATGTACGGGTAATGGAGAAAAGAATTATAGGTTTGAAATTAATTGATGTATCACACACGGGTGAGAATATTGCGGACTGTATTTTCAAAGTCGTGGAAGACTTTGGTCTTACAGACAAAATATTCTGAATTACTTTAGACAATGCCGCTTCGAACTCTAGGGCTATGGACATTCTTACTTCAGTGTTGAGTACATACCTTGATTCCTTCTTGCTACATCAGTGATGCGCTTGTCATATCATTAACCTTATAGTCAAATATAGTTTGAAGAGGTTGAGTCCGTATATTAAAGCTTTTCACGATGCGATTTCTTTCTTGAATAATTCTAACGTAATAATAGCATCATATAAGAACTTCTGCAGGGCGATGGGTGTACGTCCAAGAAAGTTCAGTTTGGACATGCCGGTAAGATGAAACTCTACTTACCTAATGCTTAATAGTATTTTACCATATAAGAGCAATTTTTCTGTTTTTATTCAAATGCACTATCAGAGCACTTATGGTAGTATATTATTGACTGAGCAACATTGGTTCATTGCTAATAAAATACTACAGTTTTTAGAATTTTTTTATGAGGCCATTGTTGCTTTGTCTGTTGTCTACTATCCAACATCTCCTATCATTATGTATAGTATTTTACATATTGCTACTCATTTAAAAATGTATGAAAATGACTTAGTTTTACGCGATGCTTTTGTTACCATGAAAAGTAAATAGCTTAAATATTTGAGAGATGACCCCTTTCTATATGCATTTGCATTTGTTTTAGATCCTAAAGCTAAAATTGAAGAATTTTGTAATGTACTTGATCTTCTTAGTGATACTAGAGGGTTAGACTATACTAACTATTTTTTGCAGAAGTTCGTTCTCGATTATACGAGATTTTACTAAAGGTATGAGAATATGTTCTGGAGAATTTGCTTGCAACGACCTCCAGTAGCCCCCGCCTCAAGTTGCAAGACAAATATGTGGGGCAAGATCTTCGGTGGCTCTTCCTCTAGGTCCAGGTCTTCTTCTTCTACAGCACCGCCTACTCAGCAAAGAACAACCCCCCAAGGAGTGGGAAACTATCCACCTATCTGGACAGCGATACGATTGGTTTCAATTCAGAAGGCTTCAAAATTTGCATTGGTGCAAGCTCACAGGTTAACATATCTCATGCTATCCATACTTGCACATGATGTGTTAACTGTTCCTGTTTCGACGGTTTTCTCCGAGTCTGCTTTTAGTCTTTATGGAGGAATATTGGAGGAGAGAAGAATAAGTCTCACAAGTGAGATGATAGAGATACTTCTAACTGTAAAGGACTGGGAACAACTTGATTCATGAACACAACACTATGCGGACAATCCAGAGTTGCCGGAGGTGTTCAAAAATTTGTACTAGACAACGACACGTAGAATAAAGATGTATGTAGAGCTATAGACTATACTTTTTTCCTTTGTCAAGGTTTTATCATGTTGAGTTTTTTACTTGGCAAAAGTTTTAGCAAGGCAACCATTTGAATATTAATAAATCTCTTTATTACATTTTTAATATGCTTATCTATTTTTTTAATATAATTTTCATATCTATTTTTGAATTCTACATATTTTTCTTATTTTTTCGAACCTAACGGGCTAAGTGAGCCGAAACGGCTCGTCGGACTAAATGGGCTCGGGCAAGCCAGCCATAGCACGACAACCCATCGGTCTGTGCCTGGGCCACCTCCCCGGCACGTGGGCCGACACAGCACAACCCACCTATTAGCCAGGCCACGATGGACTATGCCGCATCGTGCCCGTGCTGGGCCGCCCATTTGGCCAGCTCTAGGCTAAAAAGATAGGTTGGCGCGGCGAATACGATGTATTAGGAACGGCATGGACGAAGCTAAAGTCGGGCGTCGTACGAAGAAGTGCTCCATTTGTAGGGAGTATGAGCACACCTTCAAGAAATGTTCTACGAGAAATCCATAAGATGAAGGAGACATCGGCAGTTCAAATGTCGCCGCGGAGACCTTATCCGACCGCCCCCACTCGAGGCGGTCGACATGGCGAACGTTGAGGTCGCGACAATAGGAAATGTTCGTCTTGTTGAAATATGTGATGCCCAATGCTTTGTAATATCATTTTGATTTATCAAAAAACTAGGTGATGATGTTGTGCTGAATGTTCTGTAATATCATTGTGATTTGTCGATAAAATATGTGAGGATGTTACGCTAAATATTATGTAATATCATTGTGATTTGTCGACAAAAAATGTGATAACGTTGTGCTGAATTTTTTTGTAATATCATTGTGATTTATCCACAAAATATGTTGTCGAAAATAGATAGTAAAAAAAACAGACAGAGGTCCATGTTGTCAGTTGAAATAACAATAGGGTCCTGTCGCCGACCCTATCGCCAGTTGGAGTGGCGATAAGGCCCTATCGCCATTTCACCTAACGACGAAGACCTCCTTTCACTGTTCTGGTATACTGTCGCCATTGTCTAGGCTACTGTCACCATTTGAAATGACGACAAGATAATTTTGTTATTTCAAATGACGATATTAGCCTAGTTTTGTAAAAGAAAAAAATGATTGTTTATTTTTGTAAAATTCTATTTAAAAAATATTGTTTCAAAAAAAAACATCTCAATTCTATCCGGAGATGCAGACTCCGGAGATACGCTACATTGAGATTGACATAGTGTTAAGATGACTTAGTACTACTATACAAAGAGCGAGCACAATTTGAAAGCCGCATTTGCTTGAGCAGAAAGCACCTAAACGACGCATGAGAGACACGGAAGATCAACATATTTATGGACCAGATGGCAGTATCTAGAAACCATTCATCTCCAAAAGATAGGTGCGTCTCTTCATCAGTGCCCTCACAGCAAATCTGAACGGTCCATCGAACGCGCCTGAAACAAAAGCTTCCGTTTCCTTCCGACTGCCGTGACCACCGCCGCTTCCATCAGTGGAGGGCTTGATAACAACCAAGGTTGCACCTTGCAGTGCCAAGCCACCAGGAAGCTCGAGGTATGGAGCATACTTCAGCTTCATGTTGCACGCTGGGACCTGAGTCCGATTGGAACATGCTGAGGCTGACAACTGGTTTTCCCTGAACTCCTTTAGCTGCTCCATTCCCATGCACAGTGTCCCTTGCCCGTCGGCGTCTGCCAAAACCAAGCTTCTCAATGTTGGATGTTCCTTGATAATTGACCGGAGAAGATAATGCCTCGTCGATGCAGCGATCAAAGAGCTGATAGTCCACACGACACGGAGTTTCAGCCCACCGTTGGTATAGAAAGATTCTGGCATGCTTCCATTGTCCTCCGACGATGGCTCGCGCTCTGCACCAATAGGCTTGCGATTAACCAGGGTTCCACCCAGAATAACACAATTCTGAAGCGTACTGCCATACTCAGCCCGCCACTTCAGCAGAGCCCCCTCCTCAGTCCCAACATCCCCTGAGGGGAGCTCCACCCAAAGATTCCGGACATGAGCGAAGTTCCTGAGTACCTGCACAGGTGAATGCTGGGCGAGTTGTGGGAACAGCGGACGCCCTGTGCCATTTGGGTTGCGCATATTATGGAATGGCTTGATGATTGTGAACAGCATCAGCTTAAAGAAGTGCGAGAAGATGTTCCGGGGCTTCGGCGAGGACAGGTTGAGAGCATCGTCGGAGTTACCATCCACAGCCACAACACGATCAATCTTGACATACAGGTCATGGACGAGGGGAACGAGCCCATTGAACCGCTTCGACACGGCAGAGCAGCGGCCAAGCGAACGCACATCCTCCAGCTTGTTCAGGATCAGCAGGACAAGTGAATCCGGCAAGCAGTCGAATTGATCGAACTCCAGAACCGGGTCTGCATGGATTCGAACCTTGGGATGCATTGTCCAACTCAAAAGTTGCACCTTTTTGCTCCCCCAACAGATCAATGACCCCAGAATTGCTAAGAAATAGCAGAATCTTTTTGCACAACAACCCGTCAAATTGAAGCAATTTTCTGAAACAAACACAACAGCAACAGTAAGAACACAAAAAATTGACGCGGGGAGTAAGCAACATGCATCACACAAATTTGATGGGGGCAAACGAGCTGAACTGAACAAAGTAACATATCAAATGCTTCAAAATTAATCTTAAAAATGCAACAAAATCCCACTAAACAGTGCTTCGAGACGACAGCAATCAATCGGCAGATATTTAACAAGGACTTAAGACAGCAGCAGATAAATCAAACTAACCCAAGAAGACTGTACCTGAAGCTTACCACGAGCAAAGCTATGGACAGCTTGGCAGGCCAAAATAATGCTCCGAGCTGAACTGACCCCTCTCAAAATCAATCTTTCGCCGGAATCCAACCGGATCCAACTCCGGCGAGCCAGCAACCACACCGGGGTTGGAAACCACTCCAGGAACAGCTGAACTCGGCGGTTCTGAGCTCCAAGACCGTCCAATTTCTCAACAAGTCGAGCGCACCTCAGCTACTCCACCGAATCCGAGCATCCGGTAGCTTCGATCTGGGCGACACGGGCAGAGAATTCGCGCGAGGAGGGGAGGGTTTAGGGGAGGGGGGAGGATGCTTTGGGAATTTTTGCTCTTGAGTTGGGCTCCAGGGACGGTTTCTTTAGTGCAAGGAGAAGTGTGCCGCTTACCACTCGACGCGGCTTTATATTATCTCGGCTCGTGTCGGAGAAGGTAACGGACGGCCGCCCGCGATGTCAAGCCGTCGTCGTCCTCCGCGACGGCGTCGCCGGGCTCCGTAACGGCGTTACGGGATGGAGCTGAGTGGACCCTGGTGACCGGGTCGCTCGCGCGTGCATTGGCCTGGTCGGCAAGTTTGACCGATTTCCCTTTGTTTTGTGCAACTTCTTTTTACTAACTCGTTAACCCTTATCCTTCAATTTTGACAAGAGAATTAAGGTGGAAAATTTTCTACTCTCTAGACAAGACAAAAACTATTTGACGGTTCCTAATTACCCATGTGTCAAATAGCTTAGAATAATGCGGGCTACTAATAATCTGTTCAAGTATATGTACGCACTACTTGAACCTTCTGATACAAGGCGTAGGTAGACATGCACAACTTGTCGTTTGTGTTACTGAATTCTATATTATTCCTAGTTAAACTCTGAGAACAAGAAGAGATTCTAGACCTAAAAAAGGATTCTAGAGTCATGTGTGTGGTGTGCTGGGGTGGGGGTTGGGTGGCAAGAAAATGAAGTACATATGGAAGTTTTTTTGTCGCGGACCATCATTTATATGTCACTGTAAATGATTTGGATTCCTGATCTGCTATTTAAAATGACATCTTTTTCACGTGCCACTACAGACTTGAAACATACCCTTTTATGGTATTGTTGACCAGTCAAGCCATGAACTAACAGTGTAAGTATTATTTTGCCCTTGTTGTCTTCTTCTTCTCTCACTCCCTCTTCCCACTCTCCCTCAGCCTCCTCTAGCTATGAGCAGGCCATCGTGGCAAAGGGAGGCAACCGCCGCTCGGTCTGACATCGACGAAAGGGAGGCAACCGCCGCTCGGTCTGACATTGACGAAAGGGAGGCGACCACCGGGTGGACCCACGATTGGGTGGAGAAGGATGCCACCATCGGCTCGATCCACGCCGAAGATGAAGGAGGACACCGGGGGAGGAAGACGACGTCGAAGTACATGGTGACGCCTCGGTGTGGAGGCATTGAAGGGAGGGGTGGTGCTGGCTCTGGCAAAGGGCGCGGGCGTGAGGGAGATGACGATGGAGATCGGTGTTGACGTTGATGCCGACGGCGCCGCCAAGGCGACGTGAGGATCAACAACGAAGACGGCGTCGGAACAAGGTGGTTGGTGTACTACTAATTTTCAGTTGCCTAAAATTTTCTTATCAATCAGACACCTACAGTTGCACAATACTAAACTTAAAATTACAGTACCAAGTGATGTGCAATTTTAGCACAGCTCTACTGTAACTTTTAGTTCTATTTTTTTTTTGTATTTGTAGGGTTCACTTAGATTTACTTTTGCCTAGTTTAGTTTTATTTTGTATTTTTTGTAATGTATTTTTTGTGTTGTTAGATGAAAATCTAAAAATGGGAACAAATTACTGGAAAATAACAAATTTTCAAATAACTTACACAGAAAGTCCCTAAAAGGATATATTTCAATCTTGTAGTGGTACGCAAGTGGTACGTCACTTCACAAGAGTAGATTAGATATTCGAAACATTTGCAATCTCATATAAAATTATTTCCCATAAAGATCCCTTGTTGCCATCCCTACGGATAAGACCCGGCAAAACAATCACAACAATACCCAAGGTCAAATCGACAGGAATGGCCGTAATGACGAAACGCGCATGACTAGGCGACGAGATAATTGACAAGAAACGCTTGAAAACTCTTGGTAGGTGTACTCGTTCGGTTTTGTGACGATGCGCGGATGTTTTTATAGTTTCTACCGTACCATGAACCACGTATGCCACAGAATTGGCGAGCATATAGCGGTTTGTTTAGAGGCCGGCACAAGCTGAGCCACGAGAATGGAAGATCAAGTGAACCACCCAGCGCACACACCCACGACGTCAACGCTACTGCATCACTCTGTGGCAAGTGAAAGATGGCATCTAGACGAAGAGAGGAGCTTGACGTCTTCTGTTTGAAGGCTCGGCGGCCCGTCCGACAGCAGTAAAAGCCGCGACGCAGCGCGGCGAGAAAAGCGGAACAATTCCGGTGGCTCCGGTTCTCAGCTCCCCTGACGAGGTGATGCACTGAACCACATGCATCATGACCACACCCCGGCTTCATCGTTCAGAGCCTCGCTTTCCGGGGACCAAATTTCCATCCGCCCACTAGCTTTGGACTGTAGTACGTAGGAGCGTTGATCGGTCATGGTAAAAAAAACATGACACATCGGCTCGCAAAATGCAATGGTAATACCGGCGTATCAGCTGAAACGTTTGATATACAGGGTCCTCTCAACGCGCGGTCGGGGTAGGGTTACGCGAACTGGAACACACCTCACAGGAAGATGCAGTAAATTGTTGCATTTACAGACCTACAGTTGTTACTACTAGTCGTAAAAAAAATGTTACTACTAGATGACATGCTGCAAAGGACAATTAGAACAGCAGATTGCCGTACGGCCAACAAGAATGGCTGTGTGTATCAAGGGTGCCTCGCCCCTTGGAGTCATCGGAATACTCAGAAGATTCTAAAGAAAGTTATGTGTGTATGCACCAATTGCATGATGTATATCTATAAAAATGTATATAAATACCTCTCTCTTCTCAATGTAAAGCAATGGCAGAAAAGAAAATGTTAATTCTTGAACCGATATACGTGGCCCTAAGGGCATGTAAGAAACAGATTCTCACTCGTTCATAATACAAAATTAGCACCTCCCACTACTTTGAACTCCTCTCCTATTCTAACATCTTCCGACTAAAAGGTACATGTACCTATTATCTTGTCTCGATGCTGCCGCATCACTTGATCCTCCGGATTTAGATGTCCTGTAAGTACGCACAACCGACGAGTGTCCCCCTCTCCTTATCTTGCTGTCTGTACTTGAGCTAGCGTGCAATTTATAACTCGATGTAACGTAAATTAGCCTGCAACGCGCGCGAAGATGCGAGCAAGCAAGATTGTACAGTTACGAGTAGTCGGCACGTAATAAGCTACTAATTAAACAGTGAAATGCATTCCATATTAAACGGAAAAGTGTCCAGCTCATGCCATTATCCATGTGGTTCCACCACACCCTTGATTTGGGTTTGCGACATTCTCCAATTTCAAGTAAGCATAATAGAGATCGCGATCGCGATTTTAATTCCAAGTCACCAAAATCCGCATCCGTATCCGCCATCCGCCGCGCACCCAACCTGACGACCTGACCTGAGCCGGAGGAGAGGACCCCTGTCGATCGACAAGGATGAGGCCGCAAAGGCGGCGGCGCCGAGAATGATTGATCCTTCCTCCCCCGCCTCTGCATTATTGCCGAAAACGACCCTGCCCCTAACGCACACAAGCAAGCATGTCTTCGTCTTCGCTGCCGCACATGCTGCTGCGGAGGTGGCCCCGCTTGACCTAACCCCATGGCTGATTGGTTGGTGCCCGATCGAAGCCTCTCCCCCCTTCGCTCCACTTCTCTCCCTGGGTTTGTTAGCCTATTGGAATCTCAGGAGGATGGCGTCTACAGTGGATTAATTAAGACTCCTCGTTCGTCTCATGCTACACGCAGCTGGAGCTGGAGCTGAACTGGCTGCGACCTGCGAACGCTTATCCAAAATTCCAAGTACATCCGGTTTGTTTGCTTTGAGTAATGCGCATATGTCGATCCAGTCCAGAACTCCAGATATCCAATCAGTCTCTTGCAGGATTATTGGCAGCCTGTTGCTTTCGATCAGGAATCAGAAGCACTGGTAAGTTCTGGCAAATCTTGTATTTTTCTTATTTTTTTGGGGCCGTTTATTCCACTAAATATCCCCATTTAGATAGTCTGAAACTGAAACTTTTGTATTTGCAAATGCATGTGTACGACTAGTGAGTACATTGTCTTACTTGAATTTGTTGCCGTATGCCCATGTTTAACTTGTCCGGCGCACATGCACATGCGCAACACGGTTACCGGTGTTGTTGGTGGGGTTCGATAAATATTTATATATGGGATAAATTTTTTGAATTTATTTAATTTTCATCCAAATTCCAATTTCAATTAAAAAATTAGATAAATTTCATCTTTACATATAAAAAAAAGTCAAAATTCAATTTGAAAATTTAGTGCAAAATTTCGCCGAAATTTTCAGAGTACTACAGCTTCTTGGGGATTAATATAGTTTTTAGCTCACTGCTAGGTCACACTAACAATTTCTTTTACTGTCCTTTTTGAAAGCAAATGATCTTGTTACTGCTGAAGCGGCAGTAAGCTTTTAGATCGCTCATCTTGAGTCGTCGCATCTTATGTTGCCTAGCTGAAGGTTGATGTGATCGGTGATCCGTCTACTATTAAGGCATGAATCTCTTATGCACCCATATACAATGATAGGTTAATTTGTCTTTCTAGCATCACAAGCTTTTGAAGTGATGGATGAACACGCGCGATGACTCAGCTGTTACATGTATCTAGCTAAATGGAGTAATTAACTGTACGAACCGAGTGGGCGATACATCATATACTACTAGACATGTGTTTTGGATGGAGAATTCTTTTGCAAAGCTAGCTAGGGCCAGAAGCAGGTCAGCTCTCGCTGATCCTGTGCATTAAGCAGATGTTGGAGACGTACCAGTGGATTTGTTCGGAGACGTGTACACGTGGGCGCTGACTAATCACATATTCTATTGTCAAGGTGGTGAGTTAGGCTGGGCGCACCATCCAATCCAGAAATTGACCAAGAAAAGCTAGCATGGCTGCTAGTACAATTAGCTACCAGTGGCACAGAAAGCAGGGAGAAAGGAACAGAGCGCCAACTCGAACTCATCTTCTTCCTTAAGCTCATCATAAAAAGGATCCAGAGAGCTCCCAAGCATGGGTTTTTCTGCACTCCAAAACTACTACCATTTGGACGTGACTTTCCAACTCTTTTCCAGTGTCGTGTACTATTCCTTAGCCGATAGGTACACACACTCCTTCCTCCTTGTAGTCCCTTCCAATTGGCTTGTAGTGTAGTAGACGTACGAACAACTACGTACAGTGGGCGCGCGTGGCTACGCGAAAACTACACGTGTATAGTTGGCCATCCATCGCGTATGCTTTGTGCGTTTTGTCACTACCGATCAGTAGCTAGCGCGTGTGGTGGGATGTAGCGGCCGGCAAGTACAGGTTTCCGTGGCAATGCTATCTATACACTAACTGTCTTATTTGGATTCTACATCTTTTACCCCTATATATATATATCTCTTGTAAGTCGTATGAGGAGATAAGCCGCTTCATTGTAATCCCGTGCGATTTGAAAACACTCCATATATAGTGATTTTTTCCCGGAAATGTTTTTCACGTAAAATTCGTGTCTCGTTTTTGCCCTATTTTTCTAACATTAACTTTTTTTTTTTGCTGCACAACACTTTGGTTGGATGGTGTAGCTCGTAGCTCAAAAGCTGTTGGTGTAGACCATGGGTAGGATTAGATATGAGAAGAAATCAAAGGTTGAGATCATCTTGTAGTACATATGTACTACAAAACATGTAGCGTGCGAAGTATTCCTTTGCTCCAAGAGCTCGAAAGCCTGGTTCATTTGTTATCCATCGGAAAACCCTGACGAACCCTGACGACATGTAGAACAGAGAACAGGGTCAGGGTGATGCTAATTATACCAAAGTTCACACGAATGATACATGTGCATTACATGGCGTGTTGGCATCTTGTGGATGCTTGGATAGAATGGCCGGCGTGCTAATGGATAACTAATCGTCATAACATGTGAGAAATTCCCCGTACTCGAACCACAAAACGGCTGTGACAGGTCACAGACGATTCTGCAATCTTAGGCATCATGGATGCTGTTTTGCTACCAATTCGTTATCGTTAGTTGCTTGTGGAAGAATCAAAAGGTTTCTGTGAGATCCTGACGTGATTGCAACTACGAATTTGTTTTGTGACCGACAAGTTAAAACTAGACTTAATTAGATATGGCCTGCTGTTCCAGTACAGCAGAAGTCGGCAGCAAGTAGCTAGCAAATGAAACGCTAGCTTGACGCCGCAGAGTTTTTTTTTTTGTGGACGAGTAACAGAGATTTTTTCTTCGTGATCTTTGGACAGCATTAGTTTAAGTTCATGGAGCCGCACTAATGTCTTCAGAAATAGAAACGAGTATACAAATCAACACAGTGATAGACCATGTGGACATGTCTAATACAATTTAACTGATGAATAATTAACAATGTTATTTACTGATATTATTTGGGGCGTGTCGGGTTGTATGGACTTATATCGGTCAAGTTGAGAAGAACTTATGCCGAGAAAATATATTGCTTTGATCTTTGCATGTCCAGGGTAACTCAGAGGCGATCGTGATCTACGGCGGTGACCAGGAGATGGCTTAGATCGAAATCATAGTCAAGAGGGTCGAGGATGCTGGAGAAGACGATCGGGCTCGAGTTGGGGCGCGTGGAGATCAAAGATGGTTAATACATGTTAGAGCTATGAAGATGCGGTCCGGAGGCTACGACATATGACAATTTTGGAGTGTCCAAAATTAGTTTTGGAGTTGCCGGTGGAGACAACTCCGCCGGCGACGGGAGCGTCCGCAACGGCCAACGCGCCAGCAGTGCCGGTTGTGGTCGTGGACGTCACAGGTGGGAGGACCAAGGCAAGGTGTTACTTTGCCAGGCGTAGTTTGCTTCGCTTCGTGCAAATCAAGTCCAAGACGGAGTGCAGCAGATTCATTACGTTGGTTTCTTGATTGACTGGTTCAACCCACGGCCAAAATTGAAACGGTAAGAAAACTCGTACACAATCATTCACCCCCTCTAATTGTCATTAACGATCCTACACAGAGAGACGTAATAAAAGTAGAGAACAAATTCTGACATTTTCTGTGATAAAATTTGGATGATCATCCAGCCAAAACGTGAAGTTCACTAACATTAATCGTCCGGAGATCACAACATCTCATTTTTCTTTTGCAAAGGGGAACCACAACAATTAATTGACCAGAAGGCAAAGAGTAACACTAGAAAAAACACGCCCTGGATCATACCTTGTACTGAACTGCTGATTTCATTTGGCATATACACCGATATGTTGAGATGCACTTTCGAAACTGATCTAAATTGATTTTTCAGATCCCATTGTTCAGTGTTTCAGCTGCACATATCTAATTTGGTTGTCAAGCTCGGGTTTGTACCCTGGTCTTCTTGTCATGAACGTGTCATCTGATCCTGTTCAGTCAGTGTTTCTTTGAGCATTTAGTTTGTTCCTGTTGCCATAGTACATTAGTATTGAATGATCAGTTTTGTCATGGGACTTGTGTGTAAGCCTTCATCGTTCTAAGTGACTTAAAAAATATAAATGCCAGAGTAAATTGGAGTACATCCAAATTCTTGTGACATTTTGGTTGTGTCAGGTAGAGGCTTTCACATTTCACAGCCAACTCATGCACTTGAGATTCAACAACTCATGAACATTTCACAATGTTATCACTTAAATAAGCCACTCAAAAACAAACTTCAGATCTTCTTCTCCTTTTAGTAACTACATCCAAATCAAAATTAGTGTTTAGTGACGTGATAGAATTGTAGGTGGTCAAAGATGAAGGAATACCGCAACTTTAGTTGTAACTAGACATGAGCCACACAACAAAATTTACCCCAAAATATTAGGTCTTCTTTCGGCAAAACTAAACTACTCTTGGATATTCGATAGATCAAAGTTAGAATATGTAGTCGCTACTGGAAATCATATATATAACGAAAATCTACATCGGGTGTCTGTTGTTTTTCTTCCTCAACAGCACTGTTCAAGTAGTAACACAACAAGTACCATTGTATAAACATCATTTTCTTGCAATCTTCTGCAGAAGAAGAGAGGTGCAACCAATAAACACCTCAACTGCATCACAAATTCGCAGCATACATCGTACAAGCAATAATCCATGGGAAAATTTGATCGATAGCATTGTAAACGTGTGTTTTTAAGAGGAGAACACCGAACTCGTCCCAGGCAGCGTTATCTTAACAGTAAAGGTGCGGATTGTTGCAAAATAGAACTGCACTCCTAATCAACCAATAACCACTACTTGCTTCCTCAGTTCCTCGGCCGAACATTCAAGTCGCACGACCTGGACACCACCTTGGCGTTCGGCCGGTTGTCGGCGGACGGTCGCGTTGAACTCCGGCAAGAACACGCCCGGGGTGGAGGCATTGCCGATGTCGTCGAGGGCGGACATGGCGACGGACTCGAGCGTGTACGAAGGCTGCTTGGGCTCGAACACGAGGTACATGACGGCTGTTGAGATTGAATCACTCAATCGTCACTCTCTTGGAAACCACTAACTAATCTTCCTCGTATATCTGAATAAACACACGTACAGAGGAGGCTTCTTGAGACTGAATCACTCAATCACTATTACTTCTGCTATTATTTTAACAGTAAAATTCAGTTTAAATAAACCTCATGCATATATACGACTAGTACTCCACGCACTCACTAACTCCATTAGGACCTATTCTCGTGCCACGACCTCCTGGAATATCTCGACAATCCAAAAGACTCGGCCACCTTATTGACTTAGACTACCGCCTCATTCGGGCGTTCCGACTGCTACAGTACTCTTACGAGTACACTTCATTCAAACGTTCTGGCTGCTACAGTACTCTTACGAGTACAGTGTTGTTTCGACCACGGCACTTAGACTCGTCGCTTCGACCAGGGCGCTACTCGACTAGATCTTCGACCACGTCTTCTTCACCCGATCTTCGACCACGAAGCATCATCTTCGACCATGACACTGTAGCTTCTACGAACATGATCACTGTAGCTGCTACAAACACAGTAGCGTCTACGACCACGATCACTGTAGCTGCTACGACTACTATAGCTTCCACGACCACGGCCACTGCAGCTTCTATGACCACTGTAGTGTAATACTCTGAAAAATAAATAAATAAATAATAAAAGCGTCTTTAAGGGCCTGTGTGTAATTAAATCAAATAGTATACATAAAAAACAGAATTTTAGAATTTTTAAGAGCTATATAAATAGATCGTGGAAACTCTAGAAAACCCTAGCCATTTTCTTTGTTTTTTTCTTTCCATCCGCCGCCGCCGTCAACTATTTTCTCCTGCGCGTGGCTGCTGCTGCTGTTGTTGTTGGCGTGGGCTGCTTCTTAGCCGGCCGCCTTGCGATCTGCTGAGGCGAAGCCGGCGCCCGGCGATTCCTGAAGCGGCCGGCGTTCTTTGCTTGCGCGTGAGATTTTCTTGGCCGCGTGGAGCCGCCGCCATCGCGTGATTTTCTGCCGCGTGGGTGCTGCACTGCGTGAATTTTTCTTGGCCGCGTGGACGCCCGCCGAAGTCGCCTGCAGCCGCCCCTTCTGCCGCGTGGAGTCATCGCGTGGAGGTTAAATTGCTGCCACCATTTTTGTCTTCATGTGATCATGTGTTAGCTTCGGTGGTTAATCAGATTGGCATGGTTGCATTGTTTGTGTATACGTGACACTAGCAGTAGGGAAGAGAAGCAGAAGACTAGGAGAAAAGAATTAGAAACCCGATTTCTTGTGGATAGCGATATGTGATTTTATTTTTTATCTGTTTTGCTAATTTAATTAGAGTTTATAATCTAGATTAATTAGTGAAGTTTTATAATAGAGAGGCCGATTAATGAATTTGTTTAACCTGCTGTCTGTTGAACGATTTATTCGGGTACCTTAATGGCAAATTTTGGAAATGTCATCTACTAGTTAATTGTAGATAATTTCGATATATTTCTATAGCATTTTTATCATGTCAATCGGACAAGTATAATTCGAGTTATGATTTTCGGAAGACTGCTGTCCTTGTGGTTGTCGTTGTTCGGCGCTGTTTTGGTAGACTGTAGATTAAAAATAGTAAGTAGCCTAATTAAAGTTTTTGATCTATATGAAAGTTGTAGATAATTGTCCAATGGTTCTGTAGAATCTAAGAACACGCATTTTGGTTGGGTAAAACAAAAGTTATGAAATTTGGAAGACCTGCTGTTTCGAAGCGGACAGATCGGTTTTCTGGGCTAAAAACGGAGGGTTAGATGATTTAATTAGAAGTCTTCGTAATCTAAGAAAATGTGGATAATCTTATGAAGAATCCAGAATGGGGTGGTTTGTCGTGATCGGACTTTCGAGTCAAAAGTTACGTTCGTTTTAGTACTAAGACAGCAATGGGTAACTTTTCGGTACCGGAGTAACGTGGTATATTTGGGGACGAGTAGAAGCGAAGTATATTGGTTGCTATTCTAGTTGCTGTAGCTTGTATTGAAGTTTGTGTATTTAATATAGGAGAGGCGTCGTGCTTGTGGCCATCTTCTAGCCAAATCGTGCGTCGCAACTAGTAAAGGCAAGTGCATGGTAGACAGCGATCAATGATTGATCACTGTTTTCTTTATATTCTATTACCATTATTGTTGTGCTTTTATTTTGTTTAATTGCAAGCAATGGAATGGTATGGATTTATATTGTTAATGGTCATGATGAAAAGTTGGATATGATGTTTATGATGGAGTTTGCATGTTTGCGTTCATAAGCATCTTTGCATATGAGCAGGTGATCATGAATGATCACAACTCCACGGGAGTGGAGGAGGTCCCCGATCCTTATGGAGGAACGGGCTTGAGAGTGAATGTTGTCGCGAGCATTCACTCACGCTATACCAAGATATCTGTGAAAGAAGTGCATGTGGACATGTAGATTAGATTTGCATTGATACATGAGATTAATGGATGTGAATCAAAGAGAAGATAACTGCATGAGAATATTAATAGAAGTACCTGTGATGATAATGAAGTTATTGAATGCTGTTGATTTATTATTGCTCGTTGTTTATGGATGTATTTGCTGAGTCGTGGACTCACCCTTGCTCTATTGTTGTCTTTAGGTGATCTTCGAGGGCGCCGTAACTGAGAGCGAGTAGAGCACATGGACAACACATGATCATTTGCCATAAGAACCTTTTCATTCAAAATTGGATCACTCTTGGACATGTTAGAGGTTGAATAAAGTTTAGGACAACGTTTGGACTAGACTATTTGCTTTAATAATTTGGATTCATTGGTTGATGCTATTTCGGAATATTTATCTGGTTATATTCCCCTTGCTTATTTATTAGCGCTTGAACCATGATTATGCATGTTCGTTTGTGATCCTTGGATATGTTTATTGATGTTTCCTTGGGGTAATTTTATAGAGTGTCGATATTTATTAGTTGGAAGAGTAGTGTGGTGGCATTCTAGGCTCAGTGTTGGGCTGGGGTGTTACATGTAGCTTCTACGACCACGATAGCTTCTATGACCGCGACCCTCATGCCGCGACCCTTTGCACGTTGCAGATATTGGCACCTCTGTCCGACCGTTTCTCACGGCTCAGCATAGACTTTAGCTCATGCCTCCATACTTGTATGTATCACGCATATTGCCGTGCGCTTCTTTTTGGTGACACACACTACTACCGTGCAAAGACCTATACAACATGATCACTACATGCAAAATACTAAAGTAAATATGCAAATACATACTTTGTCAATATTAGTATCTAATAATCCCCCTAATCTTGACTGACCACACTTCACGAGTCTTCACAGAAGAGCTGGCTCATCGTCACTCTGAACTTGACAGAGTAGCGCTTTCTCCCCTTTCCTTTGTTAGGACACTCGTATGCGAAGTGACCAAACTGTTCGCAGTTATAGCACATCACCTTGGTTTTGTCAAACTTTCTTTGACCACCACCACTGCTAGTGCTGCTAGAGCCCTTTCCTTCTCGCTTCGACGACCGAGTCTCCCACTCGGCCTTGGTGAGAAGCAAATGCTCCTCGTGCATGTTCTCGTGCTTTCGTATCCACTTCTCGTATGCTTTGAGGCGGCCAATCGCCTCCTCGAATGGCATGGTATCCATACATGATAATTGCTCAATTGTAGCAACAACCTGCAAAAACTTGTCTGGAATGAATCGAGTAACTTCTTCATGAGTGCGATATCCTCTAGGGTGGCACCAAGACCACTGAACTTGCTTGCTAGCCCACTAATCTTGCTAGCAAACTCGCCGATGGAGTCACTTTGCTTCATACGCAGGGCTTCGAATTCGCTTTTCAAGCTCTGCAGTCGTGCCTTCTTCACATGATCGGCGCCGAGATACCTCGTCTTCAAGCTCTCCCACGCCTCCTTGGCTGTCTTCTTCTTGGCAACCTGGTGGAGCACGTCTTCGGGAATGGCCTGAAAGATGCACGCAAGTGCCATCTTGTCCTTCCTCCTTTCCACGATCACTCCGACAGCGGGTTTGATCGCCTCCCAGATGCCCTATGCCTCCATACAAGCCTCTATCTTGATCGCGCAGGTGGAGTAGTTGAAGGATGTGAGCATTGGGTATTGGAGAGAGACGCCTCCCTCCCTCGTCGATCGCACCGCTGTTGCCACCATTTCCCCCATTGCCACCGTTTGCTCGGTGGTGGACATCATGTTGAAGCGAATGATACATGTGCATTCCAATGGCTGCTTGGGCTCGAACACGAGTTACATGACGGCTGTTGAGATTGAATCACTCAATCATCTCTCTCTTGGAAACTGCTAACTAATCTCTCTCGTATATCTGAATAAACTCACGTAGAGAAGAGGCTTCTTTGGATTGAATCGCTCAATCCCTATTACTTCTGCTATTATTTTAACAGTAAAACTCAGCTTAAATAAGGCTCATACATACATACGACCAGTACTCCACGCACTCACTAACTCTATTAGGACATATTCTCATGCCACGACCTCCTGGAATATCTTCACGATCCCAAAGACTCGACCAACTGATTGACTCATACTACTGCCTCATTCGGGCGTTCCGACTGCTACAGTACTCTTACAAGAACGCTTCATTTGGACGTTCTGGTCGCTACAGTACTCTTACAAGTACAGTGCTGTTTTGACCATGGAACTTTAACTCATCGCTTCAACCAAGGCGCTGCTCGACTAGATCTTCGACCATGTCTTCTCGACTTGATCTTCGACTACGTCTTCTTGACCCAATCTTCGACCACGTCTTCTCAACCCGATCTTCGGCCACGACTTCTCAACTCGATCTTTGATAACAAAGCATCGTTTTCGACCATGACACTGTAGCTTCTACGACCGCGATCACTGTAGATGCTACGACCACGACCACTGTAGCTGCTACAAACACAGTAGCATCTACGACCACGATCACTGTAGGTGCTATGATCACTATAGCTTCCATGACCACGACCACTGCAGCTTTTACGACCACTATAGCTTCTACGACCACGACTACTACAGCTTCTATGACCACGGTAGCTTCTATGACCATGACCACTCATGCTGCGACCCTTTGCACATTGCAGATATTGGCACCTCTGTCCGACCGCTTCTCACGGCTCAGCATGCACTTTGGCTCAAGCCTCCATACTTGTACGTATCACACGTATTGTTGTGCTCTTCTTCTGGTGCCACACACTACTACCATGCAAAGACCTATATAACATGATCACTACATGCAAAAGACTAAAGTAAATATGCAGATACAAACTTTGCCAAAATTAGTATCTAGTAATTTCCCCCTAATCTTCACTGACCACACTTCACGAGCCTTCACAGAAGAGCTGGCTCATCATCACTCTGAACTTGACAAAGTAGTGCTTTCTCTCCCTTTCCTTTCTTAGGGCACTCGTATGCGAAGTGACCAAACTGTTGGCAGTTATAGCACATCACCTTGGTTTTATCAAACTTTCTTCGACCACCACCACTGCTAGTGCTGCCAAAGCCCTTTCCTTCTTGCTTAGACGACCGAGTCTCCCACGTGGCCTTGGTGAGAAGCAAATGCTCCTCGTGCCTGTTCTTGTGCTTGCGTATCCACTTCTCGTACGCTTTGAGGCGACCAATCGCCTCCTCGAATGGCTTGGTATCCACATAGGTAAAGATCATATCGAATGAACCTTTATAAAGCTCATGTGATGATCCTTGACGAGGATATAATAATCCTCATTTTATCTATTATCTATAATTCTTATTATGGGTAAATATGATGTCACATAGTCTCCAGAAGTACCCCTTATTTTTATAAGAGAGAGGCCTACCAAGTGATTGTAAGATCTTCTACAATCACCCCCCATAGTCGTAAGTCTTACTACGGCTACTACCTGGTCGTAAGTCTTTCTACGACCATTACATGGTCGTAAGTCCTTCTACGATCACTACATAGTCATAAGACCTTTTACGACTACTACCTGGTCGTAAGTTCTCCTACGACCAGGCAAACCACGACCACCTTATAATCAAACCTACAGGCAAGTGGGTCCAATTGATTAAGGAATCCGAACGGTATGCACGTACTACTATTCCGCGTAGTAATAGTGCTTAAATACCCCATTATCTTTGAATGATAATTGCCAGACGGCGTGGAGAAGCCAATGCGCCGGTAATTACTGCCATCATGCGCCCATTACTGGCTCAATTAAGGCGCCTCTTCCGCAGGACAAAACGGCTACTCCTTCACGACTATATAAGGGCATCAGGGAGAGAAAAGAGGGAGACAGAAAAACAGAGCGAGTCAAGGGGAAATACAAGTTCTATTCTCTGTAATAGTCTTAGCTTCTTACTTGATCATCAAGAATACCACACCACACAGGATTAGGGTTATTATTCTCTTCGGAGAAGGCCTGAACCTGTCTAAACATCCCGTGTCAACCACTCTGCGTGATTTCATCTCTAGAAGACCCCCCGAATCAAATAATCTTTACGTAAGATCGGTTCTAATACACCGACAATCCTTTTGCCTCATTATACTATATCAAACTGAAGGTAAGATCCATGCCATTATATGAGAGCTCGATCCTTCACTCGATATTGTAGTGTATTAATTAGTTGTAGTTGACTTCTCAACCATATTCGGCATGACCATGCACTTAACCCAACCACATCGAGGGGCTCAGAGATATCCCTCTCGTTAAGTAGGAGGGACAAATTCCATGAGATTACTATCCTACCCTAAAAATGTCCTACGCTTGTAGGGGTTGCAAGGGCTTTTCTTGCCCCTACGCGTAGCCTTCGGCCCATGGTAGACTTTCTTGGACTTGGTCCACTGGCGTCTGTGGCCCTTCGTAGCGTGCGGGGTACCCTGGGGCCGAGGGGGCCTCGAACACCCTTCGCCTTTGGCAGAGGGGCCATGGACACCCTTCGGCTCCCCCAAGGTGGCCCAGGAGGACTCTTGACTTCTAGACTCGCGGTGCTCCAGTGACCCTCCGGTAGCCTCCGGGCTTCCCCTGGAGCCTTCCCGAAGGCATGCTTGATACCCCCCGTGGAGGGGGCCCATTTGTGCTTGTGGCCACGGGGTCGGCCCCGCGGTCTTCGCCAGGTCATTGGGGCCAGTGGGGCCACCCCTACGACAAGCCCCTCGCGGTCGAGGTCCTGCTACGTCATGGCTGAAACCGCGCCCTTTCTCCCAAAGGGTCCAGGCACACCGTCCCCTCCGGCATGGCGAAGCTTGTCTGTCTTGTTCTCCCCGACGCACAGGTCTCCTCCGGGGATATTGTCGCGTGTTGTTAGTGATGGTACCTCTTTGTCGTAGGGTTACACTACCCGATGGCCTTCATGGCGCCCCTTTGGTTAACGTGTGCCACCGTCGGGTGTTGTGCGCTTTAACGACGTTGGTTGGTTCCTGTGCGACATAATGGCGTTTTTTGGGTACCCTGTTTGAGGTGCACGTGTCAACCGATGGTTGGTTATTTTTGTGGGCCTCATACATGTATAAATAAGGGAGGGGGGGGTTATCCCCTTTCCTGGCCTTTATTCGCCTTATTGCAAACCCTAGCTTCTGTTTTCCTTGAACTCGCGCGTTGCTTTTTCGAGGGTGTCGAGCTCCAGTATTGGCCTTTTTTGTGTCTCCTGTGCATCACTGTGACGAAGTGAACCAGGGATGGTGGTAGCGTGGTGGTATACACCGATGAGCTTGGTCACTCCACGGTGACATTGCGGGTGCTATAGACGCTGAAGGACGAGGGGAAGCTGGAGAATCTGATGAAGGTGCTGGGCCCCAGGGCAGAGACAGTGTCGGCGCCCTGGGAGGACGAGGTTGTTGTCTTCGTTGCCTTTTTTGATGTTGGTCTTCGCTTCCCTTGCGTGGATCTGGTGGCCCAGGTGCTTCAGCTATACCAGGAGGAGTTGGCGCAATTGACGCACAACTCTGTCATCAAGCTTGGCATGTTTGAATGGGTGATGCAGTTCGTGGGGGCGAGCGGGGAGGGGTGGCTCTTCGTGTGCCTCCATGAGGGGTGATGCCAACCGAAGAAGAAGAAAGACATTGGCGACACACTTAATTTTGGAAGCATCAACTTTCAACCGAAGGCACGCTATCTTCGGCACGCACAGCTCCAACATCCAGGAATCGGTGGGAGACCGACTGGACCCGACAGTGGTTCTACCACAAGTCCGTGGTGGATGATGGTCTTCACTCCAGCGGAGGGCCCATTCAACTCACCCCTCCCCGAAGATCGATCTCACCTCAAGGGAGGAGGCGTTGCTCCTCCTGCTGCTCAACGCGACATGTAGGCTTTCCACGAGGCATCTTGTGGAAGAGTTATGCGTGCTCCGACTGTGGCCCCTTACGCTGGGATGGAGCGTGAAGCTTGGGGAGCCGAAGGGTGACCTCCCCTCCTTCGAGTTGGTGGACCATGAAGGAGGTAACTTTTGGCCTTGGCTTTTCTTCTTTGTTGCCCCCCTTTTGTTTTATTTCGCCTAGGTGCAATGATGCTCCTGCAGCGATGCCTATTGGTGTGGCCGCGCGCGCTGTGGAGCAGCTTTTGGGCTCCTACAACAGGGAGGAGCACGTGAAACGGGGGTTGGTGGTGCACAAGCCCGGCTGAACCGGGCATACATGGATCCGATAATGCACCTGGCAGAGCGTCCGGATCCCGACGAAGGAAGAAGAAGTGGGCTCGTGTGCCCAAGGAGTTGAATGCCATGGGGCCGATTGGCGTGATGCCCCTACGATCCGTTGGGCCTGGTGACCGGTGGTCCCAGCTGCGCGAGGGTGGATGCGATGGAACGACCTTTGCAGGGATCGCGGGGTCCCGCAGCGCGGAGCTTACTAGCTCAATTGGCTCTTCATCGGGGGTGCGCCCAGTTTCTCCAGTGGCCATCGTGGAGGCCGCGGAGAGGGTGGCGGGTTCATTCCGTATAGTGAGCTTGGCCCTCGAGGAATCTTCTGTTGGTACACATCGCAAGTGTATGGCCGGGGGTCGCTCGCTCTGAGCCGCGACGCAACTAATCAGTCTCCCCCTCCTCGTTTATTATATATATATATATATATATATATATATATATATATATATATATATTCACTGGCCTGGCTCGTTTACACGCTTTGTAGTGCTGAGCATCGATGGGAAGGGGGGCGGCGATAGCGGCTTCGGTGCTAGGGGTCAGAGGATGGCTCTGGTATTGGGGGCCCGAGGTGATGGGTGACTGTTTGTGAGGAGGTGGCTCGCTTTGCCGCCCCGCCCTGCGTGGAGAAGCTTTCCCGGAGCATGCCGACACACCGGATGTTCAGGTTAATTGAGACAAATGCCATGAGGGTAAGCTCGGATACACGTATCCTTCTTTGTTTCCTCGCCTCATTTTTTCTTCTTTCTTTTTTTGTTTGATAAAGGCATGCTCCGCACATAACCTGATGCTATCACGGGACTTTCGTCGCGGCTACGCGGAGATCCAGGAGTGGGATGACTCGGAGCATGCGTGGAATGAGTCCCTTAGCGTTGAGCGTTCGGCCCCTGCCGAGAGAGCAAAGGTGCTGGAGGCAAGGTTGCTGAGCTGGAGGGGCCGCCACAACCTGCAAGAGGAAGTGCAGATGCTCCACGGTGTTCGCTTCGTCTTTGAAGCTGAAATTGAGGTAGAGTGGCAATTCACGGACACCGTGTCGAGTGCTACATGGGAGGCGATGGAGTCCCTAGAGGGCGCCGTGACTGACCTTGGAGCGATGCCGCCGCCCCAGAAGCACACCCCTGTGGAGATGGATATTACACTGGGTCGTCTTCACCACGTCGGGGAGATCTGTTGGCCGACTGCCCTATCCTATAGCGATCACTACGCGATGGCGGGTTGGACGACAACTTTAGTTTCACTGTAGAGGGCTGGGTGCGGGCATGTCGATGCCCTCGGCGCTTGCTCCGTGCCAGTGGCGTCCACAGCGGAGATTGCTTCCGACCAGCGGCAGGCACAGAGGGCGGGCAACGTCTTCGCCCGAGACTTTTGGACGCCGCGCGGCCGCGACGCCGCTGCGAAGTCCCTCCGTGCAGTGCTGGTGCAAAAGAAGAAGTGCAAGGCTCTAGCAGATGGTGAAGGCGGCAGCGAGCGGGGGGCCACCACCGGAGACAAGGTGTGACTCTCCGCCCTTCTCCAGCAACCCAAAAATAGATTTTAGTGATCTTTGTGTAAAGATTTTTGTTAATCCCTGCTCCGCTCTTTTGTACCAGAACAGATCTTGGGGTGTTGGCCTCTTTTTGTAATGACATCCGCTTTTGAATGAAATGAACATTGTGAACTCTACTGCATGAATGTCTTGTGTTTGCATTCACGTTTTGTTTATGTTTTTGCTTATTGGTGTACGTAGGCTGAGCCACCCTTATTTCAATGCACCGCTCGGCGCGGGCCTCGCCCTTTCGAGGGGCGGATGACTAAGGTCACTGTCCCTCCATGCGGGCCGAAGGATAAGCGCAATCTTCTATCAATCTGGCCTCTGCAGCTATGTTACCTGGGAGTCGTATACCATGGTGCGAAGTGGCAGCGATGGAAACTGGCGAACCCGGATGGGTCTATGGAGAAGTTTTGACTCTTTCGTGAGCGCAAGAAGGTGAGGGCGTGCAACGAGATACGAGCTTCTGGGAGCGTCGAGGCCCTCCGACCATGATTGAAGATCCTTTGTCCTTGTTCGCCGAATCTACGTCTTCGTCGGTGAAGGACTCCCGCGGAAGTTCTTCTGGGTCGATATGCGACGCGGAGAGGGAGTGCCTGAACCTCATGGCTACTGGGTCGTCTGACTCCCGCGGAAGTTCTTCTGGGTCGATATGCGACGCGGAGAGGGAGTGCCTGAACCTCATGGCTACTGGGTCGTCTGACGAAGAGCTTCTTGTGGAGGCCATGTATCTTGTATGTTGCGGGGTTGTGAACTTAATTTTTATGTGTTATGTATATTATGTTGTTTTTTTTTTGAGCCACCCTTGGTTGTGTATGTACCTTATGTACCTCAGATTTGTGATGGATAAAGTACAATTCTTCTTGGCAAAAACTTTTGGCGAGGGGAGATGTCAAGCCTAGCGACGGCCCCATACTTTTTTAGACAGGGCTCCGGGGGAGCCCTAACTTTTTTACGAGAGGGAGGCGAAGCCTAGCGTCGTCCCCCACTTTTTTAGATAGGGCTGTGGGGAGCCCTAACTTTTTTACGAGGGGGAAGGCGAAGCATAGCTCCGTCCCTCATACTTTTTTAGATAGGGCTCTGGGGCAGCCCTAACTTTTTTGCGAGGAGGGGGCCAAAGCCTAGCGTCGTCCCCCACTATTTAGATAAGGCTCCAAGGAGCCCTAACTTTTTTACGAGGGGAGGGGCGAAGCCTAGCGTCGTCTCCTATACTTTTTTAGATAGGGCCCTAGGGGAGCCCTAACTTTTTTGCGAGGGGGAGGCAAAGTCTAGCGCTGTCCCCTATACTTTTTTAGATAGGGCTCCGGGGGAGCCTTAACTTTTTTGCGAGGGAGGAGGCGAAGCCTAGCGCCATCAACCACTTTTTTATATAGGGCTCCCGGGAGCCCTAACCTTTTTGCGAGGGGAAAGGCGAAGCCTAGCGTCGTCCCCTATACATTTTTAGATAGGCCATAGGGAAGCCCTAACTTTTTTGCGAGGGAGAGGCGAAGCCTAGCACCATCCTCCATACTTTTTTAGATAGGGCTCCGGGGGAGCCCTAACTTTTTTGCGAGGAGGAGGCGAAGCCTAGCGTTGTCCTCCACTTTTTTAGATAGGGCTCCAGGTAGCCCTGACTTTTTTTGCGAGAGGGGAGGCGAAGCCTAGAGCATCCCCCGTACTTTTTTAGATAGGGCTCCGGGGGAGCTCTAACTTTTTTGTGAGGGGGGAGGTGAAACCTAGCGCTGTCCCCCACTTTTTTAGACAGGGATCCGGGGAGCACTTACTTTTTTGTAAGGGGGAGGAGAAGCCTAACGCCGTCCCCATACTTTTTTATATAGGGCTAAGGGGAGCCCTAACTTTTTTGCGAGGCCTAGCGCTGTCCCTCATACTTTTTTAGATAGGGCTCCAGGGGAACCCTAACTTTTTTTGCGAGGGGGAGGCGAAGCCTAGAGGCATCCCCCCTTTTTAGATAGAACTCGGGGTGCCCTAACTTTTTTGTGAGGAGGGAGGCGAAGCCTAGCACCGTTCCTCATACATTTTTAGATAGGGCTTCAGGGAAGACCTAACTTTTTTGCGACTGGGGAGGCGAAACCTAGTGTCGTCCCCCATACTTTTTTAGATAGAGCTCCGGGGGAGCCCTAACTTTTTTGTGAGGGGGGAGGCGAAGCCTAGCGCCATCCCCCATAATTTTTTAGATAGGGCTCCAGGTAGCCCTAAATTTTTTTGCAAGAGGGAAGGCGAAGCTTAGGGTCGTCCTCCATACTTTTTAGATAGGGCTCCGGGGGAGCCCTAACTTTTTTGTGAGGGGGAGGTGAAGCCTAGCGTCGTTCCCCACTTTTTTAGATAAGGCCCTAACTTTTTTGCGAGGGGTGAGGCGAAGCCTAGCGCCGTTTCCCATAATTTTTTAGATAGAGCTCTGAGGGAGCCCTAACTTTTTTGGGAGGGGGAGGCGAAGCCTAATGCTGCCCCCACTTTTTTAGATAGGGCTCCAGGGGAGCCCTAACTTTATTGCGAGGGGGAGGAGAAGCCTAGCATTGTCCCCCACTTTATTATATAGGGCTCTAGGGGAGCCATAACTTTCTTACAAGGGAAAGGCGAAGCCTAACGCCGTCTCCCACTTTTTTAAATAGGGTTTCGGGAAGCCCTAACTTTTTTGCGAGGGGGGAGGCGAAACCTAGCGTCGTCCCCAATACTTTTTTAGATAGGGCTCTGGGGAGCCCTAACTTTTTTGGGAGAGGGGAGGCGAAGCCTAGTGTCGCTCCACTTTTTTAGATAAGGCTCCGGGGGAACCCTAGCTTTATTACGAGGGGAGGTGAAGCCTAGCGTCATCCCCCACTTTTTTAGATAGGGCTCCAGGGGAGCCCTAACTTTTTGCAAGGGGGAGGCGAAGCCTGGCGCGTCCCCCATACTTCTTAAGATAGGGCTCTGGGGGGGCCTAAAATTTTTGCGAGGGGGGAGGCGAAGATGGGCGCCGTCCCCCTGGTGCGCCCTGGTGTTTAGGACCAGGTTTTGTGTGTCGGGGCCTGAGCCATGCGCGACATCTTCGTCTGCACTCGTGCATGCGGGGGTCATCGGTGTGCACTGGGCCGAAGACCTTGCACGGTGTCTTCGTTTATACACTTGTGCCTACGGGGCATCGGTGTGCACCGGGGCCAAACGCCATGCGCGGTGTCTTCATTTATACACTCGTGCCCGTGGAGGCATCGATGTGCACCGAGTCGAAGGCCATGTGCAATGTCTTTGTTTATACACTTGTCCTGGGAGTAACCCCTGCTATCCTTTTATTGGACGGGGGCAAAATGCCAAAAGGTTGTACACTTGCTTTTGTACATGCCCCTGCCGTTTAAGGACGGCGTGTGGCGATTTTCCGTGCATAGCCAATTTGTACATAGCCCTAATGATAGAACTTTCAGAGGATTTTCGCGTTCCATGTGTGGTTTAACTATTGCCCTTCGGGCGTTGCGATGTAATATGAGCATGCCCTTGTGCTGCAGGTAATGATGCATGGTCCTTCCCACTTGGACTCCAGTTTGCCTATGGTTGTGGGATTTGTCGCTCGCTTGAGTACCGTGTCGCCTAGTGCCAGAGCGCGGATCTTGACCTTCCTGTTGTATGCCTGCATGACCCCCTCGATATATTTTGCCATGGTTAATATGGCTTGGACGCGGTGCTCCTCTAGGAGGCCGAGGAAGATCTCCCGGCTCATGGGGTTGCCGTCCTCCATTGCTCGGAGGGACTTCGCCGCAAATTCCCTTGGGGTCATGGCTTCATCGCCGAAGAGGACTTTGAATGGAGAGAAGCCTGTGGTCCTTGTTGGTGATCTTCGGAGTGCCCATACTGCCTTCTGGAGTTCCTCAGCTTAGAGCCCCTTCGGCAAGTATACTAGGCACTTTGTCAACCCTGCCAGCAATTTCCATTGGCTCGCTCGACTACCCCGTAGGACTCGGGGTTTCAGATGGATGTGAAACATATTGTTGTGCCTATGCCTTGGCAAAATGCTCAAAATGACGTTGAGTCAAACTGGATGCAATTATCGGTGACGATGTCGTGTGGCACCTCGCACCGGCAAATGATGTTCTTCCATGAGAACCGTTGTGCTGCTGCTGCCATGATTTTGGCGATAGGCTCGGCCTCTACCCATCTGCAGAAATACTCGATGATGACGAAGCGAAGAGGAGGTAGCCCTTGGCCGCCGTGAATGGGCGATGATGTCGACCCCCTAGCGTGCAAAGTGATGAGGACATGACCCCTATGGATACAACCATATTTGCTATGCTTGCTGTTCCAAGTACAAGAGCTCGTACGCTTCACTTAAATTATCAGGTGAGCTTGTTTTTAGGAGTGTCTTTATATTATATGAACTATATGATGCTACCTAATGATGAAATATATATATGTGCAGCACCATGTCACTTTTGGTCCAAGACAAGCAAGCGATTCATTTGGACCCGTTTTGGAATCCGGTTCGGCCTCGGAATCAACTGACAAAGACCAACTTAAAACAGACATAACTTTCACATACGGAGTTCGTTGGAGGTCCACGAGTACTTGATGGAAAACTTGTTTCGTCCTCTTTCCAACGGATCTGGCCTCACTTCCAAATTCCTTCTGTGCTGACCGCAATCATTAAAAAAAAGATGTTATATCTCCTTTTTATGCCAAATTGGGCTTTATAATCATACTTAACTTGGCCCATATGCTGGCGTCCCACCTGGGGTGTGGTTACTGTTCACATAAATAGTAACCCACGAGTTTAGTCCCACCCGCTATTTCTTTTAGATTTGTGGCTCCTCATCCCCTATTTAACGAGGACGCACCCCCTATACTTTCCTTGTATTTTGTTTATGTTTAGTTTGCCTTCGTTGTAACTTGTATCTTTTGCGTGTGTCGACTAGACCACCCAATTAAGATCCTTATTCAAAATCCCAATTCAATTTAATATTTCAATTCATATTTGCAATTTCATATTGTTTTATCTTGTTCTTGAGTGCTTCTTCGGTGTATGCAGGAATCGACCTTCGTGGTTAGGTCATCCGGGTATTCGTGCATGGTTGATAACGACTTATCAATCAGTTCAGCGATTGCGTGGTTTCGAACCTTGCGTGTTCATAGCCAGAATCATGAGAGTTGAGCGACGACTACCGAACTTATCGTTCTCATCGAAAGATCGGGCCAACAAACAAGGACCTTTCGGGTTCATCACAAAGGGCCAGACCGGGGAGAGGGGCTGTAGTGGGATCGACGGTTCCTTCGAGTTGTGACTGACCCATTGGCATCTCTGGCAGCGCTGGACTAGGTCTTGTGCGTCCCAGAGCGCTGTTGGCCAATAGAAACCTTGGCAGAAGGTCTTCGCCATGGGGTCTCGGGGTGCTTAATGCGCATCGTAGAGCCCCTCGTGGATTTCCCTTAGGAGGGATTGGCCATCCTTCCGGGAAACTCACCGTAGGAAGGAAACTCGGACGCCCCCTTGTACAACTGGCCACTGATCATGTGGTAATTTCTGGCTCGATGGCATAGGCGGTTTTCTTCGGTAGTGTCTTCGTGCTCTTCGCCTACGAGGTATTTGATGATGATGTCTCGCCAATCGGCCCCGTCGATGTGGAGCACAAGGTGCGCAACCGCTTGTGCTTCGGGCACAGCGGAAGGAGCTCCTAGTACCTCGTAGAATACTTTTGGCAAAGGACACTCATAGAAGCCAGCTGTAATAGCCCAAATTTCATTTCTAGTAAAAAATAAAAATTATTTTATTTTTCTAGAAATTTCAATAATTTTAAATGTTTTTCACTAATTAATTTAAAGCCAAAATAATTTATTTACAAAATTAATTACCAATGTCGAGTTGGAAATAATTTTATTAAGTTCAAAATAATTCAAGAAATTTTTGTATATTTTTCTAGAATTTTTGAACACTTTTGCTATTTTTTAAAAGCTATTTTGATTTGTTGTATTTTCGAAAAATTGAAAAATCAATTAAATCTCCTTTTCACTTTGGGCCGAAAGACTTTGCTCCCAACCCATTTCTTCCTCCGCATAGGCCATCTCTCTTGCCATGCACGCCCGTGCGCTAGCCCGTCTCCCTCTTCTCTCCCTCTGTCTCTCTTACCCGTGGAGCCTACTTGTCGGCCTCCCTTTCCCTTCTCCAGCCCCCTACTGAGTCGGTCTGCGCCACGGCCTTCTTCCTCCCTGCCTTCTTCCCGTTGGCTACCCATGCCTCTGTGTCAGCGCCTCGCCTCCCCGTCCTCTCCATCTCTATTTTGTCTCCTCCCGCACCTGCCCTTCTCTCTCCGCGAATACCGCCGGATTGTGCCATGTCATGCGCCAGCCAGATCCCGCTTGTGCGCCCATGCCGTCGAACTTGTCACTCTCTCCTCCTCGATCACTATAAATAGGAGCACCGGGAACCCTCCGCCCTCCTGTCTCTTTTCCCCCATTTTCCCTCTCTCTCTCTCTCTCGCATTCGTTCGTCGGATTTTCAAGCTCCAAGTGCTTCGGCCGAAGCTCTCACCACCAGTGATTGGGCTGCTTGCGGTGAAGCCCTGCCACCATCAATCACATCCCCAGCTTCATCTCGCGACTCCGCGTTCTACGTGGTGCTCCCCTTCCCTCGGCCCTGCCACCACCGCCACTGTGTGCTCCGCCGCTGCCGCCTTGGTAGTGGAAACCTCCTTTCAACCAGGTAGTCAAAACCTCCTTCCGACCAGTAAAACCCCCTTCGACCAGGTAGTCGAAACCTCCTTTCAACTAGGTAGTCGAAACCTCCATCCGACCAGCCGAACTTTCTTCACCGGTAGTCGAAACCTTCCGACCAATCGAACCTCCATCCGACCATGTGATTTCAAAACTTCCGAGAGCCCGTTTTCCTTCGTTCGAGTTCCGATTCGAGTGATTCAAATTTCTAAATTCATTTAAAATTAAGATCTAGATATATATACTACAATTATTTAATTAGGAGTTTATTCAAATTTTATTTTGGATTTTATTTGAATTTATCTTATTTTCACGTGTAGATTTCGACGACTTTAGAGAACCAGATTTCGACACCGTTTAAGAACAACAACTAAATAAGTAAGACAAGTTACATCTATAATTATATTTTAATCCCAGTATTTTAAATTGTTTAAATCCTATTTTAAATTATTATTCCAAGCATAATTAAATTATATTACTTTAAATCCATGTTTTAACTTCATAGTTATTCCCAACTCCATTATATAGCCATATTGTCATTCTAAGTGTGATATATTTTGGAGTTAGAAATTGAAAAGATTGGATTATAGGATTACATGAATGATGAATATTAGATAAGTGTTGGAGAATGGATTATTGGATTACCAATTCAGGATGCTGATTTTGGGTGGAATAGGTTGAATCAAGAAGTATGAGATTAATTGGGTATTTTCATCATTTTGGATTTGTCGGACATGATTGAATATAGAAGTTGGAATTAGAAATAAATCTTGGGTGGATTCAAGAAATAAATCTTGGTTGGAGTACAAGAATATATCTTTATTGGATTATGGTGATAGATTGTTGTTGATATCGGATTGTTGGAGTTGGATTATATAAATAAATAATTATCATATATTGGATTGTAGCAGTAGATTATTGTTGATGATGGATTATAGGCATAGATTATTGTTGAAGATTGAATTGATGGATGTCGGATGATAGATATATAATTATTGGAAATTGAATTATAGGATTAGATTGTTATTGATAATGGATTATTGGAGATTGGATTACATGATTAGATTATTGGAGATTGGATTATAGAAGTAGATTATTGTTGATGTTGAATTTTAGAGTTATATTATTGTTAGATATCGGATGGTTGGATGTTGGATTCTAGAAATGGATTATTGATGGATATTGGATTATTGGATGATCTTGGAATTGAAAATTCTTAGACATCGAATCGCTCACCCCTTGTCGCACTAGATAGAACTCTGGTTAATACAATAGTTTTTGACAAAGATGCTTTGCTTAACAACATAATGTTTAGACAAGTTTAGACCAAAATTGTTTAAATCGGAAATCTTGGTATTGTTTTTACCATGTAAATTTTAGAAAATGATTTAACTTGGAAAAATAAAATAAAAGTTAGTTTAGACTTGGGCGAAATGGATGTTTGGATGGTGCATGTCTATGCACGGGATCAAGTTATTTGTATGATCGAGGCCTATGGGTTATATAGAAAGTCGCCTAAGTCAGTTAAGGACCGGTCTTCGAGCCGCATCTTGCTAAACCTCATCGTACTACCACATATTCTGTGTGGGCAAGACATGGGTAAATAATTTGTATCATTTCACCGTGGTTGTGCATCCGGTCATGTGGGTGTCTTTATGATCTATTTTTATATATTCCCACACGGCGCAAGAAAGGGCTTAAGTCCGGCGGACTTCTATCTAAAGGAAGCGAAACCTTAGCGGGTGGGACTATGGTGGGATGGTGCATTGTAAAGGCCTTGAAACGTGCTCTAGAACGCTTACCTAAGGTAGTGAACGGTGGTATCGACGGATGCCAAACAAACTATTGTGTGGGTAAAGCTGTACAATCTCCGTAGAGTGTTAAGAACTATT
The DNA here is from genome assembly GCA_036346395.1 of Hsuehochloa calcarea. Taxonomy (NCBI): domain Eukaryota; kingdom Viridiplantae; phylum Streptophyta; class Magnoliopsida; order Poales; family Poaceae; genus Hsuehochloa; species Hsuehochloa calcarea. The sequence goes on along the minus strand of CM070593.1, from coordinate 48,801,139 downwards.
CGAATAGCCGTGTCCACAGTCATGGACATGCTCAGCAAAACCACTCAAAGTTAGACTTTGATTTTTTTTCAAAAGACTTTATCCAATGGTTTATCCAAATGGGAAATTGGATGGGTAGCCATGTGATAGGAGGGTATCCTTCGTCACTCTTGTATGAATGTTATCTAACTATAAAACTTGATAATTTAGAAAATAAATTTTAGTTATAGAATATCTGTTTTGGAACTTAGTACAAGTATTTAAAGAAAACATCGCTTTATGTAAATTCAACCCTATATGCTGTATGCTGATGAACTCTATTGTCCCGATCTTTCGATGAGGGGTAAATTCCGATTGGATGACGGTCAACTCTCACGATCCAGGCTACAAACGGAGCACGCACGAACCAATCAATCACTGAACTAACCACCAAGTCGTTATCAACCGTTCTAAAGACCCGGTTGACCTGATCACGAGGATCAATTCCTGCAAGCAATCGAAGAACAATCAAGAACGAGGTAAAAAGCAATCTAAATTGCAAATATATGATTGAGTTCAAAAGGTGGGATTCCGCAGAGGTCCTTTACGGTTGTTCTAGTCGACACAAGCGAAGAATAAGAGTTTTCACAATGGAGAAACTAATCAAACGAAATCCAAAGAAACAAGAGAAGTCTGACCTCCTTATATAGGAAAGTGGAAGCTACATATAGCTAACAAAATATATGGTGGTACTATTCATAATATTGTTTATGGAGAGGTTATTGTTCATGTAAACAGTATGAGCTTCCTTGGGAGGCCGGCTAGCGTATGGGCCAATTCCGGTACGATTACAAGGCCCAAATTGGCCCAAATAAGAGATATAGCATTTTCTTTTGATGATTCTGAAGTTCACTGAAGGAATTTGGAGGTGAGGCTAGATTCGTTGGAAATTCTCAGAATAAGCTTTCCAACAAGCCCAAGAACACCCGAATCGGACCCCGTTTTCAAAAGTTATGTGCATTTAAAGTCGGTGTTGTCTCCGGAGGCCGAATTGGATTCCAAAAGGTGTCCAGCTCGAACTCTTGCTTAGCTTGGACAAAAAGTGATATGATGCTGCATAAATATACATTTTCATTATTAGGTAACATCATATAGTTCATATAATATAAATACACTCCTAAAAATGAGCCCACCTGATAATTTAAGTGAAGCTTACGAGCTCTTGTAATTGGAATAACAAGCATAGCAAATATGGTTGTATCCAAAGGGGTCATGTTCTCATCATATGCCTTCCTTTGATATACCTCTGCATGCATTATAATTCTGTTATTAGGTGTAACTTGCGGAGCACGGTTGTTTGTGCTCACTCTTGCTTAATACAATATTCTTCAGAGAAGAAGGACTTCGCGTTGTTGAAGATCTTAACGACTAGGCCGCCACCCCAGTCGGTTGCCTATGGCAAATTAGTTGGGCTCTACTACTGTTCATTTATCTTCTACTGTGTTCTTTGTTGTTGGCTCGTAAGTCTTTCTGGTAATCAACTCTGTTATTTATTAATAAAGTTTTGCATGTTATTGATGTTATCATATTTATTTACTGTGTGAGCTAGTCACTGATCATGGGACTAGTCAGTAATACACAGCGTATTTAGGAGTATTAATCCTGGGTCCTGACACTGGCCAATTTTGCGAGCCTATCTGCTGCCTCGTTACTTTCATTTGGGATGCTTTGGACGGTGATGCCAAGGAAATGCTTCGCTGCTGCACGAACCGTAGCTAGGTATCTGGCCATTTCAGGGTCCTTTGTTCTAAATGACTTGTCGAAGTGCCCCACCATGAGATGAGAATCGCTTTTGACAATTATGCGCTTCGCCCCCCCCCCCCAACGCTTTTGCTTTGCGGAGGCCCAACAGCAGTGCTTCATACTCTGAGGCTTTGTTCGTTGTCAGGAAATCGAGGCGGGCGGCGTGGGAGATGGTTTGTCAGTCTGGGGCGACCAAGATGGCCACTACGCCAGCCCCTGCAACGCACCATGATCTGTCATTGTATATTATGCATGGGGCCTCGATCTTGCTTGGTGGTTGCTCTTCGATTTGCAGGGTCCACTCGGCGACGAAGTCGACGACTTGATGGCCGTTTGTGCCGCGAAGGTGATGTCGAAGGGCGCCAGCTCGGTCGCCCACTTGCCTATTTGGCTTGAGGCTTCTTTGTTCCGTAGCATCAGTGCTAGCGGGTAGGACGTCGGGACTATGATGGCGTGCGTTAAGAAGTAGTGTTGGAGATTCCACGAGGCCATAAGCAGGGCATATGCCAGTTTTTCTAGCCTTGTGTATCGAGTCTTGGCCTCTTGAAGGGCCTTCGCAATATAATACACAGGACGTTGTCCACTGCTTTCTTGGACAAGGACTACGCTCGCTACCGATGAGGAGGCGGTGAGGTACAACAAGAGCTCTGTGCTCGGCTTCGGGCTGGTTGTGCTCGGTAGCTAGGCGAGGTATTGCTTGAGCTCCTGGAACACCTTCCGGCAGTCCCCTATCCATCGAAACGGCTTTGCTCCCCGAAGTGTATTGAAAAATGGCAGTGCCCTCTCCGCAGAGCGGGACAAAAATTGACTATGGGCTGCGAGGCACCCTATCAGTCTTTGCACCTCTCGGGCGCTGTGAGGGGGCTCCATTTCTTAGATGACTTTTATTTTTTAGGGTTGGCCTCAATACCCCTTTCGGATACAAGGAATCCAAGGAGCTTGCCTGCCTTTATGCCGAAAGCGCACTTCTCAAGGTTGAGCTTGATCCCCTCTGCCCGGAGGCTGGCGAAGGTTTCTTGCGGGTCCTTCGTGCGTGAGCCTGCAAGCTTACTCTAAATCACTATATCGTCCACATATGCCTCTACGTCACGGCCGAGCTGGCTGGCTAGTGCCTTTGTGATGAGTCGGGGTAAAGGTTGCGCCCGCATTCTTCAGGGCGAACGGCATACGGGTGAAGCAATAGGTGCCTATGGGGGTGATGAAGGCTATTTTTGGTTCATCTTCCTTGGCCATCAATATTTGATGATACCCAGAGTAGGTGTCCAGGAAGCTCATTAGCTTGCAGACTGAAGTAGCATCCATCAGTTGGTCGATATGAGGTAGGGGAAATTGTCCTTCGGGGATGCCTTATTGAGGTCAGCAAAGTCGACACACATGCACCATTTGCCAGTGTTTTTCTGCACCAGGACGGGGTTGGCCAACCACTCGGAGTGTTTAATCTAACGAATGACCCCCGCCTTCAGCATTTTGGCTATCTCTTTCTTCGCTGCTTCCAGCCGCTCCGCCGACATGCACCACAATTTCTGCTTCTTTTGGGATACGTCGCTTCAGATGGATAGTCAGTGCTCGATGGTTCCTCGTGCAACCCTGGGGATGTCCTCCGGGCCCCAAGCGAAGACATCCACATTGGTGCGGAGTACTTCGTGGATGGCGTCGAATGTTTTCGCTAGGAGCTCTGCTCCGAGGGCTACCGTCCTCTCCGGGGAGGATCACTTAGAGGGACTCTCCGATGTTGTCCCTCTGGTTTTGCCTTCGGCACCCATTTTTCTGAGGCGGTGCTAGTTCGGGCGCTCATGTCTACTTTGACTGCATGGATGTGGTGGGCTGGTGAGAGTGCCACCAGCTCTGTTTACCTTGCCAGGTCATGATCCCCTCGCGACGTAACTATGCCCTCCAAGTGCGGGGATCTTCATGCACAGCTAATTATGGTGTGCTATTGCACCGAAGGTGTTCAACAAGGCCTAGCCGAGGATAACGTTGTATTGGTAAGGCATCTGGGTGACGTCGAATGTAACAACCTCGGCCTGGGATGCGAAGTCATTGCTGAATGTGACGGCCAGGTCAATCTGTCTTAGGGCCGTCACGGCCTTCCCCCAAAGCCCACCAGGGGTATGCCTGGGGTGACAGGCGATCCCAGGGGATCATCATTTTATCAAAAGCGCCCACAAATAGCATATCCGCGAAGCTTCCTCCGTCCACGAGGACGTGTCTGACTTCAAAATCCGTGATGTTGGCAGAGATGACGAGGGTGTCTTGATGTGGGAAGTACAGACCCCGGGTGTCCTTAGGGCCGAAGGATATTGGTATTTCGGCGTAGCGAGGTGAGCTAGAGGCAGGGTACGTCGCGATGTGGTGGATTTGTCGGGCGTATGTGCGTTGTTATCTTTTTGACGCCATGCCGAACGAGGATCCTCCTACGATCATGTTTATGATCCTCTGACGATGTTCCCCGTGGTCTCCCTCTATGCGGGGTCTTGGTGGCGGAGCGAGCAACTAGTTGCCTGCTCCCCTCCTGTCTTCGCGCTCGGCCGGCTGTTGGCCGCGGTTCATGTAGTCCTACATGGCCGCGATAGTGTGGCACTCCCTGGTTGTGTGTGACCCCTCGCCGTGGAGGTCACAAAATAGCAGGGGGCCTCCGACACCAGCTCGGGTGTCCGATTATCTTCCACCGTTGCGCCTGTGCCCCCCTTGGCCTCCTCGCTTCACCCCTTTGGGGGGCTGCCCACCGTCTATGTGGTAGACGTTCCGCCCCTTCTGGCAGTAGTCGTTGGCCTGCTGGGGGTCGAAGCCGAGGCAGCGGGGCCCGGACTCCGCTCTCCAGGTGCTATCTTCCTCGGCCCGGGCGTACTCTTCCATTTTGTCAAAGAGTTCAGCCACTATGCGGATGGGCTTGCGAGCCAGTCTTTCTGACAGGGCCCCCTCTAGAGTTCGCATATTGCTACGTTTATGACAGTGGTTTCATTGACCCCCTTCACTTGACATTTCACCACCGTGAACTTTTTGAAAAAGCTGCGGAGGGACTCGCCCGAGGCTTACTTTATTATGAATAGGTGCCCTGCGTCCTTTGGTTCTGTGTAATTTCCCTAGAAATTCTTGCGCACCAGGTCTTGTAACTGCTCCCACGCGTATATGGACCGTGGAGGTATGGTGAAGAACCATGTCAGTGCCACACCCTTGAGAGCGAGGGTGATGATTTTTGCCTTCGTGGTGTCATCTCCTTTGACCACCTCGATGGCGGTTTTGTATACCCTATGGAACTCCTAGGGGTCCGTGCACCCCTCGAAGGGCCTGATCTCCAATATTTTGAAGCCAAGGGGCCAACGGATCATCTCCAGCCCTGTGCTTAAGGGGGAGTTGGGGTCCTCCCCAAAGCAGCGAAGCTGGAGGTTCGGTCGTTGGTGCCGAGGGGCGGCCTCCTTGCTTTGGTGGTTTGCGTGAGCTAGAGCATAGCCGCGAGGGTCACCTCTCCTGGCTGCTGGAGACTCAGCATCTCCCGCGGAGGTATGTCAATTCTTGCTGGAGGGCTTCGTACGCTTCGCGTGTTACGCCCGTTGACCCAGGCTGTGAGCCCACAGGGTGGCTCCTAGGGATGGATGCATCGGCGGGCTAGGTGTCGCTCTCGATGATGTCTCAGTGTGTGGAATTGTTTGTTTCCTCTACGGCTTGGGCGGTGGTCGCCGCCGCAGAGGTCCTGCTTCGCTTGGCCCTTAGGGTGCTAGTTGTCGCGACAGCTGTAGCCGCTTCGTTTGCTGAGACCTTGGGTGTGGCTTTCAGAGGGGCCATGCTGGTGCCTCAGAGCTATGCTTTGTGACTTTCTTGTCAATCCCTATGGACAGCGCCAACTACGTAGTAAGAAAGGCTAGGGGAGGGGGTCCATTTGCATTTGTGGCCGCGGGGTCGGGCCCCACGATCTTCGCCGGGTCAGTGGGCCTCCCTACAACAACATGGTCATGCACTTAATCTAACCACATTGATGAGCTCAAAGATATCTCTCCCGTTAAATAGGACGGGCAGATTTCATCTTGATCGCTCACATTCATTCGCACATTTCATAGTAAACTTGAAAGCTACATTTATGATCACTCATTTACGGAGTAGCGTTCGGTAACCCTTAAGTAAACTATTATACATGTAGAAATCCATGACAACCTCAAGTCTAAGGATCCCACATACACTATGTATGAGACCAACTGATGACACTTAAGAATATAACAATTCTCACAGTGTCTCAAGGCGGGTCAATCCAACACTATATTCTCCAACATATGTCCACATTATTGATTTATTATCTCATATCCATGTTCTGTGAAATATGATCATCAATCAATATATGTGTTGATTCATAAATCATAAGTGTCTCATATAATGATATAAGTTCGGAGATATTTAGTATGCCATCATAAACATAAAATAGAAAGTTCCACCAAGATATTTGTTAATCAATATAAATGATACCATTCAAGGAAACGATATCATTCAAGGGACAAAATAGCATATTATTTAAAAATTAATAAATATAGAAATAATAAAATTATCTATATAATTATCTCTAGAGTATATCACCACTAGTCTCAGAGAAATAATTGAGTACTACGAGAGGAGGTAGGGAGAGGAGGAGAGTATTGATTTTGATATACATACATAGCTTTTATAACCTGGATCATTGGATGTAATAGCAGTAAACAAGTTATAGTGTTGTACTGGCTCTCTCCTCTTTACAGTTGGATATGTGCTAGCAGCGTGGGTTTATCGGAGAGGAGGGGCTTGCGCTAAGCTAATACAGTACTCTATATAATGTAGGAGTAAAACTGTAAAAATCTTTCATCGGGCGCACCACCCCTCTCAAAAAAACGGAAGGCGAAAAACGAGCGTTGTGTCCGAGAGCTGAAGGCTCAAAGTCCCAGGCAAAACACGCCATAGCCACGCCCACCCAAGTTCCCCTCGTTGAACCCTAGATCACTCGGTCTCTTAGGTTCTGCTCATCTCCAGACAGTCTCGAAAATATTTGCTAATCGCTAAGGTGAGGTCCTTTTCCTGAGAAGAGAGAAGCTCCAGGTAGTGTACGAGTTCTTGAATCGGTCTGGTTCATGGGGTGAATTGGTGGGATCTCTCCGACCCACCTCGCAAAAACCCCATCTTTTCCAAGAACCCTCTTGGCGGTTCGCCCGATTGGGGGACCGGATTGGGGTTTGATAGGCCGGGTGCGCGTGCTAGGGTTTCTTTTAACAATCTCGGGTTCGGTTGTTTCTTGCTATTTGAGTGGATGCTTATCCATTTGTTTGCTTCTGAAATCGATTGTTATTTATTTTGTTTTTTTTTTCCTTTCTCTTGGGTTGGTTTTGGTTCTTCCCATTTTGAGCTATTGTGATTTGTGAGGCCACATAAAAACAGAAACTTTACATTTCCATCTCTGCAAGATGCAATGATATTGCCATGTATTTTTTGCTGTACTGTATGATCTGTCATAGTTATATGTTCACTAGGTGGAGCATCCGTGTGTTGCTGTGGATACTTTTAGGTGTACATTTTGGACCGCACATTATGTATGGTACAATTTTTAAAACTCAAAGTTGCAATCAACAAACTTACAATATATGGTATAAACAGAAGATAATCGAGTTTAGCGAAAACATTGACATTGTCAAGTAGACAATCTCTACGATGGAAAATTGCGATGGATGGTACCTGCAGATTGGATCAAGAGTGACGACCCATCTGTAGGGAATGCGCTGAATCAAAAAGGAGAAACACACACAAGCAATAGATCAAGAGTACAGATATACAAATGCTTTGCCCAATGCCTGCTGCCTGCTAGTTTCATGCATCATGCATGACTAGCGACTGATGGTTTGGTAGATCCACCAGACCACCATAGAAGGACCGGAGCTCCAGGGGATTATGTACGTGTCCGTCAGTAGATCATGTTTAGCAACCGTCGCTTGTTGAGAGGGATAGAGTGGTTTTGGATGGGAGTAGCAGTAGCTAGTAGGCGACTGCCTAAGGGTTAGAGGACCACTTATTTTCTGGGCGGTTATGGTTAAGAGGGAAACATTTCATTTTTTTTTGTCACATGCGTATTAGTCACGTCGGTTTTCAGTGTTGTCAAGTAAAGTTATACGGATTAACTGATAAGAGGGTTTGTAATGAATTGAGGTGAAATTCGAAGGCTATTGATTTCTTGCTGATGTGGCTCAACCAGAAGGCTTGTTTTGTAGCCAATAATATAGGAGAGAAAGATTTGTCTTTTTAGGTGAGTCATGCAAATAAAACTTAGAAAACTTGCTTGCAAATGTAAAGGTTCTTTTTTTGTCAAGCGAGGATGTGGAGACATGAACATTAACTATGTTTTCGTCATGCAGGAATCCAGCTGCTACAAGTTGAAATGAACCGGGCATCAAATTTCATACCTACTCCTGATCAAGATGTCCTGGATGTCAAGCCCATGAGGACCTTGGCTCCAATGTTCCCTGTGCCCTTGGGGGTCGATATGTTTAACCAGTCGACCACCCCACCGTTGGTATTTGTCACTCCAGCCGGGCAGTTTCCAGCAGGTTTTGGTGCTTGGAACCATCCTGTGGCCAGGTCATTTGCCGCTTTCGGTGGTCAGGATGCTGGTGGAGGCAAGACTTCTGCTTTTGGTGATCAGGATGCTGGTGGAGGCAAGACTTCTGCTTTTGGTGATCAGGATGCTGGTGGAGGCCAGACCGCCGCTTTTGGTGATCGGGGTGCTAGTGGAGGCCAGACTGCTGCTTTTGGTGATCAGGGTGCCGGTGGAGGTCAGACTGCTTCCAATGGGACTTCAAATATAGGCGTCAATGCTAGCGGGCCAATTGATGCCACCCCTATCTCAGCTTACAAGTCAACACCGCCAAGTGTTATATCACTGGATGATGATGATGAGCCTTACGCTGGTAACCAGACATCAGCATCTGGGCGGAAGATCAAGAGGTCATCCCGCCTCAGTGGATATAATATGAGTGGCGGTTTGGGCAGTGACAGCTCCAATGGCATGAAGATCAAACACCATAAGTCCTCTTACAGGAAGGCTGCTGCTGACAATGAGCTTGCCTTGCAGCCTCCATCCAGCAATCCCAGGGAGATTGTGGAAGCAGTTCTCATGACCTTTGAAGCTCTGCGACGTAGGCATCTTCAATTGGATGAGATGCAAGAGACTAGCAAACGTGCAGATCTGAAGGCTAGTGCCATCATGATGGCCAGTAATCTCAGGGCTAATGTTGGGAAGCGGATAGGAGTTGTCCCTGGAGTTGAAATAGGGGATATTTTCTACTTCAGGATGGAGCTATGTATTATTGGGTTGCATGCTCCTAGCATGGGTGGAATTGATTATATGACTGCCAAATTTGGTGATGAAGATGATTCTGTAGCAATATGTATTGTCGCCGCAGGTGTTTATGAGAATGATGATGATGATACAGATACACTGGTCTACAGTGGTTCTGGAGGTAATAGCAGGAACAATGAGGAGAGGCACGACCAGAAACTTGAAAGGGGTAACCTTGCTCTTGAGAGGAGCCTGTCCAGAAAGAACGTGATCCGGGTTGTACGGGGCTATAAAGATCCAGGTTGTTTGACTGGGAAGGTTTATATCTATGATGGCCTCTATAAGATTCATGAGTCCTGGAAGGAGAAAACAAAGACTGGGATCAATTGTTTCAAGTACAGGTTGCAGCGAGAGCCAGGACAGCCTGATGGAGTTGCAATCTGGAAAATGTCCCAGGGATGGCTAGAGAATCCAGCAAATAGAGGCAGAGTTTTACACCCTGATCTATCATCTGGTGCTGAAAATCTCCCAGTGTGTCTTTTTAATGATGTTGACAGTGAGAAAGGACCAGGCCTTTTCACCTATATTACTCAGGTCAAATACTTGAAGCCATTCAGTTCTATGAAACCAGCGAAGGGCTGCAGATGCCTTAGTGTTTGTCTGCCTGGTGATACCAATTGCAGTTGTGCACAGCATAATGGAGGTGACTTACCTTACAGCTCATCAGGGTTACTTGTATGCCGCAAGCCTATGGTATATGAATGTGGTGAATCTTGCCAGTGTTCATTCAACTGCCGTAACAGGGTGAGCCAAAAGGGAGTTAGAATCCACTTTGAGGTCTTTAGGACTTCAAATCGAGGCTGGGGTCTTCGTTCATGGGATCCTATACGGGCTGGCTCATTTATTTGCGAGTATGTTGGTGATGTTATTGATGATACTAAAGTTAATTTGGATGATAATGAAAATGATTATATTTTTCGGACTGTATGTCCTGGTGAGAAGACATTAAAATGGAATTATGGACCTGAACTGATTGGGGAGCAAAGCGCAAATATTTCAGCTGATACTTTTGAGCCACTGCCCATTAAGATAAGTGCAAAGAAAACGGGAAACATCTCACGTTTCATGAACCACAGTTGCGCTCCTAATGTCTTATGGCAGCCAGTTCAGTTTGACCATGGAGATGATGGTCACCCACATATCATGTTCTTTGCACTGAAGCATATTTCTCCCATGACAGAGCTGACTTTTGACTATGGTGAGATTGGAGCTGATTCCAGTGGTGTGGGTTCACCTAGAGCTAAGAACTGCCTTTGTGGGTCCTCAAATTGTCGGGGCTATTTTTAGTTGACTATGGAAGATGTGCATTCTATTTATCAACATGCAAATCTATCTGGTAGGTGAAAAAAACTTAACCTGATAGGTATTTTCAGTTGAGCATCATGCATACTTTGCTGTTGGGAATTCCTGCTTGTTATTATCTCCAATCCTGCATAAGCAACGGATATTCCTGTTTTAGCTTTTTGTAGTTGTATAACTTGGTACGAGGAATGCATTGCAAGCATAAGTTATTCCTGTCTATAGACATATCTTATTTTCAGCACCTCTTTTGAGATATCATGCAGTGGAAGTCGTTCTTGCTAGTTTATCTTGGATCACTTATTTATTTTTACTACTTTGGCTATCTGCCAATATACTTCCTATCCAGCTTAGTTGATGCGAGATTCACATATCCAACTGATAATCTGTTAACAAAATTTTCGCATCATTGAGGCATTGACTTGCAGTTGTTGCATTAATTCAACTGCTAATGTCGGAAGATCGTAGCATCTAAGGTTCATCATGTGAAAATATGGCAGTGCTTCTTGTGCGTCTTGTCAAGTATGCCAGCTTGTAATTCAGCATTACATAGATACGTTTGTGTGATACCAGAAAGGATGTACTTGCCATATGTTTTAAACAGGTTCGCCTCTATTTTATGGAAACCTGTCTTAGGAAGATGTCTTACCAGTGATCTTACTTGTGCAGATCCTTTTTGCCTTTTTGTTGGTACCTAGAAGTGAACTGCGTTTGAGTATGACAAAATATGAGTACTTCAAATGGCCTCACCTCATGACTTCGCCGTTGTGAAAGTAGTAGGTTCGAGTCAAACTTTGCAATGCCGTACTGATTTGTGAATGTAGGCGTTGTAAGATAAGTTTTGTATATTTTATGGGGGACTTGTAGTGCTGCTAATCTCGTGTGTACGTTGGTGTTTTACCTTTTGGGTAGGGTATGTTAACTAAAACCTTTTGTGGTGAATTGTGAATCCAAGCAAGCTAGATATTCGGACCAGTGCTGATATGTCTTGACATATGGTCAGTTTAAAGTTCCCGTCATGATTGTTCTCGATTAGAACCGATTGGAATCCAGATACACGATGCGATGGTAATTTTTGGGCAAACGTCCGAATAATTGCCGGATTTCTGTTGGATTAAGGTAGAAAAATCTAGAGGCCTTTCGAAATTTGAATGCTATCTTTAATCGAAACGAGACTTTGGATTACATAGCATCACAGAATCAAGTAGGGTTACCGTCCCCAAGAAGTCGCATCATTTCTTTCAAGCAATTCAGGAATGAGCGTCCAAATCATACCAACGCAACTTTACACGAACTGGCTGGCTCGCAAGCTCGTGCAGGCGTGCTAGTAACAACTAAAGAATAGCTACGTTACGAAGATTTGGAAAATACAAAACGAAAATGTTGGTTCAAAGCGTCCTCGTTGTGTTGCCGACTCTACACTCGCATGTACATAAGCTCCTGGATTCTCTGACCACGCGTTGAGACCGCTGAATATGCAACTTGATGTTTACCAGCTTACCAGCAATCTGCATTTCAGGTATGGGATGGATAAACGGTTATAATGAAAACTAGTATTCCTTACGCAGAAGTTCCAAGATTTACACAAAATAGAAATGCAACTGCAAATTAAATAATTGACTGAATGTTGAACCGGTGTAATGGGGATACTCGTTGGGGGCCATAACAGTAATGGGGATGGGATGCACACGAAGTTGAACCGACGCAGCAACTAAAAACCCAATTTCATAGTGCAAGTATATAGGGATGCTAGAAGAATGTCAAGGAATTACCATTCTCCAGGTGAGGTCTTCGGGTCCAAGGGGCTGAGCAGGACTTGAATATAGAAAATGCCTTGAGTACTGTAAATGCATCACGGGTAAAAAGAGTCAACACGATTGGCTCTTGCCAGAAACATCCCGTGAGATGAGTTTTGGAAAACGAGCAAACCTTCACAAGATTAGATTGCATTTCTCTGAGCCTTTTGGCATCGATGCCTCTTAGGTACTTCACCAGCCAGCCAGCTTGCACAGCATCACTTGATGAAACAAACAATGCTATCTGCACAATAAAGTAATAAACCCGTCATTGCACAGTGCATATTCACGCTACAGAAAAATTGTGCTTTAACGCAGTAAGTCACATGCAGATGAGCAATGGTGAGACACAATGACATACTCATCATGCTGCAATAAAAGGGTTAAAGAAAATCTTGATGGTGTGTAATATCTGCAGCTTCAACAGACAGCAAGTATAATCTTTTGCGTTCATGCATACCCACACATGCATGCACCCACATAGCAAAGTAGTTTGGCTTACATCGGAAGAATAGACATCCTCACTTTAGTTTACAGTGGATCAATATTGTCCATGCACCACTTTAGTTTATAGTGGTCGGTATCGCCAAGGCACCTTCTTGGTTTTATCATGAGCTCACGATGCAAGTACATCGCAAGTAAAGAATCCTGAGGTGTAGTGATTTTATAGGCACCATATCCACTTCCACAGAAGGTTCATAGACCTTATTGGTGCAGAAAAACAAGGTTGGCATATGTCAAAAGATAGGTATCACTATTTCTACAACCATCAGTGTCCTTGAAGAATAGAACCCAGACCTGTCCATTGCCAACAAATATGCAACTACAGTTCTATTGATAGTAACTTAGTGATACGAAGATATTTGTTGGTTATTAAATGGACGGAACTAGTAAGACAACCCTCATTTTCCCGGGTGGAGCTCCAATCAGATATACCAACCTCCGCAAAACCTTACCACTTGAAGTAATAAACAATGGTAAAGGTATGTTGTACAAGAAAAATGGGCCAATTTTACCTTCCTGTAGTCAAGTATTCCTTCAAAAGGAAGCTCTAGTTCATCACTGATTATAACTGGGATACAACCACTAACAATTGCATCAAACAGGCGAGCAGAAGATGGGGTATCCCCAGCTGGACTCAAGCAAAAGAGAGACTTGCGCATGCCATTCTGAGCTGCTGTTTTTCCCTCAGCTCCAGCAGTCCCTTCTTCTATGACTATGTCTTCTGTGTTTTTTAATTCTATCACAAGCTTAGTGCGGATCTTCCCACCCTAAACAAGGTCAACAGAATATAACATTAAAAAGCAAATAAGACAATGAGAAGTGGAAGTATTGCATGTGTGTATATTTGATGCTGTCAAAAGCTGGAAAATGGTAGCAAGAAATTTACAGCATTTCTTTTCAGTCTTCCTCGAAAGAACAGTAATGTACTTCTTTTATATTGAGTTTCTGATGCACACTTAGAATCACAAAGATCCACATTTGGGACATACGGAAGGATGACATCCTTTTCCAGATATACTTGGCCAGGTTTATACCTGATATAAGGGGGGAAGGTGAGTTTTGTTGCTCAACTTATGTATGCTAGCAGCTCTTTGAGGCAAAGTGGCCAACAATGAATACCATACCAGTTCCCAGTAGAATCCATATCAGGTAAAAGCCATATCGCTTTCTTCACAAATCTCCGGACCGACTTGAAAGACCATGGGTGATGAACTGGAATAACATGATCTCTGCCTTCTGAACGTTGCCAAGCAGGTTGATCAGTCACCCACTTCAAAGCTTCCTAACACCAAGAAATTAACATAGATAAGATCCACTTGGAAGTAAATAGAGGTGAATAAATAAATTAATAAATTGCATCTAACTGGAGAAATATTTCAGATTATATCCTACAGTCAACTGAACTAAGAAAAGGCATTATAGATAGCGATAGAAAATTGAGTTCAGGCAATGCTGTCTATCATTATGATTTCTGGTATGACTGGGGACACAAGTTTAATATTCTTTACTATTGAATGCCAGGCTGCCACTAGGAAGGATCAAAATTCTAGTTTCATGAAGGAATTATCCTACACAAACAATAGCTTGTCCATGTACCTATCCTACAACTAACACTAGCTGAAAATTAAACCTTGAGAGATGCTCCCACACCCTATAAAGTGCCTTGCATTCTTGTTTATCCAGCAAGAAGTAACTGATTGTTGTAAAGAATGGTATGTAGAAAATGTCCGCTTCTTCTTGCTGCTGAACCCTGATAACATTCTTCAGAAGTCTTTGTGATTCGGGAGCAATGAGATCAGCCCACAGCCAGTAGTCAATAGAATGCTGCATATGTGAATGGGAAACAATTCAGATATTGAAAACAAATGGAATAAGTTCAATTGAGAATGCTGCAAGATTATTAGGTTTACAAATATAAACTGACGCCTTAATCGGTAACATGAAAGAGTTGATAAATTTGAACAATTAGCTTAAACACATGCAAATAAGCATTAATCTTATAATCATAACTAAGCTTCTGAAATCAGAGTACAGTGCTTTAGGCGCACACTTTTCCTATCCCAGCCAATCTTTGTTCATGCTATTCCAGCTTACCATTTCATGTTAAACGGAATAAAAATATTGCCAAGAAATAAACTCTAGTTAATTTTACTCATCCATTTCAAGATAAGTATTCCAAGGTCTAAAAGAGATTAAAAGATCAATCTGCACATGATACACATCCATATGTTTGAAACCTGTGATGTTTCACAAAATTGGCAAATTTTGAACTATTCAATCTTGACACACACATACGAGGACCAAAAGGACTGGATCCAACATCCTCGTAGCATCAAAATTACAAATGTTACATACCATTGAATTCAAATATTTGTCCTCCCTTCTATATTTTACATTCTTCAGAAAAATTATAGAGTCTCAAATTCTCAATAGTCAATATAACAGGCACTTCAAAGATCTAGCAACCAAAATATACTCAATAGTCAATATAGCAGGCACTTCAAAGATCTAGCAACCAAAATATTTC
The DNA here is from genome assembly GCA_036346395.1 of Hsuehochloa calcarea. NCBI lineage: Eukaryota > Viridiplantae > Streptophyta > Magnoliopsida > Poales > Poaceae > Hsuehochloa > Hsuehochloa calcarea. The sequence goes on along the minus strand of CM070593.1, from coordinate 48,785,910 downwards.
ATATATCTTCACACGACAGATATAAGTTCCAAAATGTTCAATTTCTCTGTTCAAGCTGCAAAGTAAAATAGGCACATCACAAAATCCTCTAATTTTCAGCAATCCATCCCCACAAAAATCTTCCAGCATAGAAACATTACAAGATTGAGCAAATTCACACTTCCAACACTTTTGACATTTGACCATCTCATCCAAAATTATATGTACAGAGAAAAATCTGACACTCCTCTATGATACCAAATTTGATACACATGAATCTCAAGAGTTCCCTCCATATAAAACTTATAGTTCTCATAAAAATATAAAACTACTCTAAGAATAAGATTCAGTTTAGAAGCATGTGCACCTCACAACAGAAACTTAGTAGCATCAGATCACAAATATACCACACAAAGAGTATCTCGCCAAAATGCCCATTTTTAAGCTATTACCAGAACTCCTACAACGGATCAGAACCTAACAATTCTCTTGAGATCCAACATACAAGCATACAGCTCATTTCAACAACATTTACAAACCTTCCCAAAGCATCAGAGAAGAGATGAATCACAAAGGAATTTAGTAAATAGACTAGTAATGCTCCAACTTCCAACCAGCAAGCAATCCGCATCAATGTACTCAATTTTTTTCACCCCTACGACCCAATCTATAAACACATAGACCTCGTAGCATCGAACTAAAACAAAACGAGAATACAAATCGATCTCACCGCACGCCCACCTGCTCGATGAGCCTGTGCACGGGGCTCCCGTTGGAGGTCAGGTTGATCGTCTCGCGGTACGAGTCCCTGAACAGCCTGAGCAGATCGTACGTGAACTTGCTCGGCATCTCGTACACGTAGACCCTGAGCGGCGCCGCAGCCGCCGGCCAGGCGCCCCCAGGGTCCCCATAGAGCCGGGCCTCCTCCTCCCTCCGGATCGCGGCGTCGAGGTCGCCGGGGACAGCGGAGTACGCGGAGGGGCGCGGGGAGGCGAGGAAGCGGTCGAGGGAAGCGAGGAAGGAGGTGGTGGGGGAGGCGGGGCTAGGGTTAGCGAGGTTGGGGCGCGGCGAGGAGGAGGATAGGAGGAAGTAGGAGGCGGAGAGGAGGAGGAGGGCGCCGACGGCGAGGAGGCAGCGGGAGGAGGCGGGGCGCGTGTGCGCTAGGGAGGGGAACTGCTTCCCCGCCATGGCTGGAGACTGGCGAGTGGATGCAAGTTTTGTAAAGGAGAGGCTTTCATGGCGTTCGTAGTAGAACAAGTGAAATCACTTATCATGTGTTTGAATCGAAAAAACAACAATGTAATTCAGAATTTCCAGCGACATTTTTGTTGCAAAGATACAGCACAACGAAAGTGTACTTGCTGGTACATTTTGCACCAGGCTTATATTTGTGTAGTTGTTCGGAATTTAGTTCAAATCGGTATCAAATTCCAACCAAAGCACACCTTATCTGCCTGTTTTCAGCAAAGAATGGCATCGTTGTCCTGATGACGAACTCTATGTTAAAAGAAACTCCCAGTAGCAAATCATTAGTGTCGAAAGCTAACATACCGATACCGCTTTGGTATCAGCCGGTATGTACCATTCCACAATTTAAAACAATACAGAATAGCCTTTCGTTCATTATCGGTCTCGATACCGGCCAATCTTGTCTCAGATACCATTCAATATCAGTCATATCTACTTGATACCAGCCTCGATACTGGGCAATACCAATAATATTGACCGAATTGATAATATTGTCTATTGAACTTATTGAAATATACGTTATATTTGATCATGCTACTACGTATTTTGAGTAATATTACTTGTGAAATTTAGTGTGCATACAAATAAACATACATGTACTTATAAATATGGGAGCTGCTAGCCCACGCTATACCATTGGAATACATTTCTAACGGTATAACAGTTTCATGGTGTTTCAGTTTACCTAAAAGTTCTAGATTTCGAGCTTGAAGTTTCGATTAGGTTTCAACGCGTTTCGTGAAAAATTTCAAAAAGGTTTAAGGTTATGAGTTTGATGTTTCAAGCATGTTCAGGGTATTTCGTAAAAGTTTCAAAATGCTTTCGGCGCTTATCATGAAGTTTAAGAAATGTTTCGAGTAAGTTTCATTAAAAAAAAGTGCAAGTAAAAGAAGGTTTCAAGTAAGTTTCACCATGAATGAGATAGGATGAAACTTCTGAGTTTCAAGCATAAAAATATTTTAAAAGTTTTAAGGTTTCAGTGAGTTTCACGTATTTCTAGAAGTTTTCAAAAGATTTCAATAAAGTTTCAAGTCCAAGTCCATAACAAAAGAGTTTCAAGCAGTCTCGTGAAAATATTTTAAAAGTTCCAAGTTTCGGTGAGTTTCACGTATTTTTAGAAGTTTTCATATATTCCAAGAAAGTTTCAAGCCCAAGTTTCAGATTTAGTTAAGTTTCATGTTTTGTTCTTCCCTATATATGTAACTTTATTATATGCAAAAGGTTTCATTTCATTAAAAAAAGTGCAAGTAAAAAAAAAGGTTTCAAGCAAGTTTCAATCATGAACGAGACATCATGAAACTTCTGAGTTTTTGTGGATTTCATGGGGATATGTTCCAGATCTTAGGATGATGTGACAATTGGCAATGGCGTTTACGGTTTGTCGTTTCACGTGTTTTCGACAAAGTTCTGAGTTTATCGATAGGCGGTCCGACCGGTCCTTGCACGGCTGGTCCGACCGGTCCCAAATCGGTCGGACCGGCCATGTGGGCGGTCGGACGGCGGTGACTAAAGTGGTCAAAACGAGCTGGGCCAAAAATAGGTGTTGTAGGCAAGTGAGGGGATCCCAATGCACTTGGTCTCATGATTTTTGGAGTCTCCAGTAAAAAGTTCTATTGGTTTAAAGTTTCCAGAAGGTTTCAGAATTTGAGGGGTTGAAATTCGGCTAAGTCCCAAGGGGCGGTCCGACCGGCTCACGAGGAGCGGTCCGACCGGCCATAGGCGGTCCGACCGGCCACGAGGAGCGGTCCGACCGCCAAGGCGGTCCGACCGGCTCACTGGAGCGGTCGAGCCGGTATTGACTTGAACGTCGGCCAACCGTGGCGATGTTGATTGGTTAGGTCAAAGTCATTGGTATCGTGGCATATGGTTTGCATCATGCATGTTTTGACTAACATGGGTCAAGTTGTGAAGAACTTGTTCCCGAATTCGTGTTTGCTTGTCTATGGTTGTGCAGGTAGCTTGGTGGTCAACGACGGTCAACGGCGAGGAGGATCGGGACTAGACTTGTTGAGTTGAGGTCCAGAACGATCGACGATGCCGGGTGAGGTCAACGACTCAAGCGTGACGCAAGATGGACAAGGGTGACCTATTGGCAAATCCATGGCGCATGGTGAAGCGGTTTAGGTCAAAAGGTTAAAAACGGCGCTTTGCGAAGCGTGCGTGTGTGACCCGTTTGTTAGTGGGCCTTAACGGGAGCCCAATTGAGTCAAACCCTAGGAGTTCTAGGCCTCCACTATAAATAGGAGGAGGTGGTGGCTGCACCTCTCTCTCTCTCGCTGTTTTTCACCTCTTTTGTTGCTTGCAAAACCCTAATTGGTTTAGGGAGAGTTGAGGTGGAGGCTAGGGCTTTTCATGGTTTGAGGAGAATTTTGTGATCTTGGATTGACCACTGATCCATGATGGCGTGGGTGTAATCCAGCAACGATCTCGTTATCAATCTATGCAAGGTTTGCTTGAGATAAGTCTATTTTCGTTCTTGCTTTCAATTTGGTGATTTTAGGGCTTCCTTTGATCCGCGAGTTTGTGATTGATTCTTTCACGTGGATTAGCTTGCTGTGATATGTGTGAATCTATCTAGCATCATCTTGATCATCAATCTCTCACGAACAAGCATTAGGATCAAGTTTTCGTTCTTGCCCGGTTTTAGACCTTCTGTTAATCAATTGACAATTGCTCAAGATCGTTCCAAGAATTATCATAATATTCAATTGGAATAGGTCCTCAATAGCATAGAGAAGGTGTGTGCAAAGTTTCGTGAAGTTTGGAGTTGAGAATCAAAAGTTAGACCTAATTACAACTTCGTCATCGGTCCGTTTTATCTTTCAGAGCTCGCTTTCCGACCGCCCCACACCGAGAGGTCGACCGATTTACCTTGCAGTTAGACCGCCAAGATATAACAGCCAGACCGACCGACTCTCTCTGTTAGTTTTGATTCTTGCTGATTTTTGTCGCATTGCTTAGGGGTTTAATTGGATTCAATACTAGTCTTCCGCTGTACTGGTATATTGATCTTCATAGCTTCATCATAGCTATTGGAGTGAAATTGTGTTGAATTCATTATTTGGGAAAAAGTGAGCGTGCTCCTATTCACCCCCCCTCTAGTCGCCTTTTCGGTCCAACAAGTGGTATCAGAGCCCGGTTAGTTCAATCTTGATCTTAACCGGTCCACCAACTTTGGCGATGGATAAGTTTTCTACTAAACCGCATATCTTCGATGGGCACGACTATGCCTATTGGAAGAATCGTATGCGCGTCTTTCTTGAGAGCGAGGGACAAGCTATTTGGGATGTTGTTAGAGCCCCGCTGGTTATTCCTGAAATTGCTACACCTGCTTCTGCAATTCTTTTGGCTAACAACAATAAGGCTAAGAATCTTTTATATGGTGCACTTGGTAGACAAGAATATGATAGAATTTGCAATCTTTCAATCACAGCATGAAATTTGGAACACTCTCGAAACATATCATGAGGTTCGTCCCAAATCAAAAGGTGCGCCAAGCAGTTTACAAGCGTGAATACAATAAATTCGAGATGCGTCTGGAGAGAGCATCGATGACATTTTCATCGCTTTAATAAAGTAATTAATCAAATGAAAGTCGTTGATATTGAATATTCTCAATCTGAAAATGCCACCCATCTCTTGGTGCAATCAACACCAAGGAGTGGGAGATGAAGGCTCTTGCTATAGAGGAAAATGTTGATCTTTCAAGTCTTACTTTAGAATTGCTTTATAGTAAACTCAAGACTCATAAAATTAAAAGAGTTGATCATCCCAAGAAAGATAATTTAGCTTTGGTAGCGATCCTCTCAAAAAGGCTTTTGATGACTCTTTTGAATCTTCTTCTGGATTTTCATTTGCTTGTTTATCTGCTATTCATGAAGAGGAGCTTTAAAGTATTCTCAAACAGAGTTAGCTCTTCTAACTAAAAATTCACACGGGCCTACAATAATGTGATAAACAAAAGAGAGGTGGTCCGTGACATGCTATGAATGTGGTGAGCTCAATCATATCCGACAAATTGCCCCAAGTCAAAGGTAAAAGCAATCATAAAGAAGGAAAGCCAGCTTGGAAGAAGCCTCCTTTCAACATATCAAGGTATGAGGCTAATAAGCTTGTGAAGGATGCTCACCAGGTCCTTGCCGCTTTTGAGGATCAATCCTTGAGCGATGTGGATACCGGAGTGAGGAGGACAAGGAGGAGGAGATCCTCAAGGCAAAAGAAAGGGAAGGCCAAAGACTTCACGGCATGTGCTTCATGGTCGACACGGACGACATTGATGATAATGAGGTATCTTTTTCTTATGATGAGCTTTACGCTAAATATGATTCTATAGTTGAGCAATTGCTTAGTCAAGATGAAGCACTAGAATTTGTCATGACAAAAATAAGAAATTAGAGTCAAAAATTAGCAAACCGAAAGTAGAGCTTAAAAATGCTAAGACTCTTGAACTCGATGAATGTTTATCTTGTCATGCTATGCATTCGAAATTATCAAGTTACAATCGCTCATAATATTTCGTACAACAACTTGAGAATGCTAGATCCGAACTAAATGAAATTAAAAGTGCTCCTTGTGAAAAATGTTTAGAATCTAGTAAATTGATTGCTTTTGATGTATTTGATTCTAGCCCTTGCACTTCATGCTTAGAAAAGAACGTGAAATCAAAGATATCTTAGAAGTCGCTAGAGTCAAATATGCTAAGCTTAAGGACGATATTGAAAATACTACTTGTGCTTCATGTTCCACTCTTAAGCTTGAAATTGCTTTGTATAAGGAGAAATCTATGAATAAAACTTGTGATGCTTGTGTTAACTTGAGAAAAGAAAATGCTTACCTTCATGATACATTAGAGAAATTTTCTAAAGGTAAGAAACAATTAAATATGATTCTTGACAAGTCTAAAACTCCTTATAAGAAGCAAGGTTTAGGATTCAATTCTTTTCAAGACAATTCAAACCCAAAAGTCATTCAAGTCTTGGAAAAAGGTTTAATTGAATTCAAAACCCAACCTGCAAAAACATCTTTTAAATCTGCAGGTTTTGCCCAACCTTGTATTAATTCAAATGGTGCTTCTTCTAGTGGTACCAAGTACCATTGCACTTATTGCAAGAAAGGTGGGCATTTGATTGAATTCTCATATGAGGTTGAAAAATGATAGGAAAATTTTTGATAGAATTTCATTCATGCAACCTAGAGCTTCTATGAGACATGGTAACACTGAAAAGAATAACCCTGGATTAGGATTTTTCTCTCATGCAAATCATTATGTTTCTAGATATCTTAATTCTAATGTTTATCAGATCAAGCGGTCGACCACTGGTGGTCACCGGCCCGACTGTTTTGGTCGCCGGCCGACCACCAAAGACAAAGCCGTCGACCGCCCATGGACGCTTTAAGTCTCATGTTAATTTAAACATTGCTCATAATCGAATGTTAGATGAAATCAAGGATAGTACTTCTGGTTTGTATACTCCTTGCAGACGTGTGTCTCAGTACTGGATTCCTAAATCTTGTTTATCTAACCCCAGTATTGAGACACATCGTTCTTTTGTTCCTTGATTTTCGGGACTACCGTGGAAAGGGAAGAACACGTGGTTCGTCGACTCGGTGTTCACGCCACATGACCGAAACTCAAAATGGTTCACCTCTTTCACGCGGCAACAGGTGATGACTTCATCACCTTTGGAGATGATACACAAGGGCTAATTGAGGGAACATGATCAATTAGGGTGAACAACAAATTCATTCTAAAGGATGTCGCTCTTGTGGACAAGCTTAGGTATAATCTCCTTCTGCTTCTCGACTTCTTGATGATGGTTATGAGACTGCTTTTAAGAAAAATGCTTGTCGTGTGCTTGATTCTCTTGGTGAGCTTGTGTTTGGAATCTCTAGGGTTGGTAGAATTTTGAGCCGATTTTTCGAAATATCTTCTTGGATCTCTTAAATGTTTGCTTACATCTTCTTCGATTTACGGCTTTGGCACCGACGTTTGGGGCACATTGGTTTTGATCATCGACACGAGTTAGCAACCTTGATCTCATGAGAGGTTTGCCCAAACTCAAAGTCATCAAGGATGTTTGATATGCGCCACAGTAGGCATGGCAAACAAGTTGCCGCCTCACACCCTTCTCGTGACTATGGTTATGACCGACGGATCGGGACGCTTGCTTCATATGGATCTTGTTGGTCTGCGCTAGAGTCCCATCGATCGGTGGAAAATGGTATATTCTTATCATAGTCGATGATCTTTCTAGATATACTTGGGTGTTCTTTCTTACTTCAAAAGATGAAGCTTTTGGTTATTTTCATGACCTTGTTCTTCGCTTTGGCTTCGAGCTTCTGGTGCTTTGAGAGCGATTCGCAGTGATAATAGCACGGAGTTCAAAATGCTTCTTTGCTTCTTTTGTGCCGAGCGTGGTATTGAGCATCGCTTCTCCTCTCCACACGTCCCTCAACAAAATGGCGTAGTGGAAAGGAAGAATAGGACCTTGGTCGAAATGGCTAGGACGATGCTAGACGAGTATAACACACCGAGGAGATTTTGGGCGAAGCTATTGCTACTTGCTTGCCATATTGCAAATCGTGTCTTTTGAGACCTTCTTTAGGCAAGACTCCTTATGAGCTTCGTTTTGGAAGAAAACCCTCTGCTTCGCATTTTGAGTTTTGGATCAAAATATTTTATTCTTAAGACAGCAACTTAGATAAATTTGAATCAAGAACTTTTGATGGGTTATTTCAGGTTATCCCGCTCATTCGAGGGTTTTCGGTTTTTAATCTCGAGACTAACATTATTCAGAGACTTGTAATGTCACTTTTGATGAGACTAGCCACGAGCTAGATCTATTGCTACTGATGATTTACAGTGACAGAGAGTATTTTTGTGGAGGAAGATGAGGACGGCTAATATCATTTCTTCATCTGCTGCCATCTTGCGCCCATATCGATACAAGAACACGCTACGTCTACTTCACCTTCGATTGAGGCTCTGCTGCATCTTCATCATCAGCATACTGCATGAGGTCGAAGAAACCAGATCTCACCCGGCGCTCCACTTCGCATTCAGAGACAAAGATCCTCCGGAATGTGATAATAGGTAATCTACATGAGCGAGTCACTCGCTCGGTATAATGATCCAAATCTCTACTCTCATTCGGCTTTTGTAGCTTCTTTTGAACCCCGCGATATATCACATGCTTTATCGATTCTAGTTTGGTAAATGCCATGCATGAGGAGTTAGAAAATTTTGAAAGAAACAAAGTTTGGAACCTAGTAGAACCCCTAGTGGTCATAATGTTATAGGAACCCGTTGGGTGTTTAAGAATAAACAAGGTGAGGATGGTTACATTGTTAGAAACAAGGCCGATTGGTAGCTCGTGGTTTCACCAAGTTGAGGGGTTAGATTTTGATGAGACATTTGCTCTGTTGCTAGACTAGAAGCCATTCGCATTCTCGCTTGCATTTGTTTGCATCAAAAGGTTTTAAATTATATCGATGGATGTTAAAAGTGCCTTTTAAATGGTTTCATAGATGAGGAAGTGTATGTTAAGCAACCCCCTGGTTTTGAGGATCCTAAATATCCAAATCGTGTTTTCAAGCTATCTAAAGCATTATATGGTCTTAAACAAGCCCCTAGAGCCTGGTATGATAGACTTAAGACCTTGTTGCTTAAAAATAATTTTGAGATGGGTAAAGTGGATAAAACTCTATTTATTCTTAGGCGTGGAAATGACTTCTTGATTGCTCAAATTTACGTGGATGATATTATTTTTGGTGGTTCCTTTAATGCTCTTGTTTCCAGCTTTTCTGACACTATGTCCAGGGAATTTGAGATGAGTATGATGGGAGAGCTTAATTACTTTTTGGGACTTCAAATCAAGCAATGCAAGGAAGGAACTTCCATCCATCAGACGAAGTACACTAAAGATCTACTCAAACGCTTCAACATGGGTGACTGCAAGCCAATTTCCACTCCCATGGCAACTTCGACTGTTTTGGATCCAGATGAGGAAGGAGAAGTCGTGGATCAACGCGAGTACCGCAGCATGATCGGCTCCCTTCTGTATTTGACGGCCTCGAGACCGGACATTCACTTCATGGTATGCCTTTGTGCAAGATTTCAGGCGTCTCCGAGAACTTCCCATCGCCAAGCCGTTAAGCGCATATTCAGGTATTTACACTCTACCCTCTTATATGGCATTTGGTATTCCTGCTCTTCAGCTTTGTCCATTAGAGGTTTTTCAGATTCTGATTTTGTGGGCTGTCGGTTAGATAGGAAGAGTACCTCGAGCACTGTCACTTCCTAGGCACTTCTCTTGTATCTTGGTCTTCTAGGAAGCGGTCTTACATTGCTCAATCCATCTTTGAAGCGGAGTATGTAGTCACGCTAGTTCTTTGTGCTTGATTTTGTGGATGACGTCCACTTTGAAAGATTATGGGTTAAACTTTGCTAGTGTTCCTCTTTTCTGTGATAACACTTCTGCTATTAATATTGCTAAAAACCCAGTTCAACATTCTAGGACTAAGCACATAGACATTCGCTTTCACTTCCTTAAAGATCATGTTGAAAAAGGTGATATTGTGATGCACTTCGAGAGTCCAAGCTCAATTGGCGGATATTCTTACCAAGCCTTTAGATCAAACCATTTTCCTCCTTAAGAAGCGAGTTAGGGGTAATTTATCCTTATGGGTTGGTTTGAGGGGGAGTTTGATTTTTTTCTTATCTTTCCTTGTTCTTTTGATCTTTTATTGTTCTTTTTCTGAACTTAGTGATCTTTTCGAACTTTTTAGTTTTTAGGCTTTTTATTGCATCTCATTGTATCATATTGCATTCATATGAAAAATCCAACAAGTGGTTACAACAAGTGGTATGAAAAATCCAAAAAGATGCATTGTAATATAAGATTTTCTGCTTATTTTTTTTAAAAAAAATTTGATGAAGCTTTGCCTATTACCCTTTGGAGCTTTTGTATTTCAATTCTTGCTCAATGTCATGTCTAGTTCTTTGACTTGCTAGAATTATCATGCTTTTACATGTGTAGCTAAGTCTTTGTTATATGAGCTAGAACCTTTTAAACAACTCAAACTAAGAAATTGCAATTTGTGGATGTTTTAGCAAGTTGCGCAATTAGTGCTCCTCTTGTGACATTGGCCCTGTCAGAATTGCTTTGTAAGCTCTTTGATCTAAAATTGACCATTACTTGAGCTTTTGTGTTCTTGAGATTCTAAAACTGCTCATGTGAAAAATGAAAATCGAGATTGTCTTATGCTTAAATTGTGCCAAACTATTCTTACGAGACTGCTTGTCAAATGACATGAACTTGGAGATAGTTTGATGAACCAGACGATCTCATGGGGACCGCTTGTCGAAATGACATGAACCTCAAGATTTGTCGCCTTGTAGAAGCTTAGAAAGAGTTTGTGGATGGCTCCTAGTCCAGGATCTTCTTTACTAAGATATACCTTTAATCAACTTTTGGTCGAAGCTTAGGATGAGTTTGTGGATGGCTCCTAGTCCAGGATCTTGTCACTAAGTTAGATCATTAGTCAACTTCAATATTCAATGCAAATGAGAAAAATGTTGACAAATGGGCGTTTACAAAATATTGAGCAAAATGATTCAATACGGGACTTGATTGACTCTTAATGTGGTCTTTGTTAGATTTTTGATCTCACTTTGACATTTTGACATGGCCAATTTCACTTTAGGATCCCTGTTGATGAACTTGCTGAATTTGAAGCGTTGCTTAAATTGATCAAATCTACTGCTTTACTTTTGAGCCTTTGTGCTTAGCTTTAATATATATAGCCACTCCATTGCACTTCATGCATATTCCTCTTTATGCTTTTTTTGTTTCTGCTTCTTCCTTTATTCTATATTTATTATCTCTGGATGAGTGGAAGGTGTGATTCCTTGATGAATCCATTGTCAAAGGGGGAGAAGATGTGTTAAATGAGAAGAGAAGATGTGTTAATAAGAAGATATTTCTTTATTGGGGGAGAAGTTTATACAAAGGGGAGAAACTGAAAATTTGAAAATTGAGGATCATAGTGAGGGGGAGTTCTTGAGTTGCATTCTTATTGTCTTATTGAATATTCTGAACTTGAATTGCATTCTTTTATACTCACAATGATCATAGGTCAATTGAACAATTGTTCTTTCATATGGACCTCATGTGAGAATTTTGACCCTTTTCTGGAAATCAAAGTTTTTATGCTTTCTTTTGCCTTGTCTCACATGCCCCTACTATTCTGATGCCAGCTTGGTCATTTTCATTGCTTTTTCTTGCTTATGGACCAAGTTGTGCCTTTGTGCGAAAACTGCGAGTAAACTCGTTTTCAAACCTCTTACTTACATTTTCTGGATAATTGCCAATGTGTTCATCAAGGGGGAGATTGTGGATTTCATGGGGATATGTTCCAGATCTTAGGATGATGTGACAATTGGCAATGGCGTTTATGGTTTGTCGTTTCACGTGTTTTCGACAAAATTACAGGCTTACTGGACAGGGGCGGTTCGACCGGTCCTTGCACGGCGGTCCGACCGGTCCCAAATCGGTCGGACCGGCCATGTGGGGCGGTCGGACCGACGGTGACCAAAGTGGTTGAAAGATCTAGACCCGCCATTATGAGTTAATGGAGTGTTTTGGTGATTAATGACAAATCCAAATATAAGACTAACTCTTTTATCTAGTATTATCTTTGTGTAGTCTCATTTGGATATAAAGGTGAAACACAACGAGGTATGCAATCGACATCTCAATTTTATATATTGTTGCATTTCTCGGATCCAAAATATAGGATTGAACTCAACCATAAGTCAAGCTTGAATATGTGCATATGAGCTTATTACACATTTGTGTATGCACACATTTAGGGGGAGTTTTATCCTATACTTTGTGGTTTCATTAGTATTGATCCATATTCCATTTTCCACATATACTAAGGATCTTTACGTTGAAACAAAACCTTTGAGTATACAAAACTTGTGTAGTTCGTATATACTCATGTTATGAGTATATAGAACTTGTGTAGTTCTTGTATACTCATGTTAGAGTATATATATAACTTGTGTAGTTTATATACTCAATTGTTCTCTCATTTATCATCATTAAATTTATGAAAATTTAAGTGGTTATCATCAATTACCAAAGAGGGAAAGATTGAGGTATCTTGTCCCACCATTATGAGTTAATGGTATGGTATGGTAATTAATGATGATCACATTGTGGAACTAACATTTTCCATGAGTTGGATATACAGGTTATGTTCCAAGATGATGAAGACTTGGGATGATCATGAGTTGATCATCAAGTCAAGAGCTTGGTGTATATGATGCATCATGAGTTGATGCTTATCAAGAAGAAATGATCATGAGTTGATCATCAAGACAAGAGAAGACCCATCATGTGTTGATGGAGGTCAAGTGAAGGATTGCATCATGTGTTGATGCATGTGAAGACTCGGGATGGAGAAATCATCATGTGTTGATGATGTTCAAGACAAGATCCCGAAGTGAAGAAATCATCATGAGTTGATGAGTGTCAAAGTTAAAGACCCGGACTTGAAGTGTTGATGTGCGTCATCAAGCTTCAAGAAGATGCAAGGCAAAGGTATGACTAGCTAGGGCTAAGGATGTGTTCCTAGTCTTTTACCGGTCTTGGTGTTTGGTTGGAAGACCGGATTGCTAGTATAGGTTTGCCGTACTATTAAGAGGGATCTTGACTAGTAGTTTGAGTTAGTCATGTGTTGATAGCTCATTATATTTGCTCTAGCTCATCTATGCATGGAGCTATTATTTGCGAATGTGTTTTGCAAATAGCCGATGCTCATGCATTCAACCCTTGTAACATGTGACTTAAGTTTGCAAATGCGTTTTGCAAATGGTGTAAGTCCATGTACCTTTTTCCTTGTGGTATGATTCCAAAAGTTGGCAAATGTGTTTTGCAACTTGTTGGGAATCTTGCTTGTGACCCTTGTTGGCATGGCTTGTCAATTAGCAAATGTGTTTTGCAATTGAAGTTGTTGAAAAAGCCATTTCGATTTCTGTCAGGAAAATCGGAAGTTCCGGCTCTTCTGCGCGGAAGTTCCGCACCCCGGACGGTCCGATTTTCCGCGGCTTGATTTTTCCAGAGAGCGGCCGGTTTAGGGACTTAGCCGATTTTCCAAGTGCGGAAGTTCCGGAGTGTTAATAGCGGAACTTCCGATTAATCGGATGCTCCGAAATCCGGCGGTTGGTTTTTTCGAGAGAAGCACCATTTTGGGGACTTAGCCAAAATTCAATGTGCGGTAGTTCCGCTATGTGTTGAGCGGAACTTCAAGAATCGGATCTTCCGATGTTTAGTTGGCGGTAGTTCCGCACTAAAAATCTAACGGCTAGTTTCTCGTCTGACATAGCCGTTGCGGTGCCTTTTCTCTCTCCTGCGGTAGTTCCGGCCTTTGTACGGCGGAACTTCCGATTTCCGATTTTTAGGGGTTTGTCTCCCAACGGCTAGTTTTTGTGTGTGGGCTATATATAGCCACCTTGGCCGTTGGGGAGGTTCTTTGAAGTTGCTAAGAACTATTGTGAACTCTTTGTGAGCCTCTTGAGCTAAGAGCAAACCTCTATTCTCTTTTGTGCATGTGTTGCACTTGGTGAGATTAGAGAGTAAACCCTAAGTGCATGTGTTGCCTTAGGTAGTGGATTGTGTATCCACGTGGCGTTGACACTTGATTAGTTCAAGTGAAAGTTTGGATTTGTTACTCTTGGTGTTTGCCGACACCTAGACGGCGTGGAGCGTCGTGCTCGGTGACCTTCTCAAGAAGCTTGTGAGAAGGCCCGACGGTTGTGAGTGGTTTGGTGCTCGCCATCTCCGAGTGGAGAAAGAGCAACCATAGTTGAGCGAGGTGTTGGTTCGGTTTGGAACCGGTCCAAGTGTTGGACTTACCTCGGAGGTGTGTGCTCATTTGAGGAGCCGGTCCAACGCGGGTTGGGCTTACCTCAACGTGGATTAGGGGAGACCGGCAAGTCTCCGAACACCACGGTAAAACATAATCGTGTCATCTTGTTTTTACTTGTGCTTTACTTTGAGCTATTTACATTCTTGCTTTAATTGCTTATATATCTTGTATGATTGCTCATATTGTATTGTGTTCATATTGTCGGTGCACTTAGTTGAGCCTAGTTGTTTTAGGTTTTAATTGTGCAAAACCAATTCGATATTAGCTTCCGCATTTATATATTGGTTTAGCGCGATAGATTTTTAAAACCGCCTATTCACCCCCCTCTAGTCGGCCACCTCGATCTTACAAGTGGTATCAGAGCTTGGTCTCTCATTTATTAGACTTAACCGTCTAGAGAGTAAAGGATGGCAACTAGAGATTTAGTGCACCTAGGTGAAGCACCTATATTTGATGGCACAAATTATGCTCAATGGAAAATCCGCATGTCTTGTTATTTTAGGGCCATGAGTCCAAAAATATGGCGGATTGTAGATGTAGGCTTTTCTCCTCCATTGGATCTTTTGCTCCAACCATTGAGGAAGAGAAATGCTTACATCTCGACGCTCAAGCTACTAACGCCTTATTTAGTGCTTTGAGCGTAGACCTTTTTGATGCCATATGCAATCTCAAGAACGTTCATGAGATGTGGACATATATTCAAGATCAATATGAATTATCCACTTCAACTAGTGATGATTGCACACAAGAATGGATGTCGGAAGAAGAATGCTCAACTTCAAGCTCCGACAACGAAAATGAGGACTCCTCAACTCCCTCCACATCAACTCAATGCTTCATGGCTAAAGGTAATAATGAGGTAAACGAAAATGAAGAACCCACCTATGATGAGTTGATGGAAATGTTAGAAGACTTAAATGAATATCTTGGCAAGGGAAGTCAAAATTCAAAGTCTTGAAGAAAGAATTTCTTTCTCTCAAGGATTCTTATGAAGAGCTAAAAGAAGCTCATGAGACTCTCCTTCTCAAGGATCTTAATAAGTCCAAGGTGGATATAGGCATTACATGCAAGTTATTAGATGATATGCCATGCGTAGTTCCTACATCTTGCATCTCATCTAAGGCTAATGTATCCACCTCATGTGAGGATTTAATTGATATGCCTTGTTGCTCCAAAATAGATGCTACTATTTCCTCCATATCTTGCAATACTAACATTGTAGAGGAAAACAATGAGCTCAAGGCCCAAGTCAACAAATTGAAGAATGACTTGGAAAGAGGCCTAAAAGGGAAGGCCACTCTTGACGATATATTGAGCAAGCAAAGACGCTTGCAAGATAAGAGTGGAATTGGCTTCACTCCTAAGAAAAAGGAGACAAGCAAGACAAGGCACAATGCAAGGCACACGAAGAATATCAAGTGCCATGGATGCAAAGGAAAGGGCCACTTCGCCTCGGTGTGTCCTAACAAGATGAATGACAAGCAATTGTCATCAAAGAAGAGGCAAACCGGCAAGGAGCAAGTAAAGAAGGTAAAAGATGAATACAAACTTCGAACTTGCTATAATTGCCGGGAAAAGGGACATATGAGTAAGGATTGTCCCAAAGGTATCACTCCTAAGCCCATTATTTATAATGATCAATATTTGCTTAGGAAGGATATTAATGGCAATGTGTTTGCTAGAATAGTTAGTACACATAAAACTGATGCTAGGGCCATTTGGGTGCCCAAATCTATTGTGACTAACATTCGTGGACCCAACCTAGTTTTGGGTACCAAAGCGCTTAAATAATGAATAGGTACTTGGAAAGGCATTGGATGTTTGGCTCATATGAAGAGGTGGACGGATCACCATATGCAAATTGGAGCCAAGCCTAAGGATAATCATGTCAGTATCATAAGCCAATGCCATTTCGGTAACAAGTACTTACATTGAAGTATCTAGCCCCTTATGCCCTGTGTAGGTTGCATTTCATGAAAATTATTTTAAAAGGGGTGTTCTTGCTCTATGTTCATAATGTTCATTATTAATCTCTTGAGCAAGATGGTTGTGGCACATTAAGGGGGAGTGCTAAATCATAGCCATGTATATCACATCCCTAAATGTGCCCAAATAAATTAAGTGCTAGTATTGTGTTTCAAAATGAGCCTTTTAGCCAAAAGTCAAAATTTCATAATTATTAGTAATTCTTTGAAAAACTAGTTGCAAAAGGTGTACAAATGCTTTTCAAAGATTTACCAAAGGTTTTGGCTTTAGAAAAATCTATTTTAAGTGAAAATGAGTTTATGTCCAAAAGCTTACATTATAGCATCTTGTTTTTGACCAAAACTAGATCTTTGTGTAAAATCTATTATAAAAGGAATTTGAAAATCTTGACAAAAGAAAAATCCTAGAGTTGGTTATTCTAAACAATTTTGGTATTCAAAGAATTTCCAAAAGACCAACCTAGAAAAGTTATTTGATTTTGAAATTGGTCCAAAATCCTACTTTGACCTAAGTGGTCACTTTCTAGCACTTAAGTGAGTTTTCCATATGAACCAAAATTATTCATATGAAAAGGTTCAAAATGGTATTTATGACTCATACACAAAATTGGATGCTTTAAAATCAACAAAATGTTTTCTTTGAGTTGTTTTGATTAATTTCATGAAAATGAGGCTTCATTTGCAAAATCAAAGCTAAATTCATAAAAATTATTTTCTTGGATAGACATTAGTCTTTTTAATGTACAATGATCCTGAATGATATTTATTTGAGTGCAAAACTAGGATCATTTGCATAAAAATCAAATTCAAGATCTTTCTGAAGTGTCGGAAAATCGGAACTTCCGCCTTCTAGGTGCGGAACTTCCGTTTTCCGGAACTTCCGTTGATTCTTGGAGCTTCCGTTTCGGCTCTCTTCCGGCGTCGGGAAAATCAGAGCTTCGGTACTCCAGTGCGGAACTTCAGTAGTCCGAACTTCCGCCTTTGAAATCTGGAACTTCCGCTTCCGTAGTGAGAGACTTTATTGCACCTGCGGTTCCTCCGTTTATCTCTCTCCACTCGGTATGCATCTCTTCTCTCCCGAACCCTCTCTTCTCCAAATACTCCACCAAACTCTTTGATCCCTCTTGGTTTTTCTTCAAATCTCAACCGACAAATTGCTTCTCCAGGTTCAATCACTCCATTCCTCAAGGTATTTCCAATCCCTTTGGATCTATGCCTCTCATGAACCCTAGGTTTGAGTTTTGGGGAAAATGAAATGTGGATGAAATCATGGTAGATTCTTGGGCAAACTAGTTTATTCAAGATTGTATGATGTTTATGCATCGATTCCATGGACTCAATCCATCAAAATACTGAAAAATCAAAATTTATCATTGCCCTAGAGTCGATCCGGAAAATCGGAACTTCATTTGTTGAGGCGCGGAACTTCCGCATGCGGTAGTTCCGGCGTTCAACTTGCATGAGCTTCCGATTGTCCCGACAGTAACTCGAGAATTTCATCTTCTTTTGATTCAATCTTTGACACTTCATCCATTGTTGTTCTTGAAGATGCCAAGGATGAAGATGGCGTCCCGGCACTATTCAGATCTTTGGCGCATCTTCTTCAAGAAATGAGGAAGAATCGAAAATTCGTAAGAAAGTGCATCGGAGAAGAATCAATATGAATCGATGAGGAACTAGGAGAACCGGAAGAGATGGAAATTGATCTTAAGGGACTCACAGCAGACGACTACACTATTCTTGGGATAAGGATCAATATTCACTTCCGTGAAATTGCGGCGACCCTCGTTTTCATACCAAGTTTCAAAGACAAGTCTATGATCTCTTTTATGGACCATCCAAACCATTTGTTGATCACAAGTATATCAATTGGTCCTATCTCAACGGACTTGACAGATATGAGGGTACATCTGAGCTCTTCGTGAGCCGGATTCATAACTTTGTGGCAATAAAATGCAATTATAGTGATGAGATCATCAAGCGGTTTTATGCCACAAGATGCATTCCTCCATTTTTCTCACTCTCTGGATGACAGAGGCGTGAGGTATTCTTGCACAAAGCGCTTTTGAACATGCATTGAATATCGAATCAAGCGAATATGAGAAAATCTATGATGGAACAGATTCTCCCTCATGCTGCTGGTGAATTTTATGACACCACTGAAAGATTTGTCCTGGTAAGATCACAGGACTTCTTCCTATTCCCGCTTGGTAAATAGGATCATTAACCATACCATGTTACCAAAGAGTGGGAATTATGATGCTATTAGAGGACATGTTTGGAATATATTGGAATGCATCATGCATGGAAGAAAGTTTGATGTTGTGGATGTTATTATAAGGGAGATAGCGAGAACAAAGAATGATCGAGTCAAGCGGATAAACTTTGCACCTTACATTATGGCTTTGATCGTTAAACAAACTGGATATAATGGAGCTTTACCTTGACACATAAAGCCTATAAACCAAGAGAAGGTCCTCCAATCCTCGCCAATCTTAGGCGTGCTCCAGTGAGAAGTACACAGTCCGCACCTCCTGCTGCTTCTTCTTTGCTCCTCCACAAGGTATAGCCACTATGGATCGATTTATGCCACCTTGTTGGAGATGAGGGCATCCCGTGATACCTTCCAGAGGCGACCACTTCTAGGCTGGATGCGTTTGAGGCAGCCACCTTTGCGGATTGGATGCTTTCCAGAGGCGACCACTTCGAGCTCGACGCCCACTCGGCCCGGCCTTGACGCGCTTTCACCAGATTGCCGAACAGCTTTCCTCCACTGTTCATTTTGACGGCGTCGCTTCGCTCTCCTCTGGCGGTCCTCCTGCTGCTCCTCCAGTCGATCATCCTCAAGACCCTCCTGCTGAGCAGTAGCCGCTTGTTCTATTTAGGTCATTAGACCTTGTATGCAAAAATTGTAATATCTTATGACTACCTGGTTGTATGACTCTTATTGTGGCTATGCTATCTTTTGGTACTCTGTGAGAACATGTTTTTATGTCATAATTTATGGTTGCATGAGATGTGGATGAGATGTGATTATGAATGAATATATTTGTGGATGATTATATCTTCTTGTCTCCTGTCGTGGATGTCCTTATTTACAAAAGAAATTCAGTTCAATTTTTATAAAAATCTCTCTCAAGCATTGTTCTTTATGTTCATCTCAACATAGTTTGTGAAAATTGTTAAAATGAGAGATTATCTATATTTCTTTTCAAAATGGGGAGGTTAGTTGAATATGTTTCAACTATCATTTCAAGTGGTTCTCAATGTTTTGATTTGCTTTGGGGAGAATGTTATGATCAATAGGTTTATAACCTATCCTTGTTTCTCCTCTCACATCTTGAGAACAAAATTCCACCTTGGTCATATAAGTTCAATTTATACTTTTGTGACCAACCTCATTTTTTTTGCAAGTGGTATCATTTGCAAATACTCCTTTTGGCTAAGATTTGTCTTGTGTTTTTGGGTGATTTATGCCAAAAGGGGAGAATGTTTTTATCAATATTGTTCATTTGGATGTTTGATTTGTTTAGACATACCAAAAGAGGGAAAATGCATGCTTTAGATGTGTAAGGGGGAGAATGTGTTCACATGCATTTTGTTTAATGCTTTATGTTTCACCTCATATGATGCATAGACATAATGCATTTTGTTTAATGCTTTATGTTTCACCCCATATGATGCATAGACATAGTTCATTAGTTTAAATTCTTATCTTATGTCTATGAATATCCAAATGTTGTTATTGATAATGGATTTGTCATCAATCACCAAAAAGGGGGAGATTGAAAGATCTAGACCCGCCATTATGAGTTAATGGAGTGTTTTGGTGATTAATGACAAATCCAAATATGAGACTAACTCTTTTATCTAGTATTATCTTTGTGTAGTCTCATTTGGATATAAAGGTGAAACACAACGAGGTATGCAATCGACATCTCAATTTTATATATTGTTGCATTTCTCGGATCCAAAATATAGGATTGAACTCAACCATAAGTCAAGCTTGAATATGTGCATATGAGCTTATTACACATTTGTGTATGCACACATTTAGGGGGAGTTTTATCCTATACTTTGTGGTTTCATTAGTATTGATCCATATTCCATTTTCCACATATACTAAGGATCTTTACGTTGAAACAAAACCTTTGAGTATACAAAACTTGTGTAGTTCGTATATACTCATGTTATGAGTATATAGAACTTGTGTAGTTCTTGTATACTCATGTTAGAGTATATATATAACTTGTGTAGTTTATATACTCAATTGTTCTCTCATTTATCATCATTAAATTTATGAAAATTTAAGTGGTTATCATCAATTACCAAAGAGGGAAAGATTGAGGTATCTTGTCCCACCATTATGAGTTAATGGTATGGTATGGTAATTAATGATGATCACATTGTGGAACTAACATTTTCCATGAGTTGGATATACAGGTTATGTTCCAGGATGATGAAGACTTGGGATGATCATGAGTTGATCATCAAGTCAAGAGCTTGGTGTATATGATGCATCATGAGTTGATGCTTATCAAGAAGAAATGATCATGAGTTGATCATCAAGACAAGAGAAGACCCATCATGTGTTGATGGAGGTCAAGTGAAGGATTGCATCATGTGTTGATGCATGTGAAGACTCGGGATGGAGAAATCATCATGTGTTGATGATGTTCAAGACAAGATCCCGGTGAAGAAATCATCATGAGTTGATGAGTGTCAAAGTTAAAGACCCGGACTTGAAGTGTTGATGTGCGTCATCAAGCTTCAAGAAGATGCAAGGCAAAGGTATGACTAGCTAGGGCTAAGGATGTGTTCCTAGTCTTTTACCGGTCTTGGTGTTTGGTTGGAAGACCGGATTGCTAGTATAGGTTTGCCGTACTATTAAGAGGGATCTTGACTAGTAGTTTGAGTTAGTCATGTGTTGATAGCTCATTATATTTGCTCTAGCTCATCTATGCATGGAGCTATTATTTGCGAATGTGTTTTGCAAATAGCCGATGCTCATGCATTCAACCCTTGTAACATGTGACTTAAGTTTGCAAATGCGTTTTGCAAATGGTGTAAGTCCATGTACCTTTTTCCTTGTGGTATGATTCCAAAAGTTGGCAAATGTGTTTTGCAACTTGTTGGGAATCTTGCTTGTGACCCTTGTTGGCATGGCTTGTCAATTAGCAAATGTGTTTTGCAATTGAAGTTGTTGAAAAAGCCATTTCTGATTTCTGTCAGGAAAATCGGAAGTTCCGGGCTCTTACCGGCGGAAGTTCCGCACCCCGGACGGTCCGATTTTCCGCGGCTTGATTTTTCCAGAGAGCGGCCGGTTTAGGGACTTAGCCGATTTTCCAAGTGCGGAAGTTCCGAGTGTTAATAGCGGAACTTCCGATTAATCGGATGCTCGAAATCCGGCGGTTGGTTTTCGAGAAGCACCATTTTGGGGACTTAGCCAAAATTCAATGTGCGGTAGTTCCGCTATGTGTTGAGCGGAACTTCCAAGAATCGGATCTTCCGATGTTTAGTTGGCGGTAGTTCCGCTAAAAATCTAACGGCTAGTTTCTCGTCGACATAGCCGTTGCGGTGCCTTTTCTCTCTCTGCGGTAGTTCCGCCTTTGTACGGCGGAACTTCCGATTTCCACGATTTTCAGGGGTTTGTCTCCCAACGGCTAGTTTTTGTGTGTGGGCTATATATAGCCACCTTGGCGGTTGGGGAGGTTCTTTGAAGTTGCTAAGAACTATTGTGAACTCTTTGTGAGCCTCTTGAGCTAAGAGCAAACCTCTATTCTCTTTTGTGCATGTGTTGCACTTGGTGAGATTAGAGAGTAAACCCTAAGTGCATGTGTTGCCTTAGGTAGTGGATTGTGTATCCACGTGGCGTTGACACTTGATTAGTTCAAGTGAAAGTTTGGATTTGTTACTCTTGGTGTTTGCCGACACCTAGGCGGCGTGGAGGCGTCGTGCTCGGTGACCTTCTCAAGAAGCTTGTGAGAAGGCCCGACGGTTGTGAGTGGTTTGGTGCTCGCCATCTCCGGAGTGGAGAAAGAGCAACCATAGTTGAGCGAGTGTTGGTTGGTTTGGAACCGGTCCAAGTGTTGGACTTACCTCGGAGTGTGTGCTCATTTGAGGAGCCGGTCCAACGCGGGTTGGGCTTACCTCAACGTGGATTAGGGAGACCGGCAAGTCTCCGACCACCACGGTAAAACATAATCGTGTCATCTTGTTTTACTTGTGCTTTACTTTGAGCTATTTACATTCTTGCTTTAATTGCTTATATATCTTGTATGATTGCTCATATTGTATTGTGTTCATATTGTCGGTGCACTTAGTTGAGCCTAGTTGTTTTAGGTTTTAATTGTGCAAAACCAATTCGATATTAGCTTCGCATTTATATATTGGTTTAGCGCGATAGATTTTAAAACCGCCTATTCACCCCCTCTAGTCGGCCACCTCGATCTTACTGATGGTCAAAACGATTTGGGCCAAAAATAGGTGTTGTAGGCAAGTGAGGGGATCCCAATGCACTTGGTCTCATGATTTTGGAGTCTCGATAAAAAGTTCTATTGGTTTAAAGTTTCGGAAGGTTTGAAATTTGAGGGTTGAAATTGGCTAAATCCCAAGGCGGTCCGACCGCTCACGAGGAGCGGTCCGACCGCCAAAGGCGGTCCGACCGCTCACTGGAGCGGTCGGACCGTATTGACTTGAACGTCGGCCAACCGTGGCGATGTTGATTGGTTAGGTCAAAGTCATTGGTATCGTGGCATATGGTTTGCATCATGCATGTTTTGACTAACATGGGTCAAGTTGTGAAGAACTTGTTCCCGAATTCGTGTTTGCTTGTCTATGGTTGTGCAGGTAGCTTGGTGGTCAACGACGGTCAACGGCGAGGAGGATCGGGACTAGACTTGTTGAGTTGAGGTCGAGCGATCGGCGATGCGGGTGAGTCAACGACTCAAGCGTGACGCAAGATGGACAAGGGTGACCTATTGGCAAATCCATGACGCATGGTGAAGCGGTTTAGGTCAAAATGTTAAAAACGGCGCTTTGCGAAGCGTGCGTGTGTGACCCGTTTGTTAGTGGGCCTTAACGGGAGCCCAATTGAGTCAAACCCTAGGAGTTGTAGGCCTCCACTATAAATAGGAGGAGGTGGTGGCTGCACCTCTCTCTCTCTCGCTGTTTTTCACCTCTTTTGTTGCTTGCAAAACCCTAATTGGTTTAGGGAGAGTTGAGGTGGAGGCTAGGGCTTTTCATGGTTTGAGGAGAATTTCGTGATCTTGGATTGACCACTGATCCATGATGGCGTGGGTGTAATCCAGCAACGATCTCGTTATCAATCTATGCAAGGTTTGCTTGAGATAAGTCTCTTT
The DNA here is from genome assembly GCA_036346395.1 of Hsuehochloa calcarea. NCBI lineage: Eukaryota > Viridiplantae > Streptophyta > Magnoliopsida > Poales > Poaceae > Hsuehochloa > Hsuehochloa calcarea. Next base: position 48,762,401 of record CM070593.1, on the reverse strand, counting down.
TCGTTCTTGCTTTCAATTTGGTGATTTTAGGGCTTCCTTTGATCCGCGAGTTTGTGATTGATTCTTTCACGTGGATTATCTTGCTGTGATATGTGTGAATCTATCTAGCATCATCTTGATCATCAATCTCTCACGAACAAGCATTAGGATCAAGTTTTCGTTCTTGCCCGGTTTTAGACCTTCTGTTAATCAATTGACAATTGCTCAAGATCGTTCCAAGAATTATCATAATTTCGATTGGAATAGGTCCTCAATAGCATAGAGAAGGTGTGTGCAAAGTTTCGTGAAGTTTGGAGTTGACAATCAAAAGTTAGACCTAATTACAACCGTCATCGAATTTTTTTTTCGCTCAGAGCCAGCTGCCGTCCGACCGCCCCACACCGAGGTCGATCGATTTGGTACCGGTCGGACCGCCAATATAACAATGATCGAGCCGGCCGATCTGTTAGTTTTGATTCTTGCTGATTTTTGTCGCATTGCTTAGGGGTTTAATTGGATTCAATACTAGTCTTCCGCTATACTGGTATATTGATCTTCATAGCTTCATCATAGCTATTGGAGTGAAATTATGTTGAATTCATTATTTGGAAAAAAGTGAGCGTGCTCCTATTCACCACCCCCCTCTAGTCGCCTTTACGGTCCAACAGTTTTAAGCATGAAAATATTTTAAAAGTTTCAAGTTGCAGTGAGTTTCACATATTTCTAGAAGTTTTCAAAAGATTTCAATAAAGTTTCAAGCCCAAGTTCAGGATAAAAGAGTTTCAAGCAGTCTCGTGAAAACATTTTAAAAGTTCCAAGTTTCAGTGAGTTTCATGTATTTTTAGAAGTTTTCATAATATTCAAAGAAAGTTTCAAGCCTAAGTTTCAACAAGTTTCATATTTAGTTAAGTTTCGTGTTTTGTTCTTCCCTATATCTGTAACTTGGTTATATGCAAAAGGTTTCATGAAGTTTTAAGAAGTCTCGTGAAAATATTTTAAAAGTTTCATGTTTCAGTGAGTTTCGCGTATTTCTGAAAAAATTAAAAGACTCCAAGATAGTTTCAAGCCTAGGTTCAGATTTTGGAACGCAGGTTCCAACAAGTTTCAAGAAATCTTGGGAAAAGATTTTAAAAGTTTCAGGTTTCATACCAAACAAAAAGTTTTATGACGTTTCAAAAAATGATTTTGTTCGACCGAAATGACGACTAGAGTGGGGGTGAATAGGAGCACGATCTCTTTTTCACCAAGATTAGATTCAACACGATTTTCACTTAAATAACTATGAGAGTTATGAAGATCAATGTACAAACAAAGCGGAAGATTTATATTAAATCCAATCAAAACCACAAAGCAAAACAACTAAAAACACATAAACTCAACTTGCAACGGTCTGACCTCTTAAGTTGGCGGGTTGATTTTAACATGGGGCGGTCTGACCTCCAGCCCGATGAGCAGTAAAATCAGCTCGAAAACGAAATCACAAATATGTCTAACTTTTGATGCACAACTCCAAACTTCACGAAACTTGGAACATACCTTCTCTAGGATGTTAGAAACCTATTCCAATAAAAGATCGTGAAAATCTTTGCCAAAACTCTAACATATTTTCGTTTGAGTAAAGGTTGCTTCAAAACCGAGTCAAAATCGAAAATATGATACAAAACTTGCTCGTGGGTTTATAGATGATCAAGATGACCCTAGATGAGTTCCCACATGTCACAGCAAGTAAGATCCAGGCCAGAAACCAAAAGAAAACCGAAGGATCAAAGAAAGCCCCAAAATCATAAAATAGAGAGCAAGAACAAGAAGAAGGCTATCTTGAGGAATCTTGCTTGGATTGATTTGAGATAGATGTTGGTTTACAGCCACTCCATCATGGATGACGAATACTCAACACTTGAGCACACAATCAATCCAATCTTTAGAAACTTAACCTCTCCACTATTCTACCTAAACACAAAAGCTAGGGTTTCAACAAAAAAACACAAGATGTTCGAAGATTCACAACCAGCACCCCTCCCCTATTTATAATGGAGGCTAGCTTCTAGAAGGTATTCCCTAATGGGCACCCGTTAAGCCCACACACAAACGGGTTTCACTCACACACACATTTCAAAGCGCCGTCTTCATCTTCTCTTGACCTAAACCACTTCTCCTTGTGCCGTCTTGCACCGCAGTTTAGCCAAAAGCAATCAAGACGGTATCTTGATGAAATTACCAAAATACCTCTTCTCGATCCTTCTCCAAAAACCGAGTCCAATCTTCATGAAGCAATCCCATGCTCCGCCACGTGTAGGTTGATCAACGGCTCTCTTCATGTCGGCAAGCCTCTCCCATCCGGCTCCCACCGAAATCACCATGGCACTTGCACCGACCCCGTGCCACTTGATACAATCTGTCGCACCAAACTCCCCGTTCGGTCATCCTTGTTCATTTTATGTCATGCTTGAGTCCACTGACTTCACCCAGTATTCTCGATCGTTCTGAACCTCAACTCTCCAAGCCTAGTCCCGATCATCCTCGCCGTTGACCGTCGTTGACCTCCCAGCGTCCTGCACAACAACAGACAAAGAAATCGATTCCGAGAACAAGTTCTTCACAACTTGACCCGCGTTAGTCAAAACATGCATCATGCAATACATATGCACTCTGTGGATATCGTGAGGATATGTGCACGATCTCAGGATGATGAGTCAATTGGCAATGGCATTGTTGGTTTGCAAAATCTTGCATTTTCGGGTTTGCTCCAAGGCTGTCAGACCACAAAGTGATCGATCGGTGGTGTGGTGATCGGACCGCCGTGGAGAGGTCGACCGACTGACCTAAAAGTGATTTTTGAGTGAGCCAAAAATAGGTTGTGTAAGCGGTGAGGAGTCTCCGGATGTGGTCACATCATTTTGGAGCTCCAGTCAAAAGTTCTATTCAGTTGAAATTTCCAGAAGGTTTCGGATTTTCGAGCTGAAAATTTGGCTAAGTCTTTTCGGGCAGTCCGACCGCCGTTGTGGGATCGATCCGACCGGCCTGGAATCGGTCAGATCGGCCGTATGGGGCGGTCAGACCGCCGATGACTTGAAGCTTGGCCTTGTTGGCATTGTTGTGTATTGATTGTGTTTATCGTATGAACTTCAATGCTTTATTGTTGCATATTACATTGCGGAACTAACGTGGGTCAAGTTGTGAAGAACTTGTTCCCGGAAGCGATTTGTTTGTCTATTCTTTGTCGGTGGCTTGCGAGTCAACGATGTCAGCGGTCGGTGGATCGGGACTACGCTTGGAGAGCCGAGGTCGAGCGATCATGGATGCCGGTAAGGCGTGTGACTCAAGCATGGTGCGGGATGGGCAAGATGGATCGAGCGGGTAGTTCGATGCAGTTGGTTGGATCAGCGGTGAAGTCGGTGCAAGTCTGCGGGAGGTTCGATGGGATTCGGACAGAGAGACTTGGCGACGTGATGAGAGCCACGATCAACCTACACGTGGTGAAGCGTGCGATTGCTTCAATAGTTATGTGTGTGGGTCCCATGTGAGTGGGTCCCAAAGTGAAACCCTGGGCTTCTCATATAAATAGAAAGGGGGGAGATGTAAAACCCCCAAGCATTCATTTGGCCCCCCTTCTTCACTTTCTAGGGTTTGGAGGAGAGGAGAGGAGAAGCTAGGGTTTGGAGAGATTGTGAGTGTGCTCCTTGTTGAGCTCTTGTCCTCCTTGTTGGAGTGGCTTTGTAAGCATCTTGTGAGATCAATCAATCTTCTGATGCTTGCTTGAGAGTTCATTTGTCTCCCTTTGTGTTCTTCTCTCTTTTGGATGAATTTGGTGCTTCCTTGATTCAAGTGGTTAAGGTTGGTCTCTTGACCTATTTTCTCTTGCTTTGTTGTGTGGGAATACTCCTAGAATCATCTAGACCATCAACCCCCACAAGCAAGTCTTGAATCAAAGTTTTTCATATTTCTAGGGTTTGTGCACTTCTTCGGTAAAACCTTGAGAGATCGTTTCTACGAAGTGGATCTGAAGGATCGTTGCTAGAAATAGGTCTCTAATATCCTTAGGGAGGTGTGCTCGAAATTTGGTCAAGTTTCATTGGTTGAATCAAAAATTGGATCAAATTTCGTTTTGGATTTGGGCTTAGTTTTTCGGTTCTGGACTAAATCGGTCTGACCGGTTTTGTAACGGTGGTCCGACCGCCGCTTTCGATCCGCTTCGATCTTTGCCGGTCGAACCGATATCCACCGTCCGACCGCGATTAATAGCCGATCCGACCGCTCGTTGAGCGTCGGTCCGACCGCTTTATCTCGGTGGTCTAACCGCCAGATACCATCGAGCAGTGAGTTCATTTCTCCACTTTTGTGTCGTGTGGTTGAGCGGGGTTATCGAATTAAGCACAAGGCTTCCACTGTGCGCTTACTGATCTTCTTAGCTTTCATAGCTAAAAGAGTAAAGTTCGTGTTGAATTTGATTAAGGCGAGAAAGTTGAGAAAGCGCCTATTCACCCCCCCTAGTCGCCTTTACGGTCCTACAAGTGGTATCAGAGCCGGTTAGCTCTTCTCATAGATCTTAACCGGTCTTTGGAGCCATGGCGACTGACAAGTACTCAACCAAGCCACATATTTTTGATGGAGTTGACTTTGCATATTGGAAGGCTCGTATACAAGCTTACATCGAGGCTCAAGGGCACGCTATTTGGCTTAAGGTAAAAAACTCTTATGTCGTGCCAGCCGATGACGATATGATCACTCCAGATGTGGAGGCCAACAGCAAGGCTCGGAATTATTTGATCCAAGGCCTTAGTCGATCTGAGTTTGAGCGTGTTGCTCACTTGCGGTCTGCTCATGAGATCTGGCGGACTCTTTGTGACTATCACGAGGGGTCCACTGCGATCAAGGAAGTGAGACAGAACCAGCTGAAGAAAGTATACTCTAAGATCGAACAAAGGCCTGGGGAGTCTTTAAACGAGCTGTGGGGAAGATTTTCTAAGATCCTTCATGATCTCCGCGCTGTTGACTTGGTCTTTTCTGAGTCTGAAAATGCACGCCAGCTTTTGGGTGCTCTTGATGTGAAGGTCTGAGGAATGAAGATCACTTCCATCAATGACAACACTGTCATGAGTGAGCTTACCATGGATAAGCTATACTCGAGGTTGAAGACGCATGAGATTGATTTTATCTCGCGTCTCCCCAAGACAGAGTTGATGGCATTAGTGGTCGACAAATCCAAGGGTTGTTCTTCTGATTCTCTCGATTATAGCTCATCTGGTTTTTCATTATCTGTGTTGCATTCTTTGAGCGATGAGCAACTTGAAAAACTACCCGAGGATGACTTAGCCCTCCTATCCACCAAATTCACGAGAGCGTACAACAAGGTGAGGAATAGGAGGAGAAGTGGACCTATCACGTGCTTCGAATGTGGTAAGCCAAACCACATTCGCTCCAGGTGCCCCAAGCTAAAGGGCAAGGAGGAGGAGACACGAAGACATCCCCAGGAGAGGGATGCAAAACCCAAGAAGACAAACTATCGCAAGTTTGTCAGCCGGGTTCTTGCCGCTCTAGAGAATGTAAATACGAGCGATGTGGACTCGGAAACGGAGGACGACGAGAGTGACTCCCGTGGCAAGAAGAAGGCTCATGACTTCACTAGCATGTGTTTCATGGCCAAGAACAGCCACGACAGCGACTCCTCCAACAATGAGGATCCTTTTAGTGATCCTGATGAGGTATGCCCTTCAATTGCTGACATGAAAAGGGCTTTGGTGCTTGCTGAACAGAAATTGCATAAGCAAGTAAAAATGATTAAGAAGCAGGACATTATGATTGATAATTTGAACCTAGAAGTTGTTAGGCTTAAATCTATTAATCCTGATGATATTTGTGATTCCTGCACTAGCTTGCTTAAAGATTTGACAAGCTTGAAATCTGCTAATTCCTCTGTTGCTAATCAACTAAAAGATGCTCTTGATGAACTAGAATATCTCAAGTCTAGTTCTGTTTGCTCAGATGCCATTTCTCTTGATGTGACTGCCATGGAAGCTATTCCTTTAACTTGTTCTAACTGTGCTTTACTTGAATTAAAATTGGATAGCGCCTTGAAGGAATTGCAAAAATTTGATGCTAGTCACACATGCTCTCATTGTAAGAATAATAGGATTAAGATGCAAGAGATGACTGAAATGGTTGTTTACTCTAGAGCTGCCTCTTGTGAAAATTGTCCCAAGCTTACAATTGAGATTGAAACTTTAAACAAGACTCTTGAAGAAAAGGCTAAAATTTCAAACGAATAGAACTTTTGACTCGAAGCTCTTATGAGACCAAGTATAGGAGAATCCCCTCTCTTATCTATACCCTCTATGTTTGGCCCAACTCCAAACTCAAAGTTACAAAATGGCCGATCAGACCGCCGCCCATGGCCAGTCGGACCGCTAGCCTCTTGGCCCAAGGCTGCCGATCCTAACCGCCAGTGGTGGTCGGTCAGACCGCCAGTGTTAGCCGATCTGACCGCCACACAGGCCGGTCAGACCGTCGCCCTTGCCGGTCTGACCGCTAGCGACCCGACACCACTTGAACTTTGCCGAAAACACGTGATTCGATAAACCTTCAATGACATTGCCAATTGTAACATTATCCTAAGATCATGAGCATATCCCCATGATATCCATATTTTTAAAAATTTGAAATATGAAAATTGGTCTTTCAATGAGTCTCAGGTTCCGTGTTTCAAATCTGAAACTTGGTATGTCAACGTGTTTCACGCCTGAAAACTTGATGTTTCACAAAGTTTCAAAAACAAATTTCCATTTCCATTTTTTTTGAAGGGGAACTACTAGCCCACAATGCATTCCAAGGATATAGTAAGTTTTGGTAAAGTTTCATATTTCACTTAGGTTTTAGAGAGTTACACCATATTTCGTAGAATTTTGGTGTGTTTCAGATAGTTTAAACAATTAAAATTCAAGTTTTAGAAAAGTTTGAAATGGGTTTTGTCGGTGTATAAGAACCGATCTTACGTAAAGATTATTTGATTCGGGGGGTCTCCTAGAGGTGAAATCACGCAGAGTGGTTGACACGGGATGTTTAGACAGGTTCAGGCCTTCTCCGGAGAGAATAATAACCCTAATCCTGTGTGTGTATGGCATTCTTGATGATCAAGTCAGAAGCTAAGACTATTACAGAGAATAGTACTTGTATTTCTCCTTGACTCGCTCTAACTTTCTGTCTCTCCCCCTCGTCTCCCTGATTGATGCCTTTATATAGTCGTGAAGGAGTAGCCGTTTTGTCCTGCAGAAGAGGCGCCTTAATGGAGCCAGTAATGGGCGCATGATGGCAGTAATTACCGCGCATTGGCTTCTCCGCCCGTCTGGCGATTATCATTCAGAGGTAATGGGGTATTTAAGCACTATTACTACGCGGAATAATAGTGCGTGTAGACCGTTCGGATTCCTTAATCAATTGGACCCACTTGCCTGTAGGTTTGATTATAAGGTGGTCGTGGTTTACCTGGTCGTAGGAGGACTTACGACCAGGTGGTAGTCGTAGAAGGTCTTACGACTATATAGTGGTCGTAGAAGGACTTACGACCATGTAATGGTCGTAGAAAGACTTACGACCAGGTAGTAGTCGTAGTAAGACTTACGACTATGGGGGTGATTGTAGAAGATCTTACAATCACTTGGTAGGCCTCTCCCTTATAAAAATAAGGGATACTTCTGGAGACTATGTGACATCATATTTACCCATAATAAGAATTATAGACAAAAGATAAAATGAGGATTATTAGATCCTCGTCAGGTTTCAAAAACAAATTTTAAGTTTCAGAGAGTTTCACCAAAAGTTAGAAAATTCAAGCAAGTTTCGAGAGAAATTCACCAAAGTTTCACAACAGACACAAACAAGTTTCACAACAAAAACGGATTAGTTTCAATGAAGTTTCACAAAAAAAACAGCAAAAATGCCTAAAAATTCGGAGAGACTGCTAACATCTTGTCAGCTTCTACGGGAAGCTGTCCGAGGCATCGGGAGCTCAGCCACGGCGAGGACATCAGCGGCTGCGCGGTGGTGAGCACCCGCATTACCGCCACGGCGCTCGCCTTCCTATGCACGGCCAAGCTAGCCCATGGGCATCTCGTCGCTTCTACTCCCCGCCGCCCCTCTCACCTTCACATCGTGCCCATGCATACCATCACCATCGTCGAGCAACTAAATTGGGTAAGAAAACCAAAGGGATGTGAACAATGGTAAAATCATGATGCGAATTAGGCCTATCAGCTTCTTGATTCGCTGTTGACCTTGCCTAATCGACTCTTCGTTGTTGAATTTTGGGAGGAAATAGAGATTGGAGAGAAAGAGAGCGCAACATCTTTGACTGGTAAAGTTGGAAAGAGATGAGTCCACTTGCCTCCTACGTGGAGAGGATCAAAAGTATCGATTCAAAAAAAAATACCGGTATGATACTCAAAAGTTCAACACAGCAGAAGCGGTCTCCTAAGATACACAGATGAATCCGAGCTATATATGGGCACAAAATTGTGGCCGTCGTCCCCCTCTGTAGGTCGACGATACTGTTGGATTAATTGGGTTTGGACCATTTTAATTTAGCAATTAATCAAATGAAATTCCTAGGCCCACATGGAAAAATTGATTAGTCCCATATGGAGAATTGAATGGGAGTTACACCACTTTAAAAGGTGGAATATGGTAACCCCCTTGTGCAATTGGAGAGAGCACAGACATGCAAGGCTGCTCACGCTTCGCCACCCGCCATGTGTGTGTGTGGCGTGCGTGCGTGCGTGTGCGCGTCGCCTTGAGCGTGTCGAGTGCGGCGCGTTTTTCTTTATCTATTCGAAAATTGAAACGCATCGACTCGCGATAAATATCATTAACGAATAGTGGCGATAGAATTGCGATTACTAGTAATTATGGCTGCGGTTACTTTCGAGTAATGGAGGCAGTTGCTAGTGACTAATGGCTGCAGTTACTAGTCTCTTCGTTTTTGCTATTACTGAGGAGGAGAATAAAAGAAAGGCTCTCTACTCCATAAAAAAGGGATACAGAATGCTCGGTTCTTAGTTGTTGCTGCTCTCTGCAATCTCCGGTTCAGAACCTTGCGCACAGAAGGCTCTGGGCGAGTAGGCCTCCGAAACTCCGTCCGTCTAAGTACCTGCTTGGGTAGACGGGCGATCAAGTTTTTGGGGAGCGCATTAGCGCGACTGCTCATTCTGTGACTTCGTCTTCATCCTGGTGGTGAACTGCTCGCGATACTGCACGGCGAACATCTTCCTGCATCACGCCTCGTCCTGCATCACGCCTCGATCGACTACATCGAATAGGCCATCATGTCGACTGATGGTAACGACGCATCCGGTGTCACCGACACTGGCCCCGCCCGAGGGTATACCCTGAGAACTTATCTGATGTATTTGTTTCTGTGCGCTATGAATATGTTAATAGGATCTGCTGTTATCCTGTTCATTAGCGAATATGAATACATCATTGTTGAATCACTCATGTTTTTATTTGTCATGTTTTATATGCTTAATTTCTGGATTAAAATATACTAAAAATTAACTAGATTTTCAACAGATACATCCTAACAGTATGCACTTGCCGGCAGGGAGCCCTTCTTTGCTGTTTATTGTGGTTCTTCTGGATCCGATGTTTCGCCGTCATGGCCGCCATCGAACCCGGAGGAGAGCATGCTGCTGAGAAAACCATCATCAACCCAGTGTTCAGGATCGGCAGGCCCATCCCAGGGCGGAAGATCAACAGGCCCTCCGAACTGGCAGAAAGCACCATCCCAGGGATGAGGATCCATAAATCCTCCAAACGCAGGATGTTCAAATTGGCTCCCGATACCATCGGAAAAGCAAGGCATTTCTTGTTGCGACAGAGCAGATTCCGCCGGAGCCGCGTCCCCTCCGCCCGGAGCATCGGGCGTTATCGCTTGCTGCTGCTGCTGCTGAGACGAACCGGGATCCTTCTCCTCTGCCACCACCTTGCCCGTCGTTATCTTGCACAACACCCAGTCGTTCAGCTTCATGTGCAACAACACAACGCAGACACGTCGGTCATGCTACATAACTAGTACTAACATTAAACATGCGAGGAAGTTAGGATGACCGACCAGCATGGAGTCCGCCGCGCCGGCGGGCCTGTCGGAGTTGCAGGAGACGAACTCCAGCATCTTCCACTCCGTCTTCAGCCGCCGCGGCCTGTCCCCTGGCTTGTACCCTTCGAAGTTGTACACCAACTCGTGGTACGTGAGCGAGCGCTTCTGCCCGATCACCGTCCTCCCGTCCGCGCCGCCCAGGATATCGTCGTTCTTGCCCATCGCCTTCCAGAGCCCCGCGTCGCCCGTGTTCCGGCTCGGCCGCTTGCCCTTGGCGTACTTGCGGTTCCTCGGCGAGAACACGTACCAGCTGCCCTCCAAGCCATCACCCAATTTGCGCGCTGCGAAAGAGAATCACGGTAGATAAAGCGCACATGAGGCGGCACATGACCGTACGTTGGGCCTCAAAGCCCAGCAACGCAACGAGCAGAGAACTCGAAAGTCGAAACTAGCCCATCTACGGTAACAAAAGGAGGCGGACGAGGAAAAAGATAACGGCAAAAATCTTTTTGTCGAAAGGAAAGAGGAGATGCGTGTGAACTCACTGAGCTCCTTGGGATGCTCCACGTAGACGTCGCGGACGTGCACGGCGTTGGTCGGGGGGTCCTCGCCGCGCAGCTTGGCCTGGAGGTAGTCGACGATGAGCTCCTGGTCTGACGGGACGAACCGGACGCCGGGGGCGCCCAGGTACCGCGCACTGTACGACGTTGCCGCTTCACCCAGCTGCGCCTGTTGCTGCTGCTGCTGCGACGTAGATTCAGACATTATTGCCGTTAACTAATAGAGATCGACAAATAGAGGTATCGCCGCCGGTGCTAATGATCGATGCGGGATAGATCGGATTTCGGTAATATATGTACAGTGCAGGAGTTTTTTCCCCCTCCCTTTTTTTGCACGTTCGCATGCAATTTATATCGTACGACAGGTTTGGCTAGAGATAAGAAGAGCCTGCCCGACGACGATGTTCGTGTTTGGTTACAACTATTACATGGTGCCATGGTAATCCCTATTTCTATAAATTAAAGGCAGCTGGCATTCAGATTATACCCACGCACGCACGATTTGCTAGAGTTTTGTGGTCGTACGTACGAGCGATCGGACCCCGTCTGCGAAATCTCTTCCACGCATGCGCCCTGCATGTTCACTACTTCACCACATGTCGGTGAGTACGTACCATGGTCCATGGTGATATGCAGAAATATATTGTCCGGCCCAACATGTCATCGACATGCGAGTACAGCGGGCATGCATGCTTGCTGCAAGTACCACCCTATGATTTCTTTTCGTTACTACATTAATATTCAGACAAACACGCCGATGTCCTTCAACTTGTGAAACAGAAATTTTAACGAATTCAACTGTGAGATAGGATACGACAATCAGAGGTGAATGATAGTAGTGTTTTTTTTTTGTAATTTATCGAAGAGTATATGTGTTGAATTCAACTGGCAACCGAATCCAACGTACTCGTACAGGCTTGTCACTAGTCGTAGTGGTTGAAACAACTATGATTTGTTCCGCCAGTCACAGCTATTGTCGATAACCGGGTGAACAGCACAGCTCGTGATCGAAGACGGTGAAGTCGATCTGGTCGAAAGAGTTGCGTTCACCAAGTTGAAAGGATTCAACTAACAGATTTCTTCCACCCTTCGGCTCAAGAAATTCACGCACTGCAAAGAACAAAAGCAGATCGAAGACGATGGACAAGAACAAGTCAAAAACCGATCAACACATGAACTAGTCGAAGACGGATCAACACAAACACTGATCGAAGACAGAAGAACATGCAGTCGGTGATGAAAGAGAACAAGTCGAACACAATGTCCAGAAGCACACACGGGCAGAGATGACAAATCTTTCTTGGAATAGATCAGATCTGTTATTACTCAAACATGTTCTGTGGCTACAAAGTGTTCTCACGGCACCCCTCAAACCCCAGCATGAAAACACAAAAACTCTCTGCCGAAAGGCGCCGCAAAAATCCCCAAAAGTCCCATTTTATTCTTAACATCTTCGGTCTTTTTATGCTAGAGCCCTAAGCCGTATCCTTATCAACACTGACACATAATCATATATCTTCCGAAAATCAGGGGACCCAAAACCCCTCAAATCCGGGTTTTCAATATCTCTAAACCTTTCAGTTATGAACGCCTTCCATAACTCTTCACGCATCAAAGCCTCCAGGACATCATCTCATGTAGTTTCAACCACGTATCATGCATTCACCTTTGATCTCTATGTGCCCCATGGCGAGCACAACCATCTCGTGATATCCACGATCAACTGAACCTTGAATTTTCCTCTACTAGTTCTAGTCTTCCTCGTCATCGACCATGGTCGTTTTCACGCTCAACCTGCACATGTAAAGATCAAAGAAAATTTTTCTAACACAAGTTCTCACGCATATCACATTCTCATTTATCAACAAATACGAATCAGATCACCCACGACCTTAAATTCTAACTTTCAGAAAAATAACTCGAGATCACTTTGTAAAATCGGTCTTACCACTGTGTATACGCCGGTCATACCACTGGCCAACCAGACTCAAGTACTCAAGGTATTCGAAGAAAACAAGTATTGAAGCACTCGAAGCCTACGACCACCGATCAGAGGCCTACGACCACTAATCTCAAAGCCTACGACCACTTACCAGAAACCTACGATCGCTGATCGCAAAGCCTACAACCACTTACTAAAAGCCTACAACCACTTACGACGTAGCCCACAACTACCGATCACGAAGTCCATGACTACCGACCATCGACCAAACACTGTAGCTTTCGACCATCGATCAATCACTGTAGCTTTCGACCATCGACCAGTCACTGTAGCTTTCGATCATCGACCTTGCAACTCCGACTATTCTTCGTACTCATTACACACTTCGACTTACGACTGAGTACATTACTCGGAGCTTTACCGCTCGGTACTCGGATCTATAGTACTCGAAAATCTATCACTCAAGACTGAGTTACAAGATCAAGTATATCACTCGGACTCGGATCTACAATGACTCGAGCTACAAGATCAACTATATCACTCGGCACTCGGATCTACAGTACTCGGAGCTACAGTACTCTGAGTCCGGTCGAAAGAGATCATCGAGTATCACCGATTAGACCATCCGATACACTGCAAGATCCGACCACTCACTCTGAAAATCCAACAATTGAAATTTTCACAACCGCAAATGTCAATACAACCCAAACGTCAACTATTCATCATCACAAAGTCTACGATCAGTCCACCTGATCTTTTACAACCAGTCCACATGGTCTAATATCAACAGCGTCGGTATACTTAGTAATTTGCAGTTTCATTAGTGGAACGATGAACTTCCGGGTCCGGTGTGCTTATTATCATCTCAAAATCAAAATGCATGCGACCCTGCCCCAGACGTCCCAAGTTAATTTAACGCACGCCATGCCATTTGAACGCTCCACAATGGGCATATGTTTTTAGCAACAGTATGGGTAAACATGTGGAATACATGTTAGTATATGTTGATCGTACCATATATATTCATATCTTTATTTGTAGACCGTAGCATATACAAACTACAGTAAATATGCTTGCGGGCCTGATCGAATTCAAATTCGAAGGGATAAAAGTATTAAATATGGATTCCACCATTGGGATGAGTTCTCAGTGGTGGGGGGTTGGGCGGGAAACCACCGAGCGGGTTTGATCCTAAGTAGGGGTACAATCAGAGTGGATGCGGACGAATATAGCTAGTATTCTATTTCATATTTTTTTCTTCGAATCAGAGTCGGACACGGACTATGCCGGATGTGAATACCAATAAGGATTATTTCGATCACGAATATGGAGCAAATACATGTCGAGCCAAATGCGGATGATCTCGATTACAAATATTTAGTAGGATATTACGCAAAAATAGAAACCATATATGTCACACATATGAGATCAATCAATCGTACTATATGTCCAAAATGCAACTACATTAGCAATTCAACAAATAAATTTGACTACATCACACTATAACAACAACTAGTTTAAGTAGTAACTAGCAAGTAGCAAGTAATAATGATAGCAGTACAAAAGATGTCTAAAATGTAACTAGCCAATTACATAACATGACAAATACACCATATACAAAGCCTGCAAACCAGTAGTAATAACTAGTTAGGGATAAACAGAATGTTGACTGGTAGCAAGTCTTTAGCGTCCTAATTTTTGAGTTTTTCAAAATATTTTATTTAAAATAAGATTTTATAAAAAAAATCATGATTTCCTATAATTTAACAAAGCTTAAATGGGATTTTAAGAAATGATAATGATTTAATATGAATAAATAAAAAAATCTATTAAATTCAAAAGTATTTTTAAGTTCCTTATGTTCAAAAGATTTTTTCTATTTTTTTGGAATTTTTAAAGTTCATTTGCTACTTTTCTTTGCTTATTTAGATTTATTATATTTTCTAAAAATGAAAACTAATTTAAATACTAGAAAAGCCTCGTGGGCCGATTTGTCACTCCGCCCACTCTAGTAAGTGCATAGTCATGTACTCATAGGCCCACGACCTCATGGGCTTGCCTACTGGGTTGACTGGCAGAGGTAGGGCTCATGGGTCTAGAGTTTACGCGATATCCAAGATGGAGTTTACCTGATACTATCCGATAAAATTTTCAGATAGCTCTGAATCTGATGAATACCTCTCTCCCAAATCTAATACTATATCTGAGACAAACTATCTGACTCTAAAATCTGAGATTTTTTGGATATTCGATTTCATGCTCCGAATACAATCTGGATTCATTCGGATGGACGGTCAGTCGGAAACTATCCGCTCCGTTTGCACCCTAATCCTTAGGTGTGGCAGGCGGGAAACAACCTATTTAAAATTGGCATATATATATGAATTCTAATTTTACTCATGTTTAATCAGATTCTGACATCATTAATTATATATATATATATATATATATATATATATATATGAATTCTAATTTTACTCATGTTTAATCAGATTCTGACATCATTAATTATAAAATTGGCTATCGCTCATCCCAGAATTTGCAGGTATTTTTCAATTTAAATATTGTTTAATTTTGACTCTAGAACCATTTTTTGCACCAACAATATATATATATATATATATATATATATATGAAGCCTTTTTGCTACTCCCGGGTGTAGTTACTCCTTATTATGTATCTCACAACGTGGAGTATCTTGCGCAACCGAGAGTATGTCTGTGTAGTATACGAGTATATAAGACCACTTATGTGGTATTTATACATTTTGAGGGGTGGTATGTATAAGTTTTTAGACATACTCCTTTTTATATGCGAATATGAAGGTATTTACAAAATATGCTAAAAACTATGGACTCTCTTGCAATTTTTCATGTGGTTCGCATCGGAGTATCTTATAATTAGTATATGAGTATACCAAAAGTGATAAAGGAGTATGTCAAGTTCTTTTAAGTGGTATATCAGAGGTGAGAGTAACTACAACTGGGAGTAGAAAATATATATATATATATATATATATATATATATATATATATATATATATATATATATATATATATATATAAGTTATCTGTATCCCACAACGTAGGGAGTATTTTGCGCAACCAAGAGGATGTATGTGTAGTATACGAGTATATAAGACTTCCTAGGTGGTATTCACACTTTTTCAGGGGTGGTATGTATAGTTTTTTAGACATACTCCTTTTTAGTGCGAATACGAAGGTATTTATAAAATATGCTAAAAACTATGAACTCTTTTACAATTTTTTCGTGTGATTCGCATGGAAGTATCTTATAATTAGTATATGAGTATACCCAAAGTGATAAATGAGTATGTCAAGTTTTTTTTAAGTGGTATATCAAATGTGAGAGTAACTACATCCGGGAGTAGAAAGTATTAATCATATATATATACACACACACACTTCGCGAAAGAAGAAGAAAAAAGAGAGGAAACAACGGCAATTCCACTACCATTGGTAGCCTTATAGGTGCTTACATCATGTGGTGCAACTTGGGGACGCGGAGACAAAATTAACGAAGTTTGCATGCATGAGCACGAAGATTGTGTGGCTTTGGAGAAACGTACGGGACTTTGGCAAGCAGGAGGACACACCCCTCCTGAGTGCATCCGGCCTGTTGCTACTACTGTATAAGGTGTATATATATATATATATATATGGTAATGATGTTGTAAATTGAAACAGAATAAAAGATTATCCATGAGGTGCTTTAGAATGTGCTTTTCACTTGTGGGAGCACCAAAGCATGCACCTGCTGTCCCTTGTGGGAATTCCAGAAAACTCAGCTGCACATATGTTGATGTGCATCGTCTTAATTTGCCGGATTATTACATGGTGATCCTGCCGTTCTAACTTGAATCACTGCGCTATTGCAGCTGTTCAACCAGCAAATGATTCGTCTCACTTTTGCAGTGTTGTTGCATGTGCAGCATATTAATGGTGTTGGATATTTGAAGGAGCTAGGAAATCTGTGCGCAACCCGGCCGCGAGACACGATGAAATAAACGATCGATCGATGACGACGCTGGGGTCGCCATCAGAGGAATTATTGATGCACGCGCGGTGTGTGCATGCAAATGAGAACAAGCGCTCACAGCAAAGCAGCATGCAAAGGATGCATGCATGTATGGGTGCGATAGCTTGCGTACCTTTTTTTTTTTTTTTAGGGTAGTAGCTCACTTGATTGGTCACCTCCTTTTGGCCGCCGAACGCCGATGGATCAGCAGCATACATTTATGCATCAAGACACCCAACTGGCCAGCTTCTAACAACAAGATGATGTACTAGTAGTACCATATATATATTCTCCAATATTTATGCCAGTAAAATATACTGGATCTACAAGAAGCGATCCACATTTGCAAAACACGCTTTTGTTGATTTATCCATTTGGATTCGTTTCACGGAAGTGCATGATAGGTGTCAGATCGAGATCCAACAAGTACATGTAATCACATTACATTGTCCATATACAGATGAAAAAGAAAACCGAGCCGTACGTGTATTGACCAAATTGCAAACCCAATTATTAATTCTCCCTTTGCATGCATGTGTTTGTTTCCACTACTTAGAGAATGAGATCGAGCTCCACAATTCTCAGAATCACAATCCTTGGTTCGAAGAAACAAGCTGCCAGTAGGCTACTTAGGGCTTGATTGTTAGCTACACCCCCTATATATAAATTAAGAGACAACGTTCCTCCGTACATGTGCTAGCACAATAAGGGAAAGGGACACGCGTAGACTTTAGATAGTACCGAGCCAAATCAAGATCAATTGATCATGCATGATTCCTTCTGCTCTACTAGTTTCACAAACTCACGACGGATGCATGCGTGTCTCAACAATTTGGGTATATCTCGTTCGATCGAGCTATGATGAGCCAGGTGCGTTTTTCGCAACTTCAACTTCAAGACTCGTGATCATGATGATTTATCTTTTTGTACTTTGGTGACAAAATGGAGCGTGGTTGACCTCATACAATTAAAGTTACAATAGTGGAGTAGCCGACACAATTGCGCAGCTAGTCTTATTACTTTTCCGAAGGTTAATAATTAGAGTTCGAGTCCAGCTCCGCAAAATTCCTACGTAATCTTACTCCTTTCACAAATTTTCGTACCAATAAATTATTATAGTTGGTGCCCTACTCAGTTTCCTACAATTTTCAACCTCCCCTTCATCGGTGCCAAGAACACATCTCAGTGGTTACTGACAATTATCTCGTCAATCATATGGTTACAGTTTTTGGAACTAATCACATGGTTGTTAAAATTGGTCAATGTGGCTTAATGAAAGTTGTTTCTTTATCTCCCTAATACTTTCCAGCAGTGATGCAGTTGGTCACGGATCACGCCTCGGACAGACCCAGCTAATTTTGGGATCAAATCGTTTTTTTAATGATTTTCAAAGAAAATAGCCCGACCTTCTGATACTAGGCATTGGACCATTGCCCGGCTGCCCCACGCCTAGCTCCGCCTTTGCTTTCTGAAATTTATAGGCAGCCTTGAGATTTTTAACATGGTGTCTCTAGTCTCACCTTGTTCGATGTATCCATACAGAGAGTTTGAGAACTTGAATCGGCTGAGATGTATAGTAGGCTAGTATATATGTATGCCGTTGGGGCGGCCGACTGTTTGCGTGCAGCCAATCTCCAATTATTTTTTTTTGCTAATATAGCAATTTTTCAAAGCGTATTTGCAGTATTGATCACGTAGGGTTCATATTTGCAGTATTGGTACCGATGCCGCACGATCACCGTGCGGAGGCCTCTCCTTGCCCGCCATGCAGCCCGTTGCCGCATGACCGCTGTGCGGCAACACCTTCTACGCCGCCACGTGCCTTCCCGACAGCTCCCGGAAGCCACCTCAGCCAGCCCGTCGCCACCTCGGCCAATTGCTGCACGGCCACCGTGCAGCAACCGTTACCGCACGGCCGCCATGCGGCAATAGTTCCCGCTCCGCCACGTGCCCTCCCTACCTCAACCACGCGCCGCACCTCGGCCATTGCCACACGGCCGTCGTGCGGCAACGGCCCTCGACTCGCCACGTGTTAGGTTTAGTCAGTTATGTTAGTTAGGTTAGGGTAGTTAGGTTAGTTATGATTAGTGATTATGGTTTCGTGGCGGTTTGTAAGAATTTTTAAATATTGCAGATGAGTTCAAAAAATCGTATGGTTACAATTTTTGGAACTAATCACATGGTTGTTAAAATTAGTCAATGTGGCTTAATGAAAGTCGTTTCCTTCTCTCCCTAATACTTTCTAGCAGTGGCGTAGTTGGTCACACGTCACGCCTCGGGTAGAGCCAGTTAATTTTGGAATCAAATTATTTTTTACTGATTTTTCAAAGAAAATATTGATCCTAAACCTCGTGCTATTACCCCAGTGGTCCAAGACCCAACTCCGCCTTTGCTTTATGGAATTTATAGGCAGCCTTGATATTTTTAACATGGAGTCTCTAGTCTCACCTTGTTCGATGTATCTGTTAGACTAATGTATATGAACGGTTGGTATCCTCGAGAGGATACAAACGGTTTGTATCCTCACGTATATATATGTACTCCTGTACCACTCTTATCAATCAATCATTCCCACGATTTTATGGTATCAGATAGCGGTTCCGATCCGCTGCTTCCGCAACCCTCGACCGCGCCGTCGCTGATCCGATCGCCGCTCCCGCTGCCGGCACAGTCGCCCGGAGTGCCGCTGATCCACTCGCGAAGCTCTGTCCAAGCTTATTAGCTCCAGTGTCATTTCTTGTAATAAGGATGATCTTCACCATACTTGTCATGCGTGCCAGCTCGGTCGTCACGTACGATTACCTTTTGGATCATCTAGCTCTAGAGCACTTCACAATTTTGATTTGATACACTGTGATCTTTGGACATCTCCTATTGTTTGTGTGTCAGGATACAAATATTACCTTGTTATTTTGGATGATTGCTCACACTACATTTGGACTTTTCCGCTTCGCCTAAAATCCGAGACGCTTTCCCACCCTTTCCAATTTCTTTGCGTATGTTCACACACAATTTGGCACAACCATCAAGAGCGCCCAAAGGCGACAATGGCCGAGAGTTTGATAATTCTCCACCAACGTTCTTCCTCTCCCACGGTGTTGCACTGCATGTCGTGTCCATATACTTCTCAAAGAAATGGAAAGGCCGAGCGCCCTTCGCACCATAAATAATATCTTATGCTCACTTTTGTTTCAAAGTAGTCTTCCTCCGGTTTATTGGGTTGAAGCACTTCACACCGCCACATACCTCGTTAACCGCCTTCCCACCAAAACCCTCGCCTTCTCGATCCCATACACCCACCTATATTCCACTCAACCTTCCTATGACCATCTCAAAGTTTTTGGGTGTGCTTGTTACCCTAATATGTCCGCTACAAAGACCTCACAAACTCGCCCCCGCTCTTCTTTATGCGTGTTCCTCGGTTATTCCTCCGAGCACAAAGGCTATCGGTGCCTTGAGCTCCAATAACCGCATTCTCATTTCTAGACATGTCGCTGATGAATCCTTCTTTCCTTCACGACATGTCCACCACACCCATGGCCATCTCCGCTTTGACTTCCTTCTTGATGAACATGATCTCACCGCTCCTGCTCTCGAGCTCGCTTTGCGCATGCAGTTCATCGGCGTGTCCGCGCCGCCGGCTCGACGCCAGCCGCCTCGCCGAGCCTCGCAGTTCTGACGCCCGGCCGCCGTCGCCTCGTGCTCGCCGAAGCGGCGCTGCTGCCTGTGCACTTCGCAACAGCCGCCGCTAGCGCTGCCGGCCGCTTCGACGTCCGGCTCATCCTCTCGACCCCGTGCGCGCCGATAGGTGCCGCTGCCTGCGTGCATCCCGCACCGGCCGTTGCCAGCAGCCGGCCGGTCCGCCACGGCCACCGGCCGCACCACCGACACTCGACCGATCTCCATCGCTCCGATCGACAACGCGCACTTACGCGCACGCTGCGCGCAAGACCGCATTGCACGGCCATGGATCGCTTAAATCTCCACGCTGTGCTAATGTCGCCATTGCCTCGCACCGTCCGTGATGCTCTCTCCGACCCCAATTGGCGCTCGCTATGCAAGATGAGTATGATGCATTGATCGCCAATGACACTGGAGTCTCGCATCACAACCTCCTGGTGTTAATGTGGTCACCGGCAAGTGGATTTTTCGTCACAAGTTGCTTACAAATGGCTCTCTTGATCGCTACAAGGCTCACTGGTTCTCGTGGGTTTTACACAATACCGGTATTGATTATGATGAGACTTTCACCGTGGTTAAGCCGACCGTCCGAGTGGTTCTCTCTCGCTCTCTCGGGATCGCCCATTCACCACTTGATGTGAAGAATGCGTTCTTGCATGGTACTCTCACAGAGACCGTATACTGCACTCAGCCCAAGGGTTTTGCAGATTCCTCTCGCCCTGATTTTGTCTGTCGGCTCAACAAATCTCTATATGGTCCGAAGCAGGCTCCTCGTGCTTGGCATCACCGGTTTGCCTCTCATCTTATTTCGCTGGATTTATTGAAGCCAAGTCGACACCTCGCTCTTCATATACCGCAGAGGGACGGCCACACTCGTTGTTGCTCTATGTGGATGATATTGTTCTCACCGCTTCCTCTGCGGTCTTCAAGGCGATCATTGGGGCTCTCCAAATGAGTTTGCTATGACGCATATGGGTCGCCTTCACCATTTTCTCGGCATTTCAAAGACACGCTCGCTAGTGGCTTATTTCTTTCTCGGCAAGATACTCGTGGATATTTTGAGCGAGCCGGATGAGTGAGTGCAAGCCGTGCAAAGACTCTGCTGATCTACACTCCAAATTATCCGCCGATGGACCTCCCGTTAATGACTCCACGCAGCATCGCAGCCTCGCCGGTGCCCTACAAGATTTGACGCTCACCCGTCCGGATATCGCTTTGTCGCTCAAAGCAAGTGTGCCTCTATATGCATGACCCGTGGAGCCTCACCTCACGGCTCTCAAGCGGATTCTGCGATATTTGCAAGGCACCCTTACACTTGATTGACTATGCGCCGCTCGTCGCCTCACTTCTCGCTTGTACACGGATGTCGACTGGCCGGTCGTCCGGATACCCGCCGCTCCACCTCCGGCCACGCAGTTGTTCCTAGGTAATAACCGGTGTCCTAGTCCTCCAAGCGCCAAAGACACGGCCTCACGGTCCAAAGGTCGGCCGAATACCGTGCGTGGCAAATGGTGTTGCCGGTTACCCGGCCGCGATAGCCATCGCTCAAGCTTCACCACCCACCTCGCCGAGCCACCGTGGTCTATTGTGATAACGCTGCGCTTTATCTCTCCAAAGAATCCAAGAAAGATCAACGAACAAAGCATGTAGAGATCGATCTCCACTTTGTTCGAGAGAGTTGCCCTCGCCATGCTCGGTTCTTCATGTTCCCACGACATCACAAGATCTGACGACGCCTTCACCAAGGGTCTTCCTACCTCGCTGTTCCAGGAGTTTCGGTCCAGTCTGACCATTAGCGATGCTCCCGATTAGACTGTGGGGGAGTGTTAGACTAATGTATATGAACGGTTGGTATCCTCGAGAGGATACGAACGGTTTGTATCCTCGCGTATATATATGTACTCCTGTACCACTCTTATCAATCAATCATTCCCACGATTTTAGTATCCATATAGAGAGTTTGAGAACTTGAATCGGCCGAGATGTATAGTACGCTACGTATGAATGTCGTCGGGGCGGACGGCTGTATGTGTGCAGCTAATCCTTTTTTTTTCTTTCTAATATAGCAACTTTTCGAAGTCAATTCCTCGCATGTGGCGGCGCGGAACCGTTGCCGGCACCAATCCCTCGCATGTGGCGGCGCGAGAGCTGTTGCCAGCAGCAATCCCTCGCATGTGGTGGCGTGGGAGCTGTTGCCGGCACATTGCTGCACGGTGATCATACGGCAACAGGCTACGTAGCGGGCAGAAAGAGGTCTTAATACTGCAAATATGAATTCCACATGACCAATACTGCAAATACGCTTTAAAAAGTAAAATTGACCGATCCCTTATGTCCACTAACCCACGTACGCGTTTCCACGTCTATCTCAGACATCCATAGGCTCGGTCGACCGAGCAGAACGCGGCGCGCGCGCGCGCTGAGCGTAGCAGTCATCGACGCACTGTTGGATTAATGGGCTTGGACCATTTTAATTTAACAATTAATCAAATGAAATTCCTAGGCCCACATGGAAAATTTGATTAGTCCCATATGGAGAATTGATTGGGAGTTACACCACTTTAAAAGGTAGAATGTGGTAACCCCCTTGTGCAATTGGAGAGAGCTCAGACACGCCACAAGGCCGCCGCCGCTGCCGCCACGCCACGCCACGCCGCCACGCCACCGCGCGGTGCGGTGCGTGTGTGTGTGTGTGTGTGTGTGTGTGCAGACGCAGCGTGTCAAAGCGCGCGTTTTTCTTTATCTATTCGAAAATCGAAATGCACCGACTCGAGCCGGCAAGAATGGTCGCAGCATTAGTCTCTTCATTTTTTGTCATTCGAGGAGAAGTAATGGAGGCGCTTGCTAGTGACTAATGGTCATAGCTACTAGTCTCTTCGCTTCATTGCATCAAGAGGAAAAGGCTCTACTCCATAAAAGGATACTGACTACTCGTCCGCTCGGTTCTTTTGTTGTTGCCGCTCTCAGAATCTCCGGTTGAGAACCTTGCGCGAAGGCTCGGCGAGTAGGCCTCCAAACTCCGTCCGTTGAGTACCGCCGTAGACGGCGATCAAGTTTTTGGGAGCGATTAGCGCGATCGCTCATTCTGTGACTTCGCCTTCATCTCGGTGGTGAATCGCCGCGATCTCGCACGGCGAACATCTTCCCGCATCACGCCGCCCCGCCACGCCGATCGACTACATCGAATAGGCCACCATGTCGATCGGTGGTAACGGCGCATCCGGTGTCACGACATCGCCCCGCCGAGGGTACATCCCGAGAACTTATCGATGTTTCGTGCGCTATGAATATGTTAATAGAATCGCCGTTATCCTGTTCATTAGCGAATATGAATACATCATTGTTGAATCACTCATGCTCTTGTTTGTCATGTTTTATATGCTTAATTTCGGATTAAAATATGCCAAATTTGACTAGACTTTCAACAATCCAAAAACTTGATAGGTCTTTTTCGTAGTTGGCTTTGTCATGCGTCACTTAAGCCGCACCCTCGCTTGATGGTTCCAATTTTAAGAGATGGCGTGCACGTGCTATCCTCGTGGTTTATCGCCATGGAATGTTTTCATGTTGCACAAGGCAAGCCCGAGCCTCTATCTCACGAGGACTAACGCAAGTTCAATTTAGCTGATAACTTGTTTCGAGGTGCACTTGTCAACATTCGCGATAACATTGTGGATGTGTACATGCACTTGCCTACGGGCAAAGAGATGTGGGATGCACTTGAGGCCAAGTTCGAGTTCCCGATGCTTGGCAAAGGAGTCAGATGTCATGGAGCGCTTCTATGACTACAAGATGGTCGATGATCGCTCGTAGTAGAACAAGCTCATGAGATTCAGCACCGCAAAGGAGCTTGAGCATAATAAGTGTGATTTAATGGACAAGTTTGTGGTCAAGTATTATCGCCAAGTTACCACCTTCTTGGTCGGATTTTGCTACCTCTCTAAAACACAAGAGGCGGGAGTTCTGTTACCGATCTCATTGGCACTCTTGGTGTTGAAGAGAAGGCGAGGGCAAAAGATACTGTGGCAAGAAAGTTGTCACGAGGAGGTTCTAGTGCCAATTTGGTACGTAAGAAGAACCCTCGTGCTATCCACAATAAGAAGAAAAATAAGCCTTTGTCGCTTCTAAGGCTAATACTGAGTTTAAGAAGAAAGGCAAAGGAAAGGGCGGTTGCTTTGTGTGCGTGATTCGCCCATTGGGCTAAGGATTGTCCGCACCGCAAGGATAAGCGAGAAGAAGTCACCAACATGATTATTAGTAATGCCGAGGAACATCGGGTACGGTAATTATTTACCTACAGCTTCTCTCTGCTTGTCAATCACCCGAGTGGTGGGTTGACACCGGTGCTAATATTCATGTGTGTCCGATATTTCCTTATTTTCATCTTATCGTCCGCCGAGGTTGCTCCTTGTTGATGGGGAACGGATCGCATGCACTGTTCATGGTGTTGGTATGGTCGATCCAAGTTTACTTCGAAAGACCGTGCATCCAAGAACGTCTGAGATGTCCTCTATAAAGAAGAATCTCGTCGTGGATCTCTACTATGTAGAGATGGTTTTAGGCTTACATTTGAGTCCAATAAATGTGTCGTGTCCAAGTATGGAACATTTGTTGGTAAAGGTTATGAGAGCGGAGGCTTGTTTCGCTTCTCTTTGATGGATTCTTATAATAAAGTTGTGAACCATGTGTGTAACGATGATGAATCTAATGTTTGGCATTCACGACTTTGTCATGTTAACTTTGGGTGTATGACACGCTTAGCCAATATGAGTTTAATCCCGAAATTCACTTTGGTCAAAGGTTCTAAGTGCCATACGGTGTTCAATCGAAACAACCTCGCAAGCCTCACAAGGCAAAGAAAAGAGGCGAGGAATTTGGCATCATAGAACTCATTCATTCCGATTTGTGCGAGATGAATGGAGTATTGACTAAAGGTGGAAAGAAATATTTCATGACGCTTATAGATGATTGCACTAGATTTTGCTATGTGTATTTATTGAAAACAAAAGATGAAGCATTTGATTTCTTTAAGATCTATAAAGTGAGGTAGAAAACCAACTCGAGAGGAAAATCAAGCTGATAAGGTCCGATCGTGGGAGAGTATTTTTCAAATGAGTTTACTTTATTTTGCGAGGAACATGGAATTATTCATGAAAGGACGCCTCCTATTCTCCCGAATCAAACGGGTTGCCGAAAGAAAAATCGCACTCTAATCGATTTGGTTAACGCCATGTTAGACATCAAGGACTTTCTAAGGAATGGTGGGGTGAGGCTATATTGACCGCGTGTCATGTCCTCGAATAGAGTTCCTACAAAGAATAAAGAAGTAACACCATTCGAGGAATGGGAAAAGAAGAAGTTGACTCTCTCATACTTACGACTGGGATGTTTGGCCAAAGTTAACGTGCAATTGTCAAGAAGCGCAAACTTGGACCAAAACCGTAGATTGTGTATTTCTTGGTTATGCTATGCACAAATGGGTTATAGGTTCTAATTATAAAACTGGAGTACTGACGCGTGCGTGTTGGTACAATCATAGAGTCCGAGATGCTACATTTTTGAGAATGAATTTCCTATGAAATGTGATGTACCTAGCTCATCTAGTCAAGAACCTATAATTTCCCTTGATTCTTTTGTGCCGATAGAACATGGTGAACAAACGCCTATGGAAAATCCCGAGGAGGATAACAATGAAGGGACTCGAAGAGTAAGAGATGAAGATTGCAAAATCTTTTGGTGATGATTTCATTGTATACCTCATGGATGATACTCCAAGAACCATTGAAGAGGCATATTCTTCTCCCGACGACGACTCGGAAGGAAGCAAGACGGAGTGAGATGGATTCTATTATGTCTAATGGAACTTGGGAGATCGTTGATCGCCCTTATGGGTGTAAACTCAGAGGATGTAAATGGGTTTTCAAGAAAAAGCTTAGGCCCGATGGTACAATTGAAAAGTACAAGGCAAGGCTTGTGGCCAAGGGTTATACTCGTAAAGAAGGCGAGGATTTCTTTGATACTTATTCACCAAGGTCTGATTGACCACAATTCGAGTACTACTTGCCCTGGTCGCTTCTCATGGTCTTCTCGCCCATCAAATGGACGTTAAGACAGCTTTCCTAAATGGAGAGTTGGAGGAGGAGATTTATATGGATCAGCCAGACGGGTTTGTGGTAGAAGGTCAAGAAGGAAAGGTGTGCAAGTTGTTAAAATCTTTGTATGGCCTAAAGCAAGCACCTAAGCAATGGCATGAGAAGTTCGACATAACTTTGACATCTCACGGCTTTGTTGTGAATGAAGCCGACAGATGTGTGTACTATCGCTATGGTGGGGAGAAGGAGTGATCTTGTGCTTGTATGTTGATGACATATCGATTTTGGGACCAACCTCAATGTGATTGAGGAGGTCAAGGACTTTCTGTCCAAGAGTTTTGAAATGAAAGATTTGGGAGTGGCTGATGTAATTCTTAACATTAAGCTACTGAGAGGAGGTGATGGTGGGGTTACACTTGTGCAATCCCATTATGTGGAGAAGGTCTTGAGTCGCTTTGGTTATAGTGATCGCAAGCTGCTTTCTACTCCTTATGATCCTAGTGTGTTATTGAGGAAAACCAAGAATAACAAGGGATCAATTGAGATACTCCTGCATTATTGGCTCATTGATGTATTTAGCTAGTGCTACGAGGCTCGACATCTCGCTTGTCGTGAGCAAGCTAAGCCGGTTTGTTTCAATCCGGAGATGATCATTGGCGTGCTCTTGAGAGAGTGATGCGCTATATAAAGGCAACCATGAGCTATGGTATTCACTATGCTGGGTACCCAAAGGTACTAGAGGGCTATAGTGATTCAAACTGGATCTCTGATGCTGATGAGATAAAAGCCACGAGTGGATATGTGTTCACACTTGGAGGTGGTGCCGCTTCGAAGTCTTGCAAGCGCACCATCTTAACGAGGTCAACAATGGAAGCGTAACTCACAAGATTAGATACCGCCATCGTTGAAGCCGAGTGGCTTCGTGAACTCCTTATGGATTTGCTCGTGGTTGAAAAACCGATACCGCTATCCTAATGAACTGTGATAATCGATCAGTAATTATCAAGGTGAATAGTTCTAAGGACAACATGAAGTCATCTAGGCATGTTAAGAGGCGGTTGAAGTCCGCCGAAAGTCAAAAACTCCGAGTGATAGCATCGACTATGTCCGATACTAAGAATCGCCGACCAATTTACAAAGGGTTTATCACGTAATGTGATAGATAGTGCATCGAGTGAGATGGGCCCGAGACCCACATGAGTCATACCATAGTGGTAACTTGTTCTACATGATCGGAGATCCCGTGAAGTAGGATGATGAAACAAGTCGTTGGTTGATCGGAGGAGAGACCTTAACAGGCTCATTTCTTCAATGATGCGCTTCTTTCCTTTTCTCGTATGGCAGTTGGTTTTACCTTAATGTGATCCGAGTGGCTTATTTAAAGCGTAGATGTCGGCCTACAGGACATCTTAGAAGGAACACACCTATATGAGTTCGATCACTGGTCACAGCCTATGAGATTTGGGTGATCTCTAGATACTCATGAATGTGCCCGAGTATGACTTATACGCCCAACCAGAGGGGATGCTTTAGGCACCTAGTACTAGTAAAGGAATTAGGTAAAACTTGTTCACACAAAACTGCAATTCAAGGCATAGTCCATTGTTCGCTTGTGAATGAGTGTAACTTCTTTCCTAGGTGGATGTTCAACTTAATAGCTTCCATCAAACACCGTATATCATAACAACAAATAGGATCGAGAGCATTTCTTGTGTGCCTTGAAATTTGATGGGGATTGTTGGATTAATGGGCTTGGACCATTTTAATTTAACAATTAATCAAATGAAATTCCTAGGCCCACATGGAAAATTTGATTAGTCCCATATGGAGAATTGATTGGGAGTTACACCACTTTAAAAGGTAGAATGTGGTAAACCCCTTGTGCAATTGGAGAGAGCTCAGACACGCGCGCTTTCGCTCGCCGTCATTCGCCACGCCACGCCACGCCACGCCAGTGCGGTGCGGTGCGTGTGTGTGTGTGTGTGTGCTGCAGACGCAGCGCGTCCGGTGCTTGCTGCGTTTTTCTTTATCTATTCGAAAATCGAAATGCACTGACTCGAGCTGGCAGTAATGGCTGCAGTTACTAGTCTCTTCATTTTTTGCTGTTACTGAGGAGAAGTAATGGAGGCAGTTGCTAGTGACTAATGGCTGCAGTTACTAGTCTCTTCGTTTCTGCTGTTACTGAAGAGGAAAAGGCTCTCTACTCCATAAAAAGGGATACAGACTACTCTGTCTGTTCGGTTCTTTTGTTGTTGCTGCTCTCTGTAATCTCCGGTTCAGAACCTTGCGCGCAGAAGGCTCTGGGCGAGTAGGCCTCCGAAACTCCGTCCTGTTGAGTACCTGCTCGGGTAGACGGGCGATCAAGTTTTTGGGGAGCGCATTAGCGCGACTGCTCATTCTGTGACTTCGTCTTCATCCTGGTGGTGAACTGCTCGCGATACTGCACGGCGAACATCTTCCTGCATCACGCCTCGTCCTGCGTCACGCCTCGATCGACTACATCGAATAGGCCACCATGTCGACTGGTGGTAACGGCGCATCCGGTGTCACAGACACTGGCCCCGCCCGAGGGTACATCCTGAGAACTTATCTGATGTTTCTGTGCGCTATGAATATGTTAATAGAATCTGCTGTTATCCTGTTCATTAGCGAATATGAATACATCATTGTTGAATCACTCATGCTCTTGTTTGTCATGTTTTATATGCTTAATTTCTGGATTAAAATATGCCGAAATTTGACTAGACTTTCAACACGCACACAAGCAAAGGACCGACACGGCCACGTTTTTTCCCTCTCTCGATCAGGCTTCACACGTAAGAAGAACGACCCGATGATCAGCTTGGAAATAATGCGCGCTACACTTTATACATGTACAAGCGAACAAATTAAGCTTCTCGAGAGACCCATGAATTACCCCTCTCTCCATCTATCTATTTGTACGTACAGATCGAATAGTAGTGCTTAACATCGAGTTAAGCTCAGTACTTTTGGTGATCAATCTATCTTTTAAGTTACTGCTTCACAACGGCATGGCAAATGTATAATTTGTGAATACCTGTATATAATGAATTTGAGTAGAATCTGGGTTGAATGGGTTGATCTGTACAGTGCAGGGTCAGGTGGTCAACCGGTCAAATAGTGGTCCGGCTAATGTTCAAGCAGTCAGCAACTTCGACTGGCTCTAACGTTCACGATCCAGCAGAGACGGCAGTGTATTACAGTGAAGCAAACAGCGATCGGTTAATTCATACGTACTTGCATGACACCAAGATGGAGTGTTCTTTCCTTCCCTTACATGCACGCATGCAGCCTAATTTATCACTTGATCAATGCAAACTGCAAACTATATACTGCTGCGTACCTCGGACTCTGACCTGGCTTCAAAGTTCAAGCACATTTTGACACCCCAAAAAAACTAGTACGAGTAAGAGAAATCGGGCAATTCTACACACTGAATTTGACCATTCATGCACCGATGCACGTTTGCATATGCGCATTCAGAGTTCAACACACGGATCGATGCACAAGCACCACCACAGTAATTCTCAGCTATACTCTCTATCTAGCTTCTTTTCGTTCTCTGTCTTTGCTTTGCTTTTCTTTCTCACTGGACTCTCTTCTCTCTCTCTCTCTCTCTCTCTCTCTCTCTCTCAATGGACATAGGGATAACTTCTCCAGCTAGCTAGCCAGCCTGTGTGTACGTATATAGGGTGTACCACATGTACAGATCGTTCCTTGACCAATACAACATGATGGTCGATCAGGCTGCCACATGGAAGGTTGGGTAAAAAGACTAAAAGGTTGGAACGCGAATGTCACAACGTACCATGGTTCAACAACTTCGCCTGATGAACAGAGTAAGAACACGCGCATTCTGCGTTCAGATTGGGCTGCAGAAAGAAGAGCGAATGCGTGCATGCGTCCTGCGCCATTGATCAATAACTAACATCCTTTGTGACGAAAACCAATCAATTAATCCATGTAATACTCGAACAAATAGCGAGATTAATCATGTAGAATTAGCGATCAAAGCAACACGATCGACATCGATCGACGCCTTGTTTGGTTCGTATATATACAGGAGATGATAAGATCGATCGGTCACTGCCGAAATCTAGCATGCCAAAAGAAAGAACAATGTGATTCTTGCTCGCTGCGCCAGCGCCACCACAACACGTCTTAGCTGGAGTTTTCTACTTAGGGTAGCGGCATTAGGAGCGCTACAAAAGGCGGGGAGACCTTCCGCTAATCGGGTGCGGGTCAAGACTCTCTCGGGAGAACTCGATCGACCGCGACTCGCGAGGAGGGGTGTGGGACCACCCGCTCTCCCGGGTCACGGTGGGCCCCGCGCGCGCCCCACGAGGCTTGCATGTTCGCTCGATTGCTTGCTCCGCTTGCTTGGGGTGGGCCCCACCCTACGTTTCGTGTGTGTCCCTACACCGCCAGCCCCCCCGAGTGGGCCCACGATTTGCGGTAGGCGCCATACAGGATTGCCGGGAGAAGGCAGGGGAGGGAGGAGGGGAGATCAGTGCGCTCACGACGTCACGCCGCGCGCTCGCATGGCGTCGCGCGGGCCCCGCCCCTCGGCCCGTCTCCAGAAGAGCCTTCCTTCCGATCTCTCCTCCTTGCGCGTCCGCCCAAACAAAACTGCGTGCTGGGCTGCTGCTAGTTCGGTACCTCGATCGGTCGATCCGGTGAGCCTGAGTGTGCTCTGAACGGTGATGAGGTAGAGAGAGAGAGAGAGAGAGACGATGCAAACAAAGCTCGCGTTTTTGATTTCTGGTGAATGGGGATCCCTTCCTTGGAGTCGTACCGTGTGCTAGCCTAAAAATGGAGTCAATCGTGCACAGCTAGCTAAGCGCTTCTCTGTCTGTTGCGTGCGTGAACCTGCTAGCTGCTGGGACCCGGGCTCGGTCCAATTACTCTGCGTGCATATATGGCTCTCGAAATATCTGTCTATTCTACCACACTCACGCGTGGTATGATACAGCCACGGATCAAGCTAATCTTGGCTCTGTTTTGAGTTGTGATTTCTTGAGTTTGATCACAGCGAACCGTGACTGTGAATGGTGACAAAAACGATTCCGAAGACCTAGTGATGTGGTGACGATCGACGAGTGATAAAATCGAAATTCCGTGCTTCAGTTTATGAAAAAGAAGATTACACAGCAAGCTAAACCCAAGTATGCATGTGCATATATGCACGGCCAATTAGTACGTTGCAAAATCAACAACCAAACATGAAGTCCGTACTACTGCTCTTTTCGTTGTGATAGGATGGCAGTGCTACTGTGGAACTGCCACACAGCACAGTGTCCATATGTATGTACGCGTAGAGTGTATTAATTTGTTTGTTACTTATCCGCTATGTATATATACCACAGTGCCACCGTGGAGTAGATTGCACGAGTTGGCTGCGCTGCTGCTGCCCACGCATGATGTATGGACGCACGTACGTATGTGTGTACAGTGTACCTGTGTCGATCGCACCTGAAATTACGACTCTGCCCTCACCACCGCTGGCCTTTTCAGACCAGTGACCAGACACGCAGCGGCAGCAGGCAGAATTAAATGTTCACTCTCGAAGTGAGCACCGGGCAGTGTCGACGTTACCGTCCTTCTTTTCCTTTTCGAGAGCTGGCCAATTTACCGTTCTCTGTGAGATTTTTTGGCTAATACAATATTTTTTTATCCGGTTTGATCAACGTCTTTTTTTAGATACAGCGTCATTGACGCATAATTACTATACAAGAATGATTCCCGCGCCACGTCGCCCGTTGCAACACCCTGCCCGCTCAGTTGCCGCACGGTCATCGTACGGTAACACTCCCTCTGCTTGCTTCGTGTCCACGCAACCCTCGTCCGAATGAGGCCCCTCCGCTCCGCCTTGTGTCCCATGCAGGTAACTTCCGAATGAGGCATCTCTCTCCCTCAGCTTTTCTTTTCCATTGAAAGCGTCCATGCAACCCTCGTGCAACCAACGTCCGAATGGGCCCTCCTCCATCTGTTTTGCTTTTCCACTGAAAGCAAGTAATCTTGTCATCCCGTCACCTCCATATATTCGTTGTATCCCCTGTCTAATCCTTGTATACCGCACGCAAATTAAAACCAATCTCGCACGGGGAAGGATTCCCTCCCGACTATAAATTAGTGAGCGAACGAGCGCGATTTCATTTCGCATTCACTCGCTCACTCGCTTTCTTGCTATGTTGATTATATTTTTGGGGATATTTCAGCGCTATTGATCGTTGTCATTCGTAGGTAATTTGTATCTCCGTCGTTTAATTCTTGAGGCCTCATTAATTAGTTACCAAATAATTAGTCGTAATTTTACGGTGGATGCGTACTTAAGTTGTTATAATTTTGATGGTATTTTCTTAGTTTAACATTGTTAGTCCCATGTAATTAGCGTCTTGATATTTTTGTAGGAAACTATTTTTGACTTTAGGAGTCCCATGTAATTGTCAGTACATATGCTATCAATGTAATTGGCGTCCCGATAGTTTCATACATTGTATATGATGTAGGCTATCAATGAATGGACAAAGTAATGTATCTAAGACCATGGGTAAAGAAACTTAAGAACACCTCCACTAATACCGCTATACATGGATAATAAAGTTTGACCTCATGAGTGGCTTTGTACTTTTGAGCAAGAAACATATCTGAGCACTAAGCGGAGGAATTTAGTCTATGGTTAGCTAGCCATCAGATAAATTAATTAATGTACATTAATTTGTAGTGTTCATTTGGTCGCCGACGAGGATATAACAATCCTCATATTATTATTTATCTGTAATTCTTATTATAAATAACAATATCTTTATGTTGTCCATGAGTATACCCCTTACATATTTATAAGGAGAAACTTATTTATGTGGTCGTAAGCCTTTTACGACCACCCTATGGTCGTAAGTCTTTCTACGATCATGATGAAGTCGTAAGTCCTCCTACGACTACCTTGTAGTCGTAAAACCTCCTACGACTAGCTTGGTTACAACAACCTTTTAATTGATGAAGCCTGCAGACTTATGAGTTATGAGCCTAGTCGACCAGGGAGTCTTATACGACGTGTTAAACATTCAAAGTAGTTAGCATATGTGGTTATCCTCTAAAATAACAGCATGTCCCTTTCTCTATCTCTGACGACAACTGCCTAGCGACGTGAGAGTATTGTCTCTATGACAGTAACTTCCGTTAACCGTTTCATCATCCGAAATGGTGAGACGCCTCTTGGTCAGGAGAAACCGCCACCCCTTTTACGCACTATATAATGGTTGAAGGTAGTAGACGATAGGGACATCGATCGGAGGATAAGGCAATCAGAAGCATAAGACATTAGGCTTTAGCTTTCCTCTGGGTTGTAATCAACACACTCAATATAGCCACATAAGAGTAGGGTTATTATTCTCCCCGGAGAAGACCTGAACCTGTATAAAAATGCCTTTTCATTCTTTGCATGGTTTTATTTTCCAGGAGTTCCCTCGAAACAAACAATCATACGTAAGATCGGTATTAGATCACCGACAGCTAGCGCCGACCGTGGGGACCTCTCTGATAATTCCTCGTCGACAAATTCTCTTCTTTTTGATTCTTCCATGGCAGGAGAGTGGAACGAGGAGAATTGATTCGACCTGGCCGACTATGTAGAACTCGATATGGATGCTTGCTACAACTACGAGCAGAGTATTATTTCATCTGATGGCAATGCCACCTCTAGAGATCTTTCACCAGATCCAAGAGACTATACCACGGATGGAGTGGGGGAGGAATCCTTTCCCCCCACCACGTTGCGTCCAAATGAGGGAGCAGATTCCTCAAAGGGCAAGGGTCCATCCGACCACAATCATGGCGAGGGTTCTCCCTCCAAATGTTCGAGTCCGTCTAAGGCCATTCGACCTAGCGTGACAAGTGCTGGAAACCATCATTCCGGAACTCTACTAGCATCTGGTAGTCGTCTCTCTTCCTTTACTCTCGCGGAGAATATGGTCAAGCACGCTTTTTCTGCATATTCGACCGTACCCTCGTAGGGCTCATCTACGGATGGAGACGGTTATAACCCGGAATTACCCTTCTTGGAGGGGCCTGCTCCAAGTCACCAGACGATGTCATTTGACTATTCCTCAAGCCAGGAGGCCTCAGCGCAAATGGAGATCTTCTCTAGGAGGTCTTCGTGCTCCCCTCAGATCCTAGCCAGTCTCCTAGAAGCAGGACTGAGGATGCTCCCCACCGATCACACACTTCAGCTATCGTGGGAATGGTGAGGAAGGCCTCTGGTAATGAATAGGATCAACATTCTATGAGTGTGGGAGAAATCCTAGAAATGACCGCTCTTTATTAAGGCGAACTCAAGCAACCTCAGATGTGGAAGATCCCGAGACTCTTCGGAAAAGAAGGATGGTAGCCCAGAGAACTGTGCCTGGGTGAGTCAAATATCAATCCGAGGAGGCCCGTGTAAGATCGAGGTGGCCGACTAGAGGGGGGTGAATAGGCGGTTTTAAAAACTTTATCGGGCTAAACCAATAAATAAATGCGGAAGCTAATAGCGAATTGGTTTTGCACAATTAAAACCTAAATCAACTAGGCTCAACTAAGTGCACCGACAATATGAACACAATACAATATGAGCAATCATACAAGGTATATAAGCAATTAAAGCAAGAATGTAAATTGCTCAAAGTAAAGCACAAGTAAACACAAGATGACACGATTATGTTTTACCGTGGTGTTCGGAGACTTGCCGGTCTCCCCTAATCCACGTTGAGGTAAGCCCAACCCGCGTTGGACCGGCTCCTCAAATGAGCACACACCTCCGAGGTAAGTCCAACACTTGGACCGGTTCCAAACCGAACCAACACCTCGCTCAACTATGGTTGCTCTTCCTCCACTCCGGAGATGGCGAGCACCAAACCACTCACAACCGTCGGTCCTTCTCACAAGCTTCTTTGAGAAGGTCACCGAGCACGACGCCTCCACGCCGTCTAGGTGTCGGCAAACACCAAGAGTAACAAATCCGAACTTTCACTTGAACTAATCAAGTGTCAACGCTCACGTGGATACACAATCCACTACCTAAGGCAACACATGCACTTAGGGTTTGCTCTCTAATCTCACCAAGTGCAACACATGCACAAAAGAGAATAGAGACTTGCTCTTAGCTCAAAGAATGAGTGTATCACTTAACAATAGCACCGAGAACCCTCCCAACCGGCCAAGGTGGCTATATATAGCCCACACACAAAAACTAGCCGTTGGGAGAAGATTCCATCAAAAGCGACCAGTAGGTCGGCCCGACCGCCAACCAATGGCCGGTCGGACGCCCCATGCGCCAACGGCTAGAAAAGTAGCCGTTGGGCCTTGGCCGGCTCGATCGCCATGCATCGGCGGTCGGACCACGAGATATCGGTCCGATCGCCCGTCTTGCCGGTCCGACCGCCCGTCGCGAATTTGGCTAAGTCCCAAAAAGGGAGCTCTTTGGAAAAAACGATCCGCTCGATCTCCGGAACTTCCTCACCACGGAAGTTCCGATTTTTACAATCGCGAACTTCCGCACAAAGAAATCGGATTAAGTCAAACCGGTCGATCGCCAGTAGCACACCGGTCGGACCGATTTGCCACCGGTCCGACCGGTGACCCTTCGCCGTCCGACCGTGGACCACGAAGCCATAACCAATTGCACCACTTCAAATGGCAAAACACATTCGCTCATTTGAATGCAATCTCCGACAAGGTTTCAAAGATGATATTCTCAATAGGTTACAAAACGCATTTGCTAACCCTTAGAATACTCATCACAAGGAATAAGGTACATGGACTTACACCATTTGCAAAACGCATTTGCAAACTTAAGTCACATGTTACAAGGGTTATGCATGAGCCTCGATTATTTGCAAAACACATTCGCAAATAAATAGCATCATGCCTAGATGAGCTAGAGCAAATATAATAAGCTATCAACACAAGACTAACTCAAACTACTAGTTAAGACCCCTCTTAATAGTACGGCAACCTATACTAGCAATCCGGTCTTCCAACCAAACACCAAGACCGGTAAAAGACTAGGAACACATCCTTAGCCCTAGCTAGTCATACCTTTGCCTTGCATCTTCTTGAAGCTTGATGACGCACATCAACACTTCAAGTCCGGGTCTTTAACTTTGACAATCATCAACACATGATGATTTCTTCACTTCGGGATCTTGACTTGAACATCATCAACACATGATGATTTCTCCATCCCGAGTCTTCACATGCATCAACACATGATGCATTCCTTCACTTGACCTCCATCAACACATGATGATTGGTCTTCTCTTGTCTGGATGATCAACTCATGATCATCATTTACACCAAGCTCTGGACTCGATGATCACCTCATGATCATCCCAAGTCTTCATCATCCTGGAACATAACCTATATATCCAACTCATGAAAAATGTTAGTTCCACAATGTGATCATCATTAATTACCACACTATACCATTAACTCATAATGGTGGGACAAGATACCTCAATCTTTCCCTCTTTGGTAATTGATGATAACCACTTAAATTCTCATAAATTTAATGAAGATAAATGAGAGAACAATTGAGTATATATAAACTACACAAGTTATATATACTCTAACATGAGTATATACGAACTACACAAGTTTTGTATACTCAAAGATTATGTTTCAACGTAAAGATCCCAAATATATGTGGAGAATGGAGTATGGATCAATACTAATGAAGCCACAAAGTATAGGATAAAACTCCCCCTAAATGTGTGCATACACAAATGTGTAATACGATCATATGCACATATTCAAGTTTGACTTATGGTTGAGTTCAATCCTATATTTTGGATCCGAGAAATGCAACATTATATAAATTGAGATGTCGATTGCATACCTTGTTGTGTTTCACCTTTATATCCAATTGAGACTACACAAAGATAATACTTGATAAAAGAGTTAGTCTCATATTTGGATTTGTCATTAATCACCAAAACAATCCATTAACTCATAATGGCGGGTCTAGATCTTTCAACCCGAGAACTTCAGCGTATAAGTGACCTTCTCGAGAACCCAACTTAAGAGCTTGGCCGAGTGCCAGGTTACGACCTCTTTGCCGAGGAGATCACACGAAGGCTTTGAAGCACGATGGTCAGACTAGAGCAACCTCGTCAACACCATTCTGGAAGTCGTACTAGGACGACTCCATCGAACGCTAGTCGTTTGAATTACTCACCTCATGGAGATCGACATGACAGCAGGTCGCGTTCTCCCCTAACTACAACTCTAGTCGGAGAAGAGTTATCCGAATGTCTGATGATCGACAAGCTCTCAGGGGAGGTGATCAATCACCACTCCAACCTAGAAATCTACGACTGCAGATGGAATACTAGCAGTATTACCCTTGAAGGACTGAGACCTACCAAAGGTCGGTCCGCCTACAACCAGGTATCGTCGTATACGATCACCTGACGACATCAACCCTTCTTTCCCAGAAAGAAGGCATCATGATGTAATTACTAGATGTCGGGTGTTTTCATCTGATCTTCGAGCAGTTCGTTGACCGCCACGATTTTGACTAGAGAACATGGTAAAGTTTGATGGGTCACAAAATTCCATCGAATTTCTCCAGATCTATACGACCGCTGTCCGAGCAGCAACAGGAGGAGAGCACGTTATGACAAATTACCTTCCTACTATGCTCGAAGGATATGTTCAATTGTGATTGTTAAATCAACCACTAGAGTCAATCTATTCGTGGAAACACCTCTGTGACCTTCTACTAGATAATTTTCAGGGCACCTATCATCGTGCTGGAAAGGAGGATGACCTGCACAAGATGAGATGGAACGACCATGAGACTTTATGCCAGTTCGTTAGGTGTTTCAGTCAGGTATGCAATTCCATACTTGAAATTTCTGATTCTTTTGTCATTCGAGCATTTAATGTAATACCCCGGAAACGAAAAGAGTAAAGAATAAAATCGAGTAATTTGAATGAAAGCCGGGGAAAGAAAAGACAATTAAAGGAGTAGAAATTCCTGAAAAATAAAAGGGGTTTTCCATAAACTCTGACAACCTGGGCCTAGGCCACGGCCCAGGAGGGGCCCATGTGGTGGCCGGCCATAAGGGGGTTCCCACCCCCCAAACCCTAAACTCCACATTTCTCTCCCCCTGCCCCCTTTGGAGCCGCCGCCCCCCTTCCCCCTTGCTGTGCACCGCATTGTACGTCGATTTGGGTAAGATGCGTGCGTTTTCTGTCCTGTCCATCTCTTAGAAAATTGTAGGTATTGTTCTTATCTTCCCATAGCCACCGAGATCACATGATTCCGCCTTACGGTTTAGGAGATATGATTTTTTTAGTGTGCGCTGTTCTGTCTGTCTGACGAGAAGGATCTTTCGGTTTGATCCTAGGTTTTGATTTAGTTAAAGGCATTTCCAGAACCTCCACCCAAATAAGTTATTGTAGCCCTTTAAACTATATTTCAAAGCTGATAAAGATCATTTCCATTGGATCTGTATAATGAAAGTTATGATATTTTCTTTACCACTGTTCTGAATTCTGGGCAGATAAATGTTAGTGTTTTCATCTATTGTTTAGATTACTGTAGAGGCCGAATCTGGGGTTTTCCTTCTAGAGTTTTATTCCTGGGAACGTTAGCTTTCTTTTGGCACCGAGATCAGGAAAATCAGATCTGTAGTTTGGGAGATATGAATTTTTGATTACGAACTGTCCGGTCTGTCTGAAAACTGAGGTTAGTAGGTTTGTCCCTCGGTTTTATTCAAATTAGGGGCCGAATCAGAACCTTCACCCAACTAAGTTATTTTATCCCTTAAAATTATATTTCCAAGCTGATAAGAATCATTCTCATTGGATCAATAGGTTGAAAGTTACGCCATTTTCTTTATCTCCGATCCGTATTCGGACAGACGAGATGGGTTGTGTTTAGCTGATAATTAGCCCTCTGTTTTGGCCGAATCAGGGGATTCCGCCAACTAATGTTTTGTATCCTGATCTGTTAAGATTCAGTGAGCACTGGTTTCAGGTCTTTTAGAGTTACAGATAATTAATGGTGAATTTTCTAGTACCGCTGCTCAGAAGGGCTGAAATCTGGCTGAATAGTTTATTTTCATTTTGGGTCTATGCGGTATATTGGATAGTCAGGGGTTATTGTAGAACACCGGTAGCAGTGTTATATCGTTGTTCTTATTTTGGGAACATGCTTGTGTAGGCGGCGAGGCAGCATGTGTGGGAACACCTCCGTTGCCTACTAACGAGTCACAACGCGAAAGGCAAGTACTGTATGTTAACTGGTGTTGAATTCAAAGTAATGCATAATGATATGTTGTTTACATGAATGTTCTTGTGCTTTGTTCATGGTGTTGATATACTGCAAGTGACTAGTGTGGCCTTATTGGTACATTATGTTGAGTGTGAATACATACTTATACTTGTTTACACATGTTGTTGAATGCCATGTGTCTTTTTCACTAATGTGTGTTATTCATTCATACCATGAGAAATCATCATGTTCATTCATAAAATTCATTACGACCACGGAAGTGGATTCTTTTGGTAAGTCCCATCAATTTCAGTATGGGCATTTGAAAGACCCATCAATTCCAAAGATGGGCATTTGAAAACCCACCATTCCAATGTGGGTAGTGTTGACCACCATTCCAATGTGGCAACTTGGACACCGTATGAAACGCTCTTCATACGGTGATTGGGTCCCGTGCTTTGTGAAGTACGGGCTTAAGTGAACACCGACGGTGTATCACTCGCTATACCTAAGTATATGCAAATGATAAGTCCATACCTTCAATGCATTCTTACATTTCATCCATTCATGTATTCATTCCATACGTACATGTATGTGTTCCAATAATTGTTCGTAATTCAACTGAATTGTGTTGTCCACTCCATGCTTGATTATTCTTGTTTAGTACTTGTTGAGTCTTCGACTCACCCTTGCTTTGTATGTTTTAATTAGGTAATTGAGGAGGACGATAAGATGATTTGGTGGGGTAGTTCGGCACACTACACTTCACTTTTATCCAATCAGCACAATTATTCTTGCCATTCAGTCAAGTCAAATTGTTGTAATAATCCTATGTTAGTATCATTTGACTGTTCGTGGTATTATGACCGTTTATCCATTCTTTACCATGATTCTAGTGATCGTTCATTGTCTTTCCTTAGGAATTTATGTTGATTGAATCTGGATAATCTAGTTTTAATGCTATGCTTAGTAGTTTGATAGGTTTGCGTGACATTTTGGCTTCCGAATAGCCAGGGTGTTACATTTAAGCAGGGAGTCTGCAGTAGAAGTATCACAGAGGATATCGCTTTAAATCCTCTGGATACTGTTGCTGAGCTATTTGAGATGGCTAATTGATATGCGACTGCCACTGAAGTAGTTGAATGGAACCATACTATCGATCGAGAAGATAAAATTCCTGAAGAAGCTGACGAAAATAGTAAAAAGAAAGACAAGAAGGCCAAAAATCCAAGAATAAGACCAAAGGCCAGAAGCCTTACGATAATAGTTCGAAGGAAGTATTGGCCGTAAGCGATAAGGAGCTGCAAAGTTCCAAGCCATACTCCGATCGGGGCAAGGGCAAATGCCCCGAACGGAAGAATGATAAGCCTAGGTGGTGTCCTTTCCATAAAAAGGAAAGACATGACCTTTACAATTACCGAGTTTTCCAACAGAAACTCGATGACTACTACACCAACAGAGGACCTCTTCCTACACTTGAAGAAGTAGGGCAAAGAAGTGGTCGAAAGCAGTCAGATGACGAGGAGGAGATGCTGTTTCAAAATCCGAAGTATACAATCGACCACATCTATGGAAGATCTTCGGCATACCAGTCAAAGCGACAGCTTAATGTTGTCGAACATGAGGTAAACTCCATTGAGAAGGATGATTGCCCCACCCCTTCTACTCGACCAGGTCGGTTCCCGATCATAGTCAAGCCCACAATCAATAACTATTGAGTAAATCGAGTGTTAGTTGATGCATGCAGTTCATTAAATATTCTGTTTACAAGTGCCCTGGACGAAATGCAAGTACCTCGGACCAGAATAAAAATAGTACAATACTCATTCCATGGGATCGTACTGGGGTCTTCGGCCAAACCAATTGGCCAAGTCTCTCTTCCTGTAACGTTTGGTTCTCCAAGCAATTTTAGGGCAGAAAAAATCTCTTTTGATGTGGTCGACTTTGATACGACATATAATACCATACTCGGATGACCAACTCTGGCATGATTCCTAATGGCCGCTCATTATGGTTATCAGTGTCTTAAGATGCCAGGTCCCAAAGGTGTGATCACAGTCCACTGTGATAAAAAGATAGCGCTTACATGCGATTGTCGATTCCTCGAGATGGTTGGTCAGATACCTACTCGAGAAGCAAGCAAGATGTAGCATTCGATCAAGCAGTCGAAGCCTAAAGCTGCACCGAAGCCAAACGATCAAGTCAAAGAAGTTGCCCTGAATCCAGAGGAACCTTCAAAAACAGTTCGCATTGGGGTTACTTCTGACCCTAAATAGGAAGACACCCTCATCACCTTCCTCTGAGCTAACGCAGAAGTCTTCGCGTGGCAAGCATCCGACATGCCTGGAGTCCCCAGGGAGGTGATCGAGCACAGGCTAGCTCTACAGCCTGAAAAGAAGCCCATAAAATAAAAATTACAGAGATTTGTACTTGATCAATGAGATGCCATTAGGTCAGAATTGGACAACTACTTGAAGCAGCCTTTATAAGAGAAGTCGACCACCCAAAGTGGTTGGCTAACACTATAATAGTTAGAAAGTCTAATGGTAAGTGGTGTATGTGTGTTGACTTTACTGATATTAATAAAGTTTGTCCAAAAGTTGACTTTCCTCTACGTCGCATCGATCAATTGGTTGACTCTATTGCTGGTTATGAAGTGTTAAGTTTTCTTGATGCATACTCTAGTTATCATTAGATTAGTCTGTGTCTAGAAGATGAAGAAAAGACCATATTTATTACACCATTTGAGATATTTTTTCTATGTCAAAATACCATTTGGTCTAAAAAAATGTTGGCGCTTCTTTTCAACGCTTGATGCAAACGACTTTTTCACCTCGACTAGGCCGAAATTTGGAGGCCTAGGTTGACGATCTATTCGTAAAAAGCATCAAGCGACTTAATCATATTTCATACCTGCAAGAAACATTCGACAACATCAGAAAACACTGTTTGAAAGTCAATCCTGAGAAGTGTGTGTTCAGAGTTTCTTCAGGAAAATTGCTTGGATTCCTTGTCTCTGCACGAGGTATCGAAGCAAATCTTGAAAAGATAATGGCCATTGAACAAATGCGCTCTCTGACCATGAAGAAAGAGGTCCAAAAACTCACAGGGTGCATGGCGGTTTTAAGTCATTTCATCGTACGACTGAGAGAAAAATGACTCGCTTTCTTCAAACTTCTAAAGAAAGACGAGGGTTTCAAGTGGTTAAAGGAGGCAAACAACACCTTCGAGGATGTCAAGAGGTATCTTACGAGTGCTTTTGTTCTGGTTTCTTCTAAACCAAAAGAGATGCTCTTAATTTATCTAGCTGCCACGCCATAGGCAGTGAGAGCAGTACTAGTTGCAGAATATGAAAACGTCCAACGACCAGTTTACTACGTAAGCAAAGTTTTACATGGGCCTAAGGAGCGATACTCCCAAGTTCAAAATCTTTTGTATGCCCTCCTCATGTCTTTAAGAAAACTGATGCATTATTTTCAAGCGCACAATATAATTGTGTCATCTGAGTTTCCCTTGGGTGAGGT
Source organism: Hsuehochloa calcarea (assembly GCA_036346395.1). NCBI lineage: Eukaryota > Viridiplantae > Streptophyta > Magnoliopsida > Poales > Poaceae > Hsuehochloa > Hsuehochloa calcarea. The sequence continues at coordinate 48,719,219 of CM070593.1, read as the reverse complement.
CATCTAGAACAGGAAAGCAACGGGAGGCATGGCACAATGTTCAGTTGAACTTGGGGAGTTCGACTTCCATTTCGTGTCCCGAATGACTATTAAATCATATATCTTGGCAAACTTTGTAACTCTGGATCCCCAGTACAATTCCCACAACCAGTGGACGATGTACTTTGACGGGCCACTTACGCTTAGTGGCTCAAAAATTGGGGTGGTACTGGAATCTTCTACACGAGAGACCTTAAAGTATGTTATTCAATTAAACATTCCTGCCACTAACAATGTGGCAGAATATGAAGGTTTGTTGGCTGGCATACGAGCAGCGAAAGCGCTCACAATTCGACGACTATTCGTGAGAGAAGACTCTTAACTAGTCGTGAATCGGGTAGGAAAAGAGTAGCGGTGCTCTAATCTGACCATGTCTCGATACTTATCAGAAGTCAGAAAGCTCAAAAAGTATTTTTTTTTGATTTTGAGGTACAATATATCCCTACAAAAGATAATTTTTCTCATGGACCAGTTAGCCCGATGGCTTCTTCCCGATCACTAGTACCAAATGGAGTCTTCTTCGAACAGCTCCAGAAGTCGTCTCTGGTCGAAACACAAGAAACATCTCCTATTGAGATAGCCTCTCTAGAATATGATGATACCTGAATGAATTCCATCTACGAGTATCTTCAAAAGGGTGTAGTGCCCGATAATGATCTTGAGGCAGATCGTTTATCCCGAAAGACCAAAATGTATAATTTGGTTGAAGGAGTCCTCTATTAAAGAGGTACTCAAGGGGTTCTCATGCGATGTATATCGCAGAAAGAAGGATTAAATCTCCTTCACGACATACATGGGGGTATCTGTAGAACTCATGATTCCTATAAAACACTGGTCGGTAAAGCTTTTCGACAAGGTTTCTAATGGCCAACAGCCCTCCACGATGCTAAAGAATTGATTCTAAGGTGAGTACAATGCCAATTTCATAGCAGGAAAATACATCAACCATCTCAGGCATTACATACTATACCTTTGTCTTAGCCTTTTGCAACCCGGGGTCTCGATATCCTAGGGTCGCTCCCAAAAGCTCCAGGGGGCTTCAAGTTTCTTTTTGTGGATGTTGATACGTTCGCAAAATGGATTGAAGTTGAACCTGTAACTGTGATAACAACGAAAGCCGCGAAGAGGTTCATGATGAGAAGCGTGATTACCCGATTTAGTGTCCCAAATCGAATAATTACATACAATGGTAAGCAATTTTTGAGTGCAAAATTCCAAGAATTTTGTGAAGAATTGGGTACCAAGCTGTGTTATGCTTCTGTCGCTCACCCACAAAGTAATGGGGCAGTCGAAAGAGCGAATGGCCAAATTATGCAGTGGATCAAAACTCGTGTCTTTGACCAGCTTGTCAAGCGCTCGGGATTGGGTCCAAGAATTACCCTCAGTACTATGGGTAGTTCGCACAAATGCTAGTCGAGAAATAGGTGAAACACCCTTTTTTCTAATTTTCGGGGCTGAAGCTATGCTTCCTCTAGAACTAAAGATTCGGTCGATGAGGGTTGAAAAATTCAGTGACTCTACCAAAGAACAACTTCGAACAGATGACATCAACCTACTCGAAGAGAAGAGGAATCAGACCTTAATCCGTTTAGCGGTCTACCAACAAGGCCTGCGCATATACTATGATTTTAAGGTCCAACCTCGCAGCCTAGCTGTAGGTGACTTGGTGTGGAAGAAAATTCAATCACAGTCTAATCGGAATAAACTTTCCCCAAGTGGGAAGGTACTTACATCGTGGTCGAAGTTACGCGGCCAGGTTTGGTATGACTAGCAATGGAAGATGCTCGTGTCCTTTCTAATTCATGGAACATCAACCAACTACGCTAATTTTATGTGTAACTTCTTCCTTTATCAATAAAATTTTAGTTTACTTCAATCTTTATTGTTTAGAATTTGAGCGGTGCTTTGATGATTTTTTTGATCATTTTTTAAACACTCGGTTTTCTTTACACTAGTCGAAAGAAAGGTAGCATCACCTAGTCGAAGTCTTTCCTCTCTGCACGTGGTCTTGCCGACTAGAAGGAACTTCCTAGTGTCAACTCGTTCCTAGCTTTTGCTGCCAATACAAAGAAACTTATTTCAACAAAATCTGGTTGAAATAAATTCCAAGTAAGTTTTTTTTCAACTTAGTCTAATTTGTCATTAACTTTGAAGGATTCCCTAAGAGGAGTATGCTATATAATTTGTTCGACTTGTTTTGGTACACTAAATTAGTTCAAACCGGTCTAAGAAAGACACAACACCTAGCCGAAGTTCTTCCTCTCTGCGTGTGGTCCTGCCCACTAGAAGGAACTTCCTAGCATCATACTGTTTCTAACTCTTGCAATCGATATACAACTACTGAGTCCACCAAGACAGGGTAAACAAATTTTTAAGGCACTTTAATCACTATTTACTTAGTTTATATAAATAAACTAAGTAAATAGTCGAGGGTTAGGATAAAGTTATTAATCTGACTCCAATTCTTAGTCTTGCATTCAATTTTGTTTTTATTCATTCATTATCTTATGAGTTACTAACTACACAACAAGATCATTTCCAAGAAAGAGAATCTTTTATATATTTATAAACAAAATACTTGTCTTTACAAGGTCCCTATTACAAACTACTATAAGGAGGGAGATCCAATTTGCAACTCCTGCGCAACCTTCTGGCTGACTAGCTTCACTTCTGCAATCAGTCGAACTGCTTCTGCCTTAGGGCAGTTGAAGTCATTCTCGATTGGCTGAAGGCTGAGATTTTGGTCGTGTGCCTCAAGCTTCGCCAAGGCGTAGTGTAAGATCGAGGTGGCCGACTAGAGGGGGGTGAATAGGCGATTTTAAAAATTCTTTCGGCTCGAAACTAATATATAATGCGGAAGCTAATAACAATTGGTTTTGCACAAATAAAACCTAAATCAACTAGGCTTCCCTAAGTGCACCAACGATACAAGAGAGCATCATACAATGATATATAAGCAATTAAAGCATGTAATGTAAATGGCTCAAAGTAAAGCACAAGAAAAAACAAGATGACACGATTATGTTTTACCGTGGTGTTCGGAGACTTGCCGGTCTCCCCTAATCCACGTTGAGGTAAGCCCAACCACGTTGGACCGGCTCCACTAATTAAGCCAACACCTCCGAGGTAAGTCCAACCACTTGGACCGGTTCCAAACCGAACCAACACCTCGCTCCACTAGGGTTGCTCTTCCTCCACTCCAGAGATGGCGAGTACCAAACCACTCACAACACGCCGGGCCTTCTCACAAGCTTCTCGAGAAGATCACAGCGCACGACGCCTCCACGCCGTCTAGGTGTCGGCAAACACCAAGAGTAACAAGACTCAACGATCACTTGAACTAATCAAGTGTCAAAACTCAAGTGGATACACAATCCACTACCTAAGGCAACACATGCACTTAGGGTTTGCTCTCAAGTCTTACCAAGTGCAACACATGCACAATAGAGAAGAAAGCCTTACTCTTAGCTCAAAGAATGAGTATAGCACTCAACAATAACACCAGCAACCTCTCCCAACCGACCAAGGTGGATATATATAGCCCACACACAAAAACTAGCTGTTGGGAGAAGATTCCCACAAATCAGCATAGGGCTGGTCTAACCGCCAACCAGTGGCCGGTCGGACCGCCCCATGCGCCAACGGCTAGAAAACTAGCCGTTGAGCCTTTGGCCGGTCGGACCGCCATGCAATGGCCGGTCTGACTGCCGCCAAATCGGTCAGACCACCGCAGCTGGCTGGTCCGACCGCCCAATGGAAATTTGGCTAAGTCCCAAAACGGACGCTCTCTGTAATAATCGTTCCGCACCAACCCCGGAACTTTCTCACATTGGAAGTTCCATTTTCACAAGAGCGGAACTTCCAGACAAAGATTCCAAGTCAAAGTAAATCGGTGCAACCGCCAACATATGGCCGGTTCGACCGATTTGCCACCAGTCAGACCGGTCCACACCGGCGTTCTGACCGGCAGAACACAGAAGCAAAACTCATTTACTTCACTTCAAATGGCGAAACACATTCGCCCATTTGAGTACAATTCCAACAAGGTTAAAAGATGATATTCTCAGCTAGTTGCAAAACACATCTTCCAACATTTTAGAATACCCATCACAAGGAATAAGGTACATGTTCTTACACCATTTGCAAAACACATTTAAAAACTTAAGTCACATGCTACAAGGATTACGCATGAGCCTCAACTATTTGCAAAATACATTCGCAAATAAATAGCATCATACCTAGATGAGCTAGAGCAACCATATTGAGCTATCAACACATGACTAACACAAACTACTAGTTAAGACCCCTCTTAATAGTACGACAACCTATACTAGCAATCCGGTCTACCAACCAAACACCAAGACCGGTAAAAGACTAGGAACACATCCTTAGCCCTAGCTAGTTATACCTTTGTCTTGCATCTTCTTGAAGCTTGATGACGCACATGAACACTTCAAGTCCGGGTCATTAACTTGATAATCATCAACGTATGATGATCCTGTGCTTGACCTCCATCAGCACATGGTAAGTCTTCTCTTGTCTTGACGATCAACTCATGATCATCTCTTCTTGATAAGCATCAACTCATGATGCATCCTTTACACTAAGCTCTTGATTTTATGATCAACTCATGATCATCCCAAATCTTCATTATCCTGGAACATAACATATACGTCCAACTCATGGAAAACGTTAGTTCCACAATATGATTATCATTAATTACCACACCATACCATTAACTCATAATGGTAGGACAAGATACTCAATCTTTCCCTCTTTCAAAGTAAAGATCCCAAATATATGTGGAGGATGGAATATGGATCAATACTAATGGAACCACAAAATATAGAATGAGCTCCCCCTAAATGTGTGCATACACATATGTGTAAAGAAAACATATGCACATATTCAAGATATACTAATGGTGGAGTTCTTCCTATATTTTGGATCCGAGGAATGCAACATTATATAGGAGTATGAGTCAAATGCATACCTCGTTGAATTTCACCTTTATATCCAAATGAGACTACACAAGATAATACTTGACAAGAGAGTTAGTCTCACAATTAGATTTGTCATTAATCACCAAAACACTCTATTAACTCATAATAGCGGGTCTAGATCTTTCACGTAGCTTACTGCACTTTCGACTGCTTCTCTTATTGAGTCAGCTTTGTTAGTCTTTATAGTGGTTATCAACTCTTGCAAATTTTCGACTTGTTCTCCAATAACACTTGTATGAGCAATCATAGTATCTTCAAGAGGATCGACCTCCTTAGCACCAAGTCCTCCAAGTACATTGTTAAGGAGAGAGATGTTGTCGTGAAGATTGATCTTCATTGACTCCATCTCCTCTTGGTTATGAGTCGAAATTTCTCAGAGTCGCTTTATTTCGACTACTTGCTCTGCAGATAGGGTAAGACCAGTCAAGAAAGATACCTATTCAAGACTAGTTAAAACTGGTCGTAGGTAAAGTTTTTCTTACCTATTGATTGAGAGTTAAGCTTCTTTATTTTATTCTCATGAGAGGCAGTGTCCTTGGTACGCTGTTCCTCCCACGACTTGATCTTCTTGTCTTTTTCTTTGCCAAGACGGGATAGATCACTGACCACCACGACATTTTGTTTGACCTCGGTGTGGAGCTTACCCATTTCGACCTCTTTTTCTACCGAGGGAAAAGAGTTCGAAGGAGAAAAGCAAGTCATGTATAGGAGCAATTTTACGGTCAACACTTACTGTTTATTATATCCTGCAACTCGAAAGCTGCAGAATTCATTTCCTGAAGTTTCTTCATCAGGTCAAGCTTTCGTCCTCTAACTTCTGCATCTCGACTTTTTGATAGTCGAGTGTATCAGCTAAGAACTTTTCATCGCTTTTAAACCTACAAGGGTTAGAGTAGACATGAAAATTGGACAAGTAGTTGAAAGACGTAAGGCTACATGTAACAGTGGCTTACCATCTCTCTGCTTGCTCGCAGAGTTCAGCTTTTTGCTGTCTTAACAGCACAAGTTGTCGATGATATTCACCAACTGTGGCAACTTGTTCCAAAGCTTTCTAAATGGAGAAAAAACAGAGTGAGAAGCAAGAAAAAACCAGACATGTAAATATTTGGCATCAAGTACTTACATTTATGGTTGTTCGATCAAAATTGGCATACACCTTTTGGGATTCCTTGAGTTCGTCGATCTCTTCGACTTGGTCCCGCCATATTTTTTGAAGATGTTCATCATCAAAATTATTCCCTTATTAGGGATATCCTTGGGATGAGAGACTCGATTGAGAGACCTAACGAAGAAGATCCCACGATGGTTTGTGGTCCAAAGAACCCAGAGAGATGGTCGAATAAGTCCGCTTCTTCCTCTTCATTGCTAGCATCAGCAATTCCTCCTTTAGGTCCGATAAAAACGTCCTAGGTGACTTCCTTCCCGGCACGGTGGTCAGAGGCTCCTCCTCCATTTTGGTCGGAAGCTTCTGGTAACCAAAGGACCAAGTCCCTTATCCTGTTATTGATATCTTCAATAGCTGGTTCAGTCACCATGGCGGCCTCATCATTCGTTCTCTTCGCCTCTACCTCCACGACTCGAGGTTCTTCAGCGGTAGTACCTTCCTCCACCACAGAGATAGTGGTCAATCCCTTAACCACTTCTACTGTTATCTCTTCTATTGCAGAAGAGGTAACAACTTGTTTCTCGAGGGGAGCATCTTCATGAGATGGAGGAATCGGGCAAAAATCACACAAAGGAAAACACGTCAAGTTGTAAAAAAAATGCAAGGTAAATGCAGTTCTTATACTTTTGGTTTTTATATACCTTCATTTTCTAGATTTGATCTTGAATCCAGAGGAAACCTCATCTAATGAAGATTTCTTTTGCTTCTTCTCTTCAACCACGTCTGGTCGATATTATAGTTGAGGGATAGGGGCCACCACGAGCATGGCTGATTGGAGGAGGAGCAGAGCTTGAGTCGTCACCCTGCTTGACAGCAGCCTTCACAAGGCGACGTCTTTTGGCTGGAGGAGCTTCGTTTTACTCCACCTCTTTTTCGACAACCATCAATTTGACCTATTCGTCGTCTTGACGGTCTGCATGCCTACTTTCTGCAAGGGGCAGAAAAAGAAACATTATTGGGAGGTCGTTTTTTTAAGACTACGAGACCCTAAAGATGAAATCAATCTTCGATTACCTTTAGACGTTCTTTTTTTCTTTTGCGAACACGACCGCCAGAATTCGAGGATCCACTACATCAGGTGGTGAAGCCTTTTCGTAAAGGAGTTTGACTCGGATGTCAATCTCCGTTCGTGAGAGGTCTGCACAGGTAAATTAAATTTTCAATAATCAAGCTCAAAATTAATCAATAAGAGCCGAGTTGAAAAATTACTTACCTTCCTCGAAATCCCTGGTCAAATCCTTAACCCCTGAGTACATCCACATGGGATGTGCTCGTTTCTTCACGGGGCTGACGCGCTGCGTGATGAAATCTTTCATCACGTGCCATCCGGTAAGCCCCTCTTCCTCCAAGTCTTTGATGCTTGAATGTAGGGAGCGATCCGGGCGAGGTTCTTAGGAGTCGAATCCTTGGAAGCGCTCTTTTCTACGGCTTTTCCCACAAAGGAGGGGCTGTCCTCCCTGGTCGTCTCCCAGTAGAACCACTTCTTCTTCCACCCTGGCCATGACGACTGGGTGAACCTCTGGATGTATTCCTTCGTCTTCCCATCGTGGAGCTTCAAGCCGCAACTCCCCGCGATTCCAGCATGTCTGCTCATCCCACAGTAGTACTGGAAGAGCTCCAGGTCTGGTAAAATCTCCAGGTAAGTCTCACACAAGTACACGAACACGCTGATCATTGTGATGGAATTGGGAACAAGGCTCACCAATTCTACCCCCAAAGTGCTCGAGTACGAGTGTGAGGAAAGGGTGAGTAGGCAATCGAAGGCCACACTCACAGTACGTTTGGAATATTGGAATCTGACCAATCTCCCCTCACGGCCAGTGTTGTCCAGCAACTTCAATCCACTTGACGTACTCCTTTGGGATCTTCCCAGTGACGACCTGAGCTTTCATCTTTGCCCCAACCATCGCTGATTTTGCCCACTTAGAAGCGGGGCCAACCATTTTCTCTAAGTAATGTTGATTTGGGTTTGGAAAGATTTCAAGGATGAGTAAGATTTGGTTGGCGGTGGAGAAGAGTGAGGGCTTGAGGAACAGTTGAAGCAGATGAGGAAAAGTAAGAACCCTAAAATCACGCCTGCGGTAAGTTTTTATAGTTGCACGCTTGAGTTAAAAATCGTGGGAGTTTAACCGTTGCCACCTCTTCGGGGACTACTCCAACGGACAGATCATGAGGGTTGATTGAGATTCCTAAATTGGTATGTTCGAGATAACCAAGTATGTCTTTATAACTTAAGTGAAATTACCTTCTTGACCAAGTTTATTTCTGGTCGAATGAAATACCATTTGAAAAAGCTTTTCTTTCGATCGCCTCTCTTCTATGACCTCTTTTCCAAGTAAGTCATTTTCACTTGAAGTGTAATTTTATGTGTAATTTTTTTTTATAGATAAAAATATATTTATGTTGTTTACTAGTATACCCCTTAAATGTTCATAAGGGAGAAACTTAGCTACATGGTCGTAAGCCTTTCTATGACCATCCCATGGTCGTAAGTCTTTCTACGACTATGATAAAGTCGCAAGTCCTCCTACGATTGTCTTATAGTTGTAGAACCTCCTACGACTAGCTTGGTTATGACAACTTTTTGATTGATGAAGCCTACAGACTTGCGAGCCTACTCGACCAGGGAGTCTTATGCGATGTGTTAAACACTCAGAGCAGTTAGCATATGCGATTATTCTCTGGAATAACTGCACGTCCCTTTCTCTATCTCTGACGGCAACTGCCTAGCGATGTGGGAGTGGTGTCTCTATGACAATAACTTCCATTAACCGTTTTAACATCCGAAACGGTGAGGCGCCTCTTGGCGTAGAGAAACTGCCACCCCTTTAGGCACTATATAAAAGTTGAAGGCAGTAGACGACTGGGACATCGATCGGAGGATAAGGTAATCAGAAGCACAAGATATTAGGCTTTACCTTTCTTCTTGGTTGTAATCAACATACTCAATATAGCCACACAGGAGTATGGTTATTATTTTCCCCAAAGAATGCATGAACCTGTAAAAAATCCCCTTGTCATTCTCTGCATTGTTTAATTTTTCAGGAGTTCCCCCGAAACAAACAATCATATGTAAGATCGGTATTAGATCACCGACAGTCACAATTTTTAATTTGCTCTGTTTTATCATCATTAAATACCCATATTTAATTTTGTACTACTAAATTAGTGTGCATTAATTTGTAGTGTTAGTTTGGTCGTAATTTTTAATTTACATTATTTTGTGGTCATTAGTAACCTTGTTACTAATATTCTCTCTATTCCATGTGTTGCAAGACATATGTCTAGCGGAGCTTCTGGAACACTTCTATGATGAGGAACACCGGTGCAAACTGTGACTCGTCGGTGACGCCGATGGCCCTCCGCCTTTGCTGCCCCGGGCGGGGAGAGACTACTGGGAGCTGGACGATCACTACGTCCCTATAATTCAGGACACAGGCTTATTGCCCATCGTCAGGCTGGTGTCCGTCAGTCGTTGGATCACCCTAGATGCCAGCCTGCTATTAGCACTTGTCGACAAGTCGAGGCCCGAGATGCACACCTTCCACTTTGGGTGAGATGATGGTAACCCTGCAGGACGTCTCTCTCCTGACCAGTCTCCCGATCCGGGGAGCCTCATGTTCATGGCCCTCTGGGTGCAGACTAGAAGGCCGAGCTGGAGCAATGGTTCGGCCAAAGTCTCTCGAGGCGTGTACATGGTGTCCCCCGGACTTGGCTAAGGCAGTGATGTCAGTGCCCGCAGGGTGCACCAGACGGGGTCATTAGGCCGAGCTGGGGCAATGGTTCGGCCAATCGTCATAGCATTTCGCGGCGTGATGACACTGTAAGACACTTATAACCTCTGGTTGTTTCATTGACGATATTTGTACTCTTCGTTAATGAACCTGTTATGTATGTCACTACAGTTGGAGCGGACGCAATGCATCTTAAGCGCGGAGGCCGCCATCCACAACCCAGACACAACACTGGTGGGGACGATGAAAACTATGAAGTACATCTACACAGAGATGAAGAAGATAATAAAGAACTTGAGTTGCGGTTGTTCGACGGACGATGTCCTACACATCGGGCATCAAGTAGGGGCGTGCTCATCCGCTAGGTCACCACGATCTAGCGAGTTCGGCTGGCGTAGTAGCGTCCCCTGACGCAAATCATCTAGGCGCACGCAGAGGCTGCCGCAACCGCAACGAGTAGAGGGTAGTGGCTCAGACGAGTGAGCCATATTGTGTCCCGTGTTATGCGATTATATTTTGGTATATTTGTATTCATATTTAGCTTTGTTATATTTGTATGCTTTTTCAGTTGTTATGTGTGTACTCTCACACTATATTGTATATCGACATCTCCAATGGAGTTGCAATGCAACTTTTTCCCCACTCATTCCAAGTCACGTGAAATTATGAAACCCTAATTTCTGAAACCTAAGATCCAAATTTTCGCGGCCTAAATCCTAAATTTTCGGGATAATTCCAGAACACAAATAAAAATGATGATATGCTCGGGCCTCGACCAGACACGTACAATGAGATCACCGCAGCAACGCCTCCCACACAGCACCCCTACTACGGCTTTCGAGACATACGTCACTCCCCTGATAGGCTCACCTTCCCCGAGGATTAGCTGCGCCATCAAAATCACTATTGGCCATCTCATCGGCCAAAGATCATTTTCCACAAGTAGGGAAAAAAATAGCATATTTGGAATATCCCACAACCCCCTCTAGACCGCTAATATACCTTGCTGTCAAGACAAGTATATCACCCAAATGTAACCCAAGATGTTTATATACAAGCACGTCTCCACAAAGCTATCCATTTACCATGTTTAATACGAGATATAGTAAGTAATAAACAATAAGGCCTCCTTTGAAATATCAGTGAATCTCCTCTACTATTTCTGAAACCCTAATTTTTGAAACCTAAACTCCAATTTTTTATGACCTAAATCCTAAATTTTTGAGAAAATTTCAGAACACATATCAAATTGTCCAAATGTCCAAATAGTACACAATCAAGTCCACCGCGTGAGGAGACTTCAAAATAAAATTTATAATTTTTGAAGCTCAATTTCTACATTTATAAATTCGTACAAATAGTACACTTATATGAAATTATGAGATAAATTCTGAATGAATAAGTTTATGGAAAATTTACACAAGCAAGTACACTGTATCGAAAGGCTCCACATAAAATTTTATATTTTTTTGAACTCATTTGCTATATTTTAAAATTACTACAAACATGCGCTAAACCCTAATCAATAAACCACCAAACGCCAACCCTAGCAACCAAACCCTAACCCTAGCTGTGGCATGGAGGGTGAGGGGCGTTGCCACACGATGGCCATGCAGCAACGACTGACGTGGCGGTGGAGCGAGCCTCACGGCTGATGTGGCGGCGGGGGCGAGCAGGGGGAGGCTACGTGGTAGCAGGGGAGGTGTTGCCGTACAGCGGCCTTGCGGTAACGGGCTAACATGGTGGGCGAGGAAAGGCCACCGCGTGGTGGCCGTGCGGCAGCGGTGCTAAATCGTCAAAAAAATATTCAGCGTTGGTGAATCCTATAAATACAGGGTGAAAAGGTGTTGTATGAGCCAAAAATTCATTTATGATGCCAGAATTACTGAGCATAGTGTTAGTACTGCCGTGTACGGGTTACGGGTATACCAATTTTCTTTTTACTACTACAGTGGCACTAACTTTTCTTTTTCAGGGATCTAAGTGACGCGGATCGAACATTGAGAAGATATTAAATACTATAGGTTATCTAATCTTTCATGGTGGAACAAGGACAAAACTACAGTAACACTCGTGCAGTCGTGTCATAACACGATGTCTTTTGTGCAGTAGCACTATGGTGGTGGGGTAGTAACACGGTGTCTTACGTGCAGTAACACTCCTCAGTGGTGTAGTAACATAACATCTTGCATACAGTGACGCTTCATCGGTGGTGTATTAACACTACGTCTTTCGTATAGTAACACAACTTCTATAGTGTAGTAACGAGCTCAATGACGTGATTGAGTCGCACTAGATCAGCGAGAACTGAAGTAGAAGCGATCAGGCGTGGCCTCGAAAACTGTGAAACAATGATTTATAATGAATTAGAAGATTGAATCGTATAGATTCCTATAGACAATATAAAAACATCACGTTCTTGATCTGCGCCAACTCTCACAAACCCGATATGGAAAAACCTCAACACACGATACAAAGTGATAAACCCTAATGGCACTCGGCCAAAACACACACGCGTTTTCAACTCATAATCCAACTCCCCTCTCCTTACAAGGGCGCACCCCATAGGCTTATATAGCCGACACACACACTAAGGTCTTTACGTCGATTAGGACTTACGTATGTACATAATTAACATGTTTGACTTAGACTCTTATATAAACTTTCTAAACCATATGACTCAATATTCCTAACTAAACTAGTGCTTTAGTTCCTTTTACATCTCGGAACTAATTAAACATGAAATTAACTAATGCAATCCGACTCATCAATACTCAGATGTGCCACTTTAGCTTGGTTTTCATGTCGGCTCGACGATGGACCTCACTGAGATCACATAAAGAAAGGATGTCACGAAGAGAAAACAAAAAGCATGCATCGATCTTGTAGTCGCACACGTAACAACAAATCTTGATTTCTTGCATTCTAATATGTGATCCTTCCTTATGTCTTGTTACCCTACCAAGAAATCATATTCCTTTTCCAAGAAATCTAGCTTGATATCGTTTTGTTCCTGCATGGCAACTTCCCATAATTGCAACTTAGCTTCCTGGTTGAAAATGTGTGCAACATGGACTTCTGCTGCATGCATGCCAATCTACCCAAAATCAAAACTAACTTGGTCAGGGACTCGATCTCCTGGATGCACTCTGCCACAAGTCCCATGCACGTACGCCTACACCAGCTTTTCCCCTAGTGCACACGTCACATGCATGCTTGCTTGTGCTCCACACCAACCTCCTGGCTCACATGCGCCACACCCACACACATGCCAACTTGATGCGTCACATCCTTCTCTTCTTTCTTCTCAAAAAATTCTGAAATTAATTCATGTGAAACAATTTGTACACAAGAATCAAATTCAGCAACAGGGTTAGTAATCGTGGCCACATCATAAGGGCATGTACAACGCTACATGATGTAAGTTCAAACTCCATTAATTTGGTTTTGGTGATTAATGACAAATCTAAATATGAGACTAACACTTTTGTTGATATGCTATTGTTTAGTCTTATATGGATAGAAAGATGAAAATCTCGGAGGTATGCATTTGATGTCATATTCTTATATCTTGTTGCATTCCTTAGATCAAAATATAGAGTTAAATCCACCAAAGTTTCAACTTGAATATGTGTATATGCTTTTTCATACACATCCTTGTATGCACAAATTTAGGGGAAGTTCATTTTATATCTTGAGGTTTCAATAGTATTGATCCCTTTCTTTTATCTGCATATACTGAGGATATTTACTTTGAAACACATCTATTGAGTATATAAAGTTTGTGTGGTTAAAATATACTCATGATGATTTAAATTCAATTATTTACAATTGAGTTGTCATCAATCACAAAAAAAAACAATGAGATTGAACGATCTAGACCATTCATTATCTGTTAATAGTGTGTTTTGCTGATTAATGACAACTAGTTGTGTTGGACTAATATTCTTTATGAGTTGGTGAATTAGGTTTAGTCCCGGTTGATGATGAAGATTTTGGACGGCATTACGAGTTAATTATCATCATGGTTCGTGATGAAGGATGCCATTATGTGTTGATGTGCATCAAGATAAGATCCCGAAGTGGAGGATATCATCATGAGTTGATGGACAAGACAATAATCACAACTTGGAGATGAGACGATCACCATCAAGTGAAAAGCTCCAAATGGATGAGCAAGGCAAATAACAAGCATAAGCTAAGGATGCACTCCTACTCTTGTGCTGGTCTCGGTGTTTTGTTGGGAGACCAGATTGCTAGTATAAATTGTTGTACTATTAAGTGGCGGGCTTGTCTAGTAGCTTGAGTGTCATCATGTGTTGATAACTCAATCATTCTTACTCTATCACTCCGTGTCATGATGCTATTATTTGTGAACATGTTTTGCAAATATGTAAGTCCATACATTTACTCTTTGTGGTATGAGACTATAGTTTGCAAATAGTTAAAGCTCATGCATCTACTCCTTGTAGCATGTGACTAGAATTTACAAATGTATTTTGTAAATAGTTGAAGTCCATGCATCTACTCTTTGTGGTATGGGACTGTAGTTTGCAAATTGTTGAAGTTCATGCATCTTTTTCTTGGGAATCATCTCTTAGCTTAAACTCTTTCATTTGAATGAAAATTGCATTAGGACATAACCTGTATTGGTTGAGGACATGTTCGGGAGGACCGAGGATGTGTCCGGTGTTTGGTGAGGACATGCTCGAGAGGAACCAAGATCTCTAAGGATATGTCTGCCTCATGGGGAGGACATGTCTACCCCTCTGCATTTCTAGCCCAATGGTCATTTCCTCTCATTTAATGCACTAGGCGTTATACTCGGGGAAGACATGTCCGTGCCTATCTAGATCCTCCAATATGTGTTAATGGTTTGTTTTGGATCGTTCACATGCTGGCTGGGTTCCCCAAGTCTCCACGTTGGCACCAGGCTTCCAGCTGAGACGAACCTATTGCTTGAAGACTGTCAAAGTAGTATGCGGAATCTGCGGTTGCTTCACTGATAAACAACAGAGGATCTCGCTTGGAGCGATGCACATGGCCGGAACGAGACGGCGACGAGTCCACCGGATTCAGAGGGGACGAAGTTGCCGGTATCGCATCCGACGAACTTCGCTTTAACGCAAGTTCAGAGATCTGCAGTAAAATTTTCTCTTATTTAAAATATATAGTTTGAATATATGAAAAATGGTACAAGTGAATTTGTCATAAAAATAATTTTATAATATTGCATTCTACATTTTTTTTACTGCACGTTAAGAGAATTTAGTGGTGAAGCAGTATGTTGTTGACTTTGGAAAAAATAAAAAGTGTGGATATCATGGGGATATGTTTCAGATCTTAGGATGATGTGATAATTGGCAATGGTGTTTACGGTTTGTCGTTTCATGAGTTTTCGACAAAGCTTCAAGCATTCTGGACAGGGGCGGTCCGACCGGCCATAGCATGGCGGTCCGACCGGTCCCAAATCGGTCGGACCGGCCATGTGCGGCGGTCGGACCGGTGGTGACCAAGAATGGTCAAAACAGGCTGGGCCAAAAATAGGTGTTGTAGGCAAGTGAGGGGATCCCAATGCACTTGGTTTCATTATTTTTGGAGCTTCCAAGCAAAAGTTCTATTCGTTTGAAATTTCCAGAAGGTTTCGGAATTTCAGGGCTTGTATTTTGGTTAAGTCCCTACTGGCGGTCTGACCGGCCTTGAGGTGGCGGTCAGACCAAAGAGTTAAAGCGATCGACCGCCCCGAGGGGCGGTCTGACCGGTTTTGACTTGAACGTCAGCCAACTTCGTGGTGATTTTGTTTTGTTAGGTCAAGTTCATTGGTATCATGGCATATGTATTGCATGATGCATGTTTTGACTAATATAGGTCAAGTTGTGAAGAACTTGTTCCCGAATTCGTGTTTGTTTGTCTATGGTTGTGCAGGTGGCTTGGTGGTCAACGACGGTCAACGGCAAGGAGGATCGGGACTAGACTTGGAGAGTTGAGGTCCAGAACGATCGACGATGCCGGGTGAGGTCAATGACTCAAGCGTGACGCAAGATGGACAAGGGTGACCTATTAGCAAATCTGAGGCGCAAGATGGCGCTAGGTGAAGCTGTTTAGGTCAAAAGGTTAAAGACGGCGCTTTGCGAAGCGTGCGTGTGTGACCCGTTTGTTAGTGGGCCTTAACGGGAGCCCAATGGAGTCAAACCCTAGGAGTTCTAGGCCTCCACTATAAATAGGAGGAGGTGGTGGCTGCACCATCTAGCTCTTTTACCTCTCGCCTTTTTATATTTCAAAACCCTAATTGGCTTAGGGGAGTTGAGGTGGAGGCTAGGGCTCTTTATGGTTTGAGGTGATTTTCGTGATCTTGGATTGACCACTGATCCATGATGGTGTGGGTGTAATCCAACAGCAATCACGAATTTAATCTATGCAAGGTTTGCTTGAGATAAGTCTCTTTTCGTTCTTGCTTTCAATTTCGTGGTTTTAGAGCTTTCTTTGATCCGCGAGTTTTTGATTGATTCTTTCACGTGAATTAGCTTGCTGTGATATGTGTGAATATATCTAGGATCATCTTAATCTTCAATCACTCACGAACAAGCTTTAGGATCAAGTTTTCGTTCTTGCCCGGTTTTAGACCCTCTGTTACTCAATTGAAAACTGTTCAGGATCTATCCAAGAATTATCATTATATTCGATTGGAATAGGTCCTCAATAGCATATAGAAGGTGTGTGCAAAGTTTCGTGAAGTTTGGAGTTGAGAATCAAAAGTTAGACCTAATTGCAACTTCGTCATCGGAATCAAAAGTTAGACCTAATTGCAACTTCGTCATCGGGCTGTTTGACTGTTTCAGATCGGTTCTGGAGCCTACCGGTCGGACCGCCCCACACCAATGATCGATCGATTTAGACCGGTCGGGCCGCCAATCTAACAATGATCGACCGGCCAGCCTCTTCTAGTTTTGATTCTTGCTGATTTTTGTCGCATTGCTTAGGTTTTTGATTGGATTCAATACTAGTCTTCCGCTGTACTGGTATATTGATCTTCATAGCTTCTTCATAGCTATTGGAGTGAAATTGTGTTGAATTCATATTTTGTGAAAAAGTGAGCGTGCTCCTATTCACCCCCCTCTAGTAGCCTTTTCGGTCCAACAAGTGGTATCAGTGCCCGGTTAGTTCAATCTTGATCTTAACCGGTCACTGAACTTTGGCGATGGATAGATTCTCTACAAAACCGCATATCTTCAATGGGCACGACTATGCCTATTGGAATAATCGTATATTCCTTGAGAGTGAGGGACAAGCTATATGGGACGTTGTTCGATCCCCGCTCATTATTCCTGAGGTTGAAACTCCTGCTTCTGTGGTTCTTTTGGCTAACAACAACAAGGCCAAGAATATTTTATATGGTGCGCTTGGTAGACAAGAATATGATCGCATTTGCAATCTTGCCACTGCGCACGAAATTTGGAATACTCTCGAAACATATCATGAGGGTTCGTCCCAAATCAAAAAGGTGCGTCAAACAGTTTACAAGCGTGAATACAACTAATTCGAGATGCGTCCTGCAGAGAGCATCGATGACATTTTCAGTCGCTTTAATAAAGTGATTAATCAAATGAAAGCTGTTGATATTGAATATTCTCAATCTGAAAATGCCACCCATCTCTTGGCTGCAATCAACACCAAGGAGTGGGAGATGAAGGCTACTGCTATAGAGGAAAATATTGATCTTTCAAGTCTTACTTTAGAATTGCTTTATAGTAAACTCAAGACTCATGAAATTAAAAGAGTTGATCATCCTAAGAAAGACAACATGGCATTGATAGCTGATCCTCTCAAAAGGTCTTCTGATGGTACTCTTGAATCTTCTTCTGGATTTTCATTTGCTTGTTTATCTGCTATTCATGAAGAGGAGCTTGAGAGTATCCCTGAGGTTGAGTTAGCCCTTTTAGCTAAAAAATTCACACGGGCTTACAACAATGTGAGAAATAAAAAGAGAGGTGATCCTGTTACTTGCTATGAGTGTGGAGAGCTCTACCACATCCGGGCCAATTGCCCCAAGCTAAAAGGTAAGGGCAAGCACAGGGAGAAAAAGACAGCCTGGAAGAAGCCTCATGAGAACAACTCTGAGTATGATGCTGTCAAGCTCATAAAGGCCGCTCACCGGGTCCTTGCCACTTTTGGAGAGCAATCCGTGAGCGATGTGGACTCCGGGAGCGAGGAGGACAAGGAGGAGAAGACCCCTCAAGGCAAAAAGAAAGGGAAGGCTAAGGACTTCACTGGCATGTGCTTCATGGCTGACACTGACGACATTGATGATGATGAGGTATCTTTTTTCTTATGATGAGCTTTCTGCTAAATATGATTCCATATATGAGCAACTGCTTAGTCAAGATGAAGCGCTAGAATTTGTTATGACTAAAAATAAGAAACTAGAGTCTAAAATTGGTAAACTGAAACTAGAACTTGCAAATGTTAAGACTCTTGAACCTGATGAATGTTTATCTTGTCATGATATGCACTCAGAATTGGCTAAACTGCAATCTGCTCACAATATTGCTTTGCAACAACTTGAAAATGCTAGAACCGAGCTAATTGAAATTAAATCTGCTCCTTGTGAAAAATGTTTAGAATCTAGCAAATTGATTACTTCTGATGTGATTGATTCTAGCCCTTGCATTTCATGCTTAGAAAAAGAACGTGAAATCAAAGATATTTTAGAAGCTGCTAGAGTCAATTATGCTAAGCTTAAGGATAATATTGAAAATACTATTTGTGCTTCTTGTTCCGCTCTTAAGCTTGAAATTGCTTTATATAAGGAGAAATCTATGGATAAAACTTGTGATGCTTGTGTTAACTTGAGAAAAGAAAATGCTTACCTTCATGATACATTAGAAAATTTTTCTAAAGGTAAGAAACAGTTAAACATGATTCTTGACAAGTCTAAAACTCCTTATAAGAAGCAAGGTTTAGGATTCAATTCGTTTCAAGACAATTCAAAGCCAAAAGTCATTCAAGTCTTGGAAAAAAGTTTAATTGAATTCAAAACCCAACCTGCAAAAATATCTTTTAAATCTGCAGGTTTTGCCCAACCGTGTGTTAATTCAAAGGGTGCGTCTTCTAGTGGTACCAAGTACCATTGCACTTATTGCAAGAAAAGTTGGCACTTGATTGAGTTTTGTTGGCGTAGGTTGAAAAATGATAAGAGATATTTTGCTAGTATTTCATCCACTCAACCTAAAGCTTTTATGAGACATGGTCTTTTTGAAAAGAATAAACCTGGGTTAGGATTTATTTCACATGCTTATCATCATGCTCCTAGACATGATAATTCTCATGTTCTTGTGACCATTACTCATGATAGGAATGCAAATAGAATCAATGATAACACTTCTGCTTTGCATACTACTCGCAGACGTGTGTCTCAGTACTGGGTTCCCAAGTCTTGTTTAACTAACCCCAGTATCGAGACACATCATTCTTCTATGCCTTGATTTTCAGGATTACCGCGGAAAGAGGAAGGGCACGTGCTTTGTCGACTCCGGTTGTTCACGTCATATGACCGGAGACTCAAGATGGTTCACCTCCTTCACGCGGTCGACGGGTTTCAAGCATCTCTGAGAACTTCCATCGCCAGGCTTTTAAGCTCATATTCAGGTATTTACACTCTACTCTCCTTGTATGGCATTTGATATTCCTGTTCTTTATCTTTGTCCATTCGGGGGTTTTTTTTCTTATCCTGTTTGTGCGGGCTGTCGGCTAGATAGGAAGAGTACCTCAGGCGCTTGTCACCCACTAGGCACTTCTCTTGTCTTTTTTATTCTATCCTCACCAAATCTTTAGACCCAACTAGGTTTGCCAGCTTGAGAAGCGAGTTAGGGGTAATTTATCCCTATGGGTTGGTTTGAGGGGAGTTCGATCTTTTCTGATCTTACCTTGTTCTTTTGATCTTTTCTTGTTCTTTTTCTGAACTTAGTGTTCTTTTTGAACTTTTAGGTTTTTCGGCTTTTTATTGCATCTCATTGTATCATATTGCATTCATATGAAAAATACAACAAGTGGTATGAAAAATCCAAAAAGATGCATTGTAATATAAGTTTTTTTGCTTATCTTTTAAAATTGATGAAGCTTTGCCTATTACCCTTTAGAGCTTTAGTATTTCAATTCTTGCTCAATGTCATGTCTAGTTCTTTGACTTGCTAGAATTATCATGCTTTTACATGTGTAGCTAAGTCTTTGCTATATGAGCTAGAACCTTAAAACAACTCAAACCAAAAAAAAATTGTAATTTGTGGATGTTTTAGCGAGTTGCGCAATTAGTGCTCCTTTTGTGACATTGGCCCTGTCAGAATTGCTTTGTTAGCTCTTGAATCTAAAATTGACCATTACTTGAGCTTCTGTGTTCTTGAGATTCTAAAACTGCTCATGTGAAAAATGAAAAATCAAGATTGTCTTATGCTTAAATTGTGCCAAACTATTCTTACGAGACTGCTTGTCAATGACATGAATTTGAAGATAGTTTGATAAACCAGACGATCTCATAGGGACTGCTTGTCAGAAATGACATGAACCTCAAGATTTGTCGCCCTGGTAGAAGCTTAGAAAGAGTTTGTGGATGGCTCCTAGTCCAGGATCTTCTTTACTAAGATATACCTTTAATAAACTTCTGGTCGAAGCTTAGGATGAGTTTGTGGATGGCTCCTAGTCCAGGATCTTGTCACTAAGTTAGATCATTAGTCAACTTCAATATTTAGTGCAAATGAAAATTTGTTGAAAAATGGGCATTTGAGAAAATTTGAGCAAAATGATTCAATACAGGACCTAATTGTCTCTTAATGTGGTCTTTGTTAGCTTTTTGATCTTACATTGACATTTTGACATGGCCAGTTTCACTTTAGGATCCCTGTTGATGAACTTGCCGAATTTGAAGCGTTGCTTAAATTGATCCAATCTATTGCTTTACTTTTTGAGCCTTTGTGCTTAGCTTTGATATATATGTCTTACCATGATCTTGCTAGCGCTGTCAGGCTTGATATGCTATTTGTGCAATATTAGAGATACTAGCTTGTTCTTTTGGGTAATCTTCAAAGCTTCTTGTAATCAAAAATTGAAAAATACAAAAATGAAGCCACTCCATTGCACTTCATGCATACTCCTTCTTATGCTTCTTCTGTTTTTGCTTCTTTCTTTATTCTCTACTTGTTATCTCTGGATAAGAGGAAGGCATGATTCCTTGATGAATCCATTGTCAAAGGGGGAGAAGATGTGTTAATAAGAAGATATTCCATTGTTGGGGAGAAGATTATACAAAGGGGAGAAAGTTGGAGATATATATATATCATTGTTTTACAAAGGGGGGAGAAACTGAAAATTTGAAAGTTTCTGAAATTTGAGGATCATAGTGAGGGGGAGTTCTTGAGTTGCATTCTTATTGTCTTATTGAATATTCTGAACTTGAATTGCATTCTTTTATCCTCACAATGATCATAGGTCAATTGAACAATTGTTCTTTCATATGGACCTCATGTGAGAATTTTGACCCTTTTCTGGAAATCAAAGTTTTATGCTTTCTTTTGCCTTATCTCACATGCCTATACTATTCTGATGCCAGCTTGGTCATTTACATTGTTTTTTTTTTGCTTATGGACCAAGTTGTGCCTTTGTGCGAAAACTGCGAGTAAACTCGTTTTCAAACCTCTTACTTACATTTTCTGGATAATTGCCAATGTGTTCATCAAGGGGGAGATTGTGGATATCATGGGGATATATTCCAGATCTTAGGATGATGTGACAATTGGCAATGGTGTTTACGGTTTGTCGTTTCACGAGTTTTCGACAAAGCTTCAAGCATTCTGGACAAGGGCGGTCCGACCGGCCATAGCATGGCGGTCCGACCGGTCCCAAATCGGTCGGACCGGCCATGTGCGGCGGTCGGACCGGTGGTGACCAAGAATGGTCTAAACAGGCTGGGCCAAAAATAGGTGTTGTAGGCAAGTGAGGGGATCCCAATGCACTTGGTTTCATTATTTTTGGAGCTTCCAAGCAAAAGTTCTATTCGTTTGAAATTTCCAGAAGGTTTCAGAATTTCAGAGCTTGTATTTTGGTTAAGTCCCTACTGGCGGTCTGACCGGCCTTGAGGTGGCGGTCAGACCGGCAGGCTGGGCAGTCAGACCGGCCCTGAGGGGCGGTTTGACCGGTTTTGACTTGAACGTCAGCCAACTTCGTGGTGATTTTGTTTTGTTAGGTCAAGTTCATTGGTATCATGGCATATGTATTGCATGATGCATGTTTTGACTAATATGGGTCAAGTTGTGAAGAACTTATTCCCGAATTCGTGTTTGTTTGTCTATGGTTGTGCAGGTGGCTTGGTGGTCAACGACGGTCAACGGCAAGGAGGATCGGGACTAGACTTGGAGAGTTGAGGTCCAGAACGATCGACGATGCCGGGTGAGGTCAATGACTCAAGCGTGACGCAAGATGGACAAGGGTGACCTATTAGCAAATCTGAGGCGCAAGATGGCGCTAGGTGAAGCTCTTTAGGTCAAAAGGTTAAAGACGGCGCTTTGCGAAGCGTGCGTGTGTGACCCGTTTGTTAGTGGGCCTTAACGGGAGCCCAATGGAATCAAACCCTAGGAGTTCTAGGCCTCCACTATAAATAGGAGGAGGTGGTGGCTGCACCATCTAGCTCTTTTACCTCTCGCCTTTTTATGTTTCAAAACCCTAATTGGCTTAGGGGAGTTGAGGTGGAGGCTAGGGCTCTTTATGGTTTGAGGTGATTTTCGTGATCTTGGATTGACCACTGATCCATGATGGTGTGGGTGTAATCCAACAGCAATCACGAATTTAATCTATGCAAGGTTTGCTTGAGATAAGTCTCTTTTCGTTCTTGCTTTCAATTTCGTGGTTTTAGGGCTTTCTTTGATCCGTGAGTTTTTGATTGATTCTTTCATGTGAATTAGCTTGCTGTGATATGTGTGAATATATCTAGGATCATCTTAATCTTCAATCACTCACGAACAAGCTTTAGGATCAAGTTTTCGTTCTTGCCCGATTTTAGACCCTCTGTTACTCAATTGACAACTGTTCAGGATCTATCCAAGAATTATCATTATATTCGATTGGAATAGGTCCTCAATAGCATATAGAAGGTGTGTGCAAAGTTTCGTGAAGTTTGGAGTTGAGAATCAAAAGTTAGACCTAATTGCAACTTCGTCATCGGGCTGTTTGACTGTTTCAGATCGGTTCTGGAGCCTACCGGTCGGACCGCCCCACACCAGTGGTCAGACCGATTTGGTATCGGTCAGACCGCTAGTACAACAGCGGTCAGACCGGCCAGCCTCTGCTAGTTTTGATTCTTGCTGATTTTTGTCACATTTCTTAGGTTTTTAATTGGATTCAATACTAGTCTTCCGCTGTACTGGTATATTGATCTTCATAGCTTCTTCATAACTATTGGAGTGAAATTGTGTTGAATTCATATTTTGTGAAAAAGTGAGCGTGCTCCTATTCACCCCCCCTCTAATCGCCTTTTCGGTCCAACAAAAAATGACTGCGAGGTAATTTAGTAGTTGACTCGTTTTTTCACAATCTAGACTAGTATGATTAACATTTTTTTTGCATGGGAGACGCTGGTTGGCAGTTATTTTTATGCAAAGTTTATTAGTATACACCACTATCAGTACCATAGTTATCAATTTTATTCTTGAAGCTATTCCAGTTTGCCTCTTGGTACAAAATATGCTGGTATTGGTCCATTTCGTCGTACTATTCTGGATTTTAATATAATAATATCTATTTATTTATAAATATATATGCAATTATATGCACACATAATTCCATTTGGAATCTAACTTCAAATACATAACCATAGAATAAAAATGACACAGTTCAATTACTTCATAAATACAAATGTCGTACGTAGTTAATATAATATAACATGAGTTCATAGTTTTATACAGTTTACCATAGTCTAGCATACTAGTCTTATATAATTTTACTTACCGGATGAGTAGTTTTGGACTCGGCCTTTCGAGCTGATTCAAAGAAGTGATTACTTCAATTTTGATTTTTTGATCCGTACCGGAGTAACCGGAATGATGGAATAGCTGGAATGGCCAGCATTGATCGGTATTGAGGTCGGTACGAGATTAAATTTACAGTGTGTCGGTTTAGATGCTAGTATTGCATATTCTGACCATTCCAGGTGATACTGGAATAGAATTGATAAGTACGACCGGTACACCCCCAATTTATTCAGTAGATCAACTGTTGCATGTGCAATTTCCCCTCCGAGGCTAACACGCAGGGGCGAGCATCTGATCGGCTCACCACGTGCACCCTGGAATTAGCAAGTCACCCGACTATTTCCGTGGATCCCTTCTCTGCTCGTCAACTGCCGAACGTGTCGACAAAATAAGACGGCGGTGTACTTGCCCCGGAAGAAACTGAAAAGTATGCAGAGTGGAAGAGCGAGCACTCCCCTTGTGCGGCAGTCTGCATGCAGCGATTCCGGACCGTGGTATGTTGTAACCATGGTTCTAGAGCACCGTAAGAGATACGTGTCATCTATCTATATTACCGTAATGATATTTTTGTTGTTTTAGATGGTGAGAAGTTAGATGTGCAAAATATGATAAACAAAGAGGTCAAATGGGCTTAAAACTCTTATACCGTTACTCCACTAGCCCATTCTATAGCTAGGTTGACATGCCAAATCTCATGATGGGTAAAATTTGGTGTGTGGTGTGCATGCCTTGACTTGTCGTCCACAAGAGCTTATATATTCTAAGCGGGAGAATTGGGGCAACGAGGAACTGGGATAATCATGAATGTCTTAGTTTAACTTCTTTTTATTGCTCTTATATAAAATTGTAGTACAATGGTTGGAGTCCCTCTTTATATAGTTCACTGGAAGGATGATGAGTCTACCATGGGCCAGGCCTGCCTGGTTTGGGCCCAGTTTCTTAACACTCCCCCTTGGGCATTCATCCATTATGTTCATGTCTCATCAAAACTCTATAAAAAGTCAGTGAAATTTTTTAAAAAGAGTACATGAAACGCGTTCTGCTGTGCTGCACAAATTACCTCATTAAAAACCTTAGCCGATAAACTTCAGTAAAACTCGTCAAGGGAAAAAGAGTACAATCCACCCAATTTCATTTAATCTCTATGATTTATTATTTGGGTACTCGATCTTCGTGATCAAGTTTTAATAAAGAGTTAGTGAAGATTCTCTCCTTGAATTCTGCACCTCTCTAAGTCTCATCATTCTAATTCAACGTATACATCTTTCAAAGCTAGACGCTGTAAGTGACTTAGTGAATAAATCTGCTAGATTTTTACATGATTTAGTATGTAGTACTTTAATTTTGACTATCTTTTGCAATTCATGAGTATATAGGAACTTGGAGTTGATATACTTTGTGAGTTGACTCTTTACATAACACATATGCACTTGTGCAACAAAAGCTGCATTATCTTCATAGATAATAGTGGGGGTTTGCACGGTATTCAATCCACATGACTGCTGAATGTGGTGAACCATCCGCCGAAGTCAAAAACATTCTTGTGAGGTCTCGTACAACGCTATGATTTCTGAGTGGTTCGTCGAAATTGATATAAGACTTTGCTTAGATAATTTTTATGAAATTACAATCCTACCACATAGGAATGCATAGTCTGTTTGTGACTTAGCTGTACGCGGATCAGACAGGTACCCGGCATTTGTTGGAATTAATACGGGCTAGGCCCAAATTTTTAATTCTAATTAATTCTGAAAATCTCAAAGGCACATGTGCACGTGGTAAAAGTGTTTAGTTCCACATGGAGAATTAAAGGGGGTTACACCATTTTATAAGGTGGAACATGGTAACCCTCTTGTGGAATGGGAGAGAGCCAACATACGCGCTTGCTTGCTTGCTCGCTCGCCTAGCCGAGCCGTGCTGTGCGCGCGCGTGCGCAGGCATGTCTGGTGCGGACGTGTTTTTCTTTATCAATTCGAAAATTGAAATGTACCGACTCGAAGTAATAGCATTAACGAACGGCTGGTAGTAACGGTTCAGTTACTAGTGAGTAATGGCTGCGGTTAGCACTGATTGATGGCAAATCAATGGCGACAGTTTTCTCTGACCACTGTCTCTTTGTTTTTGGCTATTAAAAAATAGTGAACTGTTCTTGAATGGTTGCTTCTCCGATTCACTCCATGAGAGACTAAGAAAGAATCATCGAGCTTGTTGCTGCTGGATCTGGCGATCTCCATCCCGGCGAGGCGCGTGTACAGTCGAACTGGGAGAGCAAGCCTCCGAAACCCTCGTCCTTGAAGGCTTGCACGAGCGAGGACGAATAAGGTTTTTGGGAAGTGTTCGCGCGCTCGCTGCTTCTTCTTCTTTCGAGTCTCTGCTACGTCTACATCAACTGCAAGACTACTACCACGACGTCCACTACGTCATGGCGAATGACGAACTCACTAACACTTCTGCTGCTGTTGTTCTGTCACTGGTTCTGGGTATATCTACCTCATACTTGTTGTTTGTTTAGCTTTATTATTTGTTGTTGTTTTAAACACTGAGATGAGAATGCTAGTTTCTGTTCTTCTAGAAATTCGTATGACTATGGTGTTTATGATTACTTGCTTTATGAAAAAGGCTAGAGTATTGTCCATGATTCATCTAGTATATTTTTGGATTAAAGTATTTAAAAAAATACTCATATATTCAACAACATTTGCATAGCTAGTCATGGTCATTTGTTCCCTATCAATGTCTTTTGGTAGGTTATGCACTATACCTTACTAGTAGGTTCACGACATATGAAATATCCAGTCTACTACAGTTTGCTAAATACATGAGTGCTCCTACTATACTCAAGTACGAGAATTTTGGTCTCATGACTTTCCCCCTTCTTCTCTAGGTCTGTACAGATCCTTGTCTTGCTGCAAGGACCTTTCGACCATTGACACTTTCGATGTGTATGTCTTTTCAAAACTAAACCTTTCTAACACTTTTTGAGTGTAGATTGAGTGATGTACTAAAAATCCCTTCAGGAGTATGCTCAAGCTGCAAGCCTAGGCAATATTTGGTTTTACCAAAATATTTTATTTCCAACTTCGACTCTAGGTAAGAGCTTGCTTTCTTAATATCTTCTAGGGTCCCGATGATATTTAGATCATGTACATACACTGAGATTATACAAAATCTATCCTATAATAGTTGTATAAATACATAGGGACAATCTTCGTTGTTCATATAGCCTTTCTTGCATAGAAAGTCACTTAAGCGATTATACCACATCTTGCCTGATTGCTTAAGTTCGTACAGTGACTTTCTGAGTTACACACTATACAGATTTTTATTTCTCTGTCTTGGTTCTATACAGGGATACCTTCCGGTACCATCACATAAATATCTGAATCCAAGTTTCCATAAATGTATGCAGTAACCACATCCATCAATTTCATTTATAAATTCAAGTTTAATGCCATTGGGATTAAATATCTAAAGGTAGTTCTGAACATGACCGGTGAATATGTTTCTTTATAATCGACTCCTGGTCGTTGAGTGAAACCTTGTGCAACGAGCCTTACTTTATATCTTACAACTTCATTATTTTTATTTATCTTTCGAACAAATACTCAATTATGTCATACGGGGTGCACATGTGGAGGCGTGCGGCTTACAGACCCAAACACATCTATTTTATTCAGAGATAATAATTTTGCTTCTATTGCCTTCTTCCTATCTTTCCAATCTGATCTTTTCTTACATTCAGCGAGCGATGCAGCTTCTAGATTAAGATTGATAATTATGGTAATTTTCTTTGTAAAATAAATATTGACATTGATAGTTGTTCTATTCATAGATTCTCTCGTGGTCAGATAAATTATAGCTATTTCTTCATGAGGCTATACTTCTAATGCTTCTACTCGCTCACCGCTGCTTTCAATTGTGGGAACAAATCTCTTTAGTTTTTCAGCTCCGACATGTGCGCACACATCCATACTGATGTCTCTCTCTGTGGGAATATTCAAATCCAGTATGTCTCTTACTGAAGGTTCTATACTGGTACTAGATCTCAACTGGCTCCCCTTCTGGTTTTGGAGAACTTCAGTGATCGGTTGTGTCAAGTCATTCTTATCCTTTTTCGCCAGACGTTCCCGGTTACTTGGAATTCGAGGGGCCGGAATTGTCGTCCTTTTATTCTGAGGCATCTGGATGGGATTAAGGGTACCTTCTATTTTCTTTAGTATTTCAACCCTCTCCGGTGCATTACGTGCAGGCACATGTGAGTTGGTCACGCTCTTCAAATCACTAAAGTGGTCAGGTAGTTGATCTTGCTAATGCTTGCAAATGAAATTTCTTCTGGATTTCTCTATTTGTTTCACTAGTGCATGGGTCATGTGCATGGATTCCCGTCGCTGGAGGCGAGCGGGGTCGTCATCGGAGGTGGGCGGGGCCGGTGGTGGCGCTTCATGCGAGAGGGCCGAGCGGTAGCCAGCGGCGCCGATTCGTGCAGGGCCGGCTGGCTTCGTGGCCGGTGTGGGTGGCTGGCGGCGGCACAACTCCATGGTCGGTGGCGGCTCCAGGTAGTGGAGGTCGGGCGGTGCGGGCAGCCGGTGCCGGGCAGCTCTAGGGCGAAGAGGGCCCTTGTAGGGCGGCGCTCAGTGCGTACGGACGGCTTTGAGCGGCACAAGTGCCGGCGCGGCTATGCAGACGGTGGCCATGCAGGGCCGCTGTAGGCCGGCGGTGGCTCGGTCGTACGGGGTCGTCATCTGTTTATTTTTGTGTTTATTGTTCATGCAATATGATGTACAATATATCATGCAATTATTATCTGCTCTTTCATGCAATCCACCGATCGGCTTGGCTAGAGACTTCAAGTCAGCTCACGGTAGATTAGAGCGGATTTGCAATCCATAGTGCAATCATTATCTACTCTTTCATGCAATCTATCAATCGGTATTGTGCCGGCGACTTCAAGTCGGCTCGTGGTAGATTAGAGTAGATTTGCACCATGAAGAAAAAAACTCTAGAAAACCAAATTTGTGGAATTGAAAGCGAACTAGAAAAAAACGATTCGATCTGTGAGCATCGTTCTCCAGCGGTTACCTTTCGATCCGAGAAGAGTATGTCAGAGTTGATCGTGTTGATAACGTGTTGAGTAGCCATCGCTAGCGAGTCCAGTCCGACCGATTTTCTCATTGACAAACTTAGAATCGTAAGAACAATGTAA
The DNA here is from genome assembly GCA_036346395.1 of Hsuehochloa calcarea. Lineage (NCBI taxonomy): Eukaryota > Viridiplantae > Streptophyta > Magnoliopsida > Poales > Poaceae > Hsuehochloa > Hsuehochloa calcarea. The sequence continues at coordinate 48,690,063 of CM070593.1, read as the reverse complement.
GAACACAAGGACATAATAGTAGATTAAATACAGAGATATAAAGGAACTTGTTGCCTCTTTTTATTGATCTTCTGTAAAACTATAGTACAATGGTTGTGGATCCCCGTTTATATAGTTTACTGGAAAGATAAGAAGCCAACTATGGACTAGACTTAGGCCTGGTTTCGTAACAAAAGCAATGATAGAATCGAACTAAGATATAAACAGTAAGCGAGAGAAGCACGAGAATACCAAATATGGAAAATTCTCTGAATTTTATAATAAAGGTATCCTCTTGCTTTAACCAAGTTGGGCGTAAGTTTGTGTCCAATGAGAGGTATCTTGTCTTTCACGCCGTATATTCATCATTTCATCTATGTACACATATAAAAAAAAAAAGAGAGTAGAGGCATGCAGGCACCGGCGGCACAAGTGGTCTCATCCTAAATAAATGAAAATATTCAATTTTATCGGTTTTGTTATGAGTACAGATGTATTCTTAGGAATTTTGACCAACAAATTATGCATCTGACGTATATGAAGAAAGTTTCAAATATGTATTAGTCCTCAAAAAAAAATGTAAATGCTGCGAATCTCTTTGAATTATTGTTACCATTCACACACCATCTGGTTTTGAGAGAAAATATGAGACATGAATAAATGTACGGAAACAAAAATTCGAAAAAATAGGGCTCTAGAGAGAGAAAATAGTGGCCCATGCGGCCGTGCCCAATAGCATTGCTGTACCTTTCAGCTTTATAATCTCCCCCCAAGTGCCCTCCACTCTCCCTGACTCGCCCCCTCTCTCTCCCCCTCCCAGCCTCCCTCCCCTCTCCCTCCTGAAAATCTCCACACACTTGGGTGCCTAAGTGGTGGCGGCATCTCGCCAAGGCGAGATCCTCCCCGGTTTCCACTCCTCTGCTTCCCCCAAGTCGCCTTTGCTCCCTCCTCCAATCCACTGCTGAACTCAGAGGAGCGAGGGGGGAATTGGAGCTCAACTCAGTTCCAATTCAGCCCCAGCCCGAGCTCGACCGGCCCCGGCTGCAGGTTTCGGCCAGGTAGCTCCGGTTCTTGCAGAATTTTGGTTTCTTATGGGCGGCGGGGTGGTGATCTGAGGTGGGATGTGGTGGAATTCTGGGTTACCTTTTCTTTCTTTGGCCCTGTTTTGCCCTGTGGGAATTTTCCGTTCTTGGGACCCGAGGAGTGCTGTTTACGGCCTGTGGTTTGCTTGTCTAGTGCTTTTGATCTGTGAATTATGAGGAATAATACCACTTTTCCCTCTTTTTTACTTAAATTCTTGCTTAAACCATAGGGCTACCACTGCTTGGAGTTAAGCTGAACAAGTTCAGTTTAGTCCTTAATTCAGTTATAGTTTGCCTCTGCTCTACTGAATTTGGGAAAGGAGTAGTTTTCATGCTGTGGTATCACTCAGGTTCATAGTTGGTGCATAATTAATACCTGCTTATTTTAGTAACTCGTATGGGTTTGTCTTGATCAGCTTCTGGTGTTATTTATGCTTCATTAAACTGTAGTACACACTGATAAACATAGATATGCTCTGTGATCAAATACTTCCGTTCTTTTTGCTAATTCAAGTAGTAGTCATCTAACACTTACAATTTTTCTTGGCATAATACAGGTGCCCTGTTGCTGGGAGATGTATGGGGTTAAGAGCGAGAGCGACTGCGAGATGATCCATCAGGACCAGATGGATTCGCCGGTGGCCGATGACGGTAGCAGCGGGGGGTCGCCTCACAGGGGCGGCGGGCCGCCTCTGAAGAAAGGCCCCTGGACGGCGGCGGAGGACGCCATCCTGGTGGACTACGTCAAGAAGCACGGCGAGGGGAACTGGAACGCGGTGCAGAAGAACACCGGGCTGTTCCGGTGCGGCAAGAGCTGCCGCCTTCGGTGGGCGAACCACCTCAGGCCGAACCTGAAGAAGGGAGCCTTCACCGCGGAGGAGGAGAGGCTCATCATCCAGCTCCACTCCAAGATGGGGAACAAGTGGGCTCGGATGGCTTCTCATGTTAGTGCGATGCTATGTTGATTCCATGATTTACATACATGATATTCCATATTAGCATGCTGTTAGTATGCTGTTCTTGAGTCTTGAAAGATTGTTCTTGCGTCATGGTCACATGGGGTTAAAAATATTTGATTGTGTTCTTTGGATCTTCTAATGCATGCAGTTTTCAATTTAAGATGTCTTATTTATGTAGTTAGTAATTACCCTTTTTGAAGAATACTTTATTGTTTTTATTAAGTGAAGTATTTTGTTTCACTTATTGGAACTGTATTAATCTTTGTTGCCCTTCGCATTACTTTACTTACTGTTATTGTTCTGAAACATGATCTTAGATTATTTTCTTGCGCAATTCAGAAAGTTATCATTTAAAAAAATTTGGGTCTGATGATTTTCGAGAAAAAAAAAACCTTATCTAGCTACTTACTCAAACCCTCCTGCTACCAAAATCTTAAATTCCTAACTTGGTCCACAACTCTTAATCTGCTAGGATTAGTCCCGATCAATGATACCAAGCAATTATCATTTCACTTTAAAATAATTCGTTTCTAGCTTTATCTTCTCATATTCATTTTTTGTCAGTGTTACTCTTGTATGGACGTAGACATGGTCATATAGAATGGTAGGGAACTAGGGATACTTCATATGATAATTAAAGAATAGATACTCATACTGTGTTCATCTCTACTTTTATTGTTACTGAAAGCAAGTTGGCCTAACATTTAAAAGGTTGAAAATTGTTGGGTGTGTATGTGTGCTTTAAATATGCAGCCCATTTGGACCTTGACTGTGATAAAAGGGGTTGGCTGTCAGTCTAGCCAGATTGTGTGTTGTCTGACATCTAAGTTGCATAATGACTATTTGTTTTTTTTTTGTGTAATGACAATTGAGAAGGTGCCATAGTTGAGATCCATTTCAGTGTGACCAAGTAGTAATGTTTTTCTTCACTAGCTTTATAGAGTAACCATCTAAGGCTAGTAACCCTGTATTGAATATCATGACTCACAGTATTCAATTAGTTTTCCATCATAATTAGTATGTACTTGCTACAATTTGTTAGGACATAAACCCTAGAACTGATCAAAGTTTCACTCACGATGACTTGAGTGAAAAATAGGCTATTTATCCTGTGTACATGAGTCTCTCTAGTATTTTTTTAATATGTTATCATGAACACTTTGCACAGTTTTTTTCAATATTGTTGTTGTTATTAACCTTGAGCACCTCTTCCCAGTTGCCAGGGCGTACTGATAATGAAATAAAGAATTACTGGAACACTCGAATAAAGAGATGCCAGCGAGCTGGCCTACCAATCTATCCTGCTAGTGTATGCAATCAATCTTCAAATGAAGATCAGCAGGGCTCCAGTGATTTTAACTGTGGCGAGAATCTGTCCAATGATCTTCTGAATGGAAATGGTCTTTATCTACCAGATTTTACCTGCGACAATTTCATTGCTGATTCAGAGGCTTTATCTTATGCACCACATCTTTCAGCTGTTTCAATAAGCAATTTGCTTGGCCAGAGCTTTGCATCAAAAAACTGTAGCTTCATGGATCAAGTAAACCAAACAGGGATGCTAAAACAATCCGACAGTGTACTCCCTGGATTGAGCGATACCATCAATGGTGTGCTCTCCTCAGTGGATCAATTCTCAAATGACTCTGAGAAGCTCAAGCAGGCTTTGGGTTTTGACTATCTTCATGAAGCCAACTCCAGCAACAATATTATTGCACCCTTTGGGGATGCACTTACTGGCAGCCATGCCTTTTTAAATGGCAACCTCTCTGCTTCTAGGCCCACAAATGGTCCTTTGAAGATGGAGCTCCCTTCACTCCAAGATACTGAATCTGATCCAAATAGCTGGCTCAAGTATACCGTGGCTCCTGCAATGCAGCCTACCGAGTTAGTTGATCCCTACCTGCAGTCTGCAACAGCAACCCTGTCAGTGAAATCCCAGTGTGTGTCACCAAGGAACAGTGGTCTTTTGGAAGAGCTGCTTCATGAATCTCAGGCACTAAGATCTGGGAAGAACCAACAGCTGTCTGTCAGAAGTTCAAGTTCCTCTGCCGGTACGCCATGTGATACTACGGTAGTTAGCCCAGAGTTTGATCTCTGTCAGGAATATTGGGAGGAACATCCCAGTTCTTTCCTGAATGAATATGCTCCTTTCAATGGTAATTCATTCACTGAATCCACCCCTCCTGTTAGTGCTGCATCAACTGACATGTTTCAACTCTCCAAAATTTCCCCTGGTTGGTACATTTAAATTCCTCATCCTTTCTTTACGGTGATTGTTTCAGTTATTTATGAGTCTATGACGTATTCATTTGCAGCACAAAGCCCTTCACCGGGTTCCGGAGAGCAGGCGATAGAGCCTAAATACGAGCCTGGGGCTGGGGACACTTCACCTCATCCTGAAAATTTCAGGCCAGATGCCTTATTCTCTGGGAATATAGCTGATCCATCCATTTTCAACAATGCCATAGCAATGCTTCTGGGCAATGACATGAATACCGAGTGCAAACCTGATCTCGGTGATGGAATTACGTCGAATTCTTCCTCGTGGAGCAACACATCACATGCTTGTGAAATGTCGGAATTCAAATGAATTCCTTATTGATCCTTGTGATGCTGAAGGAGATTCTTGATATCGTTCCTGCCGATTGTTTTGAGGTTAATTTCAGGGAAGACCTCATTGATTGTAATGCTGCATTACCGATAGAGGTCCTTGATGGCATGCAGCAGCCACCAGATGTGCTCTTCATGCAAACTAGCCCTTTTGTCCAATAAAGTTTATGGAGATAAGCCGGTTATTTATTATTGTTGTTTTGTATTAGAAAACCCTTTTTGTCATCTCTATGGCTAGGGCTCTGTTGGAAAAATTCGTCATGCTTTTTGTTTGAACAATGTAAGAGCAGTTATTGCTTCTGTGTTGCCCTATCTTGTTGAACATTTACCCCTGATAGCAATTTGTTATTTTTGCGAGTTATTTTTTATATGTGCGTTAAAATGCACTAAGCGCTATACCTGCAACATTTTTGTCTCCTAGTTCAGGAAAGCAGCAATCTTGTGCCTCCAGTTTTGGCTTTGGAATCTGCTTGCTTTAGCTGGTGGCTGAAGGAAAAGGCAAGATAAGACTCGCTATGAATGATTAGGGTCGCCATATGGTTTCATAGTTGGAATCCAACTGAAGTTATCATCCATGAAATGATCAGGAAGTTGCCACATTACACAAACGCAAACGTTATACCAAACTCCTCTGGTATTTTATTGTGTTGGATTCGTCCTTGTAGTTTCATATACCAGTTTCTTTTTCTCTTTACTGCACATCTTTTGGGCATTCAGATCAGAGTTATGGAATTCTTGTACATATTTTTTGTAATTTATTTTGCGAGAAGTACCTGTTCTTTCTCTTTTGACAGATGTGCTTAAGCATTACATAAGCGCAAGCTTTTCTAGAGCTATTACCCTTCCCTACTGCTCGGTATATATGTAGACCTGTCAAAGCTGAAAGTCTGCTCCATTAATTTGACTATTCTTCGGTGCTGATTCAGCTCTCTTCTATGAAGGTTTTGAAATTCATCTGAGATGAAACACGAGCTGCGGACTAATTAAAATCTACGGATCGTGTTCGCTAGACTCTTCGCGGCCAACATTTTGCTTTCAGTACTGGACTGAAATCTCCACGATCAATTGTCGTGACCTAGCTGTGTTAGTAGTCTAATTCACGAGTCATAACCTACTTGAACTTGCCTATCGCACGTCTAGTACAGACTGTACAATAGTACTCAAAATCAGAATGTCCTCGGATCCATCTGCCTAGCCTTGGTCCAAGTAGCTTACTTTACATGCTCCCAATAGGCAACAGTTAACAATGCCACTTTTAGCTGTGCAAACGAATGAACGATGCGGCGGTACGAACTCAGAAGCGGTGCCTACCACTACGTACCATTCTCTGAAATCAAAGCAAGGCACAGACCACAAGAACAGAGCAATGACTTTGCTTCCAAGCTTCAACAATGGCAGCTTATGGTACTATCCCTTCGATCTTTGTCCATCCATTTGCAGCACCCAAATAAAGAAAGGAAGAAGGCAGAAAGAAGTACACACTAATTATATGCCCGTGCCGCGACGTGCCGTGGATGCGCCGGCCCAGATCGAAGATGCTGGGCATCACGCGATGTGCGTGGCATGACTTTGCCGTGATGCACACGACCAACGCGTGCGCTGACTCCGTGTGCATGTATCCGCGACCGCGACGCACGGTTCGGCGCCCTCTCCGCGCGGAGATGGGACTGATGGAGTACAATGATGCTTGCTTCGAATGATCGACCAGCCAATAGGCACGCAGGCGGGTTCTAGTGTCATCCTTTGAGGCGTATACACGCCTGATTTGTTCTTACATACCTACATGAGTACCCGTCAGTTTCTTCAGAGAAGTAATTACTGCCTTGCAATAGCTAAGCTTGTAGATCTGTAAGATTTGCTAATTGTTTATGCTAATTGTTTTCTACTGGATGTCAGCAGCCAGCAGCCTAGATTTTAGGGGGGCACAGGGTGTGGAAATTACTGTTTATTGCTTGAGGTTTTAAGGCCCATCATCTCCCTCCTGTTTCTCTTCCCCCATTATCCATCCATCCATCCCACCACCGACAAATACATTACCGTACACCCCTCTTCTCTGCCACTCCCATTCATTGCCGCCGACGCTATCACCGTGCACCCCTACTCTCCGCCCTCCCCTGCTCACCACGCCACTCCTCTCCACCGCTCACTGCACCACCCCTCCTCAACATGTCACCCCTCCCTCCTTGCCTCCCACTCTCTCTTATTCAGGGGCGGGAGCAATGTGGATCTGCCCTTCCCCAATCCCAATAGCGAGGTGAGTGCAGCCGGATTCGGAGGCGGTGTAAGATCAAGGGGGCCGACTAAAGAGGGGGAGGGTGAATAGGCGGTTTTAAAAATTCTTTTAACTAAAACCGAGTTTTATGTGTAAATGTAGATTATTTCGGTTTTGCTCATTTAAAACCTAAATCACCTAGTTTTAACTATGTGCACCAACAAGTTAAGACTAAGACAAAATAGTGCAATCCTAAAGAGACAAATAAGCAATCTAATTCTATAAATGTAAATAGTACGAATGCAAAGATCAAGAAAGCAAACAACAAGAATACTTGAACTTTTTCCCGTGGTGATCGGAAGCTTGCCAGTTTTTCCTAGTCCACGTTGAGGTAAGCCCAAAGGAATTGGACCAGCTCCACAAATTGATCCTACACCTCGAATCCACTTGGGGTTGCTCTTCCTCCACTCTAGAGATGACGAGCACCAAGCCAATCATAAATGTCTGAGTCTTCTCACAACTTTCTTTGAGAATATCACCGACACAACTCCTCCAAACCGTCTAAGTGTTGGTAAATACCATGAGTAACAAGTCGAAGATACTTACTTGAACGAAGTAAGTGTCTAAGCTCAATGGATACTAAATCCAACACTTAATGCAATATATGCACTAGAATTTTGCTCTCTAAGCTCACTAAGTGCAACACATGCACAAAGGAGAGGAGAGAGCTTGCTCTTTGCTCTAAGGGAACTAGCACTTGCCCCACAACCGGTCATAAGAGGTATTTATAACCCACATATAAAAACTAGACGTTGGAGGAGAATGCGTGCAAAGCGGAAAGACCGGTCGGGCCAGTAGGCACATGGCGGTCGGGCCAGACCTCTTGTGTAACAAGATAACCTGCGATAATCAATGCTAAAGAGTCTATTCATTATTTCCAGGCCTGGTCAATCTGCCCACTCAAGGTCTGGTTAGACCGGGTTCAAGGATTTCAAACCAGAGGTAAACATGCTACTGGAAAAAGCTGACCGCGCTCTTGACCAGGAGGTCCGGTCAGTTCGGCCCTCCACCTGCGGTCAGTCCAGATAGCCACAAGCGAGAAAAGTCGCTCTATGGAAAAACCTGACCGCCCGACTCAAGCTGGGGTTCCGGTCACTCCGGGTGTTGATGATCAAGTCGTTGATCTTACAAAATGAAATAAGGAAAATGGCTAAGAGTTCTTGGAGGGGAATGAGGTTACTCTTTATTGCAATGAACTGGATCTTTATAGGGGTGTCTTTGTAGGCAACAAACTAGCCCTAATTACACCGAGTATCTCGCTGGTTATGCTTCAGTTGTCTTCAGATTGAATACCAAATGCTTACGCTTTGATCAATTGGCTTCTTCCTCTTGGATCCTTTGTCTTTCCCCCTCCCGATCCTACCTTAAATAGTTGGTGAAGAGGTGACAGTTACTCTTGGAGAAGACACCTTTTGGAAGTGATGCGTCCGGTCGGGGAGACAGTTGTTCTTAGTAAACCACCAACTGATCGCCGGTTAGTGTTAATAGGAGACAAAACTATGCAGTAGTTATTGCCAGCGACTTGGGATTGTAAAGCGTCGTGTGGTTTGGAACAAACAAGGCACGTGTTCCATTCATCACACATAAGGGATATAGTTGGAACCGGATCTTTATAGGGGTGCCTTTGTAGGCAACAAACTAGCCCTAATTACACCGAGTATCTCGCTGGTTATGCTTCAGTTGTCTTCAGATTGAATACCAAATGCTTATGCTTTGATCAATTGGCTTCTTCCTCTTGGATCCTCTGTCTTTCCCCCTCCCGATCCTACCTTAAATAGTTGGTGAAGAGGTGACAGTTACTCCTAGAGAAGACACCTTTTGGAAGTGATGCGTCCGGTCGGGGAGATAGTTGTTCTTAGTAAACCACCAACTGATCGTCGGTTAGTGTTAATAGGAGACAAAACTATGCAGTAGTTATTGCCAGCGACTTGGGACTGTAAAGCGTCGTGTGGTTTGGAACAAACAAGGCACGTGTTCCATTCATCACACAGAAGGGATATAGTTGGAACCGGGTCCAAATACCAGTTCAAAAGATTCTACGAGTGATTAACTGGTCGGGCAATAGATATAAGGCCTCTCCGACCAGGGTACTTATAAAGCAACATCTAGGATTCTCACGACCACAGGGGTCGTTGAGTATGGGGGTTACGACCATAAGGGCCACATGATCTTTAATTAAATGTCAAAGGAGTATTAAGGAAATTAATCCAAGTCAGCTAGCCCCTGAACTTTAAGTGAATTTGTAGTATGAACCGTCTCCGATGGAATCTATATAGAGAAACCCCTCTTTTAATGGTGAGAATAACGAGGTGGTTTGTATTCACTTTAAAATTGAGGAACTGTTTTGGAAACCGAAGAGATCTGTGCCTGTTGGACTTCAGGAAACTCCTTTTTTAGTTAAGGGGGGTGCCCCTATAAAATCCCCGAAGTGTATTATCTTAGGGTTTTTACGCTCTCAGAATTGCCTTCGACTTCCCTCTCATTTTCTTGCCAAAAACAACAATGGCGGATTCCATCTCCAATTGGATGACATCTGGACTAAATGAGAAAAAGCTCAAGGCTATATAGAAAAATGGGATACTTCCCGACAAGACCTTGATTTCTTGGAGATCAGCAGCCCGGGACCATTTTTCGAGCGGTAATGAGGGAGAAATCCCTATCTTCATTGCTTTATGTCGAGTGTGGGTTCAGGTTGCTAGTGCATCCGTTCCTATCCCTAGTGCTTGAATACTACGGAGTTGAGCTGGTAAACCTTGCTCCCAATTCGATCGCCAACCTTAGCATCTTCATCTATCTTTGCGAAGCATATCTAGGAATTCCGTCAGATCTGAAGGTTCTCAAACATTTCTACAAGATGATGAAGTTGGGAAAGTCGACGATGTCACCTGGGGAGTGCGCTTTGCGCCTCCACAATGGGAAAGCTGAGGAGTATATCCGGATGTACTCCAAGTCTTCGTGGTCGTCATGGAAGAAACAATGGTTCTACATGGCGCTGACCAAGGAAGACAACCTCTGCTTTTCTGGTAAGGCGGCGGTCAAAAATCCTCAATGGCGATCCTCCGCAAAGAAGGGGGAAAGGTGGGGAGATGGATTGAGGCCATCCACCGCCTTAGTGTCAAATGATTGACTTCTTGGCATGTGGTGAGAGATTTTTCTACACGCTGGATAAGTCATCTGAAACTCCGAGCGCGTACCATGCTTTGGTATGATGGTCGGGGTGATGCGACCAGGGATTCTTCAAAACGTAAGTCCTAAAAAACCCTGACCAGTTTAGTTTGTTTCAGGCGATTATTTTGTAACCTAAAAGTCTTTCTCTTTCTTGTACAACCCTTTCCCCTAAAGAGATTATAGACCGGATCAAGATGATCTGTGCCGGGGAGCCTAATGATAAGGCCGATGTTCTTCAGATTTTGGCTATCATTTCCGTAGATGAAAGGATAGAGAGACTCAATGTAAAATAATAACCTCTTTTCATCATTTATGTATTTTACCGATCGTAATGCCATAACACTCCTTTAGTGTGCATTCGGTCGGGTTGGAAATCAACGAGCTCATGGAGAGCTCGAGTCCTGTTGTCGCTTCGACCACTTGTGCTCCAACGACCACCCAGGATGGTTGCCCCTCAGAGGTGGAAAGAGCACCGAAAAGAAATATACATTTTAGATGAAGTACTCCATCGCCAAACTAACCTTATTTTATAATTAGGCAGGAGAAAAAGAAGATCCACCGACCGAAGCTGTAATGGTCGTAGACTCCAGAGTGGTCGTGATCGACCAGATAGTTGCTGTTGAAGCAACCGTCCTAGAGGTCGATGAAACCACAATCTCCGAACATATGGTCGGGAAGTTTATCTCTGACCAAGTGGTCGAGGAGATTACTTCCGACCTCCAGTCGGAGGATGTGTGGGGTCTAACCAGCCCTACCGGATTGGAACAGGTGAAATCGATCGAAAAGAAGAAGAGGCAGGCGAGCGCTTTGGATTTTGCTCCAGGGTGTTTCAATTTCAAAACCAAGAAGACCAGGTATGTAAAATGAAAAATTCACATTAACGTGTACCTTTTAGATTCTCTTGTATTCAAAAATCTTTATTTACCTTTCTTATGTTTTTGTAGATCCTCTGGTGTTCTGATCGCTTCTGATCAGAGCTCCCTCCAGGAGGAAAGGATGGTCAAGCCAGACTCCAAGCGGGTGGAGGCGCCAATGCCTACTCCTATCACTCAGGATTCCTTGACGATTTCGACCTCGTCCAAGGAGGTAGAAGCTGAAGAAGAGTCCCAACAAGCTCTGCCTATTATTGGGATTGAAGTCATTGAAGAGGAGGCATGCTTACTTCCTTCTCTCTTCAGTAGTCGCGTGGGGAGGACTTCTGTCTTAGTTATGAGGACTCCTCGAACCAAGGACATCCCCCACCAACCTCAAATATTTGATGAAAAAAGACTCGATGAGGTTTGGAGGAAGATATCAGACTATCGATCGAAGACAAATTCTAGGACCATTTACTCCAACTATGCGGACAAGGCGGTTCAGGTAAAAACCTACGACCACTCTTACAACATTCTTTGTCGAGTTTATGTGAAACTTAAGGAAGTTTTCTACCTAGCTTTTTGTAGCATATGGTGGAGAACATCGCTGTGGTCGGAGAGCTGACCTAGCGAATAACTTCCTTGGAAAGGGAAAATCTCCGATTGAAACGTAAGTACTTCTTCTTGATTTCCTCTTCTCCTTTCGCTACTCTGTTCCTTTTTGTTTCTTAATTCTCCCCTTATCATGATTGACAGAATTAGAGAATTTTGAAAAAGAAGCTAGGGCTAAGGGAAACATCACCGTTGTACTTTAGGAGAGGCGCAAAGCCAAAAATAAGTCAATCGAAGATTGGTCGATCAAATTTAATAAGACATCCCTAAAGTATAAGGAAGCCATCGAAGCTTTCGAAAACAAGGCTCAAGGTAACTGGTCATAAACCCGACTAGTTTACTAAGTGTTTTTTAATTTATTTCTTTAACTTCGATCTACTCATGCAGAGCAAGATCAAAAGTCAGAAAGAACAAAAAATCTCTTGAGTTTGAGCAAAACAAGGAGATGGAACTCGAGAGGAATCTTCAAGAGAATATCCTTGCCTTCAACAAGGTGCTTTCCGAATCATGCTACAAGGAATTTTGCCTACTTTTAGAATCATGCTACAAGGAATTTTGTACATGGACTTAAAATCGTTTGCAAAACACATTTGTAAACTAAAGTCACATGCTACATGGATTATGCATGAGACTCGACTATTTGTAAAACACATTCGTAAATATCAGCAACATGATAAAGAGAGCTAGAGCTAACACTAAGAGCTATCAGCATATGATATAGTCAAGCTACCAGTCATGACCCCTCTTAATAGTACGACAATATATGCTAGCAATTCGGTCTCCACACCAAACACCGAGACTGGTAAAATGACTAAGGAGCAAATACTTAGCCTATACTAGTCCTACCTTTGCCTTGAGCATCCATTTTGAGTGATCAGTTGATGACGATCATCTTCACTCCAAGTACAGGTTCTTGACTTGATAATTATCAACACATGATGATCTTTTTCACTTCATGATCTTGTCTTGATGTCCATCAACACACGATGACATCATCATCATGTGACACAATTCGTTTTACTCACTCATGGAAACTATTAGTCCACATCAAAGATCAAAATCTCGAAATCGGAGAAAAAAACCGCCCGACGGCCGGTAACGGTAACCAGCTGGTTACCAGAAAAACCAGTCAAAATTCAAAAATGGAAAATTTAATTGGCAAAGTTTTAAAACTGGTAACCGGAAAGGTTACCGCCAAAACTAGAAAACCCGCTTCAAAAAACCGGAAAACCCGCTACCAAAATAAAAAAAATAGAGAAAACCGGTTATGGGTAATTAGCAATTGGAATAATGTAAATATTAATTAGAAAGTGTTTAATGAAGTAACAATCCTGATACACAAAGAGCTTGATGTCTAGTTAAAAATTTGAAAGGAGCCTGATGTTGTACATAAAAAGTTGTACCTAAAAAGTCCTCCTTACTAGCTTGACTATCTAAGGAAGTCCTTGTAGAATCAAGGATAACCGACTAGGGGGGTGAATAGGAGGTTTTTAAAATTCTTAACCAATTTATACAACTAGACAAGATAAACTTTAACAAGATAACATATCACAAGATATACGCTACAAATTTAAATGCAATAAGTAAGGACAAGAAATAACCACAATGAAGATAAGGGGGTTTTTCCTGTGGTATAGAAGATTTGTTGATCTTCACTAGTCCATGTTGAGGAAGCTTGACCCAATCAAGCTGGCTCCACAAATTAAGCCTTCCCTCGATTTCACTTGTGGTTGTTCTTCCTCCCCCGGAGTTGGTGAACACCAAACCAATCACAATCGATGACGGGCCTCTTCACAATCTTCTTGAAGAGATCACCGCGCAAACTCTCGTCAAGCCGTCTAGGTGTCGACAAACACCAAGAGTAATAGACCTTGACCTTCACTTGACGACAATCAAGTGGTATGGATCAAACTAGAATGAATGCACTTGATTTTGCTCAACAACCTCACAATATAAATGCAACAAGAGAGAATGAGATGTGAAATGAATGCTCTAGGCTCAAGAGTGTTCAATGAGTGCTCAACAACCTGTCCTAGAGCTGGTGGGGGTATATTTATACCCCCACAAACAAATACAACCATTGAATGAAGAAATCAGAAAGTTTTAGGGAAATCGGTAGTACCGTCATGTAGTGGCCGGTACTACCGCACCTCTAGTGTCAGCACAGTAACAGCTATATCAGAGGTATTAAATGCGTCTGACAGAGCTGTTAGAAACTTGGTGCGGTTCTAACGCCATTGAACATGTGGTAGTTCCGATGATCGGTAGTTCCGCAACACATTGATGGTACTACCGTTTTTCGTTGAAGCACGAATACACCCCTTCGGAAAAAAAACGTATCGCACTCTTATTCGGAATCACCGATGTGTCGTAATTCTGCTAAAACAACATCGGTACTGCCGCTCTAGCAAAAGGTGAAATAAATCCAGAAAGGTGTCGTTCTATAAAAAGCGTATTGCACAAATAATCAGAACTGCTGACTTGCGGTAGTTCCGCCCATGTACCGCCGGTACTACCGTACTTCCAGAAAAGCAAAGAAATTCGCAAGAAGTGTCTCTCTGAAAAAACGTGCCGCAACAATTTCGGCACAACCAGCATGAGGTAGTTCCGCTCTCATAATGTCGGAACTACCGATTTTGTACAGACATACAGATTTGAGCTTTAAAATAGATTTTCAGTGCATGCATGATCCTAGTTTGATCCAAAGGCATAAAGATGTGCTTTCAAGCTACTAGTCATGATCCCTCTTAGTAGTACGGCATCTATCCTAAAACCCGGTCTTCCAACATTTGTCCTAAGACCGGTAAAATTTAAAACGGTCCTAGACTACTTATACCTTTGTCCTCGAACCAAGTCCATCCTTTAGTATGCATCTCCATGTTGTTGACATCGTCTTTAGGACTAAGTCTTGTAATCACTTAACAAACATGTTAGTTCCATGTTCACATATTGTCATTAATTACCAAAACACATTTTTAGGGGCCTAGATGCTTTCAACCCTCTCCTCCAAGTGTTCTAAAGCATCTAAAATAATAAAAACATAAGTTAATGGTAATGAATAATAACTTTACTAGCATACTAAAAACAATAATGGAGTAGCAATTCATACCAATATATTGTCAAGAAACGCAAAGGTTGTGTAATGTACTCATTGTTATCAATTAGGAGAAGTACTTCAGATTGAGTTATGTGTGCTTTGTATTGATCCCAAATGTATATTTGATGGGCATATTCTACCCAATGATTATAAATTAGTTGGCAATAAGCGGGTTCCACCCACTGGTAAACAATTCTTGCATTGGCTTGATTTCCGTAATGGTAAGTAGGATGAGATGAAATGTCTGACGAATGAGAATCATCACCAGAAGGTAGTAGGTTGTCATCTCAACATTCATAAGTTCGAATAGATCTTGAGCTAGCATATGATTCATAGGAAGAAGAGTCTTGTGGCCGAGAATGACCTTGTTGGTGGTCCCTAGCCCTCTTGTATGTCTTATTGGTTGTTCTTGAAGCACGATAACCTAGGAAGTGCATTATGTAGTCATGAATTAAAATTAAAATTTGAAAATTTCTGAGCGGTTTTTTTCTTGGTCCACATGACGATTGTCATTAATTACTAAAATATTCCATTAACACATAATGGCGGGTCTAGATTCTTCAATCTCCCCCTTTTTTGGTAATTGATGACAATCCTTACTAAATAAGGAATTGGAAGTGATTTTTTTTAGTATACATTGAGTATAAAATAAATTGTATACTATAGGATAGCTTTGTTTGCAATTAACTCATTTTAGTGGAACCAAAAGAGATTTTGAATTGATGATTACTAGCAAAACCAAAACATATAGGTAAAACTCCCCCTCAACATGTGCATACGAGATTTGAAGGAAATTCATGCATATATGTAGATTTTCTTTTAAAATTTTGGCGGAGTTTCCTCTATATATTGATCCATGGAAGCATGACCCATTAGTTAAAATCAAGAAATAAACATGCATGCATCAAGATATAGATCCATAATAAACATATTTTTGGACAAAGATACAAATAGATAGCATAAGACATAACTCAAGTCATAAAGAAAACATCCAAATGTCCAAAATATGTCTAAGGGCCATACAAGGTTCAATAAACTTTACAAAAGATATTACATGAAAAATATCAAGCTTATCCTTATAAGACAAGGTCTATTGACCTAAATAGGAGAACTACTCCAAACTTTCATTCATCCTTATTCTTTAGTCTTCTCCTCCTTTGGCATCAAAGACTAGAAAGGACTCTCCACAAACTTCCACTAGGATGGAGGAGGGGCGTCGCTTGGTTTGTATTCCGTATGAATTCCATCACATGCATAGTTGAAGTCAAACTTGTCTTTAATTAGCATCATGATGCAGGGAGCCAAATAAATGCTCTTCTCTGTATCGCTCTTTGATAAAGCAATACCTGTTATGATGATGTCCACAACATCAAACTCGGTGCCCTTCAAGATGTCATTGATAACATTCTAAGCCCTACCAAGAATTTCATCACTGTTGTCACCTCTTGTATAGAATGTTGCTCTTATTATCCTATTTATGATGCTAGGAAGGGGTAGAAGTCCTATCACTTTTCTCGGCTCGAAGCTATGGGTAGTATCATATAGTTCATCTACTAGAGTCAAATCCCATAGATCTTCAAGGTGTACCTTAAAAAATTTCACTTCAGTGATGAGCCAGGATTCACGATAATCTGTCTTTGAAGCACTGAGTTGTTGCAAGGCAGTCATCCAAGTAAGAGAATCATACTCAGGAGAGACATGTACTGTGGTATAGAATTGCTTGATGGTCCTAGAGTAATAATCGCACTTCAATGTCACAAAGTTATCCAACTTTACTCGACGAAAAATATAGTTGAGTCCATTGTAGAGAGGATTCTGATGGGGATAACTCCATGTCACATACTGATGATTTGCGAAGTTCTTCTCAAACACATGATAAAAGGCATCCTCTTGGAACTTAGTATGGAAGAATGCTTCAGTTGTATTTTTGGGAAGGAGGAACTGATTTATGTGCCTCAAGGTCGTGTACTCCTCACTTCTAATCATTCTCCCATCCACAGCAAAGAAGGGAGTTGGATTTGGAGAATACTCCTTATCAACTGTCATTGTCAGTCATTTATTCTTCTACTTCAAAGTCCTCCTCAATTAGTGATTTTCCTTTTGGCGAAGAGGAGAGAGTAGAGTTGTGTGGCATTGTCACCGATAAAAGGACGCAAGGATTAATAAAGGAATTCAAGGATTAATATTTCAATAATTTTAAGTCAATAATTTTAAGTCCAAATTGTAATGCTACTATTTATGTTCGGTCAAACTGCCAGGTCATTGTCGGTCAGACCGCCTACTGGCCGGTTAGACCGCCAATGACAGTGGCAGCGGGTTTTTGGGGAAAACAGATTTCAACCCAAAACTTGCAATGTGGCACTAGAATTATATCAACCTAGTCCTATTCTACTTTCATATCAACAATTTTCCACCAATTTGAATGAATTTTAGGATATTTATGTAAAACCCTAGAAATTTGGGGGGGGGGGGAACCACAATGAAGGCATAATGCAAGTAGGGATTGAGATATTACCAGCTTAGATGATGAGAGGAGATGAAGTGAGATGAATCCATGGCAAATTTGATGAACAAATGGCTGGATTTAGGAAGAACAACCTCCACCTAGGTTTTCATGAGATTGAGGAATTAGCAAGGGAAAAATAAATCCCATCCATGGAATAGAGAGAGGAACGGGGAAAAATCTTTTGATTACCTCGAGATCCAAGACCAATGACCGGAGAAAGAGATCCCACGCTGGAGAGAAGAGAGACAGCTTGAGGAGAGGAGGTTGTTTTTGGGTGGAGAGGAAGACAACTAAATAAAACGGTTCAGGACAGGAAGAAAAAGATTTCACCTCTCAAGGCTGGTCTAACCGCTGGGCACAGGCGGTTGTACCAGTGGGCTATGGCCGGTCAGGTTGTCCAGTTTCTGCCGGTCAGTCTAGTGGAGAGTGAATCTGTTAGTAGATTTTAGTGCAGATTTTGGAGAAAAGAAGAATTTGTTGTGATTTGCTCCAAATTTTTGCACAATCAACCAAATAAACATATTTATAGCATTTCCAACTTATATAGCCCTTACAAATATGATTATCAAATATTTTTTTTATATAAATTAAGCTTTTGTTTTTGCAATAAGCTTATTTTCAAGAAACTTATCCAAAAGAGCCAAATCTGGTATTTAAAACATCCAATTGCATGTGTGAGTCGCGTATAGCATTATGAACCTATTTATGTGAATAATTTTGGTTCAAATGACAAAACTCACTTAAGTGCTAGAAAAGTGACCACTTATGTCAAAATAGTATTTTGGATGAGTTTTGAAATCACATAACTTTTGCTAGGTTGACCTTTTGAAAATCTTTTGAATACCAAAAATGTTTAAAATAGCCAACTCTAGGATATTATTTTTGCGACGGTTTTTAAATTTCTTTTAGAATAGATTTTACACAAAAATCTAGTTTGCGTCAAAAACAAGATACTATGATCTAGAATTTTTGCTAGAAACTCATTTTTGCTTAAACTTAAACTAGGTTTATCTTGAGCCAAAACCTTTGAATATCATTTGTATACATTTTGCAAATAGTTTTTGAAAAGATTGCTAATATTTATGAGATTTTGAACTTTTGGCTAACAGGCTAAAATTTTGAAAAACATACTAGCACTAAATTTATGGGCATACATGGAGATGAGATAAACATGAATATGACTGAGCACTCCCCCTTGACGTGCCACTTCCATCTTGCTCAAGATTGCAATAAAGAAGATTTTAAACAAAAGCAATAACACAATTTTTTAAAAGGATTTATCATGAATGCATCCTACACAATGCTAGGGGCTAGATATGACATGATCATCCTCAAACTTGGCTCCAAATTGACATACGGTGGAGTCCACCTCTTATTTGAGTGAACCAAACCTCTAATACCTTTTCAAGTACCTATTTAGCATGTTAAGCATTTTTTGGTACCCAAACTAAGTTGGATCCATGAATGTTAGTCATAAGATATTTTGGCACCCAAATGGCCCTAACAATAATCTTTGGTGAGCTAACAATTCTAGTAATTTTCTTACTATTTTTATCTTTCCTAAGCAAATAATGATCATTATAAAAGATAGGCTTGGGAGTGTTACCCATGGGACATTGTTTACCAATATGTCCATGTTTTCGATATTATAGAAAGTTGAGCTTTTACTCTTCCTTCTTGTCTTCTTGCCAATTTTCCTCTTCTTTGAATGTCTTGGCTTGACATCCACTTGATTTGGGCACACCGAGACATTTTGGCCCTTTCATTGCAACTGAGGCACTTGATGATTTTTGTGTGTTTTTTCATTGTGCCTTGTCTTACTATTTTCCTTCTTCTTGGGAGTGAAGCCAATTCCACACTTGTCTTGCAAACTTATTTGCTTGCTCAATATATCATCGAGGGTGGCCTTCTCTTTGAAGCCTCTTTCTAAGTCAATTGTTAATATCTTGACTTGGGTCTTGAGCTTTTCATTTCCCTTACAAGATTAGTTTCACAACGCATAGAGGAAGAACAAGCATCTAGTTTTGAGCTGCAAGGAGCATCTAGCAAATCATTACAAGAAGTGGATATGCTAACCTTAGATGCAATGCAAGGATTAGCAACTAGGCATGATATATCTAACAAATCACATGTTACACCTATATCCACCTTTGAGCTAGCAACTTCCTTGAGAAGGAGAGACTCGGGCTCTTCTCTTAGCACCTCATGAGTATTTTGAAGAGAGATATGCTATTTCTTTAAAACCTTGAATTTCATCTTCTCTTTCCCAAGATATTCATTTAGTTCTTCTAGCATATCCATCATGTCATCATATGAGGGCTCATCATCATTATTTACCTCATTTTTACCTTTTGCCATGAAGCATGTAGATGTGTCAAATAGTGAAGGGGCATTTTTTACATTTGAGTTGTTTGATGGATTGTCTTTTATGACTAGACGGTGAAATATCTTCTTTTGTCATCATTCTTATTTCTTGATGACGATTTGCGCTTTTCTTCATCTTCCTCATAAAGACACTTTGAGGCAATGCGTTCCTTCTCTTGATAATTGTAGCACTTTAGGATCTTGTAGAGTTTTATCTTGGAAGATGGGCTTGAATTATTATGTAAGTCACGTCTCGTCATAAGATCTTCCATTTTACTTATGAGAGTGATCATTTCTTCTTTGGTGGAAAAGAATGAAGGTGGACATTGCTAATTATGTGGCTTCTTGCGGTGTTTGTCAGCAAGTGAAAGCTGAGCACAAGCGTCCTGCAGGGTTGTTGCAGCCTTTGGAGGTACCCCAGTGGCCTTGGGATGATATCTCTATGGACTTTGTGGTGGCATTACCTCGTTCGCCGCGAGGGAAGGATGCAGTTTGGGTAGTGGTGGATCGATTCAGCAAGTCTGCGCACTTCATCCCTATTCGCACGACAAATTCAGCGAGTGATCTAGCTCCGATTTATGTGCGTGAAATAGTAAGACTGCATGGTGTGCCAAAGACCATCGTTTCTGACAGAGACGCGAAGTTTGTCTCTAAGTTCTGGGAGAGTCTGCAGAGTGCATTGGGCACACAGCTCCGCCTTAGTACAACGTTTCACCCACAGACAGATGGGCAGTCAGAGCGGACTATTCAGACTTTGGAGGACATGTTGCGATCTTGTGTTCTATCTTGGAAGGGTAGTTGGGAGGACCAGTTGCCACTTGCAGAGTTTGCTTATAATAATAGTTACCATTCCAGTATTAGAGCCGCGCCATTTGAGGTTCTCTATGGGCGGAAATGCAGATCGCCACTTTGTTGGGATGCAGTTGGAGAGAAGGCAATTTTGGGTCCGGACTGGATTCAGAAGACCGTTGAGCGTGTGGCCATGGTGAGGCGTAATCATTAGCGGCTCGAGTAGATGTAAAAAGTTATCTTGATTTGAGGAGGCGTGACTTGGAGTTTGCGGTGGGTGACCAGGTGCTCTTGAGAGTGTCTCCCACTAAAGGCATTGTCCGGTTCGGTACCAAAGGGAAGCTTAGCCCGAGGTACGTTGGACCGTTCTCGATTATTGCAAGAATTGGGAAGTTAGCTTACCGCTTGGATCTGCCTGAGTCCATGCGTGGAGTTCATAATGTGTTTCACGTCTCGATGCTGAGGAAGTTTTTGAGAGATCCAGAGCATAAGATTTCATTAGAGCCGCTGACTATTGAGCAAGACCTCACAGTTGAGTCGCGTCCGTGCGCGATTCGGAGAGGTCGGAGCGAGTCTTTGAGGCACAAGACGTTGGTATCGTCAAGGTGCCGTGGACGATCGATCGAGAGAGAGGCGACTTGGGAGTTGGAGTCTCGCATGCGCGAGCTATATCCGGAGTTGTTCACGTCGGGTACGTGTTGTTTTATTGTTTAATTTCAGCAGTGTGGTTTTTATTTGAGTAGAATGGCGAGTAGAATTCGGGGTCGAATTCCGTTAAGGGGGGTAGAATGTAATACTCTGAAAATAATAATAGTATTAATAATCATGTATTAAGGGTCGAGGCGTAATTAATCGAATAGTATACATAAAACGTTTTAAGGGTCTGTGTGCAATTAAATAAAAAGAATTTGTGAAAATAGAATTTTAGAATTTTTTTGAGAGATATATAAATAGAATTTGGGGTCTCCAGAACCCTAGCTCTTTTCTTTTTTCCACCGCCGCCAGCTTGTTTTCTTTTTCACAGGAGCCCCGCCCGACAATTTCTCGCGCCGCCTGCACTGCGCATTGATTGCTCGGTGCAGCGCGCGTGAAGCCCAGCCGCCCGAAGCCGCTCCCTCCTGCTGGGCGGCGTGGCGAGCCGATCATGGGTGGGCACTGCTTTGCCGCTCACGTCTTCTTTGCTGCGCTGCGCGTGGATTCGGCCGAACCGAGCCGATTATCGCTCTCTTCTGCGCGTGGATTGCGGCGCTGCCATCTGCCGCCGAGCTGCTGCACCGATCTGCTGCGGTGGGCGCTGCGGCGTTCTTTATCTTCTTGATTTCTTTTTCTTTCTTTGCTTCGCCGCCGACCGACCGATCTTTGCGTGGATTTGGCGGAGGTTTCTTTGACGTTACTTTCCTTAGCATTAATTAAGTGCTTCTTGTTTTTGGTGCATATTGCTACACAACATGATGCTGCATGTCACCGACAGCCAGCTGCTAGCAATTAATTAAGAGGGTTGCGATTAGTATTTGATTAACTTTTAGTACACTGCTAGACTAGCTAGTTAATGGGAGATATCGATTAATAGATTTGTTTAACTTGCCGTTCCGTTTATGATTTATTGGGTACCTTAATGGCGAAATTTGAAAAGGGCATCTACTAGTTAATTGTAGATAATTTCGATATCTTTCTATAACATATTCTATCATGTCGATCGGACAAGTAGATTTCGAGATATGATTTTCGGAAGACCGTTGTTTTTACGGTTGTCGTCTTTCGGCGCTGTTTTGGTAGATTGGTTATTAAAAATAGTAAATAGCTTAATTAGTGTTTTTGATCTACATGAAAGTTGTAGATAATTGTCCAATGGTTCTGTAGAATCTGAGAACGCGAAGTTTGGTTGAGTAAAACAAAAGTTATGAATTTAGTAAGGCTGCTGTTCCGAAGCGGACAGATCGGTTTTCTGGGCTAAATACGGAGGGTTAGATGATTTAATTAGAAGACTTCGTAACCTAAGAAAATGTGGAGAATTTTATAAAGAATCCAGAATGGGGTGGTTTGTGGTGATCGGACTTTTGAGTCAAAAGTTACGTTCGTTTTAGTAATAAGTCAGCAATAGGTAACTTTTCGGTACCGGAGTAACGTGGTATATTTGGGAACGTGTAGGAGCGATGTCGATTGATTGTTGTTCTTATGATGCTGTAGCTTGTATTGAGATTTGTGTATTTAATGTAGGAGAGGCGTCGTACTTGTTGCCGTCTGCTAGCCAAATTGTGCGTCGCAACTAGTAAAGGCAAGTGCATGGTAGACAGCGATCAATGATCGATCACTGTTTTCTTTATCTTCTATTACCATTATTGTTGTGCTTTTATTTTGTTTAATTGCAAGCAATGGAATGGTATGGATTTATATTGTTAATGGACATGATGAAAAGTTGGATATGATGTTTATGATGGAGTTTGCATGTTTGCATACATAAGCATCTTTGCATATGAGCAGGTGATCATGAATGATCACAACTCCACGGGAGTGGAGGAGGTCCCCGATCCTTGAGGAGGAACGGGCTTGAGAGTGAATGTTGTCGCGAGCATTCACTCACGCTATACCGGTATACGCGAAAGAAGTGCATGTGGACATGTAGATTAGTTTTGCATTGATACATGAGATTAATGGATGTGAATCAAGTAGAAGTACCTGTGATGTTAATGAAGTTATTGAATGCTGTCGATTTATTATTGTTCGTTGTTTATGGATGTGTTTGCTGAGTCGTGGACTCACTCTTGCTCTATTGTTGTCTTTAGGTGATCTTTGAGGAGGCCGTAACTGAGAGCGAGTAGAGCACATGAGCAACACTTGATCATTTACCTTCATAATCTTTTCATTCAGAATTGGAATACACTTGGACATGTTAGAGGTTGAATAAAGCTTAGGACATCATTTGGACTAGACTATTTGCTTTATTAATTTGGATTCATTGGTTGATGCTACTTTGGATTATTTACCTGGTTATAATTCCCATTGATTATTTATTATCACTTGATCCATAATTATGCATTGCTCTTCTTGTGGTCCATTGATATGATAATCATTGCTTCCTTGCTGTAATTTTTATAGTGTGTCGATAATTATTAGTGTAAAGAGTAGTGTGGTGGCATTCTAGGCTCAGTGTTGGTTTGATCGAGGCGGGCTTTAGGTCCGTGGTGAATAGATTAACAACTTAGGCAAACTAAAATTGTTAAAATTTGTTTTAGTTTGGTAAATCAACTAAAATTTGCTAATGGTTAACTAACCTAAAATTTGACACACTAGTGCACAGTAGGTTAGAGAGAGGTACGAATATAGTTTTACGCTTCCGTTATGTTGTTCATTGATGCATGAGTTTATTTTGACCTTTGAACTCATTGTGTATTGTTGATTGTGGTTGATAGCTATGCCGAGGGGTAGAGGGCGTGGTCGTGGTGGCCGCGATCGTGGAGGTCGGGCCCGCGGCGAGGTTCCGTGGAGCCACCTCCTGTGCTGATTGAGTCGATGGCGAGGGGTTCTTTGTTGACCCGCCTCGGTTGGGGTCTAGGATGAGACCCCGCTTTCTTTGAGAGTTGGTGGGAGAGATCCGTGCTCTTCGTCCAACGGTAGCGCCGACCTATTCTCGCGGCATCTGTTGTTGCTCTGCCGCACATCCACCGGTTCTGAGGCGCGGATGTCACCGAGTGGATGGGGTTGAGGTTGGATCCGTTTGACTGGTCGGGCACACCGTCGAGCGTGGATGGTTGCGCTACATGGAGAGGCGCTTTGGAGCTTTAGAGATGTCTTCACCTCGGAGGGTCCGTTTGTAGCCTTTCATTTGAAAGGGCAGCGGATATTTGGTGGGAGGGCGTGTTGTCTTGAGGACCGCCACTCAAGGGCGATCACTTGGGAGGATTTTGTTGATCGGTTCAAGGGAAGTTCTACCCTACTCTTTTGTTGAGAAGATGGAGGTTGCCTTGACGACCTTTGCTCGGGGAAGAGGTCTATTCTTGAGTATGAGGCCGAGTACAACAACTTGGTTCGCCGTCCCTTGATGAGCGAACGATGATCTTCGAAAGCCAAGAGGTTCCGTCGGGTCTCAATTCAGTACTGCAGGCATGTGTTGGGAGCTACTCCACTCTGTGACTACTGACTCTGTTGTGGAGCAAGCTAGGGGCATGGAGTTGGAAATGCACTCACAAAGGCGACAAGCCTCGTGGATGGGTAGTAGCCGTGGTGACGAGAAGAGGGGCTCTAGTGAGGAAGTGGGTGCTTCGACACACTTTCAAGAAATTCAAGGAGGACCGCAGATCTTCGTGTCCTAGCGATCGAGGCCGTTCCCTTCTTGGCGCCTCGTCCTTTTGTAGGTACTCCACTCTTCGTCTGTTCGAGGCGGGGCATGCTTTGCTTTAAGTGCGGAGATGGACACCGCGGCCTGAGTGCACTTGGACGGAGATTGCCGTCGGTGTGGCCGACCGGTCACAAGGAGCGGGTGTCGCGCGAACCCGCTAAGCGTGATCAAGTGGGAGCTGTGCCATCTTCTTCTTGATGGGTCTGCTCGAGGATCTTTCCGGATGATGATCGCTCCTCCAATGATGCCATTTCCTTCACCTTGGGCGCCTCGGTGGGTACTCTCGCGGCCGCCACCTTCGCACCGCTTCAGCCGCACGACCGGCTTTACCTGCGCCGCCACAGCAGATTGTCGGGGCTCTTGCCGCCCCGGCATCGTCTTCTTTCGCCATGACGCCACCTGGAGTGTACGCCATGCCCACAGCGGAGTCCGCGGGTCGTCCTGACGTGGTGACAGGTACTTTGCTTATGGATTTGTTTGATGCTTTAGTCCTTTTTGATTCAGGGGCTACCTTTTCGTTTGTCTCAACGGCGTTTGCTAGGAGAGCGAATTTGAGTATGCAGTGGATTTCTCAGTCAGTGTTGGTTAGTTCTCCTGGGGGTATTATTGCTAGCTCTACTGTTTGTCCTGGGTGTTCTATTATTATTGATGGAGAGAGGTTCACGGCGAATTTGATAGTTATTCAAATGGAGCCGTTCGATGTTATCTTGGGTATGGATTGGTTGCACTCTTATCGAGCCGTGATATCTTGTTTCGTAGAATGCCTCTGCATGCGCACCTCGCCAGGGAGACTTTGACTTTTCAGGAGTGCGCCTCGCGCTCTCTTTCGATTTTTGGCCGGACTGTTCCGGGTCGTCGTGCGATGTGAAAATGGACTTCTTTTAGCTCTTCTTTGAGAAACCGAGTGTGGCCGCAGATTGAGGAGATTCGGTGGTTAGTGATTATCCGATGTGTTTCCTACCGAGCTTGGGTTTGCCACTGCGCGAGGCGTGGAGTTTCGCATTGATCTTGTTCCGGTACTCGTCCCATCTCGATGTCTCCGTGTCGATTAGCACGTCCGTTTGGGGACGAGTTGAAGAAGCAATTGGATGATTTGTTGGCTAAAGGTTTGATCGCGTAGTGTATCGCCGTGGGGAGCTCTGATGCATTCACGAGAAGAAGGATGGGAGTTGGCGTATGTGTATTGATTACCGTGCGCTTAATGCAGTCACAATCAAGAACAAATATCCATTGCCCCGCATTGAGAACTTGTTTGATCGGTTGAATGGAGCTCAAGTATTCTCCAAGATCGATCTCCGATCGGTATAATCAAATCCGTGTGCGTGAGCGGGATGTAGAGAAGACGACATTCTCCACGGTATGGGCATTATGAGTATAAAGTTATGTCTTTTGGATTGACTAATGCACTGCCATTTTATGGAGACCATGAACAACATGTTACACGTATCTAGATGATTTCGTGGTGGTGTTTATTGATGACATTCTTATCTACTCCAAGACCAATGAGGATCATGAGCGTCATTTGAGGCTGGTTTTAGATACTTTGAGAGAGCACAAGTTCTATGCTAAGTTGAAGAAGTGCGAGTTCGGATTTCGAAGTGGGTTTTACGGGTCATGTGATTAACCCTCGGGGTATTCTTTGTTGATCCTAGTAAGGTCTCCACAAAGGTGGATTGGAAGAGGCCGACTAGTGTGAAGGAGGTGAGGAGTTTTACAGGTTTGGTGGTTATTATCGGCGTTTTGTGCGAGATTTCTCTATCATCGCCAAACCGATGTCTCAACTTACTCGAAAAGGTGTGAGATTCGGTGGATGATGAGTGTGGCGCGAGCCGCATTTTGAAGGACAGGTTGGTGACCTCTCCTATTCTCACTCTTCCCGAGCCAGGAAGCGGTTCACGATCTTTTCAGATCGTCTCGAGTGGGTCTTGGCCGTGTTCTCATGCAAGACGGTAAGGTGATTGCTTATGCGTCGAGGCGCTTAAAGAAGCACGGCGAATTATCCCACTCATGATTTGGAGTTGGTCTGCGGTTGTCTTTGCTCTCAAGATTTGGAGGCATTATCTATCTGGCGAGCCTTGTGATATTTTCACGCATCACAAGAGTCTCAAGTATATCTTCACTCGAAGGATCCGAATTTGAGGCAAAGGAGGTGGTTGGAGTTGATCAAGGACTATGATCTTACTATTCAGTATCATCCTGGCAAGGCCAATGTAGTTGCGGATGCTCTTAGTCGCAAGGCGACTCCCGCTACTCTAGATTGCCTCATTGCTGATTTTGATCGCATGGGCATATCCTATTGTTATGCCGGCACATCACATGTTGAGACACATTGATTCTTGAGTCGGCTATTCGGGCCATCAAAAGGGAAGCACAACAGAGTGACCGGTTATTACAGGAGGTTAGGAAGCGTCTGGATGAGGGTAAAGAGTGTGATTTTAGTATGGACGATTCTGGTACTTTGAGGTTTAAAGGCCGCCTTTGCGTACCACAAAAGGCGGAGGTCAAAGATGATATCTTGAGGGAGGCACATCGTACTCCATACCTCGCTCATCTGGTGAGACTAAGATGTATCGAGATCGAAGCAAATTTTTGGTGGAAAAGAATGAAGGTGGACATTGCTAATTATGTGGCTTCTTGCGGTGTTTGTCGCCAGTGAAAGCCGAGCACAAGCGCCTGCGCAGGTTGTTGCGACCTTTGGAGGTACCCAGTGGCCTTGGGATGATATCTCTATGGACTTTGTGGTGGCATTACCTCGTTCGCGCGAGGAAGGATGCGATTTGGGTAGTGGTGGATCGATTCAGAAGTCTCACAGCACTTCATCCCTATTCGCACGACAAATTCGGTGAGTGATCTAGCTCCGATTTATGTGCGTGAAATAGTAAGACCGCATGGTGTGCCAAAGACCATCGTTTACGACGAGACGCCAAGTTTGTCTCTAAGTTACGGGAGAGTCTGCAGAGTGCATTGGGCACACAGCTCCGCCTTAGTACAAATAAGCACCCACAGACAGATGGGCGATCGAGCGGACTATTCGGACTTTGGAGGACATGTTGCGATCTTGTGTTCTATCTTGGAAGGGTAGTTGGGAGGACCGATTGCCACTTGCGAGTTTGCTTATAATAATAGTTACCATTCGATATTAGAGCCGCGCCATTTGAGGTTCTCTATGGCGAAATGCGATCGCCACTTTGTTGGGATGCGATTGGAGAGAAGGCAATTTTGGGTCGGACCGGATTGAAGACCGTTGAGCGTGTGGCCATGGTGAGGCGAAATCATTAGCGGCTCGAGTAGACGTAAAAGTTATCTTGATTTGAGGCGTGACTTGGAGTTTGCGGTGGGTGACCAGTGCTCTTGAGAGTGTCTCCCACTAAAGGCATTGTCGGTTCGGTACCAAAGGAAGCTTAGCCCGAGGTACGTTGGACCGTTCTCGATTATTGCAAGAATTGGGAAGTTAGCTTACCGCTTGGATCTGCCTGAGTCCATGCGTGGAGTTCATAATGTGTTTCACGTCTCGATGCTTTGAGGAAGTTTTGAGAGATCGAGCATAAGATTTCATTAGAGCCGCGACTATTGAGCAAGACCTCACAGTTGAGTCGCGTCCGTGCGCATTCTCGGAGAGGTCGGAGCGAGTCTTTGAGGCACAAGACGTTGGTATACGTCAAGGTCTTTGTGGGCGATCGATCGAGAGAGAGGCGACTTGGGAGTTGGAGTCTCGCATCGCGAGCTATATCCGAGTTGTTCACGTCTGTGCGTGTTGTTTTATTGTTTAATTTCAGCAGTGTGGTTTTTATTTGAGTAGAATGGCGAGTAGAATTCGGGGTCGAATTCCGTTAAGGGGGGTAGAATGTAATACTCTGAAAATAATAATAGTATTAATAATCATGTATTAAGGGTCGAGGCGTAATTAATCGAATAGTATACATAAAACGTTTTAAGGGTCTGTGTGCAATTAAATAAAAAGAATTTGTGAAAATAGAATTTTAGAATTTTTTTGAGAGATATATAAATAGAATTTGGGGTCTCCAGAACCCTAGCTCTTTTCTTTTTTCCACCGCCGCCAGCTTGTTTTCTTTTTTCCTGGGAGCCCCGCCGCCCCAGCAATTTCCTGCGCCGCCCCTGCCGCTGCGCATTGATTGCTCGGTGCAGCGCGCGTGAAGCCCAGCCGCCCGAAGCCGCTCCCTCCCGCGCTGGCCGGCGTGGTGAGCCGATCATGGTGGAACGCTGCTTGCCGCTCACGTCTTTCTTCTGCTGCTCTTGCGTGGATTCGGCCGAACCGAGCCGAATTACTGCCGCTCTGCTGCTGCGTGGATTGCGGCGCTGCCATCTGCCGCCGAGCTGCTGCACCGATCTGCTGCGGTGGGCGCTGCGGCCGTTCTTTGTCTTTGATTTCTTTTTCTTTCTTTGCCTGCTTCTGCCGACCGACCTAACTGCGTGGATTTGGCGGAGGTTTCTTTGCGTTACTTTCCTTAGCATTAATTAAGTGCTTCTTGTTTTTGGTGCATATTGCTACACAACATGATGCTGCATGTCACCGACAGCCAGCTGCTAGCAATTAATTAAGAGGGTTGCGATTAGTATTTGATTAACTTTTAGTACACTGCTAGACTAGCTAGTTAATGGGAGATATCGATTAATAGATTTGTTTAACCTGCCGTTCCGTTGTACGATTTATTCGGGTACCTTAATGGCGAAATTTGAAAAGGGCATCTACTAGTTAATTGTAGATAATTTCGATATCTTTCTATAACATATTCTATCATGTCGATCGGACAAGTAGATTTCGAGATATGATTTTCGGAAGACCGTTGTTTTTACGGTTGTCGTCTTTCGGCGCTGTTTTGGTAGATTGGTTATTAAAAATAGTAAATAGCTTAATTAGTGTTTTTGATCTACATGAAAGTTGTAGATAATTGTCCAATGGTTCTGTAGAATCTGAGAACGCGAAGTTTGGTTGAGTAAAACAAAAGTTATGAATTTAGTAAGGCTGCTGTTCCGAAGCGGACAGATCGGTTTTCTGGGCTAAATACGGAGGGTTAGATGATTTAATTAGAAGACTTCGTAACCTAAGAAAATGTGGAGAATTTTATAAAGAATCCAGAATAGGGTGGTTTGTGGTGATCGGACTTTTGAGTCAAAAGTTACGTTCGTTTTAGTAATAAGTCAGCAATAGGTAACTTTTCGGTACCGGAGTAACGTGGTATATTTGGGAACGTGTAGGAGCGATGTCGATTGATTGTTGTTCTTATGATGCTGTAGCTTGTATTGAGATTTGTGTATTTAATGTAGGAGAGGCGTCGTACTTGTTGCCGTCTGCTAGCCAAATTGTGCGTCGCAACTAGTAAAGGCAAGTGCATGGTAGACGGCGATCAATGATCGATCAACGCTTTTCTTTATCTTCTATTACCATTATTGTTGTGCTTTTATTTTGTTTAATTGCAAGCAATGGAATGGTATGGATTTATATTGTTAATGGACATGATGAAAAGTTGGATATGATGTTTATGATGGAGTTTGCATGTTTGCATACATAAGCATCTTTGCATATGAGCAGGTGATCATGAATGATCACAACTCCACGGGAGTGGAGGAGGTCCCCGATCCTTGAGGAGGAACGGGCTTGAGAGTGAATGTTGTCGCGAGCATTCACTCACGCTATACCGGTATACGCGAAAGAAGTGCATGTGGACATGTAGATTAGTTTTGCATTGATACATGAGATTAATGGATGTGAATCAAGTAGAAGTACCTGTGATGTTAATGAAGTTATTGAATGCTGTCGATTTATTATTGTTCGTTGTTTATGGATGTGTTTGCTGAGTCGTGGACTCACTCTTACTCTATTGTTGTCTTTAGGTGATCTTCGAGGAGGCCGTAACTGAGAGCGAGTAGAGCACATGAGCAACACTTGATCATTTACCTTCATAATCTTTTCATTCAGAATTGGAATACACTTGGACATGTTAGAGGTTGAATAAAGCTTAGGACATCATTTGGACTAGACTATTTGCTTTATTAATTTGGATTCATTGGTTGATGCTACTTTGGATTATTTACCTGGTTATAATTCCCATTGATTATTTATTATCACTTGATCCATAATTATGCATTGCTCTTCTTGTGGTCCATTGATATGATAATCATTGCTTCCTTGCTGTAATTGTTATAGTGTGTCGATAATTATTAGTGTAAAGAGTAGTGTGGTGGCATTCTAGGCTCAGTGTTGGGCTGGGGTGTTACAGGTTGAGGCATTCTCCTTGAGCTCATCTTTGTCCTTATTGTATATCTCATTTGTGATGAGATTTCCTAGAAGAGCGGTAGGAGTCATCCTTGGTAGTTCGAATGAATTGAGGAATAGTATCACAAAGGTTTCATATTTGTCTGGTAGAACCCTAAACATCTTACGCACAATATCAAGATTGGTTTAAATAACTATGTAGTTCAATCGAGAATACATCTCATTTATGTTCACATAAGGCAGTATAGTAAATAACTCATATTTGAGTTTTAACCTATGCAATTTAGCTTTCTTGACCGATGAAGTTCCCTCATGAATTTTCATGATAGTTGTCCAAATATCATGAGCATTCTCAAGATTGTTCACTCTGTTGAACTGTTCCACACTCAAGGCGCTATATAGAGCATTTAAAGCTTGAGCACCGAGTTGCAAGTTTTACTCTTTGCAAGTTTTACTCTTCCCTTTGAAAGGGGTTTTGTGGATCAATCGAAGTAGCAAAACCTACATTAACAATTCTCCATAGGTTTAGGCTCATGGCCTTAATAGTCATTCTAACTTTCCAATAAGCATAATTTAAACTGTTAAAATGTGGTGCCCTACCGGGATACATACCCTCCATAGTCGTCATCATTTACTCTCTAGACGGTTAAGTCTAATGAAAGAGAGACTAAGCTCTGATACAACTTGTAAGATCAAGGAGGCCGACTAGAGGGAGGTGAATAGGCGGTTTTAAACATTCTTTTAGCTAAAACTAAGTTTTATGCAGAAATGTAGATCAATTCGGCTTTGTTCATTTAAAACCTAAATCAACTAGTTTTAACTATGTGTACCAACAAGTTAAGACTAAGACAAAATAGTGCAATCCTAAAGAGACAAGTAAGCAACTTAATTCTATAAATGTAAATTGCACAAATGCAAAGCTCAAGAAAGCAAACCACAAGAACACTTGAACCTTCTCCTGTTGGGATCGAAAACTTACCGGTTTCCCCTAGTCCACGTTAAGGTAAAGCTCAAACGAATTGGACCGACTCCACAAATTGAGCCTATACCTCGAATGCACTTGGGTTGCTCTTCCTCCACTTTGAAGATGGCGAGCACCAAGTTAATCACAAACGCTTGGGGTCTTCTCACAACATTCTTTCAGAAGACCAACGACGCAACTCCTCCAAACCATCTAGGTGTCAGCAAACACCAATAGTAACAAGTCAAAGATGCTCACTGGAATGAATCAAGTGTCTAAGCTTAATGGATACTAAATACAACACCTAATACAACACATGCACTAGGATTCCTCTCTAAGCTCACTAAGAGCAACACATGCACAAAGGAGAGGAGAGGGCTTGCTCTTTGCTCTAAGAGAATGATAACAACACCATCACTTGCCCCATAACTGGCTACAAGGGGTATTCATACACCTACACATAAAAACTAGCCGTTGGAGGGGGATTTGTGCAAAAGCGGGAAGGCTGGTTAGACCGCATGCACATGGCTGGTCGGACTGGACTACTGTGTAACGGTGAATTCTGAAGTCATCAATGCTGTAGAGTCTATTCATCATTCCCAAGTGGTAAACATGCCACTGGAAAAAGCTGACTGCGCTCTTGACCCAAAGGTCCGGTCATCCTAACCCTCCACTTGCGGTCAATCTGGATAGCTACAAGCGAGAAAAGTCGCTCTCTGGAAAAACCTAACCACCCGACTCAAGATGGGGTTCCGGTCAGTCCGGGCTACCAACGGCGGTCAGTCCGGACAAGATGACAAAAGCTTATTTTGCAAAACACTTCAACGTCAAATTTACAAAACACATTTGCAAATTCATGCGTGGTGCAAACAATGAATGAAAACAAGATTCTCAACAAGTTACAAAACACATTTGCCTACTTTTAGAATCATGCTACAAGGAATTTTGTACATCGACTTAAAACCGTTTACAAAACACATTGGCAAACTAAAGTCACATGCTACAAGGATTATGTATGAGCCTTGACTATTTGCAAAACACATTCGTAAATATCGGCAATAAGCTAAAGAGAGTTAGAGTAAACACTAAGAGCTATCAACACATGGTATACTCAAGCTACCAGTCATGACCCCTCTTAATAGTACGTCAATCTATACTAGTAATCTGGTCTCCACACCAAACACCGAGACTGGTAAAATGTCTAAGAAACAAATCTTTAGCATATGCTAGTCATACCTTTGCCTTGAGTATCCATCTTGGAGTGATCACTTGATGACGATCATCTTCACTCCAAGTACGGGTTCTTGACTTGATAATTATGAACACATGATGATCTTTTTCACTTCATGATCTTGTCTTGGTGTTCATCAACACATAATGAACACCATCATGTGACTCAACCTGTTTCACCAACTCATGAAATTTTTTAGTCCACATGACGATTGTCATTAATTAGCAAAATATTCTATTAACACATAATAGCGGGTCTAGATTCATCAGGCGGTGGCCAGCGAGGACAGCCTCCTCGGTGACGACACAATTTCTAGTAGCCGGATGGCCCGAATTTGGGGGCCTTAGCCTGCGTGGATGTCCTCCCCAACGGCATGGTGAGTCCAGACAGCCGGATGGCCCGAATTTGGGGGCGTTGGCCTGCGTGGATGTCCTCCCCAACGGCATGGCGAGTCCCGACAGCCGGATCCAGAGGTGGTGACCGATGAGGATGACCTCCCGACGGCAACGTAGCTCGTCTCGGCTCCCGACGGCAACCACAACATCATCTTCACACCATCCGGCGGCTTGATGGGTGGGTCCAATTTCTTTCTTTACTCTTTAAGGATAGCTCTCAAGCCTAAGGTCGGCTCATTCCAATCTCCTTATTGCTCATGTCCCCAATGCTTGTGGCTGACCAGAGGAAGGCCAGCTTGGCCTTAAATTATTAATGCTTACCTTATTGCTACATTGTGGATGCCCTTACCTCCCTCGACATTTCAATGATAATAACATCAAATGTAATTTGTTATGTATTTACTAGCTGATTGCCCCTGCACAATTGTGTGGTGTCGTGTAGTATATTATAATGCATTTTTCTTTGCAAAATTCCAAATTTTGATTGATATTCCTATTTTGCAAACAAAATACATTTGGTATATTTGATTTTATATTCAATTAGCGCAATTTAATTTGATATCGATCTCCCCTTATGTGAAAGAGAGGACTAGAAGGTGGTCTTGTATAGCAAATTTACACACTCTCAATCATTTTTATTTATGGAAAGATACTGTATATTATATATTAAAAAGGAAGAAATCAGCTATGTACAACAAATAAGAATAAGAAATTACAGCCCTACAGGGTCCAAAATAATATTAAATAATTGTTTCCAGCCAATCAAAAATGAGTTATCTATGGTCCTCTTTTACTCAATACACATATAGAGCAAAGTTATTCTTGAAAAGTCTTTTCGAGGATGTAGCGCTTGGCGAAATATTTTCAAAAATCTTTCCATTTCGTTGCTTCTGGGTGTACCATGCAGCAATGATAAAGATTTCCATATTAAAATCTGAATAATGTTAATCAATGTTAACACTGTACACTAATATGATCTTAAGACTAACATAGTATACACAAAGAGCACCTATTTACATATTAGGTCTCTCTTGTGCAGATGCACCCGGCTGGATCTGGATGTTTG
Organism: Hsuehochloa calcarea; assembly: GCA_036346395.1. Lineage (NCBI taxonomy): Eukaryota > Viridiplantae > Streptophyta > Magnoliopsida > Poales > Poaceae > Hsuehochloa > Hsuehochloa calcarea. The sequence continues at coordinate 48,655,544 of CM070593.1, read as the reverse complement.
GTCCGAGCAGCAGCTAAAGCAAGACGAAAGCACGACGATCACACTGTGCCGCGGTGACGCCCCGCTCCGACACTCTGCCTTGGCCAGCATGGCAGCACACCAAGAGAAATTCTGGCCGCTCTCGTTCGCCTCCCTTTGCGCAGACCGGGGCCCACCGTCCCCACATGATCACCCTATGCTACCTGGGCCCCACAAACCGTATCCCCCACCCGTCAGTCGCACGAAACCGTCACCCGGGCCGGGCGGCGACGCGATGCGGGACAACTGTACCAACAGAGAGACAGAGAAGCCGGGCCCACCCTTCCGCTTTCTGCCACTGCCGCTTTTCATCTCCTCTTCTTTTCCCCCCCTTCTCTTCTCTTCCCTGGGCGATCGCCATCGCCGCCGCCCACCACACCGAGCCACCAAATCCGCCCCATTCACTGCGACCGCGCAGTCGCCGCTGAAAGTGGCAGTCCGAAGCCGTATACCCGTATCCCTCCTACCTCTATCCGCTACCATTCCACCGCGCGGAGACACGGATGCATACATAGTAGCACATTTTCACGCTTACGCCACTGATTTGACCCGGCGACCCATTCTTGCTTTCGGCTTTCCCTTTTCCTTTCCTGCCCCTGATCGTTGCATATCTATCAGCACAGCACAGGGTTTTGGTTATTTTGTTTCTTCTGCTTCTTGGAGCTTTCCCCGATCTCGCTCGGTCCTGCCGCCTGCCAAGCTTCCTGAAGGTATGTTCTTTCTGATGCCGTCCAAGTGCAACCGATGGACTCGACTTCTTTCACACTGTGGGATGATTCTTCTTACTTCTGTATATGCTTGTTGTTTCTTTACTTCCCGATCAAAAATTGGGTTTTGATCGTGTACTTGAGTGCTAAGTGGGAAAGATCTGTTTGCCCCTTGCTTGATCGGCAGTAAAGTAGGTGTTGTACTGTTGTTCTAGTTGTTTGTGCTTCTTGGTCATGATCAAGATCAGATCCCCCCCCCCCCCCAGGGTCGGGGTTAGCTTATGGAATTCGAATCTGAAGCTTTTGGGATGTTAGCATCCTCATCACTGATGATCTAGTGCTCAGATTGTTAGTTGTAAGTCTGGATTTGCACGTGTTGTTGAGAAGTGCTTGCTTGTTTGTTCTAGTGACTTCTTGATCATGGTCAAGATCATATATTTCCCATCAGATTGGGGTTCAGCTTATGCAGTTCAAATCTGAAGCTTTTGGAATGTTAGTACCATCATCACTAATGATCTAGTGCTCAGTGCTCAGGTTGTTAATTGCACACTGGATTTGTACTTGTGCTAGGGTACTCCTGATCTAATTTAATTAGTTTTTCCCATGGATCTGTTTGCGAGATTAGTGCTCAGATTGTCTATTGAAATGTGACCATCTGCATTAGCTCGGTTACCTTACAAGACAAAAGAAACAAAACGAAACCTGCATCAATTTGGGTGAACTTGCAGGATAGCTTAGCTTGGAATTGTTACATTAGCCTAACAGAATTTTCCAAAAATTTCTATATGCATCAATCAATCAATCCAAACACTGTCACTTTGTTATACTGAACTAACTAATCTTGTTAGTATATTTCTTATGCTAGGTTTGTGTTGGAGGCTGAGATGGTACATGCCATGGTTCTTGAGGCAAAACAAGTTGCTCTATGCATCAAGAAAGTTTTGAGGACCTCCATTAGAAAAGGCTATAGATATGTCTCTGAACATCCAATCCTTTTCAGTTTGGGTCTTTTGCTCTATCTATTGTACAGATCTTCACCAGGATTCTTTGCTTTCCTACTTTCTTTTTCTCCTGTAATTATATGTACTACTCTTCTTCTTGGAATCCTACTAAGTTATGGGGGCACAAATCTTCCTGAGGTTGATGAAGATAACAAGATCACTCCAGTGACTTCAGCTTTTAAGGTTGAAAATTCTTCCAGTGATATTCACTTTGAAGAAAATCGGAGATTTTCAGTGCCTGAATTTAGGAAGAATGCAGCAAACTTCAAAGAGAGGGAAACTAAACAGACAGTTTCTTTCAGAGAGAGGGCTAGTGAGCATGTTGAGCTGGATGATGATGTCCCTCTTCTGAGAAGAGTTGATGAAGAAGATGAGAGATTTGATTGCTGTGACGTACCTAGAACATTAACTCTATTTCCTTCTATGGTCAATTTTCATCAAGAGGATGAGATTGGGGAGGACTTGAATTTTAATCAGGAAAGAGAATCCAAAGATTCATTTTTCATGAATGATAAGGCCGATAGGCACACGAGCCTATTTGAAGGTGTCCTTCTGAGTGGTCTGAATGAGAAAGATACATCCTTTGGCATGTTTTCATCCAGAAAGAATGTTAATAAACATGGTGAAATGGAGGAAAATCTGAATCAAGAAAGATTATTTATAGACTCAGCAGCTAGCAAAGTGAGAGAGATTTCTGAAGAGAAGCCAATAGAAGAGGTAGCTGGAACTAGCAGATCAGCTTGTGCCGTTTCTGTGCGTCAAAGGGAAAGGCTTGATGAGCTTAAGATTGATACTAGCAAGGCTGTTGAGGACAACCTACTCGATTCCTGTCTTGGTTCACCATGGGCAAGAGTTGGCAGTCAGGATGGTTCGTCTGGTTTTGACTCTGATCGTGCTGAGAGTTCTTCTCCTGATGCTTCCATGACTGACATTGCTCCAGTTCTTGATGAGATTGACCCTCTCTTGGGAGCTGATTCCACTCGTCCTGATCCCATTCCTAAGGATGATTCAGACACTGATTCACATATCTTCTCACAGGATCATCAAACTGACGATGACAGTAATGATGAGGCTGACAACAATGATGCTAAAGATTATGGCAAGAAGAAGAAAGATGATGTGAAGGAAGCTGCATTTATTTGGACAGCAGACGATGAAAAGAATCTGATGGATCTTGGATATTCTGAGATGGAAAGGAACCGCAGGTTGGAGATTTTGATGGCTAGACGAAGATCCAGGAAGAATATAAGATTTGATATTGACAATAACTTGATAGATATCGATGGTAATGATGCTGGGAGGAGTGTAGATGACTTATCATGCTTCCGTGTGCAAGTACCATATATTTCAGTGCCAAGGAGGAACCCGTTTGACCTTCCTAATGATCCTGAAGAAGCAGCAATTCCTGGCTCAGCTCCTTCAATCCTACATACACGGGAGAACCCATTTGATCTTCCCCTTGAGCAGTCCAATGACAGTGGTGTCTCTTCACATGACAATTTAAGTCCTAGAGAATCGGTGAAAACTTCTCATCGTGACATGTTCTTCAGAAGGCACGACAGCTTCAACTTTGGAAGTACAGATGCTACCCAGGAGAGACATTTTTCTAGATTCAAGCCGTATTTTGTCCCTGAGACAGTGGAAGGGAGCACAAGTAATTTCCAAAGGCAGTTCAGTGATAAGAGTGAGTCTAAATTGAGTTCTGTTACTGAATCTGATATGGCTTCTTCAGTTGCCGATCAGGAGGATCAAAAGGACCTCGATGAAAAGGATTTGCACGGGTTGCAAGGGTCACCAGTTCTTCCAATACAGGATAGCGACCTTGCAGATGCTGGAAGTGAATGCTCAGATGGCATCAACTCTGTGGATGTTGAACTAGACCACAGTGACATTGATGACCGTGAGATTGCTCTGCAGCACTTTGTCTTTGAAAGATCGCAAGAAAGAGAAGTATATCTTGCCTCAACAAAAGGAAAAGCTCGTGAAGAAGATTACATGCTCAAGTCAGCTGGGAACTCCATGAAGCCACTTCATCCAGTTGCTGACCTGCTTAGCTGGGAAGATGGAGATGGTAAGCAAGTTCGATCTGACCATTTTGTTTAATAACTAAATACCTGCTCCACTGGTTTATTTGAACCATATCCTGTTATGCAGGTGAAACCAGCCTTGGTGCTAAGTCTTCTCTCGAACCTAACACAGCAGTTGAATTCTCAGAATGGGTTTCATCTCCCAGGCCAGCTGAAGAGCAGTCAAGATCAGTGGACCTTCAGGGGTATCTTGACACTGAAGTCACATCAACTTCAAACACAATTGTTCTTGGTGCAAGCAATCCAGCTGAGAAAGATGGAAATGTTGATTTCATTTCCTATTCAAATAATGAAATGCCATTAGATAACCTGATTCATGGGTCTATGGAGTTGCCATCTGAATTTGGCACAGAAACATTACCGGTAATATCTAGGGACCTACACCCTATCCCTGAGGAGAGGGTTGTTGAGAACTTCAATATGCAAGAAAATCATGAATTGGCAATATTTACTGATTCAGCTACTGCCTTGACTGGCTTGCATGTAATTGAAGAGCACTTTGATGTTGGATCTGAAGGAAGCCCGAGCTTTGCAGCTGTTTCCTTGTGCCCTCCTCAAGCAAGTGATTCCATCCAATCTCCATCAGTTGAGCCTGCAGAGATCTCAAATCCATTTACTTCCATGGCTGCTGAAGCCGACAAGGTGGGTATAGTTGATATGAAGGAAGAAACAACTGCAGGATATCTACTTGATTCTGATGATGAAGTTGATAAAATATATCCAGAGCCTATAGAGGACAGTGGAATTGATGAAAGTTTCCTGTCAGAACTGGATGCGGTGGGAGACTTCCGTGTAGAACCAATGAGACTGGACCAGCAGGTGCCTGATCTTGGCTCCCATACCGCCAACCCTCCTGCCAATGGTGTTTCATCAAACTCCTTGATTAGCCCGCAAACTTCTGGTAACATATCCTTGACCATGTCAGATGCCAGTGCATTAGACTCTGGGGAGCAGTCTCCATTGGCTGATGACCTAAATGGCACTGATACTGAATTTGATTGGTCATTAGGAGCATCTCATGATGACCCTGAGCAGACCGTCTACAATCCTCGGCGGCGAATTCTTGAGGCAAGTCCTTTTGAAGCAATGGACGCAGAGTTGAAGCCACTATGTGGTGAGTTAGAAGTGCCTTCTGTCACAACACCATCAGCAGCAGACTTAGCAGTTGGATCAAGTGAACTGGACATCGAGTCCGGCACAACTAAAACTGATGCTCAGATGGTGATTCTTGATGCCAAGTCTCTGGAGGATATAGAGACAGCCTTTAAAGAAATGAGTGATGGTGTTGTTGATGAGTCCACCCCAGACACTGAAACCTCACATGTCTCAGGTGTTGATGCTAATTCAGAGGCCTTGGAGCTGGAGGGTGCCGGACAGCTGCATGTCATTGACGCAAAATCTGTCGACGACATATATGCTACTTTCAAGGAACAATCTGGTGCTGCTGTCAACAATTCCATGGAAGAAAACACAGACAATGATGGATGTGAAGAGACTGCAGAATTCACAAAGCACGATAAGCGTCCTGAAGGAATGCATGTTGAAAGTCTGCATATTGTCAGAGATGGTAGGGAGCCTGAACCAACGGAGACTACAAACAACATGAGTTCTATTGAGGCAAAGACCCTTGATGACATGTACGCAGTGTTCAAGAAATTCTCTGATGCCAGTGCCAAGAGTACTGTACAGGTGATGGAGTCTAAGAATGCTTGCGAAAGAGGAGAGGAAATTGAACAACAATGAATGTTATCACAGGATTGCTACATAAAGATTGTCATCAGAGGAGACGTTTACCAAGTTGGGGCAGATCTTTCTTGATTGAAGGGTGAAGGAGAACTTATTGTGGGTTCTACTGATGAAGCACTCCTTTTAGCTTCAGGGTCTGCTGTTCTACATATACTTTCCAGTGCTCAAAATATGAAGTTTTGCTGTAGATTTTTGTGATTGTATTTTTGTCCTCTGTTTGGGGTTTTGGCTGTTTGGTATTCAATTTGATTTTTCCCCTTTTCCCCCTCCTTTGGCTGTAATTTCAAGAGTTGTGTTTTTGCTCGGTTAGTGTGGTGTGGTGACCGGGAGATAGAGCAATCGATTCTATCATGTAATGTAGATTTCTTTCACTGTTCGATGGAACTGAGATCATGTGATGTAAGAGAGACTTGTTTTTTTATCTTTGGTGTAAGAGCTTGTGCAGTTGGAAGTAGAGGAAGTAGATAATGCTAAGCACATGTTTGCCTTGGATGTGTCTGCTTGGACTGCTACTTTTAGTACTGTCAATAGAAGATGAGATCATTACAGATTTTACAGCACTCCATCTGATTATTTTTCCTGCAATTTCTCTTTGCCCCGTGTACAGAACTAGAACCGGGAGATAGAACAATCAATTCTATCATGTAATGTAGATTTCTTTCACTGTTTGATGAAACAATGGATTCTATCATGTAATGTAGATTTCTTTCACTGTTTGATGGAACTGCGATAATTTGATGTAAGTGAGCTTTTTTAAAATCTTTGGTGTAAGTTTGTGCAGTTGGAAGTAGAGGAAGTAGATAATGCTAAGCACATGTTTGCCTTGGATGTGTCTACTTGGACTGCTACTTTTGGTACTGTCAATAGAAGAAGAGATCATTACAGATTTTACAGCACTCCATCTGATTATTTTTCCTGCAAAATTTCTTTACCCCGCGTACAGAACTAGAACCCTGCTGAAATTAAACCTGTTATCAAGCTTCTGATAGCAGTTATCACCACTCAAGTGGCCAATAATACTTGAATTAGAAGCCATATTTGTATAGTAATATCTTCACAAAAAATATATATTTGTATAGTAAAAGCTATCTGGTCGGACACAATATTCCTGGGCACGGTCTGCATATGAGGTCCAATAAAAAAATTATGATCTTTGAAGGCTGAATATTTTAAACTAATAGTATTAGTTCGAAAATAGAAGGGAACATAGCTTGACGGTGACGGCAGCTCGCGGCAGTAGTTATTACTTCTGGTTCTCTTGCATCTCTTGCTGCCTACAAAGAACAACCATCGCTGATATGATAAATCTATGCACCGAACATGAAAAACTGCGCAGAAAAACAAACGACAAAACAATTCTACCTTTTCTAGTGCACTAATAACCTGAACATTTGATACATATAAATTACCAAGCGATGCCACGACAACAACAGAAGCACTGGATCAGTCGCCCCCTGCATGAACAGAACATATAAGAGGATTTGTTCTAACCTATGAATTGGATAATAGATACATAAGAGATATGGGATGGGAGGTTGACGATAATCGCACGAAAAAGATAAGGTGGCTTGGATTTAATGATGGGACAAAAAAAACATGCCTATTCAGACATGGGGATTCGATCAGGTGGCCGTCCGAGCTCCCCTCCGACCGGAACAACCCCCACGTGGCTAGACCCTAGGCCTTAGCATCCATGGCACCGGCAGGCGGCGAGGAGGAGGCTACTAAAGCATCGAGTACCGAGTGGAGGTTGCTTCGTGGTCGTGGCCTCGTGGGCTTTTGTTGGAGAGTTCGTGTTCAAGTCAAATATAGAAGTTGTATTGGAGTCTAATTGTATCTGAAGACTATAAATAAAGGATGTGAGGTCCTATGGATCTACACACAATTATTCCTGAAATTTCTACATGGTATCAGAGCCTAACCCTAATCCCTAAACTCACCTCAGATTTGATTCGTAGCCACCACCATCCTCGAAGCCGTCCCCGCACAATCAGCTACTAGCCGCAGCCACCGTACCTTGCGGTCAAGCACGCAAGCAGCCACCGCTGCGCCTTGCGGACGATCACACAGGCTGCCACCGCCGTGCTTTGCGGCCAGGCGAGCGGGCTACCGCCGCCGCTTGGGCCGCTGCTCACTGCTCGGGGCTCGGGGGAGACGAAGCATCTGGGGGAAGAGATTATTCGAGGGGAGAAGGATCTGCTCGGGGGAGGCGATTGCTCGGGGGAGGAGGATCCGGTGGTTTGCTGTGTCGCTCGGGAGAAGAAGGAGGGGATCCGATGTTCACTCGGGAGAAAAGAGGGGATCCGGTGTTGAGTTTGCTCGGGAGAAAGGAGGGATCCAATGGATCCGGTGTTTCGGTGTCGGTGGCGGAGGGGATCCGTGGATCCGATGTAGACTGTGGATCGGTTTGGTTGGTGTGGCGATTTGGTGTGACATCTCATGTGGATCCCTTTCGTGTGGCTGCTAGTTTTGTGGATGGTTCAAGAGGTGTTGGCAATTGCATTTGTGATCATGAAGTCGTGATCTATTGATGCGTGAAGAGGTTGCCGTGATCGTTAATACGCGCGGCAATAGGCAGGAGGAGGACAAGTTGACAAGGAGTGTGTAATCGGTGATAAAAGTAGAAGGGTTGTCATGTTTCACTTGGAAAACTTGCCTACCATGGAGGAGGCTATTTCGGCTATGGTGCAAGAGGAAGTTCGACTACGAGTAATGGGGGACAACAACCCGTGTGGAGGTCGTGGTGGTCGTGGAGGTCGAGGTGGAGATCGTGATGGTCGTGGAGGCTGAGAAAGGGGCCGAGTCGGCTCCAGGACTAATGTGGCCTAGACAGAGGAGAACATGTCTGTTACTCTAACAGGCGAGCAAGCTATGCAGTGGAAAAAGTGGCAGAAGGGAAAGGCATTGGAGACTTCTCATGATTCCACCTCCTTTGGTAATTTTGCAAACTACGCCCACGTGGTCGAAGGTACTCATGCACATGCACTTGCATCCACATATAAGCACTCTCATATTGATTGGATCGTAGATTCAGGGGCATCCAAGCATGTCACGGGCTCACTTAGTACCTTCGCATCTTACACCCCATATACTCATTCTTAAACTGTCCAAACAGCAGATGGAACCTCCCAACTTATTCAGGGTGTTGGATCTGTAGAGTGCACACTATCCATTGCTCTATCCTCCGTTTTGCATGTTCCCTCCTTTCCAGTCAATCTTCTTTCAGTCAGTTCTATCATTGACCAATGCAAATACATTGTCACATTTGATGAGTATTCGTGTTTGTTACAAGAAAAGAGAACTGAGAAGAGGATTGGGACTGGAATAAGGCATAATGGGTTATGGTACATTGATCAGGTTGATGCGGCATTGGTTGTGGCTATAGGAGGGCTCAAGGGAGAAGTCTTTTTACATCATCGTCGCTTAGGACATCTATCATTTGAGAGTTTAAGTCAGTTATACCCTGATTTGTTCAAAAGGGTGAAGGATCTAGACCCGCCATTATGAGTTAATGGAATGTTTTGGTGATTAATGACAAATCCAAATATGAGACTAACTTTCTTGTCTAGTATTATCATGTGTAGTCTCATTTGGATATAAAGGTGAAATTCAACGAGGTATGCATTCGAATTACATATATTGTTGCATTCCTCGGATCCAAAATATAGGATGAACTCAACCATAAGTTTAACTTGAATATGTGCATATGATCTTATTACACATTTGTGTATGCACACATTTAGGGGGAGTTTATTCTATATTGTGTGGTTTCATTAGTATTGATCCATATTCCGTTTTTCACATATATTTAGGATCTTTACTTTGAAATAAATCCGTTTGAGTATATAGAACTTGTGTAGTTTTTGTATACTCATATTTTGAGTATATAGAACTTGTGTAGTTCTTGCATACTCATGTCGTGAGTATATGTAACTTGTGTAATTCATATATACTCACGTTGTGTTACATTTATCTACATTCAATTTATGTGTAATTAAAGTGGTTATCATTAATTACCAATGAGGGAACGATTGAAGTATCTTGTCACACCATTATGTGATAATGGTTTGGTGTGGTAACTAATGGTAATCACATTGTGGAACTAACATTTTCTATGAGTTGGATGTATAGGTTATGTTCCAGGGTGATGAAGACTTGGGATGATCATGAGTTGATTATCAAGTCAAGATTCAAGTAAATGATGCATCATGTGTTGATGCATATGAAGAGTTTGAAGAAAAAGAAAATCATCGTGTGTCGATGATGTTCAAAGAGAAGATCCATCATGTGTTGATGGAGGTCTAATGAAGGATGCATCATGAGTTGATGCATATCAAGACTTGGAGTAAAGGATGCATCATGCGTTGATGCACATCAAGTCAAGAGAAGACCCATCATGTGTTGATGGAGGTTGAGTGAAGAATGCACCATGAGTTGATGCATATTCAAGAGAAGAACTTGAAGAAAAAGAGATCATCATGTGTTGATGATTGTCAAGTCAAAGACTCGGACTTGAAGTATTGATGTGCGTCATCAAGCTTCAAGAAGATGCAAGGCAAAGGTATGACTAGCTAGGGCTAAGGATGTGTTCCTAGTCTTTGCATACTATTATTTGCGAATGTGTTTTGCAAATAATTGGCTCTTGGTGTTTGGTTGGAAGACCGGATTGCTAGTATAGGATTGCTCATGTTGACTATTAAAGAGGAGTCTTGACTAGTAGCATGAGTTAGTCATGTGTTGATAGCTCATTGTGTTTGCTCTAGCTCATCTATGCATAGAGCTATTATTTGCGAATGTGTTTTGCAAATAATTGATGCTCATGCATTTAATCCTTGTAGCATGGGACTATAATTTCCAGATTCCACTTTTCAACAGCTAGTTTCTTTTCTGATATAGCCGTTGCTGTGCTTGTCGTTCAGGTGCTGTAGTACCGGTCGTAGAACGGTGGTAGTTCCGCTTGTGCTGATTTTTCAACAGATTCTTCTTCAACGACTAGTTTTTGTGTGTGGGCTATATATACCCACCTTGGCCGGTTGTGGAAGGTTTGCTGGTGTTATTGTGAACCTCTATTGAGCTTCTTGAGCTAAAAGCAAGCTCTCATTTCTTTTATGCATGTGTTGCACTTGGTGAGATTTGATAGCAAACCCTAAGTGCATGTGTTGTCTTAGGTAGTGGATTGTGTATCCACTTGAGTGTTGGCACTTGATTAGTTCAAGTGAAAGTTGATATTTGTTTCTCTTGGTGTTTGCCGACACCTAGACGGCGTGGAGGCGGCGTGATCGATGATCTTCTCAAGAAGCTTGTGAGAAGGCCCGGCGTGTTGTGAGTGGTTTGGTGCTCGCCATCTCCGGAGTGGAGGAAGAGCAACTCTAGTGGAGTGAGCTGTTGGTTCGTGTTGAAATCGGTCCAAGTGGTTGGACTTACCTCGGAGGTGTTGGCTTAATTAGTGGAGATGGTCCAATTTGATTGGGCTTATCTCAACGTGGATTAGGGGAGACCGGCAAGTCTCCGAACACCACGGTAAAACATAATTGTGTCATCTTGATTTGTCTTGTGTTTTACTTTGAGCAATTTACATTACATGCTTTAATAGCTTATATATTAGTGTATGATTGCTCTCATTGTATTGTGTTCATATTGTTGGTGCACTTAGTAGAGCCTAGTTGATTTAGGTTTTAATTGTGGAAAACAAATTTGTTATTAGCTTCCGTATTATATATTGGTTTTAGCCGAAAGAATTTTTATAACCGCCTATTCACTCCCCTCTAGTCGGCCACCTCGATCTTACAAAGGGTAGACAAGAGAAAACTTGTGTGTGATGCTTGTGAGTTTGGAATGCATACACAGTCTACATATAGTAGCATCGGTCTTCGGAGTTATGAACCTTTTATATTAATACATTCGGATGTTTGGGGTCCATGCTCAGTTACTTCTGTGAGTGGTTTTAAGTGGTTTGTCACATTTATTGATTTCTATAGTCGTATGACTTGGATTTATATGATGAAACACAAGAGCGAGATCCTTCGATGTTTTCAGGACTTCCGTAGGATGGCCGCTACTCAGTTTGATGCAAAAGTTTGGATTCTTCGGTCAAATAATGGAACTGGTATGTTAATAAGGAGTTTGCAGCGTATCTCTCATAAGATGGGATACTTAATTAGACTACTTGTCCAGAAACCCCATCTCAGAATGGAGTACCTGAAAGGAAGAATCGACATTTGTTGGAGGTAGCGCGTTCACTCATGTTTCAGATGAATGTGCCAAAGGGATTGTAGAGCGAGGTAGTAATGACGATAGTGTATCTCATCAGTCGCATGCAGTCTCGAATACTTGGGATGAAGTCTCCAGCTGAACTTATTTTGGGTCAGCGGGAGTTCAAGGTGCCTCCCAAGGTGTTTGACTGTGTGTGTTTTTTACGAGAGCACCATCCAGCGGTTGGCAAGCTAGATCCACATGCATTGAAATGTATCTTTATAGGCTATTCATCAAGTCAAAAGGGCTATAGATGCTGGAACCCAGTTGAACAAAAATTATTTGTGAGTGACATTCCGGGAGTTAGAGCCTTACTACACGAGTGGAGGTAATCTTGATCAGTTTTTGGAGTTCTCTCCTATCACTGTGGATGAAAGTAGGAGGGTGAGAACAAGGAGAGTGATAGTCAACGAGAAGAAGTCATTGTGGGGACAATTCCATGCCCAAACCTAACGGAATATGCGAGAGATATGATAGCCGCGAGAGATGTGATAGCATAAAAAGACTTGAAGGTTTATCAGCGAAGACGCTTCATGAAACAGGGGGAGAAGCCGATAGACAAGCAGTCAGCACTTAAGCCAACAACGGCAGAGCATTTTGAACAGCCGAAATTGCCACAGTCAGAACAACCTTTTGAACAGCCAGCTTTGCCAGTTGATCCAGTCTCAAATCCCTCCTCCTTGGGTCTCTCTCCATCAACTTTCTTGCCTCCCCTTGGCGCGAGTGGTAATGTTCATTCTAATCACTCATACCTAGAGTTACCACTTGCACAACGCAGGGAAACTAGAGCTAATGCAGGAAAACCTCCAGTCCGGTATGGCTTTGAGCATAACATTGCAAATTTTATCTCATATTTCCATATCTCACCTGCATACAAAGCATTCATTGCATCTCTTCAGACAGTGCATGTTTCAAAGGATTGACAAGCTGCTAAGCAAGATCCTAAATGGAAGGATGCCATGAAGGAGGAACTTGGTGCACTTCAGAAGAACAAGACATGGGATATTATTCCACTTCCAGTAGAAAAAAGGGCAGTAGGATGCAAATGAGTGTTTACAATTAAACAAACTCCTAAAGGCAAGATAGAGATATACAAGGCACGGTTGGTAGCACAAGGTTATAGTCAAACATATAGGATAGACTATGATGAGACCTTTGCACCAGTGGCGAAGATGAGTACGGTAAGAACATTGATCTCTGTGCAACTAACTTCGGATGACCCCTACATCAGTTGGATGTGAAGAATGCTTTTCTACATGGTGATTTACAAGAGGAGGTATACATAGAGATTCCTCCAGGTTTTGAGAACAGACTGAATGAGAGGAATATGTATAAACTCAATAAGTCCTTATACGGTCTGAAACAGTCTCCAAGGGCGTGGTTTGATAGATTCAGATGTGCAGATTGTAGTATGGGCTATTTTCAGTGCAATGGAGATCATACTATATTTTATAGGCATAGAGGATCACATATCACTATATTGGCAGTCTATGTTGATGATATTTTGATCACTAGAGATGATGCCGAGGAAATTAAGTCCTTGAAGAAAAGATTGGGAGAGGCATTCGAGGTGAAAGATCTCGGAGCTCTTCGATACTTTCTTGGAATCGAGATTGCTCGTTCTTCGAAGGGTATAGTTATCTCCCAGATGAAATATGTTCTTGATCTGCTGGCAGAAATAGGTATGCTTGGGTGCCACCCTATTGTCTCACCTATTGATGGGAATCACAAGCTATGTGCTGAGTCAGGAGATCTAGTTGACAAGGAAGCTTATCAAAGGCTTGTTGAGCGTCTTATTTATTTGTGTCATACAAGACCTGATATTTCATATGCAGCAAGTGTGGTTAGTCGATATATGCATGATCCCAGAACAGGACACATGGATGTTGTCTATCGAATCTTGCGATATTTGAAGAGTAGCTCTAGGAAAAGCCTTTGGTTTATGAAGAATCAACATCTGAATGTGAAAGGGTATTGCGATGCTGATTGGGCGAGCAGTGTGGATGACAGGAGGTCTACCTCTGGATATTGCATCTTTGTGGGAGGTAACCTTGTGTCATGGAGAAGCAAGAAGCAGGAGGTTGTGGCTCGCTCTACTGCAGAGGCAGAGTACAGAGCAATGGCATTGAGTGTGAGTGAAATGATATGGATTAAGGGTTTATTGTCCGAGCTTCAGGTATGGAGGAATAATCTCTTGGTGTTGCATTGTGACAATAAAACTGTAATCAACATTGCTAACAACCCAGTTCAGCATGATCGTACCAAGCATGTTGAGATTGATAGGTTTTTCATCAAGGAAAAACTTGATGGTGGAATATTGAAGTTAGAGTATGTTAAGTATGGTAAATAATTGGCTGACTATTTCACTAAAAGGTTAGGTCCTAGTGAGTGTGCTACAATATGTAACAAGATGGGTATGATTGATATCTTCAGCCCATCTTGAGGGGGAGTGTTGGAGAGTTCGTGTTCAAGTCAAACATAGAAGTTGTATTGTGGTCTAATTGTATCTGAAGACTATAAATAAAGGGTGTGGGGTCCTATGGATCTACACACAATTATTCCCAAAATTTCTACAGCTTTGTTCAATCGGGCCTAGCCTGGCAGACTGACCTACCCATTAGAAGGCACAGCATACAGCCGCACCGTATTTTCCTCACTCACTCATGCCTCCTCAGTCGTCTCCTCCCCTAACCCTAATCGAGCAGCGAGCGATGGTGGGTGAGGCAAGGCACGGGCAGTGGGCGAGGCAAGGGCGCGCGTCAGCGGCCGATAAGGACTCGGTCCGTTAGGCGTGCGGCACGTGGCGAACCGGCAAGGCAAGGTAACCAGTGGTTTTTGGTCTACGCTTGTGACTCTGTCCTACCTAAAATTTAGTCCTGTGCCCGGTCTTGTATTCAGATAACAGGAAACTCATCTTGCTTCCCGAACAAATCAACATTGAAGATACAGGTTCCCTCCTGAGATAGAATAACAAAATAGAAAACCAAAAATTATTTTCTCCTGGTGTAACATGGGGTGAACATTTCTGTCTAGATCCTTAGTATGACTATTAGACACCTAAAGAGTTTAAGGCACGGTGTTATTATGAGAAAACTAACATAATAAAAAAATGCTGTCTAATGCACAAAAGATTCAGGGTACTATTACAACAGCTACCTCAAATCAAAATTAAGCCATATAACTCGTAAGCAAATCATCGGCACAAGAAGGGCTTACATGATTTGTTGTCCTTGCAAGGCCCGTGAGAAAATTGTCTAGCATAGTATTTCGAAGCAAAGGCTTTGAATGAATAAATCCAACTCGGCTAACCTAAGGAAAAAAATATGTTGCAATCACTTAAATGAATTTATCCTGTAAGGCTGTAACATTTCATTTGATCAGCAAACACCACCCGTGGGATAGAATTGATATTTAGTACATCTTCATTTCTCACTAATTCTATCCTAAAGCTCCATAAACTATTAGTATAAATTGGAGGCTCTTTCTAAAAAACACTATGGATGCCCACCTTTGTCAGTCAGCTTGGAAAATACTGTAGTAGACAAGATCTAACATTCATTTAGTCATAGTTGCTAAGCGAGCCAATATCATCCAGTTTGATATTATTAGAAAGTACACAACAAAGAACGAAGATAATCATAGACGAGACACAAATTTAACTTAAAAATCCTTAACTGGGGAAAAATACTATGGACGCACAAAAACAATAATCAATTATACGAGCAACTCTTGATCAAAATGGGATATCTGTGAGAAGACTTGATGGTAAGAATCATAGTGCATATGAGGCACTGGCTTGTGCATGTTATGCGACCCACCTTGTCCAGCTTGATGGCAGGGCTCCAAGCCTAGGCCTAAGAACATTAGCTTTATGTGCCAAGCAAGCTTCAATGATTAGACAATGATATAATTGGCTAAACACCTGAACCTTTGTAATTGTAGTATTGTGTCTCTATTCATGATGAATGAAATCGAGCTCCTAACTCCAAAAAGAAAGAGAAAAAACTGGGGAATGTTGGGATTATCTCAGCTAACCACCCCGAGATTCAAGGGGGCAAAGCCCCACTCGCGCCCTAATCAGGGGCGCAACCAACTAATTGGTTCTCGGTCCCGTTCATCCAGCGCAACAATAAATGGGTTGGACTCGGCCTCGGATGTGGTGAGCTAGGCTGCGAAGTTTCAACCAAAAACCCGATCTTTTCGGTGTGCTATGGTGAACGAAGATCGGAGCCGCCGTCACCACCGCGCCACTGCATCACCGCCCTCACATCACGCCGACCCCGACCGAGCCTCAATCCGCCATGGGAACACAGACATCGGGTATGTAATCACACTTCCGCCCTAATGTTTAGATTAGGTGTTCAATTTGAGTTAGGGTTAAAGTTGATAGATCACGTTTTAGCCTCAGATCTTACTCACATTTGGTATCTGAGCCACCCTACCTCACATTGAACCCTATTAGTCCCGATAAGACCTTCCCCTCGCCCGGATCTAAAGTTTGGGGGCTCAGCTTAGCATTTTAGTAGGAGGGGATTTGGAACCCTTAGTGAAACCCTAACGAAATCCCGAAACTCAAAACCCTAATGCCACAAACTTAGCTTGGAATGCAAACCGTGCGACGAATGCTTACGATTTTGGAGACCGCCGAAGTCCCTCCGGTCTCAGGCACCGCCTTAGCTCCACTCGACGGCTACACGCGCGACCTCGGTCGCACGGGCGCGCCGACGAGAAGGGCTGCGGGGGCGCCGCCTCAAGTCTCCGCTGCGCCGTCGCCGATGGAGCCGCCAATGTCGCTTTCCGCCTGCGCGACTCCGCGATTTTGATTCTCGTCCGTTCGATGGAATTCGACGGCTCGCGTCGTTCCGATCCATCGGAGTGTGATGACGCACGGTGTTTTCAGTCCCTCAGATCAGATACGACGGCTCATGTGAGTTTGACCATATGGGCTCCTTTGGGCCGGGCGACTGTGAAGCATGAATTGGGTTGGGCGACAATGCATGTACAGTAGGCCGAAGCTACGGGCCGAACAGTAGGCCAAACAGTGATTTTGATAATTTCCAAATACTTTTGTGTTTAAGGTTTTAATTTATGCACTATTTTAATTGATGTTAATTGCCCAAATAATAGTGTATCATCGTCTCTAATTAGAATTGAACCAACGAGATATTTTGATTAGAGATTTTTATATTTTATTTGGCATTATGTATGCACATGATTACATACTGACCAACGTTGTTTGTACTCACGTGTCTCCATATTAAATTGTTAAGTTCTTTTTATTTTTCGCCAACGGTGATATGGATTAGAACTGTAGTTTTGCATGTTGTTAATCAGACCAACGTAGGGTTAATTGCATGCAATACATCTTTATGTTATTTCTAAATTTTTTCCTGTATTTTAATATTCAGCAATAAATGCTTTGAATGTTGCCGCCACAATTGACAATATTGAGCAGCTTACGGGAAGCAATTTCCCCACTTGGAAAGAAAGAAATCATGTCATCCTTGGAGTTTTGGACCTTGACTATGCGTTAAGGGTAAGCGCTCCCATTCCCCCCACCGACGGTGAGGATAATTATGATGAGAAAAAGAAAACTTACGATGCTAATGCTGAAAAATAGGAGCGGTTCAATCGCCTGTCACTAATGATCATGAATACCTCTATCTCAGTTGGGATCAGGGGAGCAATCCCTGATTCTAAAAATGCTAGGAGTACTTGGCTTCAGTTGAGGAGAAATTCAAAGGCTCCACTAAAGTTTGTGCCAGTACTTTAATCCAGAGGCTCTTATTTGCTAAGTATGATAGGTCCAGTAGCATAAGAGAGCATTTCATGATGATGACCGATATAGTTGGAAAGCTCAAGGGCATAAACATGGAGATATCCGATGGTTTCCTAGTCCATTTTATTATGTCTTCTTTTCCTTCTGAGTACATTGCATTTAAGATAAATTACAATACTCAGAAAGAAAAATAGAGCATGGGCGATTTAATCGCCATGTGTGTCCAGGAGGAAGAGAGAATAAGAACCGAAAAGAAATATTTTGTGCATCAAGTTAGCGGCTCTAACAAAAGGAAGTTCTAAGGGGACTTCAAATCCAAGAAAAAGCTGCAATTCTCTCCAAATTCAGATAAATCAGGGTCTAAGACGCACAATGCCCCTAAGCCCCATGTTGCTCCCACTGGAGCACTTAATGGAAATGAATGTCACTTCTGCAAACAGCAGGGCATTTCCAGAAGGATTGTGTTAGTTTTCTGAAGTGGCTCACCAATAAGGGTAATGATACAATAACGCTCGTTGATGCAACTCTTTATGCTGATTTTTCCCTTAATTCTTGGTGGATTGACTCAGGTGCAACTGTGCACGTTACCAACTCTTTACAGGGATTCCTTACCGCGAGAAAGCTAAGAAAGGGGGAGCGAAGCCTTAGAGTTGCAGATGGAAAAGTAGCCGAAGTAGAATCAGTTGGATCTGTTTCATTAGTCTTAGATAGCGGCTTCATACTTCGTCTCAATAATGTAGTCTATGTCCCTTCCATCAGGAGGAATTTGATTTCGGTTTCTTTATTGGACGATGATGGTTTTAAATGTAATTTTGGTAACAATAAATGCATCATTACATTTAATTCAAATGATGTTGGTTTTGCCTTTAGACAAAACAAACTCTATATGCTTTCCCTTACTGAATCTCATATATCTTTGAATGTGTGTGATGCTAAGCGTAAAAAGAATGATGAGACTTCATCGAAATTGTGGCACTGTCATTTAGGCTACATTTTGAAGGGGAGAATGGAGTGTCTCATTAAGGAAGAAATTCTCCACCCATTATATTTCTCTCACGCAGACCGCTGCATTGATTGCATTAAAGGAAAATATGTAAAGCAAATAAAGAAGGAAGCCACTCGCAGCACATGACTCTTACAATTAATCCATATCGATATTTGTGGTCCTTTCCATGTGACATCAGTGGATGGTTTTGATTCCTTCATCACATTCACTGATGATTTTTCCCGTTATGGTTATATCTTTCCCATTAAAGACCGATCTGAGTCACTTGAAAAATTCAAGATATTTAATGCTGAAGTTGAAAATCAGCACAACATAAGAATTAAAGTGGTAAGATCGGACCATGGGGGAGAATATTATGGAAGACATGCCTCTTATGGGCAAATTCCTGGCCCCTTCTCTAAGTTCCTTCAGGAAAATGACATTGTTGCCCAATACTCTACACCAGGTGAACCTCAGCAAAATAGAGGAGCTGAGAGACGCAATCGTACACTTATGGATATGGTACGGAGCATGCTCAGCTATTCTATTTTACCAACTGGTTTGAGGATGGAAGCTCTAAAAACGGTCGCACATATTCTTAATCGGGTTCCTAGTAAATCAGTACTTAAGACACCTTATGAATTATGGACTAGGAGGAAACCGAGTTTGAAATACTTAAGAGTGTGGGGTTGTCGTGTTGAAGCTAAGATATTTAATCCACATATTGGGAAATTAGACTCTAAGACAGTAAGTTGTCATTTTATTGGGTACCCTGAAAGATCCAAAGGGTATCGTTTTTACTGTCCTGATAGGATAACTAAGTTTGTAGAAACAATGCATGATGTGTTCTTCGAGAATGACGAGGACCTAGAGCCTAGGAAAATAGATCTTGAAGAGAAGCGGGTTTATGTTCCTTCACGGCTTATCCCAGAGACCTTTATTCCTGTGCTTCAGGAGGTTGCAACTCCAGTACCGAATATTATTGTTACACCCACTGTTGAGGTCTCTGAAATTTCTAATGTCGCACCTAATGATGAGCCTCAGCAGAGAAGGTCTGGCATCCCAGATGATTATGTTGTTTATATGAATAAGGATATTAATGATATAGGGAAGGTAGATGATCCCACCTCTTATAAGGAGGCCATGATGAGTGAACATTCTTCTAAGTGGCTTGATGTCATGAAGGATGAACTAAAGTCTATGAGCACTAATGATGTATGGGACTTAGTAGAAATTCCTGACGGAGTCAAAATAGTAGGTTGTAAATGGGTCTACAAAACCAAGCATGACTCTAAGGGAAATGTCGAAAGGTTCAAAGCAAGGATTGTAGCAAAAGGCTTCTCACAAAGGGAAGGGATTGATTATAATGACACTTTTTCTCCTACCTCAACTAAGGATTCATTCAGAATCGTTATAGAACTTGTAGCTCATTATGATTTAGAGCTAGATCAGATGGATGTTAAGACGGCATTCCTTAATGGCAACTTGTAAGAAAACATTTTCATGGCTCAACCGGGAGATTTTGTCGTGGAGGGCAAGGAGCATATGGGATGTCGACTTAAGAAATCGATTTATGGCTTAAAGCAAGCGTCGAGGCAGTGGTACCTCAAATTCGATAAAGTCATAAGGAATTTTCGATTTAAAGAAAATCAAGTTGATAACTGTATATATGTTAAGTTCAAGGGGAGTAAATTCACCATCTTAGTGCTTTATGTGGATGACATCTTATTGGCTAGCAGTGATAAAGATATGATGTTTGAGACCAGGAGATTTCTTTTCATCTAATTTTGATATGAAGGATCTTGGTGATGCCACTTACGTCCTTGGCATTGAGATTCACCGAGATAGGTCTAAAGGAGTATTAGGTTTATCTCAAAAAAGCATACATTGACAGAGTGTTGAAGAGATATAATATGCATAAGTGCTCTGGCTTGCCTGCTCCTATTATTAAGGGCGATAAGTTTGAGACATTTCAATGTCCAAAGAACCAATATGAAACTGATCAGATGAAGTTGGTTCCTTATGCTTCAGCTGTCGGAAGCATTATGTATGCTCAAGTAAGCACGCGCTCTGATTTAGTTTTTGTAACCGGAATGCTTGGTAGATATCAGTCAAATCTAGGACCGGGCCATTGGAAGGTCGTTAAGAAAGTCTTGCGTTATATGCAAGCTACTAAACACTTCATGCTCACATATAAGAATTCTGATAACCTTAAAGTTGTTGGTTATTCAGATTCAGATTTTACAGGATGTGTTGATACTAAGAAATCCACGTCAGATTATATCTTCACACTCGCTGTAGGAGCTATCTCGTGGAAAAGCTCCAAACAAACCTTTACGGCATCTTCCACGATGCAAGCTGAGTTTGTGGCATGTTATGAGGCTACCGGGCAGGCTGTATGGCTTAATAACTTTATTCCGGGTCTTAGAGTGGTAGACAACATTTCTAAACTACTCACCTTATAGTGCGATAACGAACTCGTAGTCTTTTATGCGAGTAACAACAAGTCAAGTGGTGCTGCCAAACACATTGACATTAAGTATCATGTTGTGAGAGACAGAATTCAGGATCAAAAATAGTATCAAGCATATTAGTACTAAGTCAATGCTTGCGGATCCGCTTACTAAAGGCTTACCACCCAATATCTTTTGTGATCATGTTGCCGGCATGAGTTTATTGGAAAGCCTCTGATTCTGGATAAAAGGACCTTAAAGCAAACCAACTCTCATTAAGTATAATGAATATCTATTTCAAAGATGAGATAGTACACTATAGGTACTGGAGTTGTATGACACTTCATTGGTCATACGACGTATTACCTTAGTATGTTGTTTCATTGAGGATGGACTTATGATGTTAGCCTTACGATCAAAGGGGAGAATGTTGGGATGATCTAGGTTAACCACCCCAAGATTCAATAGGGCAAAGCCCCACTTGTGCTCTGATCGGGGGCGCAACCAACTAATTGGTTCTCGGTCTCGTTCATCCAGCGCAACAATAAATGGGTTGGACTCGGCCTCGGATGTGGTGAGCTAGGCTGCGGAGTTTCAACCAAAAACTCGATCTTTTGAGTGTGCTGTGGTGAGCGAAGATCGGAGCCGACGTCACCACCGCGCCACTGCATCACCGCCCTCACATCACGCCGACCCCAACCAAGCCTCAATCCCGCAATGGGAACACCGATATCGGGTATGTAATCACGCTTCTGCTCTAATGTTTAGATTAGGTGTTAGGTGTGCAATTTGAGTTAAGAGTTAAAATTGATAGAGCACGTTTTAGCTTCGGATCTTACACACAGGGAACAGTATGCCGTCGCAACCTATCGGACGGGCTAGCAGTTTGTCGTTGGGTCAAGTCTGGTCGAACAAATCCACGCGACTGTAACGGTCTCAAAGCATCACTGACTCCATCCCTCTCCCGTCTCTCCTCCTCTCTTGCGCCCCCACCCACACTGACAGATTCGTCGCCGGAGTAGGTGAATCTCAAGCCTAGCCATCTCGATTTGGTCTTGGCGGCTGCTTTGGTGCTCGAGCAGGGCGCAACGGTGAGCTCAGGCAGGCGAGGGGCTTTAGAATTTCGTAGCTTGAATGAAACCTCAAGTTTCAGTTTTGAAATTCACTGAAACTGTAAGTTTCAGAATTTAGAAGCTTGAAACCTAAGTTTTCAATTTTGAAGTCCCAATATACCGTTCCAACGACACACCATTTGTGTAGCATCTTGAAAAATAAAATTATACCTCATTGGAATCTAATAAAAGAAAATAACATATTTATAACGTAGTTCTTTACGACTGAGTTGATCAAGCAATTAATGTAAAATATATCGGTCTTTCCTCCAATAGGTTTTACGTTCGTTGGTTTCCAACATGTTGATTTTAGACCAGTACAGGAAGTACGAATGTAACAAAACTACCAAGTTATGTGTGTGCAAAATTTGATCTATTTTTAGGTAGTTAAATTTGGTATCTTGTGAAATGTTTGTTATCGAGGGCTATTGTAGTAGCAAGGAAGGAAGGAAGCTTGGGGAGATAGGGGAGCATGGAGACAGGTGGTAGTGATTCGTTTTCATGGAGAAAGGATGACAGGGGAAAGAAGCAGGAGGACAGTGGCAAACATAATAAGGAAAAAGAAACTACTAGCCCACTGGAAATCAGTGAGAAGATTGTGCATAGGACGCCGGGACGGAAGCTGCTCCTGCAATAGGCGAAGGAGGGGGATGAGTCATGAGAGGGTTGCACGTGATGTGCCGATGCTGACGCTACAGAACCATGTGGATGAAGTGGCCGACACTGCTACTGATGGTAACAGTACCATGCAGGTCAAGGAAGTGCAGGAGGAAGGAGGTAAAAATTTTGGCAAGAAGCTGAACTCAGTGCGGGGGAAGTGCAAAAATACTAAACTTGGTACCTATAAAAGGAGGCCTAGCTCGTAAGTCAGGAGGAGGAAACCCAGCTGCTGCAGGTGATGATGGAAGGAAAAAAAAAGGTTGTTAGTAGGCGATGGCGAGGACAATATGGGAGATGTACCGAAGAGGGCAAAGAATGGAGGTAGACGACGGAGAGCAGAACACGTCCGAGAAGAACCGGTCTTCTATGCTAGCGGGGGCGGATTTCAACGAGGTGTTGTTGGCTTGTGAGAAGGATGGAGGTCAGCCTAAGACGCAGAGGAGTATGAATATTACTCCTTATAAGGGCTGATGAATCGCTGCCTTCCCAGCCCCTCCACGTCGGCATTTCCCGAATATTAGCCAATCGCGTGCGAGCGGGTTCGTCGCCGTCGGATCGCTGCCGGCCAGCGGGGCCATCATTTCGCTGCCGGCCAGCGGGGCGAGCCTCGCGAATCTTCCTATCCCTTCGCCTCCATTTGCTTTCTCCTCGCACGCCGTGGCTGGTGGCGATTCGCTGCCCGCGTTCGCGACACCGGATTCCCCTCCCCCGACTCCTCACCGTCGCCATCTAGCTGCGCCGCCCCCACGCTAGCTTCCTCCCTCTCTTGCCCTTCGCCCGCGTCGCCCCCGCCACCCCGCCCACGGGCTTCTTCGTCGATCTTCCTCTTCTTCCCGTTCTTCCCGGTTCTACACTGCTACCCTTCCTCGCCCTCGAGCACGCCGCCTACGCCAGTGGCTGTCACCTGGCCAGCCCTCCATCCCCGTCGCTGCCTGTGTCTTCGGCGACGGCAGGCAGTTTGGCAATTTTGGCTTGACGTGCTGGGTATGTACTTTTTATGTTCAAATAAAGTATTTTCTAATTCAAGTATGTTTTCCTCTCAAAATAAAATCAGTTGTTTAAACAAATTCATATTGAAAGAGTGAAATGTATGAATGAGAAAGTAATTTGTCAATCTTGAAAATCACAAACAGCAATGGCATGACGAAAGTATACATCAAGCACATTTTCATGCAGCTTAAATATCTATATCTATATCTATATACTTGGAACTTAGATGCAATCTAGTAAGGTGCTTATGAAAATGAGAATACAGAAGCATATGCGAGACTGTCACTTTGAGGTACTGTATCGTATTTAGCAGGCCAACTGTAACGCACTCTATAGTATATAGTCTGTACTACCAAAAAGGAGGAAATTTTCATTAAAATAGGGAGAAATTAAAGGAGCTAACAACGAGTAAGATTTGTTGTAGCTACCCATGTAGACATTTGAAAAGGCTGTTGCACTACGGGATACTGTTTATTTACCGAGTGTGAGTAACACTCGGCAAATAGTGCTACACACTCGGCAAACTGTTTACCGAGTGCCACACTCGGTAAAGTGGACTCGGCAAACAACGACTCGGTGAAGTTATTTTACCGAGTGTCTAATATCGGCCTTTTCGGACATAGAGTTACCGAGTGCTACAATGACACTCGGTAAACAATTATGACTTGACGGTCGTCAGCCTCCAAACTAACCGTTAACGGCGGGGGTTAACCGAGTGTCACTAGCGCCACTCGGTAAATAAATTAGCATTTCGTGATTAAACCATTCCGGAAATAAATTTTTTGAATAATGTTTACCGAGTGTTCCCACTCGGTAAAAAGTAGTCAAATATTTCGAGTGGGGACTCGCGCTCGGTAAAAATGGCACACTCGGCAAAATGCACGAATCGTAACCAAATTGGTTCGTTGCTTTTTACCGAGTGCTACACTCAGTAAAACTACATTTTTGCGAAGTGCTACTCGTAAAATATGTCCACGATTTTTTTGTTTGTTTCAGTGCATATCCAGTCACAATGAGCAACAAAATCACAGGAAATTATAATAACATGACAGATAGGCAATATATATCACATATATGTCCACAAATATCACATCCACTCACAATAACCAACATATGTCGACAAGCACCATGCAAAGTCCACAAACACCATCAACATATGTCCAAAGTCCACAAAGTTCAACCAAGTCCACGATTCACCATCAAACAAGGTCGGATGGCCTGTCACATGGTCGGAGGCCTGCGGAGAAACGGAGTCAAGTCCATGTCTTGATCACCCTGCATATCGTTGTTCGATCCAGCTGTAGAAGGTCCCTAGAATGAGATTGCACATGTGAGTTATCTGGATCAAAGCAAATTCTAAGGTCTAAGCTATGGTAGGTCAAACTAAGGTATAAGTCGAAGGTAGCTCTATATGACACAAAAGTGAAGAGTGCATCTAAGTGACTCACGGAGTGCCGTCATGAGGTGGAGGCACCAGCAGATCATCATCGGCGGCGGAGGCGGTGGAGGCCGCCCATGCTCGAGAAAACGGGCCATGTACTCGTACCAGTCGTTGTGCGCCTGCTGGAAGGCCTCAAGCTGGGCCTGCACTCGCGCCCTCTCCTGTGCCAACTCGGCCTGGTGCGACAGCTCGAGGGCTGAAGGCGCTCTGTGAGGCTTCTTTGTGACTCTGCGGGGGCTTCAATCTGGGCCTACAATTATTTATCACATAGTTAGAATGCAAATAAAGAGCGAGTAGAAAATGAATGGACAACGAATGCAACAGAACTAACACGAGTGCTACCACAGGGCCGTGGCGTGGGCGTATGGCGGACTCGAACTCGTGCTCGGGCTCTAATCTGGCGAGTGTCCGAGTGTTGGCGTGTCTATGGTGCTTGTGCCCATATAGTACCGCCCGTGTGGCTTACAGTCCCAACCTCATGGCGATGTCACCCTCGAGGTCGGCGGTGCTCGGATCAAATTCGACCCATGGATCTCTCTCGCCATCGCCGTGTACTCGTTGAGGCGCTGTGCCTTCGGGTTCTTTGTATGCCTCGGGCGGGTCCTCCGCGTTGTAGACGAGTCGGGTCCTTTGCCTTGCCCTTGTGTGCCAAGGCATATGCCTTGAACGAGGCGCACTCTGGCCGGGGTGGAACGCGTCTGCGGAAGAAGCACAACAATAAGATATTATGCATTGAAGTTAGCATAGCAACAACGAAATGAAATCTGCGTACATATCCGGATGCATATTCCTTAAGGGTAGTGGGGCCTTATTTGTGCGAGGAACCTGCATCATCGCGCGGCAGCGTGGCGTCGGTGTGATATTGCTCGTACTCCTCACTCAACCACTTGTCTACAATGGCCTCCAGCGAGCTTGTCCATCCCGCACACCAAGCGGAGGCACACGCACGCATACGAGCACATGACAAATCATAAATCAATTTGATTGCAATTAATCGCGAGACGATGTAATCTCATGTTTACCGTCAAGTATTGCTCCTTAGTCGGCGGGTGCCTTTACTGCGCTCTGGTGACTCTGTGTCCTCTGCGGGCATGGTAAATTCTTACGCACAGAGCTTTGTCTCGTAGAAGAGGTCACGCACTCGGTGAACACAGACTCTGCTCACCACGTCATCCGCGTCCTCCCTCGTACTCCCTCCGCCAAGGTGTAGTAATCCTACAAGCAAATAAAGTCGATAATATACAATTAATGTGATGTTATTATCGGCATAGTGCGATGAACACGTACCTACGCCTCTTTCATCACCCGGTCGGCCTTCTTTGTTATAACACCGCCACTCGATCGGTCGATCGCTAGCGGTGTGCCGATGGGACCACTTCATGGCGGTGCACAACACCATCGATCCTCACCATCCGGGTAGTTTGCCTGCACGAAGACCAGGATCCCGTTTACTCGGCGAGAGTGACTCCACAGGATCACCATTTCCCAATCCTCGCACAAAGTTATTGAGATTGAATATTAGTTTCGTTATAACTTAAAACACAGTGAAGTAGTGTTAACATGCAAAATTACTTACTTAGTTCGGAGGGTCGAATCACCGCCGTCTCTGTATGGGTAAGTGCGGGAGGCGCGACGACCCTCGCGACCAAACCGTAGGCACCCCATTTTCCTCTGCCGACAAGTCGGCATCCTCCTCGCGCTCGGCCCGCTCGGCCTCATCCTCCTCCGTGCCTCCTCCACTGCCTCCGCTATCTCCTCCTGGTCTCCTCCTCCTCCTCATCCTCCTCCGTGGCCGCTCTGAACTCGTGCGTCGTCCTCTGTGGAGGTGTGTCGCTCTCGGCGCCCTCGTCGTCGCCGTCCTCCTCCTCCACCCTTGGCTCCTCCTCCACCACAGGCTCCACCTCCACCACAGGCTCCACCTCCTGAGGCACGCCCTCGTCGTCGTCCTCCTCCTCCTCCTGAGCACGCCCTCCACCTCGATCTGTGCACCCTCCTCCTCCACCATTGGACCCCTCGCCACTGACCAAGAAGGTCATAACCGACCTAATCTTCTGATTCCACCGCCACCATCAATCACACGCAACAAAGGAATAAACTATCGATGCGCATATACAAAAGTAAATGTATCATACATGTATAAAAGAGATGCAAAATAAGTAAATGTATCGTACATGTATAAAAGAGATGCAAAATAAGTAAATGTATCATACATGTATAAAAGAGATGCAAAATAAGTAAATGTATCATACATGTATAAAATTGCCATAAGTACTACAGATCTTACATGTACTAGAAATAATCATCAAGATCATTGATAGGTGGGCCAAAAATCTCATCATCGCTATTGTCGACGTAATTATGATCGTCTCTCAAAGTCTCATCACTAGCGACCTTTGCTCGAATGGTGTTGCTCAAGTAATAACAAGTCCTTGGCGTTGTGAACCTCCCTCCATCATCCCGTCAACAATGACCGTATCATTGTCTACTTCCATTCGAGATCTACATCTAAGACAATCTCAAAACTCCCATCTAATCCTTCTTCTTGAAAGAACTCTCCGTCATATGTGTTTGCATCGATGTTATAATCATCATCGTTTGGGACAGGTACTTTACCATGCGGCGATACCTTGTACACCACATCATACGCCTTAAGACGGTCTTTGGTTTGGCACGGTATGAGAGATAATAAACTTGCGTGGCTGTTGGGCCACAATGTACACGTCGTCTCCTAGCAAGACGGATGACTTTAGAACCGACTAACCCAAGCTCGGGGTCTTTATCACTTCTTTGGGATCAAACCAATGGCATTTGAATATGACAGACGAAGAGGTACACAACCAGAAACTTGAGTTTGTATATTTCTTCAATTATTCCATAGTAGTCCAACCCATACATGCTGGCGTGAAAACACCGTATTTGTGGTTCTTGATTCGCCGACTCGCTCGTCGAAGTTGTGTGAAAGCGATATCCATTGACATCGCACGAGAGAATGACTTGACCCTAAATTCAAATCCATTGGCAACTTGCCTCAACTCGGCACTCATAGACACGTCGGTTTGGCACGCTAGTTCAAGTAGGATGATTCGTTATATATTTGTCGAGTTGAGAGTTAAGTACAAACAACAAATGAAATTGAGCAGTACCTCCTCCTTGAACCAACAAATAAAAGTGGGATTTCGTTCTCCGCGCCATGTCTTAGAAGGGTTTCAACTTCCGCTTGGTGGGTTCCCTCCGTGAAGGACGATGGTAGAGGAGAACAAATTTGTTTGTAACGGCCGTTAACAAGAGGGTTGGATAGGTGCATGCAAAATATTGACAAGAAAAGAAACAAGTTTGTGTAAAACTTACGCAATGTGCAGCCAACCTCTTCAAGGTTCCGCAACACATACAATTGGATAGGCGCCACTCTTCTAGGCTCAACATCTTCAAGGTAGGTTCACTTGCACTTCCGAAGTTGCCCTCGAAAAGGTGAGGGTCGTGATTGTCGACAACATTGTAACGAGGGTGGATTATGCACGTTAGGAAGGTTGTCGGCATAGTATCTTGTTGTGAAGTATGACACCTCCTCCACAATGGATGCCTCTGCATGGAAGCTTCAATTTTGCATTTATTTTTGCATTTTGTTCTAAGAACCTTTAGGCATCGCTCAATTGGATAGCACCAACGGGCATGCAGAGGCCCCCATTTTTGCCTCATATGGTAGGTGCAAGAGCAAATGTTGCATCGGATTGAAGAAGCGGGGAAAGATCTTCTCCAACTTGCGAGC
Source organism: Hsuehochloa calcarea (assembly GCA_036346395.1). Lineage (NCBI taxonomy): Eukaryota > Viridiplantae > Streptophyta > Magnoliopsida > Poales > Poaceae > Hsuehochloa > Hsuehochloa calcarea. Next base: position 48,626,547 of record CM070593.1, on the reverse strand, counting down.
AACACCGGCTATTCTTTCCATTTCTTCAATCTCGGTCAGAGATATCTCCTTAGCACATAGCTTGCGGAAGAACATGCTCAACTCTGTCATCACTCGCGGATGTGATCGGAAAATAACCACGAACCATCACCTAAGAAGGCGTTCAATCCATATGTGGTAATCATGACTCTTGAGCCCCGTGATTCGCATGGTACTTAAGTTCACACCCTCCTCCAATTATTTGCATACCGTCGAGAACATCAATGATTGGAACCATTGAAGAACTTCTTTCTTTTGGGCCCTCGTTAGGGCGAAGTCGGCCTTAGGCTTCTTCCATGACTTCCGCGTAAGGGAGGCAACATGTTTAGCTTTGGTCTATTCGCTCAGCGTTTGCTTGATCCAATCTAGCCTTGACATTGTCCTTTGACTTTTCCCAGTCCATGATTGTGTGAAGGACCGCCTCGGCGAAATTATTTTCAGTGTGCATTACATCAATGTTATGTGGAAGAAGGAGGTCCTTAAAGTAAGGAAGCTTCCACAAGCACGACTTGTGTGTCCAGGCATGCTCTTTTCCGTATCCCACGAAGCCCCCCTTTTCATTGTCGACCACAAGACCATCTAACATCTCAAGAACCTGGGCACCTGTCATCATTTCCGGTGCAGAGTCTTCCACTGTGACACCTTTTCGAAAGTTCTTCTTGTCTCTCCTGAATGGGTGGTCAAGAGGGAGGAATTGTCGATGTTTGTCAAACGAAGAAAACTTGCCCCCCTTCTCCAACCGAAAGAACTCCACAACTGACTTGCATATCGGGCATGGCATCTTCGTGTGAACACACCAGCCACAAAATAACCCATAAGCCAGGAAGTCATGCATGGAATAATGGTACCAAATATGCATTCTGAAGTTTGTCTTTGTGAATCGGTCGTATGTCACTACCCCTTCGTCCCATGCACGGACCAAATCGTCTATCAAAGGCTCCATGTACACACTCATATTAGCCCCGGTGTCCTCGGAATTATAAGTGACAATAAAATATTTTGCCGTTGAAAGGCGGCGCCAGTGGGAGGTTGAGAGGATGACGAATACGGGCCAACATGTGTATGGTGAAGAACCCATTCCATAAGGATTGAACCCATCGGTTGCCGATTACAATGCGTACATTACGAGCCTCGTCGGCTTTGTCGGTATGCTTCCGATCGAAGCTTTTCCATGATTCACCATCGGACGGATGTATCATCTTGTCGATGTATCGGCGTCGATTTTGTGCCACGTCATCCATTTTGCGGATTCCTCGCTCATGAAAAGCCGTTGGATCCTCGGTATGAAAGGAAGGTACCTCGGGATCTTTGCGCCAACTTTTGTTTGCGTCTTCCGACCATCACGATTCTAACTCAATGTACCTAGATGCCTTACACTTGGACAAGACTTATCGTCGGCATGTTCTCCTCGAATAAGATGCATCCGTTCGGACAAGCATGTATCCGCTCGTCACGACATCTTGAGTGCACGAAGGATTTTATTTGACTCATACGTGTTCTTTGGCGAGCGTGATCATCCGGAAGTAGGGTGCCAACCATCGTCAGCATTGATCGAAGATTCTCTACTCGGCTAAGCGGGACTTCACGACCATTAGGCGTGCAATGGCATCCGTTTAGAAACATTGAGTGCGCCCGTGAAGGGGTTGTTGTGCCGCATCCAACATGGCGTAAACGCCTTTGCGATTGCTCGCTCCCTCTCGCACTTCCTTCATCGAAAGCCATGTCATGGTCATTTAACATTTCGCCACCCGGCTTGAGAATCAAACTCCTCGATCCGTTGTCTCACGACCTCTTCTCTCGCACGATGGCGTTCACCATGCATGGTCCACGGGTATAGTTCTCTACAAATCCATTGTTGACAAGATCTTTAGTCATCTCCTCATATGTTTTCATTGCCTTGTTCTTACACTTCCTACAGGACACGGGCATGTCGCCGTCCATTTGCAAATGCCTTCGTCATGAAATCATTGGCCTTCTCAATCCATTCATTTGTGTATTGACCCTCTTACGATAGCCCGTGTACATCCAGCGACGGTCATCCATCCTAACATATAGACGATATTGCAGTTTAGAGCAATAGAGTAGTAGTGCTAGAGAAAAACCATATGAGATGATAAAGAGACATTCATGTTCTTGGTCGATTCACATAGAAGATGTTTGCTAGATTGGATGATGAGATTTTACCTAAGGTTGAAAGGCCGCTATGTCACTTGTAGATGGAGGAATACATGGAACCAATTTTTTGTAGCCACAAACATCACTAGCAAGATTTATCGAAGATTGAGGTAGAACACGACGACAAGTGCGTGAAGAACAACAAGGTGACGGTGCAGATCGAACTTGTGCGACCACGACGTGAAAAACAAGAAGGAAAACAACAAGTAGTAGTAGTACGTGCTAACTTGTGAATCTTGTGCCTCTTGGCGGAACAACCAGAAGTCGCAAGGTCATTCGCTAGCTGCCAACTTGTATTGGTTCTTACTACAACTTTTTAAGATGAACTACTCGCCTTGTGTTCTTTGTTTGCCCGTCATCATTGGTATGAGCGAATATTTCTAGCATACTCCTACATTTGTTTGTTATAAAGACAAGAGTAAGCACAAATATTGGGTTGAGACCAATGAGTATGCGAATGAATGCCACGAGATGAATACCACGAGCTCTACTCCGCCTAGCTAGATGCTTCCTTTAATTAACACAAGTCTAGCGCTTCCTCAAAGAGAACAAAAAACGGTAAACTTGTAGTTTTAACGAGTGTCTTAAGTTACCGAGTGTGGTGACTCAGTAACTAATTTATGTACTACAGGATGATATGCATCACTTGGTAACTAATTTAGGAACAAAACAGAAACATAAACTAAAAAACATAGAACAGGGAGAGGAAACTTAAATATTGTAATATTTAATATAAGAATTAGGGCATACCTTAATACATCACGCAAATAATATAATACACACATTATGTATGACATACCTCTTTCAAAAAGAACTCTATACAAACATTATAAGATATTAATTAAAACCACACCCATCTCGATCTTAAAATTAAGTAACAATATACCATAATACAAAGATATTCTTGGTCAATTATTAGAATTTAAATTTGTAATGTATTTCCATATCCGATGAATCTCTATAAGTTTACAGTTAGCACACACAATTAAAGTGCTGCAAGTCTGCAACACTTCGGGACATAAAACGATTAGAAATACTAACTGGTTAGGCGTCTTCAGGTATTTTTTGATGTACGCGTGGTAACTGGTATGATCTATCCAATCAATCAAAATTACTATAGATATAATTAAGGGTGCATATTTTCTTACTAATACTTTTTTTATTGCGCCTCTGTAACATAGAATGTTTTTTATTATTTTTGAAGTGGATGTTATCTAGATGTTTGGTACCTCGACTTAATATTGGTGAACTTTTGCATCAACGACTCGGAGAAGAGGCGGGGTTCCAAACAGATAATAGATTTATTAAGTGAGTTCAATCAATTAATCTCAAGTTTGTTCTTCATTGTCAATAGTTCTTTTGTGACATGATTCAATAAACACGCTATCTTCTACCAATCTGTATAATTTTGAGACATTAATATTTCAGGGAAGAGATACGGAGGATAAAAGCAAACAACCACGACATAAGCCACGGAGAAGCTTTCAAAGACCATGAAGAAAGAATGTTAGTATGTTTTGCATAACACATAAGTGTGCATCTCAGTATATCTCTATGTATATGTACACATGGGCTCAACTAGTTGTATTACCACAATTCACAAGTCACAACTACTTCACAGTTGATCATAATGCATATTGATGGTAGCATGGGATCCATATATTGGGGTTACAGAGAAAACCTCATGAACAAGTTTTTTGAAAGCAAACCACGTGAGCAATGTTGACTGATCTTAAAAGTTACTGCAAGCTAGATTACATAAATTGCATATGCTCTACCATTTGCTGTCTCTAAAACATGAATTTTGTTAGCCAGTTGATTATTCAACTGATGTCAGCAAATTACTCCATGTCTAGTATTTGTTTTTTTTTGTGAGGGCCATTTGTAGTATTTCAAAAAAATATCGGTGACACTTCATCGATGTTCCAAACCTGAATGGCGGGCGTGGGGGTGGCGGCTGTGGGGGACCGCCCGGTGGCGGCGTGGTGGAGGAGGAGGCGGCGGCATGCGGTGGGGAGGCGCCGGCGACAGGCCGGAGGCGCTGGCGACGGCGTGGAGGAGGAGGCGGCGGCATGGCGGGGAGAGGCGCGGCGACGGCGCGAGGCGCCGGCGACGGCGTGGGCCAGCGCGGCGCGCGGTGACGGCGGGAGGCGCGCCAGGGGACGACGTGTAGCGCGCGGCAGGATGTGCGGCGTGTCGGCGCGGGGAGTTGTTGAGTGATATACGATCCGAGGGAGAAACGGTAGGTGTTGAGTGCTTCATTTGCGAGTGTCTAGATATACGGCACTCGGTAAACTCAAGCACATGACCCAATGACATGTGGGCCTAGTACATGTTTACCGAGTGCCCGGATCTACGCGACTCGATGGCAGAAGCATGGCGACCAACTGTGGCACAGTACATGTTTACCGAGTGCCCAGATCTACGCACTCGGTAATGCGAGCATGGCACCCCAACGTGGCGAGCAGATGGGCGTGGCTAACCTTTACCGAGTGTTTAAGGTCACACTCGGTAAATGTATCCATCATTTCATGCAAAACTAAAAAGAAAAAATGCCAATTTAATCATAAAATTCACCAAACTTTCACATGAACTATTTCATGTCATCTATTTACTATCTAAAAAATTCCAAGTTCAAATCATAATGTTGAATTTCACTCTTAATAGAAATCCTACTCGTCATTGTTAATGTTTAGTGTCTCTTTGGAAGATGTACCGGTTCGGCAGCGACGAATGTAAATATACTTCCGAAACGTTATGAAATTTTTTCTATAATATAGATGTATGCTTCAATGTTAATTCTTCCAATCTCGTGATTTATCGAGTTCGATTTTAATTATTACAATTAAATTTACACGATATGTACCTAATTTTCATAAAGAATGAAAATTTTGTGAAATATAGTAAATAAATCGAAATAAACACCATATTTTGGAATGGAGTACTAAATATCATATGTGGATAGAGGAAAAAGAATGAAGGGAAAAACAAGAAATTTGGTTGAATTTTACCGAGTGTTGCGACAATACACTCGGTAAAAGATAGTGTTTACCGAGTGTGGTGAACTTACACTCGGTAAACATGATGTTTGCCGAGTGTATGCTCATAACACTCGGTAAACATGTCATGCCGTGACGCCGTTTGGCGCACGGTTGCTATCCTAGGTGACGTGGCACCTCAATACCGAGTGGCTGTTTTTACCGAGTGCGCCCCTTCGGTAAACTTGTAGTTTTAACGAGTGTCTTAAGTTACCGAGTGTGGTGACTCGGTAAATCGGTCTACTACCGGGTGTTTATGTTTTCCGAGTGTTGGCACTCGGTAAATAATGTTTTCCGAGTGCCCCGACTTTTGACACTCGGTAATTGTTGGGGCACTCGGTAAGTGTTATGCCACAGGTAACCATCAAAAGACTTGGAAGATTATATAAAGCAATAAAACATCATGTTAGAAACAATTATTAGTTCATCGTTCATCATCTTTATCATGGATACTATTTGAAAAGGCAGTAATGTTCAGCGCCGACAGAAGCATCGACATCTGAGTCAACAGCAATTCCAGCAGAGTCATAGCCTCTCTACTCAAGGCGTCGGAGGCCAGTGAAGACAACTCTAGGATGTACAGCCGCTCCTCGAACGCATTGTAGTTCATGTATGCAAATAGTAGTTTTTTTGGGGAAATTTTGTTGATAACACTAAAAATATGTACAATATCGATTTTGACACTCTTATTTTGCTCATTTTGTTTTTGTCACTCTTTCATCGGTGCGTGTTTTGTTTTTCTCACTCCGTCTAATTTTCTGTCAAATAAACATGTTTGACTGTTAAGAAATATACAAAAATATCATAAAAATACTAGAAGAAAAACAGGAAAAAAAACTACTAAAAAATAAGTGTAACTTTTGAACAGTTTTTTAAAAAACATTCTTTAAAAAAATACACTTGGAAAAAAATTCAAAAAAAATTACAATATGTAAAATGATTCAATATTCCTCAACTTTTATGGAACATTGCTAAAATTTTCCCGATGTAAAACTTTTATGCAATTTTAATTTTTTTTGTTCAAAAGTTACATCTTTTATGCTATTTTAATTTTTTGTTCAAAAGTGGACCCTGAAGTTTCTATATTTTCTAGTATTTTCTTTGATTTGTTTTTCAGATTTTGTATTTTTAAAATATTTTTGCATATCTTAATGGTCAAACACATTGCCTTGACGGAAAATTGGACAGAGTTGAAAAACAAAATATGCACCGATATTGCACATATTTTCAATAGCATGAACAAAAAAAAAACAAATTTTCATTTTTTTTTTTAAATTATGTTCGTGTATGCAAATATCCCACACATTTTCCAGTTTCTCCTTTTCCTCACACAGGCTTCTCTCATGCACATAAAATGGAAAGGAATTGGGGCCTTCTATTCAAGAGAGGGCGGATAAACATTATATTTCGAAGAGAGGCGAATACCTGTTATTTAAACTGGACTTCTGGCTGCATGACCAGGTTCACAAATGTCCGGTTATATCCATTCTGTTCACATGGTAAAATAAAAAATTTGCTCTGTATCTAACACTGCAGTTTCACGTTGATTGATAAACGTTGGACATTTCATACGATCCTATAGATAACTGCCAAAATCATGCCAAATAATATTAGGAGAATAAAATAATCAGATAACACTTGTAGGGATCAGAGATATATGTCAGTTGATCCCCATCCTATGTGTCATGAACACCAAGCATATTCACATGAAAAATGTAAATTTGGAGAATGAGGAAATAATGGCCTTGCCTCGGGAATAGATAATAATATATTGCATGAAATTCTCAAGCATATCATTCAAAACAGAACAACAGATATTCAAAGATAACAGTAACGACAATGATATGGCAAAGCAGAATAAAGAACGAACGAACGCCGGAACAAACTACAGCTCGTATGTCGATCAATCTTCTGAGCACTCTAGAAAAATCTGACTCACTTCATACATTATTTATGATATTTTCATCATTCCAGTGCTGCGTTTCTGTCTTCTGGGGTAGCAAACACCAAGGATGGACTTGATCTCCTGATGTTCACATAAAACATGGCAGAAATGCAGAATATAAAATATGAAAGTTCCCAAGCATATCATTAACATCTAAAAAACAATGGATAAATCAAACATAAGAGTAATCTAAAAAACAATGGATAAATCAAACATAAGAGTAACAATATTATAATAATAGTTAAACCGGAACAGAACAAAGAAAGTAGAGGAAACTACATAAAACTCCAGGTATTTTGACACTGGTTTCAGAAATCTGAAGATCTAAAAAAGTTGCACTTTACCTTATGTATTTTCCCAAAATGTATCAATTAACCCCATTTTAGCTCTCTTCTTTAAGTTTGACAATTTTACCACATAGAGAACTTGCGGCGTTCCACATGGTGCCCAGACAGTGCTGATATGTCATCTTGTAGTACATATGTGCCACTAATCATTCAAAAGATTCAAAAAACTTAACACTTGTAAACATTCAGAAAATATTTAATAATATTGTTGATATATATTTAGAACTTAAATTTAAGTGCTACACCGTCCCCACGCATGTGCCATGTGAGATTTCACATGTTGTTCACATGGTAAAAACCGTTATATTTGATGGAGAAATAACAAAAGCAGGGTCAATTACAATGTTTTGAAAAAATACCTAGGGTAAAATGAAACCTATTATAAAAAAAATGTGGTCCTTTGAAACCAATGTCAAAGTACATGGGGTTTTCCGAAATTTTCTCAAGAAAGTGTGATGCCAATTTTGGTAGATAATTTAAGCTTCACTCCTGCAGATCAATTTCTTTCATAGTACAGAAATATATAAGTGCTCATTTTTTTCAGTACCACACACTCTTATGATTTAAACAAATAATAGTTTGATCATTCCGTTCAGTGTGTATAGTATACCTAACACTGTTAGAAATCAGGGTTGGGTTTGACTGATATGAAAATTGTTAGATTTACCTAGTTGTACGCTGGTCAAACTAAATATGGATACAATGACATGATGAAACATTACTCTGAAGCTAAGTCAGGCCAATCATTATGACCATGAAACACATGGCAAACCAAGCATACGTTTCTTGACGGTGAACAGATATAGACATGTATCTCATGATTATAACATAAAAGCAAGATAGAGATACTAAAAACTAGTGGTGCTTAGCATACTTCGCTGGAAGAATCTACTCCAACATTGAATCCTCTAAGCTTGTAAATGGAAGGATGTGATTTACTTATCCCCTGGATACGTTTTAGTGCCAATTCTCAAGAAGATAAAAAGGATTGGAGGCCACAGAGATTATTTATACATTTGAACTCAAGCTTCTATCAGAAGTATCTCAAAAGTCAAAAGTCAATGTATAAAGAAGCGCAGAGCAGTTGGGAGAGCTTTTTAGCTTCTTACAGTTCATCTAACCCAGAGACTAATATCATGTGCTCAACAGTATAACTAAATGGAAAAATGTATTTAATGGGCTCATCTTGCATGGACCAATAGGGAGAACAAACAAAGATAGCTAAATAAGTGTTAACTCCCTCAATTCTAAATTTATAACATTGTGAAAACTGAATATGAGCTCTTCTCTGTTTGCACAAATATGCATGACTACATTTACATCCATGCTCATATTCAGGTGAGCATATGTAGTGCTTAATAGTTGTAAGTTGTAACTGCTCTTCTATTTCAAGTTTTCTTTTCAAAAAAAGTGCAGTTGGCTCCATGGCAACACTAATCCGGAAACAAACTAAAAACATCAAAGCAATTTAGATGAGAATTCATTTGGTCAAGTGCATTAAGCAGCTCTCATATATCAATCAAATATGTAGAACCACACAAACAAAAAAAAATGTTAAACTATGAAGATCAAATTTATAGACAACCACAAACTGAGGACTGCAAATGTTAGAAGGAAATTTACAAACTGTTTACACCATCTCAACCTACATTTCACGACCAACCTGGACAGCTAAGTTCCGGAATCAAACACATCTAAGAAAGAATTGTGTAGCATCTGTCAACCAAATCCTCCTAAATGAAAGCGAAAATCGTTACAGCACCATCCATCAGCTCTCAACAGCGCACCAAAATCTAACAAAGAATCGCGAAATGGGTGGTTTTACAAATGGGGAGAAGTCAACTACGGGAAGGGGAGAGGGGCGGAGGCGCGCACATCAGAGGAAGCCGAGGAGAACGGCGGCGCCGAGCACGAAGAGCCAGACGATGTGAACGAGCAGCAGCGCCTGGCCGGAGACGGGCGCGGACCCGGCGCCGACCTCGCAGTACCCGCGCCGCGCCACACGCACGCCGGCGCACGCGGCCTCGGGGCAGCCGCACCAGTACGTGACCCCGTCGGCGCCGCAGACCGGGTCGGGGCGGAAGCACCGCACCGGGCACGACGCGGCCTCGCTGCCCCCGTCCGACACGACGGCCGCGCAGGGGTCAGCAGGCTCGGCCGCGGAGACGACGGCGGCGGAGGACGAGGCTAGGGTTTGGGCGAGGAGGAGCCAGAGAGTCGCGATGAAGAGGAGGATCCGGAGGCGGGTAGTCGGGGTGGAGGGCAGCATGGTGGCGTCGCCGGCGGCCAGTGGTCGCCGGCGAGGGGCGGGGCGGGGTTCGCGGCGGCCGGCCTTTGGGAATGGGGAGGGAGGCACCGCGGGGGTGGGGTCGTTGGAAGTTGCGGGCTCGGTGGAATGGGTCGGCGTTTTGAGAGGCTTCGGTTGGCAATGCGCTGGTTTGTGGAGTGTTTTTTTTTCTTCTAAATTGGCCCCGTTCGCACAGTTATTAACAAATCTTCCGTTGGCATGTTGTAATGTCAAACATAGCGTAACGAGCGTACCGACGGCCGGCACGTGTTTAGATTCATGCCTTCTACGCACGAATTCCATCTCCACGGCTCCCTGGGCCGGTTGCCCCCCGTGCCGCCATGTCGTCGCTGCCGCTCCCCCACACTTAGATGAGCGACTGTCGTACCCTGGAGGCATGACATTACGCGTTGTCGTGCCCTGGTGGCACGGCATTAGGGTTAGGATTTCAGGGAAATTAGGGTTAGGGTTTTAGGGAAATTAGCGTTTTATAATTTCATGTGAACGGTTATCAGGTGTTTTAGCGTTTTGTGAATATGAACAACGGGTGTTACAGGGATTTATGATTTCATGTGAACCTCGGGTGTTTTAGGGTTTTATGATTTTTTTGTGAACTTGTGGTGTTTTATGGTTTTATGTGAATCTCCGACGTTGCAGTCGTCTCTGGAACCGATGTACTCCGACGATACTATACAAATAATTTTTGCATTAAGTGCACAACATCTATACAATGTACACACGGGATACAATATGACTTACTCGTCTGAGCCACTATCGACTCACTATGTCTGCGTCTACATGTGCATCCTGGTTTTGCGTCGAGCATGTCCCGTATGATACGTTAACTAGTTCGAGCGTGTATCGGTTCGGATGAGGTACAGAGACCGTCGAGTGAGGCGGAGGTGCATCAGTAAGCTGACTCTGGCCCAGCTAAGTTTATCCAACAACAATGTCATCCAGCTGAGTCATATCAAACCGGTTACCACCTGCAATCATGTCAGTAATGAACGAATCAAGAAATCCATGCCTGGATCGTCCGCCCCTAGGTACGATGTCTAGACGTCCCTCGGTGCGGAGGAGCTCTAGTCTTGACTGTACGATGTACCAGCGATCCCGGAGGAGCTCTAGCCTTGGTATGGTACTTTGTACGGGTCAACGTACGATAGGGGTGGCCGCCCTGAGTGACACGGTCCAAACCTTGGCACCGTGTACTGCTCCTTAGCGTAGCAGGGATGGTCGTCTCCTCATCAGTTGACGTATGGCCGTCACTCGCACGCTGAATTGAAGGTTGCAAGATGAAATGATGTTAGGCGAAATCAATATTCAAGACCTAAGCTGAACATCTCGTACCTCCCCGATATGCAGAGCGGATGACCAATTAGGAGCGCCAGTCTTAGTAGGGGACGTGGACGGCAGAAGTGATGCGTCCCGATGGACGTGTGGCTGGAAGACGACATGATGTTAGCACAACCTAAGGCGTAATAAAAAAAATCAGGATATAAATTTGTACATGACTTACCAACCCGCCGATCTGTAGTGTGGATGACCGACGGGGAGCATTACGAGTAGGCTATAACGATCTAGCAAGTGAGCACGGTCGGCCCACTCGGTGCACTGCGTGTAGGACGTCGTCTCTCGGCTGACCGCATCTCATGTTCTTTATTACATTTTTGGACTCGCGAAGATGTACTTGATAGTACTAAAAACCCCAAGTAAGGTGTGATATGGACTGCGGATGGTGGTCTCGGATGCGCTTGCGATCCGCTGTAGCCGTTCGAACTGAAGTGACAAACAACACTTGTTTAGTAACAAACAATACAAATATCATCAATGAAGTGAGCAAAGGTTGTTAGTGTTTTACGGTGTCGTCACGCCGTGAAGCGCTGTGTCGATTGAACGAGTGACGGAGCCTCTCCTCGTACGTGACCTACTCTAGACGCTCTGGTAGAGAACAGGTGAGTCTGGTGCGCGATCATGGTACGTACCACTCGATGTACTGACGGTATGTCCGTACGTTGTACTATCGCTGCTCCTATAGGATGTCATTATGCCCCCATCTCCATTCAAGCCGTAACCCACTCATACTGGACTACTTGTCAGTCCTCGGCATATCGGCCCACCTTCGATTGCTTGCATTCGAGAAGGATTGATATCAGAATAGCGGATGTAAGTATGAATTGTAAACATTATTCGGATGGAGTTGGGCTCACAAGTGGATACTTCACTGTAGGGTCCTGTCGTCGGGACTCGGGAGGGGGCATAAGATGGTACAGATCAAATTGTCGCGCTACGGCACGTAAGGCTCTACTATATGGGTAAACACCAGGTGGCAGGTTGTCGCTAATGATACTGGCGTCCTACGTGCATTGCACAGACAATCCGTGCAGCAATATTGTATTCATGAAATCTGGGTTCTATGGAGCCCATATTATGTCGTTGTCATGCAACGACCTGAACTCGTTGTGGAACACCGGATAGCACCTCCCGGTCTATCTTTGGCCTAGCATAACTTGACAGCAGTCCACCAGGTGCCCATAGTGGGCCCGTCTATCGGGTCATGCAACTCGGGGTACGGCTGCACTGCTGTCCCGATAGAGGGCCGTCCAACAGGGAAGTGCTCCCAACTTCGCAGCTGCAGGATCACGTAGCAGACGGCAAGGACCGGTTTCAAGCCGGTGTTGCGCCGTGAAGCGTCACACAACCCCATGTATGTGATGCAAAGGACAACTGATCCTTAACTGTACTGGGGAATCTTCCCAGCCTCCGTGTCAGCCAAATACTCAACGATGCGGACGAAGCTGGGTACATCCAATCGCCTTGTGTGGTGGGAAATATGGCCCAATCGAAGAGATGAAGAAGGTAAACGACGAGGTACGTACTAACAACCTCGTCAAGTGCAACCATCGGGCATTGACTAAAATTCCCCAGCCATATTCGAAGGACACCACGAACGTTGTCGGGACAGATATGCCGAACCGATGTCCTAACCGGGCCTTCCAATCCACTAGCGGACGACCCGAAACAAGTGGCTCACCCCTGATCATGAGATCGGTCAAGAATGAGATATCTTGGAGAGTAACCGTCATCCCCCCCCCCCCCGAAAGTAGAAGGTGTGCATCTCGGGTCTCCATCCGTCGAGAAGTGCCGACATCAGACTGCCATGCAGGATGAAGTAGTGTCCGACCGAGAGCATCCTCGCAAAGAGCAACAAGCACATGTCCCAAAGGATTGGGACTTAGCGAGCGTCGAGCTGTCAGTAATGCTTCTCGGGCCGAAGCACGAGAAGTGGAGGACCATCCGCATCCATGGTGATCCACAACTTGCACCGGTGATGCTTGTTGTATAAGGGTTCCTGTAGCTCCGTAGAGGCATGGCTTACTAGAGATGAAATGTGGAGTCAGTTCGCATCGAATAGAAAGGAACAAATAAATTATGATATATTAAATATGAATAAATTACTTATGACAAATTATTCATGACTAATTAATTATGACTTGAATAATCATTAATTAATTAGTTATGAGTAATTAATTATGCTCAATTAAACAACAACAATTTAATCACCACTTATTAACAACAACTAATTCATTAAAACTAATTATTTATGACTTAATTAATTAATTAGGCATAATTAATAAAGACTAAATTAATTATGAGTAATTAATTACTACTAAATATCGTACAACTAATTAATTGCCAATAAATTAATTCTAACTAAATAAGTACAACTAATTAATTATTAATTACTACTAAATGTTTGTAACTAATTTATTACCACTAAATTAATTACGACTTGATAAGTACGCCCAATTACTTAGCACTAAAGTAATTATGAAAAAATAAGTATGACTAATTAATTAATACTAATTAATTACCACTAATTAATTATGACTAGTCGATTACCACTAATTTATTACCACTACTTAATTATCACTAAATTAATTATGACTAGTTAATTACCACTAAATTAGCTATGTCTAACTAATTATCACTAAATTAATTTGGACAAATTAATCACCACAAATATTTTACCACTATCTAATTCATACTTAATTGATAAATACTAATTAATTTAGATCATTGTCCATTGGAATCTAATGGTACGCCATTTTACCACAAATATAATTTTAAAATGAGAAACAATCTAATGGTATGTCGTTCTGAACCGAATCGACGGTACAAGGCTCCACCATCTGATCTTGGGCTTTCAACGCTTGAGATGACACCTACACTATAAAATTAGATAATTATCCATTGGAATAAGTCAATTTTACCCCTTCAAACTTTCTAAAAGTTTACTTAGTCCTCTCAACTACAAAACCGATTTTTTATCTCCCTAATCTTTCAAAACCAGGTCAAATAACACTATTTGCATACGTGACAAGAATAAATCCATTTTACCTCCCTCAATCTTTTTAAAAAGTCCACTTAACCCCAACTACAAAACCGGTTTTTCCCCCTATAATTTCAAAATCAGGTCAAATAACACCATAAGGTGTTTTGGCTGATATGATTCATATGGCTCACCTGATATATATATATATATATATATATATATATATATATATATATATATATATATATATATATATTACCACTAAATTTATTATGACTTGATAAGTACGCCTAATTACTTACCACTAAAGTAATTATGACAAAATAAGTATGACTAATTAATTACCACTAACTAATTACCACTAATATATTACCACTAAATTAATTATGACTAGTTATTTACCACTAAATTAGTTATGTCTAACTAATTATCACTAAATTAATTTGGACTAATTAATCACCACAAATATTTTACCACTATCTAATTCGTACTTAATTAATAAATACTAATTAATTTAGATCATTATCCATTGGAATCTAATGGTACGCCGTTTTACCACAAATATAATTTTAAAATGAGAAACAATCTAATGGTATGTCGTTCTGAACCGAATCGACGGTACAAGGCTTCACCATCTGATCTTGGGCTTTCAACGCTTCAGATGACACCTACACTATAAAATTAGATAGTTATCCATTGGAATAAGTTAATTTTACCCCCTCAAACTTTCTAAAAAGTCTACTTAGTCCTCTCAACTACAAAACCGATTTTTTATCCCACTAATCTTTCAAAACCAAGTCAAATAACACTATGAGGTGTTTTGGCTGGGTGGATTTGCATACGTGGCAATAATAAGTTTATTTTACATTCCTCAAACTTTTCAAAAAGTCCACTTCCCCTTATAATTTCAAAATCAAGTCAAATAACACCATAAGTTGGTTTGGCTGATATGGTTTCTAGGGCTCACCTTATATATATATATATATATATATATATATATATATATATATATATATATATATATATATATATATATATATATATGGGAACATATCTAGTGCAAATGGGTAATTGAGTGCGTGCAAATGGCATCTTGATCGTTGGATCTGGATTGAACAGCCAAGATTAATGCAGGCTCCCACCCCCAAACCATTTAATCACCTTGCATGCTCCCACCTTCAATGTGCCTTCATTAATGCGCCTGCATGCTCCCACATCCAATGTCCTACATTAAACACCCTTCATGATCCAACGGTCAAGATTGATATTTGCACCTTAGCACTCAATTACCCATTTGCACTAGATATGTTCCATATATATATATATATATATATATATAGAGAGAGAGAGAGAGAGAGAGAGAGAGGGAGAGAACAGAGTAGAGAAAAGAGAGGAGGCGGCGGCGATAGTGAGCGGCGGCTTGGGAGGTGGCCAAAATTTATCTCTAGGACTGTGGGGAGTCAAGAGGTGCTGGCGGCGCTCCTAGAGATGGCCCATGGCAATGGGGGTTCAAGGGCGAGCGGCGGCCGATGTAAGTGTGGATATCATGGGGATATGCTCCAGATCTTAGGATGATGTGACAATTGGCAATGGCGTTTACGGTTTGTCGTTTCATGTGTTTTCGACAAGTTTGAAGCTGTCGAGCGATGCCCGGCCGGTCGTGGCGTGGCGATCGACCAGATCTCAAATCGGTCCGACCGGCCATAGGCGGCGGTCGGACCAGTGAACTTAAAAAGTGTTATTTTGAGCTGGACCAACACTAGAGGGTGTAGGCAAGAGAGTGAAAGCATCTAGGCCCCTAAAAATGTATTTTGGTAATTAATGATATTATGTGAATATGGGACTAATATGTTTGTTGAAGTGATTACAAGGCATAGTCCCAAATGACAAAGTGAAACCAAGGAGCTGCTTGTCAAAGAATGTTGAGAAGATGGAGTTAATCTCAAAGGTAAGGTACAAATAGACTAGGACCCCTTTGAATTTTACCGGTCTTTGGAGTATGGAGGAAGACCGGATTTTAGGATAAATGTCGTACTATTAAGGGGGAGCTTGTCTAGTAGCTTGAAAGCATCTCATTATGCCTTTGGATCAACTTAGGATCATGCATGTTCTTTTGGTCTGGTTTCAAAAGAAAAATCTTCTTCTCAGTACACAATCGGAAGTTCGGCGTTTATCTTGGAACTTCATTGTCTTGATTCTTCGAAAAAATTGCGGCTTGATTTTCCAGAGCACCGTTTGGGACTTAGCGATTTCTCGAGCGCGGAAGTTCCGCCATGATCTGACGGAAGTTCCGATTATCGGTTGCTCGAAAAATTTGCGGTTTGATTTTTCGAGCATCCATTTTCGGGACTTAGCCGATTTCTCGAGCGCGGAAGTTCCGCAATGATCTGGCGAAGTTCCGATTATCGGTTGCTCGAAATATTTGCGATCCGTTTTTCCGAGCACCCTTTTGGGGACTTAGCGTTTCGCAAGTGCGGTAGTTCCATTGTGGAATAAGCGGATCTTAGATTATCGGAAGAACCGAAATCTAGTTGGCGGAAGTTCGCACATAAATCAACGGCTAGATCGAGCATTTAATGCTCACCGTAATGACCGTTACGATGCACTCGATTGAAGAGCGGAAGTTCCGCACCTTACACTGGAAGTTCGATTTCCACTGAATGTTGTCGATTTTACGCATAACGGTCATATTTGGTTGTGGGGGGTATAAATACACCCCCACCAGCTCAAGGACGGGTTGCTGAGTATTCATTCAATTCATTTGAGCTTTGAGCACTCCTCTCACTCCTCATTTACTCTCTTTGAACACATTTGTGAGGTTGTGAGCAAAAACAAGAGCATTGCATTATTAGTTGATCCTTTGGCTCTTGATTGCCGTCAAGTGAAGGTCAAGGTCTATTCTCTTGGTGCTTGTCGGCACCTAGACGACTTGGCGGAGGTTGCGTGGTGATCTCTTCAAGAAGCTTGTGAAGAGACCCGTTGCCGGTTGTGATTGGTCGGTGTTCACCAACTCCGGAGAGGAGGAAGAACAACCAAGTGATTACGAGGGAAGGCTTAATTTGTGGAGCCGGCTTGAGTGAATCAAGCTTCCTCAACGTGGACTAGTGAAGATCGACAAATCTTTGATACCACGGGAAAAACCTCCTTGTCCTTGTGTGGTTAATTCTTGTCTTTACTTATTGCACTTAATTTTGTAGCTCATAGCTTGTGATAAATATCTTTGCTTAGTGTATCTTGCTAATTTGGATAATTTGATCTAGAAGTTTTAGAAACCTCCTATTCACCCCCCCTCTAGTCGGTTATCCTTGATCCTACAAGTGGTATCAGAGCTTGGTCTCTCTAATTTTAGACTTAACCGTCTAGGAGAGAAAGGATGGCTAGCGAGGGAATGTCAATAGGCAAGGCTCCTCTATTTGATGGATCAAATTATACTTATTGGAAAATTAGAATGTCAATTTATTTAAAGGCCATGAGCCCAAGGGTATGGAGAATTGTAAGTGATGGTTTTGTTATGGCACTTGATCCCACACACCCGTACTGATCAAGAAACGGAACTCACCTCAATGATCAATCTCACCTCAATGCGTTCTTTCTCTCTATTTAATGATTTTAGGTCTTTCTTTGATCCGTGAGTTTTGCTTGGTTTTTTCATATGATCTAGCTTGCTTTGTGGCGTGTGGGGATCTATCTAGGATCATCTTGATCATCAATCACCCACGAGCAAGAGCTTTGACCTAGTTTCGTTTTGACCGGTTTTGAACCCTTCTTTGATCAAGCGGAAAAGATCTTGATTCTTCAAGAATTATCATAATCTTCAATTGGAATAGGTCCACGATATCATAGAGAGGTGTGTTCCAAGTTTCCTTGGCGATCGGACCGATTCCGGCCGATCACGGCCAGTATTGGCTATGGTGATCGGCCAGCGATGGGTTGTTTCACTTCAATCTTTGTTGATTTTGTCCTGTTGCTTTGGGGTTTTATTGGATTTAATATTAGTCTTCCATTTGTCTTGATATCTTGATCTTCATAGCTTCTATAGCTCTTTGGAGTAAAGTTTTATTGATCCATTATTTGTGAAAAAGTGAGTGTGCTCCTATTCACCCCCTCTAGTTGTCTTTTGGTCCAACAAGTGGTATCGAGGTCGGTTTGTAAGTGATGGTTTTGTTATGGCACTTGATCCCACCCACACGGATCAAGGCAGCGGAACTCTCACCTCAATGCTCAAGCTATGAATGCTCTCTTTGGAGCTTTAAGCGGATGAGTTCAATCGAGTGAGCAACCTTGAAGCTGCTCATGAGATATGGACTACGCTCTCTGAAATCCATGAGGCACATCCACGGTTAAAGAAGCCAAATTGCATAGACTTAGGATCAAATATGAGACATTTACAATGTTGCCTCAAGAGAGCATCACCGAGATGTACTCTAGACTCAACAACATTGTAAATGAGCTCAAGGTACTAATTTACTTGACATCTTGCTTAGTACTAATTTACTTGACATTGATGTTGTCTAATCACAAGATGCTTAGGGCTCTTCCGGAATCACAAGTCGAAATGTTGGTGACATTGTTTCTCAACTCTCAGAGTTGCCAAGGATGACACCAACCGGGCTTTTGAGAAATCTAATCACAAATAAGCTTTACAAGAAAGACAAAGAAGAGCTCATGGAGTCAACTTCTTCAAGGAAGAAAGTTACAGCTTTTAAGGCAAAAGCGGAATCAAGTGATGAAGAAGATGAGGATGAAGATTCCGAGGAGAATTTGCTCTCCTTGTGAGGAGAATGAAGAAGTTCATGAGGAGACGCCCTCATTTCAATTTCGATAAGATTGCAAAGGGCAATCATCTAATGAAAAGTGCTATAGCAACATTCGTTGCTATGAGTGTGATGAGAAGGTCACATTGCCTCTCATTGCCCAACCAAGAAGGATGACAAGGGTAAGTCATCAAAGAAGAAAGAATTCAATGGAAAGAAGAAGCTTTTCAAGAAGCTCCACAAGGATGGCAAGAATGAAGCCCATATCGGAGAATGGGACTCGACAAGGAGTATTCGGATTTCGACTCCGACTCCGATATTGAGGGGTCCTCCAAGAAGAGAGGACTTGTCGGTATTGCTATCAAGGAGGCTCCATCGCTATTTTCAACTCCCACTTGCCTTATGGCAAAAGGAGAAAAGGTAAAATCTCTTGATAATGAAGAACCCTCCTATGATGAGCTCATGGATATGCTTGAAGAATTAAATGAATATCTTGGAAAGGAAAAAAGCTAAATTTAGAGTCTTAAAGAAAGAGCATATGTCTTTAAAGAACTCTTATGATGAACTAAAAGAAGCTCATGATTTGCTTATCCAAGATAAGTCTTACACTAGCATTGGTATTGCTTGCGATATTCAAGAAAAAATACCTAGTGTAAACATTGCTAGAACTAGCATATGCACTTCTTGCGATGATTTGCTTGCTATGCCATGTAGCTCAAGTGTTGATTCTAAAATTAAAAATGCTAAATCTTGTGATAAGCTATTTGTAGAGAATAGTGAGCTAAAGGAGCAAGTTACCAAGCTAAGTAAGAGCTTGGAAAGATGTTTCAAGGGCAAATCTACCCTTGATAAGCTTTTGAGTGAGCAAAGGTGCTCATTCAACAAGGAAGGACTTGGGTATGTGCCCAAGAAAGGTAAGAAACCGGTAAACAAGCCCGTGAGGTTTGTTAATCAAAATGGTAAGTATTGCCAAAAATATCGGGAAATAGGACATGTACAACAAAATTGTCCTATTGGTAAGGTTTCATCGATTGGCTTGTTTGACTCTTGCTATATGCTCAAAAAGGCCAAAGATGGAAAAGTGATTGCTAGATTCGTTGGCACCTCAATTTTAGGTGTTAAGAAGAATGCTATTTGGGTGCCCAAATCTTTGATAACTAACCTCCAAGGACCCAAATAAATATGGGTACCTAAAAGAACTTGATTGCTTTTGTAGGTGAACTACAAGACCGGTGGAAGGCATTGGGTGCTCGATAGTGGATGCACTCAACACATGACCGGAGACCGGAAAATGTTCACCTCATTTGAGAATGGGAGCGGAAATGAAAAGATCACATTTGGTGACAATAGCAAAGGAAAGGTAATTGGCTTAGGTAAAATTGCTATCTCAAATGACCTTTCCATTTCAAATGTATCTTTAGTGGAAACATTAAATTTCAATTTGCTATCCGTTGCTCAATTATGTGATCTTGGATTAACTTGCTCTTTCTCTACAAAGGAAGTTACTATTTTTAAAGAAAAAGAAAATGAAATGATTTTTAAAGGTTTTAGATTTGGCAATCTTTATTTGGTTGATTTCTCCTCAAATGAATCTTGTTTGAAAACTTGTTTGATTGCAAAAACTTCAATGGGTTGGTTATGGCATAGAAGATTAGGTCATGTGGGAATGATTCAACTTAAAAAGCTTTTTAAACATGACTTAGTGGTTGGCTTGAAGGATGTGAAGTTTGAGAAAAATAGACTGTGTAGTGCTTGCTAAGCCGGAAAGCAAGTTGCTAACTCTCATTCTTCCAAAAGTATCATGTCAACCTCTAGACCATTGGAGCTCTTACATATGGATTTGTTCGGGCCAACAACCTATAAGAGCATTGGGGGCAATAGCTATTGTTTAATCGTTGTAGATGATTACTCTAGATATACATGGGTATTCTTCTTATATGACAAAGGTGAAGCCTCCAAGAATTTTAAAAGTTTTGCAAAAGGGCTCAAAATGAATTTGATTTCAAAATAAAGAAAATCATGGCGATAATGGTTAGAGTTCAAAAACACTAATATTGAAGATTATTGTGATGAACTTGGAATAAAGCATGAGCTTTCCACTAGCTACACTCCGGAGCAAAATGGAGTTGTAGAGAGGAAAAATCGTACATTAATAGAAATGGCTAGGACAATGCTTGATGAGTATAATACTTAGATCGCTTTTGGTGGAAGCCATTAATATCGCTTGTCATGCCATAAACCGTCTTTATTTGCATAGGCTTTTGAAAAGACTTCCTATGAACTCCTTATTGGAAGAAAACGAACATCTCTTACTTTAGAGTATTTGGTTGCAAATGCTATATCTTAAGAAAGGGTATTCGACTTTCTAAATTTGCAAGTCGATTGTGATGTTGGTTTTCTACTAGGTTATTCTTCAAATAGCAAAGCATATCGTGTCTTTAACAAAACTAGTGGTATTGTTGAAGAAAGACACGATGTACAATTTGATGAAACTAACGGCTCTCAAGAAGAGCAAGAAGATTTTGATGATGTAGGTAATGGAGCTCTTATGGAAGCAATGAAGAATATGCAAATTGGAGACATTAAGCCTAAAGAAGATCAAAATGAACCATCATCGTCCCACGAAAGTCGAGCCGCCTACCTCTTAGTGACAAATGAAATTGATCTTAATGAAGAAGATGTCAAGGAAGATGATCAATCATTGAATCTACCTCAAAGAATCCACAACGCTACAGCTAAAGACCATCCAATAGACCAAATATTAGGTGAAGTAAGTAAAGGTGTCCAAACTCGCTCTCGTATTGCTTTTTTTTGTGAACATTACTCTTTTGTTTCCTCTCTTGAACCAAAGCGCATAGATGAAGCACTAGAAGATCCGGATTGGGTGAATGCTATGCATGAGGAGCTAAATAACTTCGTCCGGAATGATGTTTGGACAATGGTAGAAAGACCCAAGGAGCATAATGTCATTGGCACAAAATGGGTCTTTCGAAATAAACAGGATGAAAATGGAGTTGTGGTAAGAAACAAGGCAAGGTTAGTTGCTCAAGGATATACTCAAGTTGAGGGTTTAGATTATGATGAAACATTTGCACCCGTAGCAAGACTTGAGTCTATTCGTATTTTACTTGCTTTTTTTGTGAACGCGAGCTGGAATCCATAATTTTGTGGTAATAAAATACAACTACAGTGATGAGATCATTCGATAATTTTATGCCACTGTGCACATTCCCTCTGACTTCTCTCAGCTCACTTGGATGACAGGGACAGTAAGATATTCTTGCACAAAGCATGCTTTTGAAAATGCTCTGAATATCCAGTCAAGCGAATTTGAGCAAATCTATGATAGACCAGTTCTCCCTCTGTCAGCTTGGACTGAATTCTATGACACTACACAGAGATTTATCCCTGGTAAGATAACAGGCCTTCTCCCTATTCCAAGCTTGGTAAACCGGATCATTAATCATACCTTTTTACCAAAGTGCGGGAACTATGATGCAATTAGGGGACATGTGTGGAACATTTTGGATTGCATCATGCATGGAAGGAAATTTGATGTCATTGATGTCATCATAAGGGAGATAGCAGGCACAAAGAATGATCGAGTCAAACGGATAAACTTTGCACCATATATTATTGTCTTGATCATTCGTCAGACTGGTTATAATGGAGCCACACCTTCAGCCCATAAATTCTATAAGCCAATAGAAGGTCCTCCAATTCCTGCCAATCTTGGCGCCCTCCAAAGAAGAACACGAGTGAACCCTCTGCTGCTTCTTCTTTGCTCCTCCACAAGGTCAAGCCACTATGGAACAAATTTATGCTACATTGTTAGAGATGAAGGCGTCTCAGGAGGCCTTCCAGACAGCGACCACTTCCAGACTGGATGCTTTTGAGGCGGCCACCACTTCCAGACTTGACGCCCACACTGCCAGTCTTGACGCGCTATCAGCCAGATTCGCAGAGCAGTTTCCTCCAACTGTTCGGTTTGGACGGCGTCGCCTTCGCTCTCCTCCTGGTGGTCCTCCTGCTGATCCTCCTGTTGCTCCTCCGGTTGATCCTCCACAAGACCCTCCTGCGGAGTGAACCCTTTTGGCCCTTGATGACAAAGGGGGAGAGGAGTGAGTTAGTGAGAGAGTTTGAGTCTAAGTCTAAAAAGGGAAATCTATCTATTATAATATTGTAATATATTGCTGTCATTTTGACTATGGTTTGTAATGACTTTGTTTGACAATATGTTGCTTATGATGATATATCTTGTTATCTTATATTTTTGTTGTACTTGGATCTTTGATTAATGATGAATGACCATGTGATGTGAATGCTCTATCTTTATTGTCATTTGCTCTCTTCCAAGTAACAACGTTCTACAGAAACTCTGCCAAAATTTCCTGAAAATCCAAACATGTGCTTTACATTATCTTCTACTCAATATGCACATGTTAAGGGGGAGCTTTCTGTTTCAAACCAACTATCTCTCACATCTTTATTTTGTTGTCATCAATTACCAAAAAGGGGGAGATTGAAAGCATCTAGGCCCCTAAAAATGTATTTTGGTAATTAATGACATTATGTGAATATGGGACTAATATGTTTGTTGAAGTGATTACAAGGCATAGTCCCAAATGACAAAGTGAAACCAAGGAGCTGCTTGTCAAAGAATGTTGAGAAGATGGAGTTGATCTCAAAGGCAAGGTACAAATAGACTAGGACCCCTTTGAATTTTACCGGTCTTTGGAGTATGGAAGAAGACCGGATTTTAGGATAAATGTCGTACTATTAAGGGGGAGCTTGTCTAGTAGCTTGAAAGCATCTCATTATGCCTTTGGATCAACTTAGGATCATGCATGTTCTTTTGATGCAGTTTCAAAGAAAAATCTTCTTCTCGATACACAATCGGAAGTTCCGCGTTTATCTTGGAACTTCATTGGCGGTTCTTCCGAAAAAATTGCGGCTTGATTTTTCCAGAGTGCACCCGTTTTCGGGACTTAGCCGATTTCTCGAAGCGCGGAAGTTCCGCCATGATACGAGCGGAAGTTCCGATTATCGGTTGCTCCGAAAAATTTGCGGTTTGATTTTTCCAGAGAGCATCCATTTTCGGGACTTAGCCGATTTCTCGAAGCGGAAGTTCCGCAATGATACGAGCGGAAGTTCCGATTATCGGTTGCTCCGAAATATTTGCGGTCCGTTTTTTCCAGAGAGCACCCTTTTGGGGACTTAGCCGTTTTCGCAAGTGCGGTAGTTCCGCTGTGGAATAAGCGGATCTTCCGATTATCGGAAGAACCGAAATCTAGTTGGCGGAAGTTCCGCACATAAATCCAACGGCTAGATCAGAGCATTTAATGCTCACTGTAATGACCGTTACAGTGCACTCGATTGAAGAGCGGAAGTTCCGCACCACGGCGGAAGTTCCGATTTCCCTGAATGTTGTCAGATTTTCTGCATAACGGTCATATTTGGTTGTGGGGGGTATAAATGCACCCCCACCAGCTCAAGGACGGGTTGCTGAGTATTCATTCAATTCATTTGAGCTTTGAGCACTCCTCTCACTCCTCATTTACTCTCTTTGAACACATTTGTGAGGTTGTGAGCAAAAACAAGAGCATTGCATTATTAGTTGATCCTTTGGCTCTTGATTGCCGTCAAGTGAAGGTCAAGGTCTATTCTCTTGGTGCTTGTCGGCACCTAGACGACTTGGCGGAGGTTGCGCGGTGATCTCTTCAAGAAGCTTGTGAAGAGACCCGTTCTTTTGCCAGATTGGTCGGTGTTCACCAACTCGGAGAGGAGGAAGAACAACCAAGTGATTACGAGGAAGTCTTAATTTGTGGAGCCGGCTTGAGTGAATCAAGCTTCCTCAACGTGGACTAGTGAAGATCGATAAATCTTCGATACCACGGGAAAAACCTCCTTGTCCTTGTGTGGTTAATTCTTGTCTTTACTTATTGCACTTAATTTTGTAGCTCATAGCTTGTGATAAATATCTTTGCTTAGTGTATCTTGCTAATTTGGATAATTTGATCTAGAAATTTTAGAAACCTCCTATTCACCCCCCCTCTAGTCGGTTGTCCTTGATCCTACAGAGAGGGAATTCTATTGCACTTGGTCTCATAATTTTTGGAGTCTCCAGTCAAAAGTTCTATTGGTTTGAAATTTCCAGTAGGTTTCGGTTTTTCAGAGAGGAAAAATGGCTAAGTCGGTGGTCGTCTGACCAAGCCCATAGGTGGCGGTCGGGCCGGCCGAGTGGCGATCGACCGACCTAGGGGCGGTCCGACCGTTTTCACTGATTGTCGGTCTTGAGGCGGCGATATTCGTTTGTTAAGTCAATTCTTGTAAACACTAATTTAGGTCAAAGTCATGAGTTTCAGGGCATATATGTTGCATTATGCATGTTTTGACTATGCTCTTGTATTGAGCATTGTCCTCCATTGATGGAGTGGCTGTAAGCCCTGATCATATCAATCAATCAAAGTAAAGTTTGATCAATATTTTATCTCATTGCGTTCTTTCTCTCTATTTAATGATTTTAGGTCTTTCTTTGATCCGTGAGTTTTTGCTTGGTTTTTTCATGTGATCTAGCTTGCTGTGACGTGTGGGGATCTATCTAGGATCATCTTGATCATCAATCACCCACGAGCAAGAGCTTTGACCTAGTTTTCGTTTTGACCCGATTTTGATCCCTTCTTTGATCAAACGGAAAAAGATCTTGATTCTTCCAAGAATTATCATAATCTTCAATTGGAATAGGTCCCTGATATCATAGAGAAGGTGTGTTCCAAGTTTCACTGGCAGTCGGACCGATTCCCGACCGGTCTGACCGGTGGCTATGGGCGGTCTAACCGCTAGTAGATTGTTTCACTTCAATCTTTGTTGATTTTGTCCTGTTGCTTTGGGGGTTTTATTGGATTTAATATTAGTCTTCCGCTGTACTGATATAGTGATCTTCATAGCTTCTATAGCTACTGGAGTAAAGTTTTATTGATCCATTATTTGTGAAAAAGTGAGTGTGCTCCTATTCACCCCCCTTTAGTGTTCTTTTCGGTCCAACAAGTGGTATCAGAGCTCGGTTAGTTCAATCTTGATCTTAACCGGCCACTGAACTTGGTGATGGATAGATACTCCACAAAGCCGCATATCTTCGATGGTCACGACTATGTCTATTGGAAGAATCGCATGCGAGTCTTCCTTGAGAGCGAAGGACACGCTATATGGGAGGTTGTTCGAGTCCCTCTCGTTGTGCCCGAAGTTGCTACGCCGGCTTCAAAAGCCCTTTTGGTTAACAACAATAAGGCTAAAAACTTCTTGTATGGTGGGCTTGGGAGACAGGAGTATGATCGGATTTGCAATCTTGAGACTGCGCATGAGATTTGGAATACTCTCGAAACCTATCATGAGGGTTCGTTCCAAGTCAAGAAAGTACGCCAAACAGTCTATAAGCGTGAATATAACAAATTCGAGATGCGTCCTAGAGAGCATCGATGATATTTTCAGTCGCTTTAATAGAGTGATTAATCAGATGAAAGCTGTTGGTATTGAATATTCTCAATCTGAAAATACCACCCACCTTTTGGCTGCAATCAACAACAAGGAGTGGGAGATAAATGCTACTGCCATTGAGGAGAATGTTAGTCTGTATGATCTAACTTTGGAGCTGCTCTATAGCAAGCTTAAGACTCATGAGATCAAGAGGATTGATTATCCCAAAAAGGATAATATGGCTTTGGTGGCAGACCCGCTCAAGAGAGCTTCTAATGGGTCTTTTGAGTCTTCTTCTAAATTTTCGCTTGCTGGTTTATCTGCAATTTATGAAGAAGAGTTTGAGAGTCTTCCTGAGGCTGAGTTGGCTCTTATAGTCAAAAAGGTCACACGGGCCTACAACAATATGAGAAACAGAAATCGAGAAGGTCCCGTGACTTGCTATGAATGTGGTGAGCTAAATCATATCCGGGCAAATTGCCCCAAGCTGAAAGGTAAGAGCAACCACAAGGAGGGAAAGTCAGCTTGGAAGAAGCCTCAATGGAACAACTCAAGGTATGATGTTGCCCAACTGACCAAGGCCGCTCACCGGGTGCTTGCTGCTTTTGAGGATCAATCCTTAAGCGATGTTGACTCCGGGAGTGAGGAGGACAAGGAGGAGTAGATCCCTCAAAATAAGAAGAAGGGGAAGGCCAAGGACTTCACCGCTTGTGCTTCATGGCCGATTCCGTTGACGACGACAACGATGAGGTACCTCCTTCCTATGATGTCCTTGCTGATAGATGTGAAACTATGTTTGAGCAACTCATGAGTCAGGATAAGGCTTTAGAGTTTGTCATGGCCAAGAATAAGGACTTAGAGTCTCAAATAAATAATTTGACTTTAGATCTTGAAAATGATAAGACTCTTGAATCTGGTGAATGTTCATCCTGTCATGCTTTGCACTCTGAATTTGCTAAATTGCAATATGCTCATGGTATTGCTTTGCAACAACTTGAAAATGCTAGGACTGAGTTTGTTGAGGTTAAATCTACTCCATGTGAAAAATTCTTAGAGTCTAGCAAGTTAGTTGCTTCTGGTGTGGTTGATTCTAACCTTTGCACTTTTTGCTTAGAACACGAACATGAAGTTAAAGATATCTTAGAAGCAGCTAGAGCTAAATATGCCAAGCTTAAGGACAGTATTGAGTCTTTTACATGTGCTTCATGTCCAACTCTTAAACTTAAAACTGCTTTATGTAAGGAAAAATATGCTAGAGCCATTAAGGGTAAAACATGTGAATGATGTGTTAATCTTAAAGAAGAAAATGCTTATCTTAAGGATACCTTAGAAAAATTCTCTAAAGGTAAGAAACAATTAAACATGATTCTGGACAAGTCTAAAACTCCTTATAAGAAGCAAGGATTAGGATACAATCATGTTCAAAATAATTCTAACCCAAAAGTTACTCAAGTCTTGAAAAATGGGTTAATTGAATTCAAAACACAACCTGCAAAAACTTTCTTAAATCTGCAGGTATTGCCCAACCATCTGTTAAGTCTAAGGGTGCTTCTCCCAGTGGTATTAAGTATCATTGCACCTATTGCAAAAAGGATGGGCATTTGATTGATTTCTGTTGGCGTAGGTTGAAAAATGATAAGAAAAATTTTACTCGAATTTCATCTAATCAACCTAGAGCTTCTATGAGACATGGTAACATAGAAAAGAATAAACCTGGTTTAGGATTTGTATCACATGCTCATCATCATGTTCCTAGACAGGAAAGCTCTCATGTTACTTTAACCATTGCTCATAACAGAACTTCAAATAAAGTCAAGGATAACACTTCTTCTTTGCATACTACTCGTAGACGTGTGTCTCAATACTGGGTTCCTAAGTCTTGTTTAACTAACCCCAGTATCGAGACACATCGTTCTTTATGTGCCATGATTTTTCAGGATTACCGCGGAAAGAGGAAGGACACGTGGTTCGTCAACTCCGGCTGTTCACGTCACATGATCGGAGACTTAAGATGGTTCACCTCCTTCACGTGGTCGACGGGTGATGATTTCATCACTTTTGGAGATAATGGTCTTAAGCAAGCCCCAGAGACTGGTTTGATAGACTTAAGATTTTTCTTGCTTAAGAATGATTTTGAGACGGGTAAGGTAGACAAGACTTTATTCATTCTTAGGCGTGGTAATGACTTCCTGCTTGCTCAAATTTACGTTGATGATATTATCTTTGGTGGTTCTTCTAATGCTCTTGTTTTAAACTTTTCTGAGACTATGTCTAGGAAATTTGAGATGAGTATGATGGGAGAGTGTTGGGATATGCGGCAATGCTACGATAGCATAAATAACAATTTACCGCGCAACCAAGTTACCACCGCAAGTAATAGATCACGAGATTACCGCTAGACGAGCCGACTCGTAGCGGAAGTAGAGTCGTTGTAGCGAGTTGATGCAGTCGTAGTCGTACTCACGACGCGTCTCCTCCTTCGAGTAGTCGTACTCGGAGCGCGTCTGCTTCTTCGAGTGGTCGTACCCACCACGCGACTTCTTCCCCGAGTCCGATGATCAACACAAGTCGCGGATCGTCCTAGTGCTGATGCTTCGCAACAACACCTCCGAGGTATCCACACGTACGGGGCAAGATCACCACGCACTGGAGTGCTAGCTCCGGCAGCGTAGTAAAGAAGGCGTGGCTATTAGGGTTTCAGGAGTTCTTCCAAAGATCATCCTCACCTCGTTACCCCATGCCACCGCCCCTCTTTATATAGGCATCTATGATGGGTCTCGTACCTGAGGCCCATTAGGAACTCGCGGCCTATACGAGTTTGGATCACCATCCAAAACAGATCCTTGCCCTTTAAGTGTGCGACCTCACAGGTTCATGTGTAATCGGTTATGATTCGAAAACTCTTTTCCGATCACTAGTCGTTAGCGGTACCTAACAGCACATAACGATTCCCAAAGACACATAGAATAAATCGGACGAACCTTGATGTAATATGATCTATGATCAGGTCCTCGTCACTTACGACCAGTTCGTATCTCTATACGACCAGGTTGTAATTTGTCACGACCAGTTCGTAATTCCTTACGACCAGATTCTTACCCTTCTGTGATTACGTTTGACCAGTCTACGACTAGCACGTATCTCCATACGACAAGTCCGTAACTGATCAAACTAAGCGACCTACTCATGCATTCTCCCTTTACCTCACGATGTCTGGTTGAACTCCAGGTGAGATGATGTGTCATCCATGGACTGTTCAATACTTTCTCGATCGAGTGGCGGATAACATCATGTGGTCGACACTTCGACCGCTAGTGGCATGACCATGCACTTTCTTTATCCGATCACCACGAGGGGCCCAGAGAAATCTCTCCTGTTATGTTAGGAGGGGCAAATCCCATCTCGACCAGTCGCAACCCTCTGCATGTTTCATAGCATACCCGAAAGCTACCTTTATAACTACCAAGTTACAGAGTAGCGTTTGGCAACCCCTAAGAGTGCTATTACACATGTAGGAAACATGCTGATCTCAGGTCTAAGGATTATACATCATCATTACTTGAGACAAACTAATGACACAAAGATTCATAACAATCTCAATAGTGTCTCAATGATGGGTCTATCCAACACCATGTTCTTTAACAAGTGCTCACGTTATTGATTCGATATCTCCATATCCATGACCGGTGAAACAAGGTCATCAATCAATGAATGTGCTAGTCATAGAGTCACTGGTGTTCCGACCAGTGACCTCCGACCAGGGATTCATTTAGAATGACATCATATAAGTTAAAGAGTTCCACCAACAAGTCATGTACTTATTGATCCATAACAAATGATTCATTCAAGGAACATGATAATATATTATCAAAATCATGAACATAATGAAATATCATCATCTCTATGATTGCCTCTAGGGCATATTTCCAACAGAGAGCTCAATTACTTTTTGGGGCTTCAAATCAAGCAATGCAGGGAAGTGATCTTTTTCCATCAGACGAAGTACACTAAGGACTTGCTCAAACGTTTTGACATGGGTGACTGCAAGCCAATCTCCACTCCCATGGAAACTTCGACTATTTTGGATCCATATGAGGAAGGAAAGCAGTGGATCAACGCGAGTACCGCAGCATGATCGATTCCCTTTTGTACCTAACGGCCTCGAGACCGGACATCCACTTCACGGTCTGCCTTTGTGCGAGGTTTCAGGCATCTCCGAGGACTTCCCATCGCCAAGCCGTTAAGCGCATATTCAGGTATTTACACTCTACCCTTCTGTATGACATTTGGTATTCCTGTTCGTCATCATTGTCCATTCGGGGGTTTTCTGATTCTGATTTTGCGGGCTGTCGCCTTGATAGGAAGAGTACCTCAAGCACTTGTCACTTCCTATGCACTTCTCTTGTATCTTAATCTTCTAGGAAGCAGTCTTCTGTTGCACAATCTACTGCTGAAGCTGAATATGTAGCTGCTGCTAGTTGTTGTAGTCAGATTTTGTGGATGGTAACCACTCTTAAGGATTATGGGTTAAATTTTGCTAGTGTTCCTCTTTTCTGTGATAACACTTCTACCATTGATATTGCTAAGAACTCTGTGCAACACTCTAGAACCAAGCACATAGATATTCGCTATCACTTCCTTAGAGACCATGTCTAGAAGGGTGATATTGTGCTACACTTTGTAGAGCCCGAGGCTCAACTGGCTGATATCCTCACCAAGCCTTTAGACCCCACTAGGTTTGCCACCTTGAGAAGCGAGTTAGGGGTAATTTATCCCTATGGGTTGGTTTGAGGGGAAGTTCGATCTTTTCTGATCTTACCTTGTTCTTTCGATCTTTTCTTGTTCTATTTCTGAACTTATTGATCTTTTTGAACTTTTTAGGTTTTTAGGCTTTTATTGCATCTCATTGTATCATATTGCATTCATATGAAAAATACAACAAGTGGTATGAAAAATCCAAAAAGATGCATTGTAATATAAGATTTTCTGCATATCTTTTAAAATTGATGAAGCTTTGCTTATTACCGTATGGAGCTTTAGTATTTCAATTCTTGCTCAACGCCATGTCTAGTTCTTTGACTTGCTAGAATTATCATGTTTTCACATATACAGAAAAGCCTTTGATGTATGAGCTAGAACTCTAAAACAACTCGAACTAAAAAGTGCAATTTATGGATGTTTCAGCTAGTTGCGCAATTAGTGCTCCTTTTGTGACATTGGCTCTGTCAGAATTGCTTGGTTAGCTCTTGAATCTAAAATTGACCATTACTTGAGCTTCTTGTGTTCTTGAGATTCTAAAATTGCTCTTATGAAACAATGAAAAATCAAGATTGTCTTATGCTTAAATTGTGTCAAACTATTCTTACGAGACTGCTTGTCAAAGACATGAACTTGGAGATAGTTTGATGATCCAGACGATCTCATGGGGACTGCTTGTCAGAAATGACATGAACCTCAAGATTTGTCGCCCTCGTATAAGGTTAGGAAGAGTTTGTGGATGGCTCCTAGTCCGGGATCTTCTTCACTAAGATATAACTTTAATCAACTTCTGGTCAAAGCTTAGGATGAGTTTGTGGATGGCTCCTAGTCCAGGATCTTGTCACTAAGTTAGATCATTAGTCAACTTCAATATTCTGTGCAAATGAGAAAACTGTTGACAAATGGGCTTTTGAGAAATTTAAGCAAAATGATTCAATACAGGACCTGATTGACTCTTAATGTGGTCTTTGTTAGATTTTTGATCTCACTTTGATATTTTGACATGGCCAGTTTCACTTTAGGATCCCTGTTGATGAACTTGCTAAATTTGAAGCTTTGCTCAAATTGATCAAATCTACTGCTTTACTTTTGAGCCTTCGTGCTTAGCTTTGATATATATGTCTTATCATGATCTTGCTAGTGTTGTTAGGCTTGATATGCTGTTTGTGCAATATTAGAAATGCTGGCTTGTTCTTTTAGGTAATCTCCGAAGCTTCTTGTAATCAAAAAATTAAAAAAATACAAAAATGAAGCTACTCCATTGCATTTCATGCATACTCTTTCTTATGTTTCTTTCTTCATTCTGCATTTGTTATCTCTGGATGAGAGGAAGGCGTGATTCCTTGATGACTCCATTGTCAAAGGGGGAGAAGATGTGTTAAAATGTGTTAATACTGTACATAGGGGGAGAGAAGATGTTTGGAGAAGATGGATATTTTAATGTTGGGAGAAGATATATCATTGCTGTACAAAGGGGGAGAAGATATATAACAATGATTAAAAAAGGGGAGAAATTAAAAATTTGACATTTTCTGAAATCTGTGGATCTTAGTGAGGGGGAATTTTTGAATTGCATTCTTATTGTCGTATAAATTGAATTATATTTATTAATCCTCACAATGGTCATAGGTCATTTGAACAATTGTTCTTTCATATGGACCTTAAGTGAGATTTTTGACTCTTTTCTGGAAATCAAAGCTTTTATGCTTTCTTTTGCCTTATCTCACCTGCCTATGCTATTCTGATGCCAGCTTGGTCATTTTCATTGCTTTTTCTTGCTTATGGACCAAGTTGTGCGTTTGTGCGAAAACGAAAGTTTTTTACTTTTCAAACCTCCAAATTACATTTTCTGGATTATTGCCAATACGTTCATCAAGGGGGAGATTGTGGATATCATGAGGATATACTCCAGATCTTAGGATTATGTGACAATTGGCAATGGTGTTTACGGTTTGTCGTTTAATGTGTTTTTGACAAGTTTGAATCTGTCGAGCAATAGCCGTCGGCCGGTCGTGGCGTGGCGGCCGAGCCGGTCTTAATCGGTCTTAAATCGGTCCGACCAGTCGGTGAACTTAAAAAGTGTTATTTTGAGTTGGGCCAAAAATAGAGAGTGTAGGCAAGAGAGGGTATTCTATTGCACGTTGTTTCATAATTTTTTGAGTCTCCAGTCAAAAGTTCTATTGGTTTGAAATTTCCAGTAGTTTCGGTTTTCCAGAGAGGAAAAATGGCTAAGTCCCAGCTGGCGGTCTGACCGGCCCATAGGTGGCGGTCAGACCGCCCAGGGTGGGCGGTTAGACCGGCCCTAGGGGGCATTCTAAACGGTTTTCACTTTGATCGTCGGTCTTCGAGGCGACGATATTCGTTTGTTAGGTCAAAGTCATGAGTTTCGAGGCATATATATTGCATGATGCATGTTTTGACTAACATGGGTCAAGTTGTGAAGAACTTATTCCCAAATTCGGTTTACTTGTCTATTGTTGTGCAGGTTGCTTGGTGGTCAATGACGGTCAACGGCGAGGATGATTGGGACTTGGCTTGGAGAGCTGAGGTCCAGAACGATCGACGATGCTGGGTGAGGTCAATGTACTCAAGCGTGGTGCAAGATGGACAAGGGTGACCTATTAGCTAATCCAAGGCACAAGATGGCGTAAGGTGTAGCTAGTTAGGTCAAGGGATGTTGAAGACGGCGCATTAAAATACGTACGTAAGTGTCCCATTTATTTTGGGCCTTAACGGGAGTCCAATAGAGTCAAACTTCTAGAAGGTCTAAGCCTCCACTATAAATAGGAGAGGGAGGTGACAGCACCTTTTCTTCGCTTCTTTTGCAATTCTTGTAAACCCTAATTTTCTTAGGGAGTGCTTTTGTGGAGGCTAGGGTTCTTGATGTTTGATGTGATTTTTGTGCTCTTGGATTGAGCATTGTCCTCCATTGATGGAGTGGCTGTAAGCTCTGATCATATCAATCAATCAAAAGAAAGTTTGATCAATGTTTTGTCTCATTGCATTCTTTCTCTCTATTTGATGATTTTAGGTCTTTCTTTGATCCGTGAGTTTTTGCTTGGTTTCTTCACGTGATCTAGCTTGCTGTGACGTGTAGGGATCTATCTAGGATTATCTTGATCATCAATCACCCACGAGCAAGAGCTTTGACCTAGTTTTCGTTTTGACCCGG
This sequence comes from Hsuehochloa calcarea, assembly GCA_036346395.1. Taxonomy (NCBI): domain Eukaryota; kingdom Viridiplantae; phylum Streptophyta; class Magnoliopsida; order Poales; family Poaceae; genus Hsuehochloa; species Hsuehochloa calcarea. The sequence continues at coordinate 48,592,244 of CM070593.1, read as the reverse complement.
TTTTGAACCCTTCTTTGATCAAATGGAAAAGGATCTTGATTCTTCTAAGAATTATCATAATCTTCTATTGGAATAGGTCTCTGATAGCATAGAGAAGGTGTGTTCCAAGTTTCATCAAGTTTGGATTCGTGGATCAAAAGTTTCATCTATTTGCATCTTCGTCATCGGGTTTTCAATGCATTCGAGGCGGCGGTCGATCGCCCATAGCCACCGGTCAGACCGGTCGGGAATCGGTCCGACCGCCAGTTAGGCAGCGGTTCGACCGCTAGTAGATTGTTTCACTTCAATCTTTGTTGATTTTGTCATATTGCTTTGGGGTTTTTATTGGATTCAATATTAGTCTTCCGCTGTACTGATATACTGATCTTCATAGCTTCTATAGCTACTGTAGTAAAGTTTTATTGATCCATTATTTGTGAAAAAGTGAGTGTACTCCTATTCACCCCCCTCTAGTCGCCTTTTCGGTCCAACTGTAAGGAAGAAGAGGGGTGGCAGTGACAGCGGTGGAGAGGGAGATGGACAAAAAAGAGGTGAGCACATTCATCTAGGTGAGCTCATTATATATATATATATATATATATATATATATATATATATATATATATATATGATAGGTGGCCCTAGGAACTACATCAGCAAAACCACCTCAGGGTGTTATTTGACTCGAATTTGAAACAGTAGTAGGTAAAAAAAAACCGATTTTGTAGTTCAAGGGTTAAGTATACTTTTTGGAAAGTTTGATGATGTAAAATAGATTTATTCGTGTCATGTATGCAAAACCATCCAGCTAAACCACCTTATGGTGTTATTTTACTAGTTTTGAAAGATTAGGAGGTAAAAAAATTAGTTTTATAGGATTAAGTGGACTTTTATAAAAGTTCAACACGATAAAATAGATTTTCTATTCGATTTGAACCCATCGACGCTCCTATCCGTCCCTCGCTACATCTCTCTCTCTCTCTCTCTATCAATTATCATCTCCTTCACTGTGGAGGTGGGAGTAGCAAGCAACGAGCGGGTGCGACGGGCAGACGTGGTTAGCAGTGACTCGACCTGCGCAGTGGCTGCGAGTGAGCAGGGCGCTACGTCAAGTGAGCGTCACCGGCGAGCAGCAAATGAGCGTCGTGGCCGCGGGGCCAGCGGGCACAGTGGCGTCGGGCATGGACGCGGCGAGCAAGCGCGGTATCTGTGGGCAGTGGGAAGCGAGCGTTGGGGCCGAACGTGGAGCTCGTGCTTGCTTCTGGACCGAATACGGAGCAAGGCTCATGCACTGCGTGAGTGAGCTCGGAGGCTGCGGTGGCGAGCCACGAGCCAACAAGAGGGTATTTCGCGGGTGGGCAAGGCGGCAAATGACGGTCGAGCAGCTGATGCAATAGAGGGGTAGGCACGGCAGCGGCCAGTGGCCATGGCCAAGTGTGGCCACGAACGGGGAGCAGGCGTCCGGTCGGGCATGACTGGCGAGGTCACCGGGTAAGCCCGAATTTGTTTTTTTCTTTATGAAACTTTGTCGAATTTTGAAACTTGTGTGACACTTAGCAAATATGCTCCGAAACTAGGCAAAAAATCATTTGGATTTTGATACTCCTATGAAAATTGGCTGAATTTTGTTTTGAAACTTCTTTGAAACTAACTTCTCGTACTCACGGTTGAAAACCTTTTGAAATAATAAGTTTCAAATATGAAACTCGATGAAACAAAGTTTCAGTTTTGAAACTTGCTTTAATGTCATGTTTTAAACTCGAGGTTTAAGTTTTTAAAACTAAAACTCATGTGGAAACTTGAGGTTTTAGTTTTTGAAACTTTGTGAAACTTGCTTTTCCATCCGTGTTTCATTGGAAACTTACCGAAACATTGATGAAACCTTTTAAAACTTATTGGAACCCGCTGAAACTTTTTTATGAAACCTTCTAAAACATTTTGAAATGTTTTGAAACTTTTTTATAAAAAACGTTGAAACATGTTTGAAACTTCAAAGCCGAAAAACTAAAATCTCATTAAACTTTTATGCAGCTGAAAACCTCATGAAATTGCTGTACCGTTAAAAACACATTCCAACGTATAACGTGGGCTAGCGGCACCCTTTAAAACTGGATACGGTGGGGATTTTACAAGTTGGAATTTTGGTTATTTTTTATGATTTTATTAGCCTCGTGTAGATCGGAGTATCGGACAGCACCCACGGGCTGAGGATTGCCTCTTAAAATAGAGGAAGAACCTTTTTGGATTGGCAAACTGCATGCAATACCCTTCTTCGCTTCGCTTCGCTTCCTTCTGATGGAGTGCCAAAACTGCTTTTCCTGATTCCATCCTATTCCTATTGCCAGATCCGCAAGAGAAGCTATCATCCTTGCCGACACATGGGTTCTTCTCTTGTGGTGCCGGGGCGCCGCCAGCGTCCAGCTAATCAGCAGTAGGTATGATATACGTTACACAAACAACCAAAATGCGCACATACAGCAGTTTTTTGGTTCGACAAACCTCTTCATTTTCTCACAAGTCAAAAGTTTTTAATTCTTGCAATCTCACAATTCTATTAACCATGACTATAACTATATCCTCACGGTACAGTTGCAATTGGTAATTTTGCAAACGGCAAGGAGGATGCTGATGCTGAAATGCGACTAGAGCAAAAAAACAAAGACAAAAAAAACATTCCAGTTATTCCATCACACGGCCACGGCACACCCAGAAAGTGCAACCACAACAGAAACAAGCGAGCGACCCAAATGTGCGTGACGACTCCAGTCATTGGCTTAACAAACAGTAGATATCAATAGATAGCTGCCCATGATTTCATCAGAATCTAAAGAACACAAGTCAGATACATAACCCTCCACTGTCTAGCATCAAATTTATCATGAAGGAACCTAGTTCCATCAAGCAAATATGAAGTTTTACACTGAAATAAAATTCTGACAAATTGGGCATGTCCCTTGCCTGTCGCCCCAATGGCATCAAAGATTTCACCAGTGGCCAAGATGAAATAAATTTGGAAATATAGTCCGTGCTTCTTAGTCAGCATCCATCTCCTCAAGCGCTGCCCGAGCCGCAGCCTTGGCCTGCTCCAATAGATCATCTGGAACCTTTATGCCAGGTGAGCAAAGAAGTTCAGTTACAAATTCATATCACAAATCTATGGACAGTTTTTTCAATGTCCCAGTACCTTCTGATGCTGACGATTTGATTCATCACATATCCAGCTCAATTCCAAATCAAAAGCTTTATCCTTTGCTTCATCATGTACTCCATAAATGCTGCATTGAACAAATTATGAGTGAAAATTTTGTGCAGACAGTAGTAGCCTTTTTAGGTATGTTGGCATCAAGTGAGCAGGAAATATATAAAAGAAACATCCACCAGCTAACATGTTTTGGTTTGCTTTGTTCATTACAACCACTTGACATAAGAAGTAATCTATCACCTACCTTTTAACAAGAAGAATTTACAACAATCTGTTCCAAGAAAATAATCTAAGCTAAATACTTCGGCCTAGAAGTAATCTATCACCTACCTTTTAACAAGAAGAATTTACAACAATCTGTTTCAAGAAAATCATCTAAGCTAAATATTTCGGCCTATTACATTGCAACCACGAGATTTCTAAGTGGTTCACTACCATTAATATCATATAGTCATATACCAGTAAAATTTTGATATCAAATACTATAAAGGAATGTACTCACAGAAGCTTCTTAGTGACTAATGCAATGATTATTAAGGAGTACTATACAGCTTATGTATATATATAAGCACAGTACAGGTACTAGAATGATGTTGAACATTAAGCACAATCAAGTAATGCAAAGGAATATGAATGCCAACAAAGCTGATAGACAATAACATGCATTCACACAAGTAAAAGCGACAAATTCATAAACACAATTGTATTATTACAGAAAAATAGCATTTAAGACGTACATCTTTGCAACCTCAACAATGCCTTCCCGGCAGGTAAGCTCGGAAAGCTTCAGCTTTTCTATCTCACTGCAAGACAGCATTCAAACATTTGGAATCAGAATCATTCTGATAAACATAAGATAAACAAAATACATAATTATCAGACTAATTCTACGGAGATAAATTTAATAGCAATTTCTAAAGTATTCTTGTTAAACAGGTTCTGGAACACAAAAGCTAGAGCCAATAGTACCTCAAACAAGGGAAAATATATACTTAAAAAAGGGAAATCGATGTATAGTGTAACAAGTGAATTTTAGATGATATATAAATGAACTGCCCATCAGTTTATGGATCCACATAACACTTTAGTGTTCATACTGACCAGTCAACATAACAAAATGCATATATAGGAAGTTAGGAACATCCTTTAAAAATGTATGGTATCCATATGCTAACTGTGGATTGGCTGTTTCAAACTTCTATGTATAAAATAGCACAAAACATGAAAGGAAGTTGCGAGGATCCAATAATTCCAAATGCTAAGATGGAATATGGAGGACCAACCCTCCCTACCTTCTCTTGTACTTTGATTCTCAGTAAGCTAGGCTGTAATAATGTTTGCCTTTGCTCTAGGAAAAAAATATGATATTTACAGGACCCTTTATTTAAGCATCGATTAGTGATTTGCAACAGACGAACAGATGTATGCTAACAAAGAGAGTGCCCAATAAACAATTGGAAGGCGGTAAACTTACGTTTTTGCAGCCTGTCTTCCTTTCCCCAGTGCAGCACCGAAGTATTTCTGTTCGAGATTCAATTCAATGAACAATATGAATTTTAAATACACAAAACACTTAGTTTCTTCATGCTATTAATAAACAACAGCATCCGTAAATACCAGCAGGTACATATGAATGCCTCTAGGTGCGTCTATCGAACATGTGTTCACAACTGATGGAAGACATAATTCATGTAAAAACCAAAACTACGAGCCTATGCACTGCCATAAGATATAGCTTCTTGTGTACTGTAGAATGTAGTGACAACATACATAGGAGACTCCTGAGGGTTCTATCATGTAGAGCTGTGGCCCATCCCTATCATAACCTCCAAGAATAACTCCACAACCGAAAGGCCTAAAACAACAGAAATAAAGTCAGAATCAAGTATAGGAACCAAAACTAATGTATTAAAGAATGCAAGTCATGTCTCCAGTAACTATGCGACAGTAATGTTGAATGTCTTACCTGAGCCACCAGTAGAGCGTACAAAGATGAACATAGCTTGCCACACGATCTGCCAATTCTTTTATAGAAATAGGTTCCCCATAGACCCTGGTGCAGTGCAGTTTTAGAGCATACCATATAAAGATGTCCGCATGGTCTAAAAGTCTAGGTGCTTACTTTTCATAACTGGCCGCTTCCGATTTTGCTCTTGAAACAATTTGCCTGCCATCTGCCGCAAAACCAGCAACAGCCTGAAAACGAGGATAAGCACAGTTTCTAGTTAAAACAGGATTTGTTAAAGGGATGAGTAGACTACAAACCCTTGTATCAATAGACAGGCATCGTAGCAAGATAAATTGAAGTAAACATCTCAACAGAAAACAAGATTTTTATCATTCTACGTGACAGGGATTATATTTCAGTAAACAGAGGAAAATCAAAACAGAAAGACGATTTATCTCCTTTATTATTTCATCAATTCTGCGCCTTTTTACATCAAAATCAGTGTCGATTTGAGCAACTAGAGGGATAGATACCAGGCCAGAGTGTCGGTTCACTGAATGGATCCTCCGATTCGACCCCTCCAGCATCATCTTTGAAGTTACCAGCTTCTCCACGCCCTAAAGAACCAAGCACGAAATGTCAATCAAGCAAAAAAAAACACCTCCTGCAAATAATCGACTGAATACAAATCAAACAAGAGCAGTCTTACCAGGACAATCCCGTCTTTGCATTTGATACCAACAACAGTCCTATTTCACAAAGATCAGAACAGCACCACGAAATTACACATAAAACGGAACAAGTTAAGCAAAAAAGAAAAGGCCAAGGCCAAGCAGTGAAACCGAACCCGCTGTTGTCGACGGCCTTTGTGGCGTACTCAACCTGGAAGACACGGCCATCCGGAGAGAAGGTGGTAACGGACAGATCGTAACCTGTGCCTATGCTGCTCATTGCTATGTTGTTTCGTCTTGCCTACTACTGTTGGGGGTGATAAAAAACCTAGCGAATAAGTTGAGCATATAATACACAGAACCAAACGAAACAGCAAATTTCTTAAATACGGTGCTCGGTATTTGGTGATGCATTGAGGAAGGATCGCACCAACACTTTTCGGATTCGGATTCGGATTCGATTAATAGCAGTCACAGACTCACAGCAAAGACCAGGAGAAACTAGATCAGAGCTAAATTAGTCCAAGCGAACTAGGGCTTACCTTACCAACAGAAGAAATCGGGCCGGATGGATGGATCTCCTCTCCACCCCACGCCAATCCAGTAGAGAGAAGGAGGGGAGAGGAGAGCTCGAGATGGCGTGCTTCGGCGGCGGAGGCGAAGGCTGCGTGTTCGGACTTGGGGGAGGAAGGCTCGATCGTGAGAGGAACAGGGCAGGGATGAGATCGGGGAAGGGGAGGGGCGCTTTCTTCTGTTCCAAGCCTTGGGTGACGAGAGACGGGACAGAACCCGATGCCACACCACGGCTGACGGGCTCGGACCCGACTAGTGATGGCTAGATAGCCGTGACAGTCGGGCGGCAAGTAGGGCGGTCAGAAACACGGTACTATTTACTCGGTATGGATTCGGTATAATTTATATTAGTAATAAATCGGATCAATACGATATGATTTTTCATACAATCTTGATCTAACAGGTTGGCACGAAATGTATAGTATCTAAATCGGATCAATACGATACGAGTTTTTATACAATCTTGATCTAACAGGTTGGCACGATACGTATAGTATCGTACCCGACACGCACAGTGTGAGCACGACATGGCCAACGGTGAATGTCGGTGTGGAAAATGGGAGGAGAGGAGGAGGTTGGGCACGGCCGGCGGAGGAGGACGCCGGCGCGGAGCCACAGAGAAGAGGAGGAGGAGGCCGACTCGGGCGCGGTGCGGCGGCGGCCGGATGACGGGAGGACGGGCGGCGAAGGCGGGCGTGGGGTTGACCGACCGGGTACAATGGCGGCTGGTGGCAGAGGCGGCCAGTGGCAGAGAGGCCGGCGTGGGGAGGCCGATAGTCGGGACTTGAGCATGGCTCTTGGCTTAAATGGGCGGGCACTATAGCGGGTCGGCACTACCCGAGGTGCCGGCGTGCTGTGTGTAGGGTCGGCACTTTGGCCCATGGGTCTTCGGGCCTTATCGACTCGTGACATGTTGGGTCGTCCGTTTGGCCACCACTAGACCCGACCAAAGGAATCGGGCTCATACGGAAGCTAACTCTACCATGTTAGTGTCATGTTATCTTATAATTCATAAAAGAAGGAATTTACCCCCACACAGCAAGACGATCGTCCCACCCCCACGTATGAAAAAAAAACCTAATGAATGTTTGGTGAAGAGAGCGGCGGGGGAGGGAGAGAGAAGGGAGGTGGAGATGGCAAGCGAACAAAGCCGACGAGATGGAGGCAAGTGACCTCATCGTCGCATCGGTCCGCATCAACGATGGTTCTAGCCTTGACCTCGCTTCCACTCTACATCTCTGGTCGGCCACCACCATCGCCATCGATGCGTGGAGGAGCTAGCAGGGAAGGGAGATGGAGGTGGAGGCTGGTCTAGTGGATAGGACGACGAGGGAGGGAGGTGATGGGAACAGCAGTGGAGAGGACGGCGACAGAGGAAGGGGAAAGGGGACGTCAGTCTGCATCGGTGGTGGCTCGAGCCCCAACCTCGCTTTCTCTCCACATCTCCGGTCGCCCACCACCGTCGCCATCGACATGCGAAGGTGCCGGTGGGGAAGGGAGATGGCAGTGGTGGCGTGTCTGGTGGATAGGGCGGCGAGGGAGGTTGGGGAGGAGAACGAAAGTTGAGAGGGCAGCGACAGAAGGAGGGGGACAGGAGGCGAAGGCAGAGACGGTGAGGGGTGCGCGGAGCGGGGCTCAAGCATGGGAAGGAGAGAGAGGGGTGGGGATTCATTAGAGTTTCTAACCCGGGCTCTCCCACATGATGTCGTCTATCCTATTGCGATTCGACGTAATGGGTTTTTAATGATGTGTCCAACGCGGTTAGAGGCCCTTTTCACGCCCATTTATATTAATTAATGTGATGGGGAAAGAAAACACACCTTTTCAAGTACGTAACTCCAAACAAGAACATATATCTAACCTTAAATAATAAAAGAAGGAGTTTACCTCGCGCAATGGGATGGTTGTCTCACCCCCACGTTCCGAAAAAAATCCAATGAACCCTCACGCGCAGTGGGATCACCCTTTAGCTCTGCCCCGCCTCACCCCTACCACATCAGTCCACCTCCACGCTCCTACCGTCGCATCTGCTCCTTGCATCCGCCCGCCCGTCGCTCCTCGCGTCCGCCTCTAACGCCACTACATCCGCGATGCCCCTCACCCCTTTGCACCCACCACTCTGCATCTATGCGTCGCTCTGCCCCTGCCACCGCCTCTCCTCGCATCTACGTGTTGTCCTACCCCTAATGATGTTGCTCCTTTGATTTGCGTGCCGCCCTGCCCCTAGCGTCGCCTCTCCTCGCATCCACGCTGCTGCCGCCCCTAATCACCCCCATCTCCCGCCATTGCCTAGCATCTCGTCCTGGCCCCCACCTAGCCTCCGCCTTCTCCTCGCCTCCGCCTCGCCTCTACCCCCTCCCCAAGGTTCACACCACCGCGAGTGCCGCCCCAACCCCATCTAACTTTCATCCACCATCTATCGAAGCCGATGACACACGATTGTGTGCCAAAGTAGGTTTTTGAATTACACCGCCTTTGCCGTCACACTCCCATCAGTGCCGCCATCAAGTACAGGATCAATCTGCCATGTCTAATTCTGTTATGCTAGTGATGCCACAATAGCCGTCAACGTCATCCACATCCACGATGTTGCACACTCTCCAACCGCTTAGTTTATGGTGATATGTCCAGCTTCCTCAACAACCGCCCAGCTCGACTCTACAACATGTTCGTTGCCAACCGCCCAGGTTGAGTGCACGACGGTTGAAATCAAGGAACAAGTGTGCATGCTCAGCGGTTGCATCCTTCCACACTACAAAGGGTGTAGCTCCTCTTCCACTTCTCATTCTTCGACCACTTCCCTTCGCCTTCTCCACACAGAAGAGCAAGGTAAATTCTTCCCCTCTGTTTCCCTCTGTTGCTTGTCTCGCTTGCTTACTTGGATTTTCTAGCTCTCAATATTTTGCTTTCTTGCCAGTTGATTAGGGCTTCGAGGTCGGATAATCAAAAGAACATAAGGGCTCCGATATTCTGCAGTTATCTGGTTCTCAGATATTTCCTCTACTTCATATATGAACATGTAGTGAAATGGTTCTTCTGTAATTATTTGAGTAATTGGTTCTTCCTCTCCTTGTCGTTCATATAGTGAAATGGTTCTTCTGTAATTATTTGAGTAATTGGTTCTTCCTCTCCTTGTCAAGTGTTTATTAGATGCAAAATCTTCAAATTTCGTGAATGTTATGATGTTTTATAAGTGCTATCCAATTCCTTTCTGTGTCTAGACCAAGTTTTTTCCATTTGCTCTGCAAATGAAATAAGTGTCTGCTTGGGAGAACCTGTTGTCTCTCTGTCATACATTGAAGCTCCGCCATAGAGGAAGTTGTGTATGCTCCGCTCATTCTTGATCTGAGAAAGAATGTGTGCCTCTTTTAAAAGTACGGATCTGATGTAGACACGTAGTATAATAAGGTTCGTGAAATGCAGAGCAGATACATTAGTTCCTTGTGTTTGCCCTTTTGGAACTACAGGTTTTCATATGCAAATCCCACATGAAGATATTGTGTTATACATATTTAGCTAGATTATTGATTCATTGCTCCTGCCATCTGAGTTTCGAAAGTGAACTACATGCTTTGGTTGTCCAATCTTCTGAACCTTCTTGCTTTTCCTGATACTCTTTGAGCATGAGCAGTGAACCTAAACGTACACTTCTGGTGAAGTGGTGGCCTTGATTTTGTTTGGAGGTTTGGGAATTTCCATTTTTAAGGCAAGCTATCACTCATCAATCAAACAATTTGTTGTCTGGTTCTTTTGAAGCAAAAGATATAGTAATGAACCAGGAATGTGGTGAATCAAACTATATGTCACTTCAAGTGAGAATATGCTCCATGCAAGCATATGAGATGCCATTTTTAATCCAGATTTGTTCTACTGTTAAGATCAAACTGTGATATCTCATTGTGTGGTGCTTTTTTTTGCACAGTGGAGAGTAGGCTCATTTCCGTGGTTTAGCAGTGAAATTCACTTGCCAATAAGCTTTGCACTTTGTATCTATAAGAGAGGCAAGATTCGCTGGGTAACTCATTTGCGATGTTTGTGCATGACATGCCGCTTTTGTGTAGCATTTTTTTTGTGAGAAGTCCTATGCAGATCAAAAACATCAAGTAGAACCAACGTGCTATCCCTGGCCATCACTTGTGATTTTCTTTTTCACAGCATGTTGATCTGTTTATGTTGATACAAATTCCTTGAGAATGATCTAATAATAGCAGACTCTCGGCATGTTGTGAGATTCCATACTTTTTTTTGCATGTTACATGTATTTTGTCCTTAGGTCTTTTCATTTGAAAGTTGCAACTTTTGCTGATTTGGTGAGATTTTGAACTTTGGTTACACTGCAAAACTCTATTTGTTGGCACTAAAGCATAGCATTTAATATATAGTTATATTGACATTTCACACTTCAAAGATTAAAAAAATATTGCATTGACATTTGCTCCATTTGCCCGCTCATTGTCGTGTTGTACACGTTACTGCTTGTGCTTTTTTTTAGGAATAATGCATCATCTATCTTTTTTGGCACTGTGTACGCTTTGCTGAAACATCTGTTATATGCAGTTTTTTTTCTAATTGGAAGTACAATTACCTTCTTGAGAAGCCATTCTACATGTATTTTTTATATTTTATTTGAATTTTTTTGGATTTATTTGTGCTTCGTGTGTTGTTTTCTCTCTCGTTATATGATCTATTTCAAGGAGCAAGAGCAGAAGCAAGCTTTGAAGATCTAAGTGTGGTAACTGAGCAAAGCCAAGGCAAATCGTAGTCTTTGATCATGTTGAACCTATGATTTCAAAATTATATTATTTTTTATATCAAATTGCATGCTATCTTTATATCAACTGCTTTTTGGAATAGTTAATCACCTAATTGTCACTACGCCTCTATTGATTATTTGAATATCATGAATCATTTGTCATCATAGGATGGTTATTATTAGTTGGATATATTTGTATTACCAACATGAGTATCGTAGAGATACTTAGTCATGCTTAGTATAATGGGCTCATGATCATAGGTTCAATAGTGTTGAATTTGACTTAATGATATATAAAATTATAGCGCGATGCCATTTTTTTGCAACTGCGGTGTGATATCACTATTGTGTCGATTGTGGTGCGATGTCGTTATTATAAAAATTTGTGACATGGCATGGATTGTCGTTAGTTTAGGTGAACAAAATGATTTATGCTCAGGCGAGTGATCGTGCAATAAAAACGGTGCGTGAGGCACATTGTTTTTGGATGAGTTAGTCTCGCCTGAGTAACTTATCAATGACTTAATCTTATGCGCCATTAAACGAGACCATATCGTACAACCACATTTTCAGTGTGGGATAGACCTAGCTAATTAATTAGTCATGTTTCAATTCTAGTTCTGTTTTTGGAAGCGTGAGTTCCGAGATGGATACTCACAATGGTGCAAGAGGGGGCATTGTCTGATCGTGATGGACATTCAGTGTTGAAATCTTAGCGAAAAGAATTTGGTTAGGAAGGAGCTTTGTAAAGACCTTGTGATAATCACTTAGTCGTGCACCTACGGGAGTGTGTGGATGGACATTATAAGGTTATTTATCTCTTGTGGGTAAAGTTGTACAACCTCTACAGAGTTAAAACTGTTTAAACAATCATATTCGCGGTCATGAATATGCTCAGGGATTCACATGAGAGGTGGGGTTTTTATATAAAATATGTCGGAAGGTGAATAGGAGATTCACTAGTGAATGTGTTGTTCATGTGGTCGATGGGATATTTACTTGGTAGTTTGGTTGAGAAGTGAAGGGGGTTCACTGTTTACTTCAAAGCAAATTATCTATTTATTTATTATTCTTTTCAATTACGTATTTCAATGTATTTACTATATTTACTATAAATATTGCTTCTTGCAAAAGAACCATACAACTAATCTTCTGTTCAAACCTTGCATGAATATTAATTGTGTATTGTTTCCCTACGACTTGTTGAGTACTTTATGTACTCACGGCTTCAAATTTTACTGCTCAGTTGAAGAATATGAAGCTGTTCGATAGTTCTACAAAGAAGAGTTCTTTGAAGGTTTTGCGAAGTAGGATGTGTTCTTCACTCGATTGCTTGTTGGCATGTTGATTGACATTTTCAAGTTTTTGTTGTGTTACAAGGGTTTATTTGTTTCTTTAGCCCTATGTGGCAAGTTAAGTAAACGTTGACTATAAGGTCCAATTATTACTACTATTTGTTATTTTAAAATCTTTTTGGTTAAATCGATAAATGAATGGTATTTCATTGATATTTCCTATGTGAGCTAGCTGCTGATCTGAGACTAGTTCAGAATACGCAGAGAGGTTTAGTTGTGTCAATCTAGGTCCCAACAGAATCATCTGAAAGATCTGATCTAGCTCGAGGACTAGTCTCATCAAAATTGACATTGCAAGTCCCCATGATTGTGTTAGTCTTAACATTAAGTACACGAAAGCCTCTAGAATGAGTAGGGTAACCTAAAAATAGGTCATCGTAAGTTCTAGATTCAAATTTATCTAAGTTAACAGTCTTAAGAATGAAGCACTTAGCACAAAAGACTCTGAATCTAAAACGAGAAACAGAATGCTTCCTTCCAAATCTAAGTTCATAAGAAGTTTTGCCCAAAGAGAATCTCAAGAAAACACGATTTGCAACATAATAGGCAGTTGCAAGAGCTTCAACCCAATACTTACTCGGTGTGCGTACTCATCTAGTATCGTCCTAGTCATCTCAACCAAGGTTTTGTTATTACTTTCCACCATACTATTTTTCTGAGAGACGTGGGGAAGAGAATTGATGTTCAATACCACACTCAGTACAAACAAAAGTGGCAATTGAAGAATTCTTGAATTTCATGCTATTATCACTATAAATTGCTCTTAAAACACTAGGGAGCTCAACAGCTAAGTGAAGAACCAAATCGCAAAAATGGCTAAATGTCTCATCCATAGAGGCTAAGAAGAATACCCAAGAGTACCTCGAGAAATCATCAACTATAATCAGAATGTATCATTTACCACCAACTGATCGAACTCTGGAAGGACTAATATTGTCCATATGCAATAACTGTCTAGGTCCATCAGTCATCACCATAATCAATGGTGGGTGAGATGCGACCACTTGCTTGTCATGTCTACAAGGCACACACAATGTTTTCGATAACTTTGAGCTTTGGCAAACCTTTTATGAGATCAAAGTTGCTAGCTCGTGTTAAATAATGAAACCAATGTGCCCTAAACGTCTATGCCACAACTATAACTTAGAAGAAAATAAACATCTCAAGGAACCAGCAAGTGACTTAGAAAAGTCAGCTCCAACGACTCTACCAACTCGACAAATGTTAAACACTAGCTCACCAGCTGAATCAAACACCCTACAAGTATTCTTCTCGAATCTAGTCTCATAACCATTATCAATAAGATGGAAGACTAAAACCACATTATATCGTAGCTTGTACATAAGAGCAACGCCATTCAGGATGAAGTTGCCATTCACCTTGATCGAGCAAATTCATTCGAACCATCCTTGAGTGTCATTCCCAAATGTGATGTAGTCATCACTAGAAGATCGCGTGAAGGAGGTGAACCATATTGAGTCTCTAGTCATGTGACGTGAATAGTTGGAATCAATGAACCACGTGATCTTCCCCCTCCCACGGCAATCCTAAAATCAAGACACAAGATGTATGTATCTCAATACTAAAATTAGTGATAAAAGACTAGTGAATCCAATATCGAGACACCCGAGTACCATGCTACCTTCCAACTCACCATCAAAACGGATGTTTACGAGTACTCTTGGAGATCGTCACTGTTGAGGATTAAAATATTCATATATTATCTTAATATATGATAAAGACCATACGTCTTCGTGGTCGTAACTTCTAATACCACCGACCTAACTGGTCGTAGGTATTACAGAAGTTATCTAATGAATATCCTGGTCGGACAAAGTTCCAAGCCTAGTCCACGACCAGGTGAGTGCTCGTAAAGCTATGAACAGGCGTTTAGGTCAAGTCTCCGACCACGCCACTCGCTATGTGATGAATGAACCACGTGTTTCATGTTCCACATAATACAACGCTATTACGGCTAATGATTTAACGTCTACTAAATCATTAACCGCAGAACAGTTGACGTTTTCACCAACCGCCTTTACAGTTAGTGGAACCGCCAAACTGCCGTCTCTTCCCGACCAGGTGCGTCGCTCCCCAACGGATGTCTCTTCATGGGATAACTGCCACCGCTTCATCAACTATTTAAGGAGGGTCATGGAAGGACGGAAAGAGAGAGAGAAGACACGGGATACAGCATAGACAGCACAAGCAGAAGACATCAAGCAAGATATAGCAAAGTGTTGTGTTTTTAGATACTCCCAGTGTTTGTAATTGCGAGTTCATAGCAATAAAGAGCAAGTTAGATCCACCCCCAGAAGTCACGCACATTTTTCCTCTTTTCATTTATATATCCATAAGATCGGCGATTTGATCGTCGACAGTCGCTGGCGAGGCTTCAGTGTTACTAGACCTGGAACCCGTCCACCACCGAATTGGGCGCGCCAGAAGATCACCCCGGGAAGTATGCATGACATCGTGGATAGGAGATTGTCAGATCAGTACGACACCACTTCCCTGGAAATCGCGATGGACCTCGCTATTAAATGAGAACACATCAGTTGACAGGCCAAGCATGGCCATCGTTGTCTCTAGGCTCAAAGAGTGCTTGCCAGCAGTTTCTATAGAGATGTAATTGGTGTCTGGAGCCCACTGACAGAACATCATTGCGGATGCTGAGATGCTGAGGAAGTTCCAAATGATCTCTGGATCTTGACACTACAAAACAAGGGTAGCTCCTCTTGGTCTGGTTTTCCCAGTGAGGTATTGGAAGTTGGCCAACTTTTCTTTGCGGTGGAAGAAAAATGAATATGGGACTATGCACCAATGGGAATAATTGATATATGTGCTTGGAGAACGTTAGGTTGGATAATAGTATTGCTGTAGTTGCAGGCATGGCAACTTGCTTATTTGCATCGTCACAAATAGGCAGTGTGTGCATTTTGGATTTAATATGTATTTTGATCATTTACTAATTCAACCATAAATAGAGGTGTGTATTCAGTTTATTCGATAAAAAATTTGGTTTTTGAGAGTTAGCAACTGAATTAACCATAATAAAATTAAAAAAACCAAACCTAATTAACTGAATTAAATCAATTTGGTTAATTCATTTTTTATACCAAACTACATAGTCCGAGTGGGGAACGAGCGATGGTGGCACGAACAGGCAGCTGGCGACCGGCGCGGTGGGGAATAGGCGGCAGTGGGGAACAAATAAGCATGGAGTCGGAGTAGGGAGGGCAGAGATCACCGTTGCCAAGGAAAAACTGTCTCCACCACAGAGAAGGATGGCACTTGGATGAAGCCAAAGCAAGATCATCGAGGGAAGGAGACGAATACTGCAGATCTAGATCTGAAACCGATGGATCCTGGGGAGGAAGAGGTGGTTTCTTCCCAGAGAACCTTGACCTTCGTCGGGCACCTCCACTAGGAAGAAGGCGAAGGGAAGAAGGCAGGGAAGAAAGAAGGTGGCTTGGTGTTTTTTTTTGTTGTGGAGTTCAAGAGGAGCTGGTGAATTAGGAGTTTGGGACCGAGTTGTGGTTGTTATAGTGTTGTGTGCTAATGAGAGAGAGAACAAGCCGAGTGGTGAGTTGTCCTTAGGGTCGTAGCGGGCTCAAGTGTTATTGGTTCGGTAATTCTGTTTGTCAGAGTTGGAAACCAAATCTAATACCGAACATCAAATAGAGCTAGAGCAAAACAAACCGACCACCAAAACCAAATAAACCGATAATTTCAATTAATTCGGTCCGTTTTGGTAATTTGGTTTCGGTAACAAAAAAGCCCACCCCTGACATGAACTATCCTATCCTACAATTTAGATCTCGATGTCTCATAAAAACCACCCTAACTAAAACAACTCATATCTCATATATAAGCAATTGGCTGGATCCATACCAAAGGAGACGAAGAGAAGCTGCTACCAAAATAAGATACAAATACAGTGATCGTTGTAACATTAGCAGTTTTAGCAAATATTTAGAAATTATTCTAGCAATAATTATGATCATAAAAGTATATTTCCAGCAGTATATAAATGATAGAAATGACATATAAATATTTAGTTTAACATGTAATCTTCTCATGTCAATTAAACATGACAATATGCTCAAAAGGTATAACAAGGGAATATCTAAAATCAGCATAATGCTCTATTTTAATTGATTATTTGTTGTTCTTAGATGTCAAGCTGCTAAAGAATAATTCTTGACCTTCTAGCCACTTAGGTCAAAATTCAATCACAAATTAAACATGATAATTACTTTGAAATAAATTAGGCCTTGAGCTCAAATAAAATCTTGCTAAACTAACTAATCATATAAAGCATTTAATATATCAATGTTCACTAGACAACAAGTAATTGAGCCGAAAAGACAAGCTTTCTAGATACCAATTGACAATGATAAATAACAGTGAATGAACATATAGCTCACATTGAATAGACAAACACCAATCATATGACACAATAGAAACAACAAGCTATCTACAAGCTCAAAACCAATTTATATCCATATTATCGTATTCAATCTCACAGTGACCTCAAATCATCATCGAGCATATACCTAGCCCACAATCATTACTATGCAAAGTCCCTCAGTGCTAGAGTAAATCAAACCAAGATAGTTTGAAACTAACACTAGCACAACACACTTAGCACAATAAACGATAGAATCTAAAAATGCAAACTTACTGAGCGGATGACACTCAAAGCCACCGAGTCGGCCGGCAATGCACGTCGAGGCGTTGTCTTAGAAAACTAATCGCCCTGCTGTGCCGCAGTGAATGGACGTGGCCGTCGGAGATACAATACCACTCTTCACAATTCAGAACACACCAAATATGAAATCGAAATTCACCCAAACCGCCCAACTCCATGCTTGCGCCGCCATGAGGGAAAACTCCATCCCATGCGCAGCTCCGGGTTGGAGACTTGGTCTTCAATCTTATCCTCTCTCCCTCGCAGTGACAGGTCCGCCGACCATTTTCTTGTTTTCTCTGATTAAGAAATTATCGATATAACCTCTTGCATACAACATTAATTACATGTCTGCAGTAGACACCGCCCACCAGCCACCGCATGCCTCCACCACCGCCACCACCTGACGACCTGCGACGCGACTCACAAATAGTCGCTCGCGGAGAACCCGAGGAGCAAGGCGGGGGAAAGTAAGCGGTCGGTCTCCCGAATCCCGATCGTTGCCAATCCTTGTCTGTGGTGGCCGGTGGAGTCAGCCAAGGAAGCGGTTCTCCGATGGCAGCGTAGCGTAGCTGCGTAGGGCTTGCTCCAGTTGGGCGGCCGACCCGGTACTCTGGGCCGAGCCCACGATCTGCTGTGGTGGCCGGCGTGCGTCGAACTGCAGCAGCGTGGCGACCGATCGGCAAGAACAGCGGCACCGGACTGCCACCAACAAGACGCGCGCGGATCCACATGCACTTGACGGTGTTGCGGCCCAGAAAATAAAATCAAAGAGCGCCGCTGCGTCCTTCGCCTCGTGCCATCTATGCGTGTTTATTCGATCGTGCGCGTGCGGGTGCGCACACCAGCCAGCGCCAGGGCGAGGAAAGCTGCAGACGCCGTCGCTCACGCGCGCTCCAGCCTCCAGCTTGTCCTCGCCGACGTCGGAACGGATGACTTTGTCCGTGCGATGATGCGCAGAATGACGTGATTTTCGTTTGTCGTACCTGGAATTTCTAGCATGTTGTTTAATTAGCAATTTAGCACGCGAGCAGCATCCCGTTTCTTCGGCACAGGAAGACCATCCAAACTAAGGCTTCTTCAGGACAAACAAGTCAAGAACACTGACGCGGCACTAACAAAACTGTACGAACCCCGTGTTACCTAGCCTCACTGCGTGATGACCTGATCTTTGAAGAGTTCCTCGAAACCAAGTCGAACTCTTTTCGCACAGCTCACGAATCATATAGCCATCCTCTCTCTCTCTCTCTCTCTCTCTCTCTCTCACCTGCCACTCCGGTGGCGACAGCCACAACGCAACCCGCCTCTGGTCCCATCTAGCTTTCCTTTCTCCCCATCCCTCGCCTTCTCCCCTCCCCAGTGTCCTTTCCCCGTGCCATGGGCTCCTCCTTGAACCTCGACTTCCGTGCTACGGTTCTTTGCACACAATTGGAGAAGGAGCGAAGGTGGCATGAGTCCTTCCTCTCCAGCACTGGCTCGGTCAAATCCAAGCGTCGATCGTCTCCCCCTAGGCTATCCTGCCCGGCACCGGTGTGTAAAAAAGGAGAAAGATAGAAGGTTTTGATCCGGCGTAGAGATGCCGGTTGGCTTGATCTCATTTATATTATCGTATACAATAACAGAACAAGAAAAAAAGGAAGTGATAGACCACGTTACAGCACACGTTCCAGATCCTAAAGACTAGGACTACTACATTAAATAGTTCAGTTTAACACCCTCCTGCAATGTCAGCCTGGTGCACCAAGGTTGAGATTGTGCTGCAATATTGAAAAAGATTTCACTGGTAGTGGCTTCGTGAGAACATCTGCTAACTGATCCTTGGAGGGTATGAATCTGATCTCAAGCAGCTTCTGAGCAACTCTTTCTCTGACAAAATGAAAATCAACTTCTATGTGTTTGGTTCTTGCATGAAACACAGGATTTGCAGATAAATAGGTTGCTCCAAGATTATCACACCACAGATTCGGTGGCCTTGATTGAAAAATTCCTAGCTCCTTGAGCAATGATTGAATCCACATTATCTCTGCAATTGCATTGGCAAGGGCTTTATATTCAAATTCTGTGCTTGATCTGGATACAGTGGCTTGCTTCTTGGAGCTCCAAGAGATTAAGTTATCGCCAAAGAACACTGCAAACTCTCCTGTGGATCTGCGATCGTCACTGCAACAAGCCCAATCAGCATCACTGAAAGCACTGAGAAGTGTCAAAGTACACCTTTTAATTTTCAAGCCAACTGATGGACTGAACTTCCGGAAGCGAAGAATCCTTTTTACTACAGTCATGTGTGTACTGGTTGGGCTATGCAAGAATTGACAGACCTTATTGACCGAGAAAGCAATATCGGGTCTAGTCAGAGTCAAGTATTGAAGTCCTCCTACAAGGCTTCTATATCTTGTACTTTCAGCTGTAGACAAGGGTTCACCACTCATTTTTGTTAGTTTCTCTGAAGTGCTCATGGGAGTTGTCACTGCCTTGCAATTCTTCATATTGGCTCGGCATAAGAGGTCTTCAACATACCTTCTTTGGGTTAATGTAATGCCATCTTTAGCTGGTGTAACCTCAATTCCTAAGAAGAAGTGCAGGTTTCCAAGATCTTTGATTGCAAAGTCATGTTGCAAGTCTGAAAGCAATCTCTCTGTTGCCTGATTTGATGAGCTTGCCACTATTATGTCATCCACATAAATAAGAAAATATATGACTGTACCTTGCTGGTTGTAGATGAATAGTGAAGTATCTGATTTTGAAGGAGTGAAACCCATTGCTTGCAACTTTGAACTTAATTGATGAAACCAAGTACATAGTGCTTGTTTTAACCCATATAAAGCATTGTTGAGCTTACAGATGTGCTGAGGATACCGATGATCTTCTTACCCTGCGGTTGATTCATGTAAACAGTATCTTCAAGTACTCCATGCAAAAAGGCATTGTGTACATCTAACTGTCGCAATTGCCACCCACGAGAAATAGCAATGGAGAGAATCAACAGAACCGTGACAGGCTTAACCACTGGGCCGAAAGTTTCTTCATAGTCCAGTCCATATTTTTGCTTGAATCCTTTAGCCACTAGGCGTGCTTTGTAACGCTCAATTGTGCCATCAGCCTTCCGTTTGATCTTGTACACCCACTTGCAATCAATCACATTTACTCATGTTAATGGGGGGACAAGATGCCAAGTCTTATTGGGGGACAAGATGCCAAGTCTTATTGCGAACAAGAGCAGTGTATTCTTCTTCCATGGCCTGTCTCCATTCTGGACATTTCATTGCTTCATGATGGTCTGTTGGTTTAGTGTAGCTGAGAAATGCATGCCGTCCACTGGTGGGATAGAAGACAATACCATCTATTAGTAACCGAGGTGTTCTGATGTTGTCTTGCGCTCTAGTGCGCATACGACCAACAGATGGTTGGATCTCCGAAGCAGCAGTAGCAGACTGATTAGCAAGATCACCAATAGGGACAACAACAGACTGATTAACAAGATCACCAATAGGGACAGACTGATCAGAATCATCAGCAGTAGACTGATCAAGTCCATTGTCATGTGACACAGATGGAGCGTGATGTGATAAAACATCACCAATTTGAAACACTATAAGTCCGCCTCCTCAGGCTTGTGAAGAATCTGCAGGAAACAGATTAGAACAACAAGAGCATGTATGTCTATCTACACCATGGTCACAAACAATACATATGGGAGGAAGAGGTAATGAGGTTGAGGTGCTTGCTGGACGAGGAACAGTAGTATCAACGGCAAATGGGAAATAATGTTCATCAAACCGCACATCCCTGGATATGTAAACACGTCCGGTAGATATATCAAGACATTTGTAACCCTTGTGGAGGTTACTATAGCCAATGAATACACAGCGCTGGGAACGAAATTGAAGCGTGTTGTGGTTGTAGGGGCGCAAATTGGGCCAGCAAGCGCACCCAAAAGTACGAAGGAAATTATAATCGGAGCTTTGCCAAATAATCGTTGAAGAGGTGTGTCAAGGTTAATAACACGACTAGGAGTGCGATTAATCAAGAAACACGCAGAGAGGAAAGCCTCATCCCAGAATTTTAATGGCATGGAAGCATGAGCAAGAAGAGTGAATCCGACATCGACTATGTGCTGATGTTTCCGTTCAGCAGCACCGTTTTGCTGGTGAGAGTGTGGGCAAGATACTTGATGTGCAATGCCAATCTGTTTTAAAAAGGAATTGAGTTTCATGTATTCCTCTCCCCAGTCGGATTGCACACAAAGTATCTTCCTGTTCAGAGTGTGTTCAACATGTTTTTGAAAATGCAAAAAAAAGAAAGACATCAGCTCGTGATTTCAGTAAATAAAGCCAAGTATGTTTGCTGAAATCATCAACGAAGCTAATGTAGTATTTGAATCCATTGATAGAGGAGTGGGCAGGACCCCAAACATCTGAGAACACAAGTTGCAAAGGAGCTGAAGACAAACTGGTTGAAAACTGGAAAAGAAAGTTGTCTGCTCTTATCCTGATGACAGGCATTACAAACTAAGTTATTGTCAATGAATGAAAAAGGAAGTTTATTCTGATGCAAAACATGTTGAACGACAGCTGATGCAGGATGGCCGAGTCGACAGTGTTAGTCCTCCGTGGAGATCTTGATACTGGACAAGGCTTCAGATGACACCTAAGAGGAGCTGGGGATTTGCTTTATTGAATAGAGGCCTCGTCTACATTCACCGTGAAGAAGAGGTATCCTCGTGACCCGATCCTTGACAACAAAATGATGTGGATGGAATTCAACAAAGACATCATTGTCAGATGTGAGTTTATGAACTGATAATAAGTTTTTTGGTTGCTCGGGGAACATGAAGGACATTATTCAAGTGTAAGGGACGAGCGAAGTTGGAATTTCAGAATGACCATTATGTAAAATAGACAAACATGAGCCTCCTGTAGTCTGGATTGTTTCCTTGCCGTGATGCTTGTCCTTGACAGTTAGCTTGTCGAGGTCAGCTGTAATGTGATCAGTTGCACTGCTGTCGGTCTACCAGTTGTTGTCGATGTTGTATGAAGGCATTGCAGAGACTGCCATGGCTGTGATTCTTCCATCCTCAGCTTGATAAGAATGGTCGAACCTATGGTAGCACTTGATGGCTATATGTCCAACCTTTCCACACACTTGGCATACTGGCCTGTTGTCATTGCCGCGTGTGTTTGTGTTTCCAGAATTTGTCTTCTGTGGTACTCCTCTTCTGCCACGACCACGGCCCCTTCCATGGCCACGATTATTGCTGGTGTTGTTGCGTGAAGAGAAGTTCACTGAAGACCCATCATTCTGTGAGATGGCATTGTTGTGTTCTTGTCGCATCTCATAGCTCAGAAGATGAGCATAAAAGTCACTCAAGGACATGGGTACTGGTCGAGTAGTGACAGAAGTAACAAGAGCATCATAATCCTGATCTAAACCTGTGAGCATGTAGGTAATGATCTCTTGTTCTCTAAGGGGTTCTCCTACGGCTGCTAGATTATCAGAAATGATTTTCATCTGATTGAAGTATTCAGCAGCAGAAAGATCCTTCTTTCGAAAATTTGTGAGTTGAAATCTAAGTTGCATAATTATAGCTTGAGAATTAGAGGAGAACATGCACTCTAAGGTCAACCAAACTTCTCTAGAGGCAGGAAGAATCATGACCTGAGCGAGGGCTGCTTCAGAAAGAGACGAAAGCAGTGCACTTAGTACCATTTGATCTGAAGAATCCAGGTTTGGTATGTCGGGTTGGGGATCTGAGTTGCACCATCTGTTGTGGTGGTGGTAATCTGCATTGGAGGAGTTACCAATGATCCATCAATGTACCCAAGCAATTGTTGACTGCGAAGGTAAGGCATGAATTGAGCCTTCCATAGCAGGTAGTTGGCGTCGGTGAGCTTGACGTTGATCAGATGTGAGAAGGAAGGAGTCGGAAGGAGCCCTGCGGCCGTCGAATTGATTGTTGCGGAGGTGGAGAAATTTTGTGATCCACTGATCGACATTGTTGGACCGAAAAGGCGACTAGAGGGGGATGAATAGGAGCACGCTCACTTTTTCACAAATAATGGATTCAACACAAATTTAACTCCAGTAGCTATAGAAGCTATGAAGATCAGAATATAAGTACAACGGAAGACTAATATTGAATCCAATAAAAACCCCTAAGCAATACTACAAAAGATCAAACACAAGATAACAAAACTCAGTGCATTGTCGGTCGAACCGCTGGCTCAAGGGCAGTCGGATCAATGTCTGCCGGCCGGCCGGTGATCTTTGGCTTGGCGATCACGGCCTCAAGAATGATCAACGGCCGATGACGAAGTTGCAAATAGATGAAACTTTTGATCTACAACTCTAAACTTGATGTAACTTGGAACACACCTTCTATATGATATCAGGAAGCTATTCCAATCGAAGATTGTGATAATTCTTAGAAGAATAAAGATCCTTTTCTGTTTGATCAAAGAATGGTTCAAAACTGGGTCAAAACGAAAACTTGATCCAAGATCTTGCTCGTGTGTGATTGATGATCAAGATGATCCTAGATAGGTTCCCACACGTCACAGCAAGCTAGATCACGTGACGAATTCAATCAAAAACTCGTGGATCAAAGAAAGACGCAAACTCATCAAATATAGAGGAAGAACGCAATGAGACAAAACAATGATCAAACTTTCATTTGATTGATTGATATGATATGGGCTTACAGCCTCTCCATCAATAGAGGACAATGCTCAATCCAAAAGCACAAAAATCACATCAAACTATCAAGAACTTTAGCCTCCACAAAAGCTCTCCCTGAGAAAATTAGGGTTTACAAAAATAGCAAAAGAGACGAAAAGAAGGTGCAGCCACATCCCTCTCCTATTTATAGTGGATGCTTAGACCTTCTAGAAGTTTGACTCAATTGGGCTCCCGTTAAGGCCCAAAACAAACGGGACACTTACGCACGTATTTTAATACGCCGTCTTTAACACACCTTGACCTAACTAAGTACACCAAGCGCCATCTTGCACCTCGGATTAGCTAATAGGCCACCCTTGTCCATCTTGCACCACGCTTGAGTACATTGACCTCATCGGCATCGTCGATCGTTCTGGACCTCAGCTCTCCAAGACTAGTCTCGATCATCCTCGCCGTTGACCGTTGTTGACCACCAAGCAACCTGCACAACTTGATCCATGTTAGTCAAAATATGCATCATGCAACATATATGCCCTGAAACTCATGACTTTGACCTAACAACCGAATATCGCCGTCACGACGGGCGACGAACCAAGTGAAAACCGGTCAGACCGCTCCTAGGGCCGGTCTGACCGCCCACCCTGGCCAGTCTGACCGCCCACCCTGGCCAGTCTGACCGCCACCTATGGGCCGGTCTGATCGCCGCCCTGGCCGGTCAGACCGGCTGAGACCTGACAGTCCTGAAACTTTGCCAAAAACACGTGAAACGATAAACCGTTAACGTCATTGCCAATTATCACATCATCCTAAGATCTGGAGTATATCTTCATGATATCCACAATCTCCCCCTTGATGAACACATTGGTAATAATCTAGAAAATGTAATTTGGAGGTTTGAAGAGTAAAATACTTTCGTTTTCGCACAAAGACACAACTTGGCCCATAAGCAAGAAAAAGCAATGAAAATAACCAAGGTGGCATCAGAATAGCATAGGCAAGTGAGATAGGGTAAAAGAAAGTATAAAAACTTTAAATTCCAGAAAAGAGTAAAAAATCTCACTTAAGGTCCATACGAAAGAACAATTGTTCAATTGACCTATGATCATTGTGAGGATTAATAAATGCAATTCAAGTTCAGAAGAATCAATAAGACAATAAGAATGCAATTCAAAAACCCCCCTCACTATGATCATCAGATTTTTAGAAAATTTCAAATTCTCCAATTTCACCCCATTTTTATCATTTTTATATATATTCTCCCCTTTGTACAATAATAATATATCTTCTCCCCCAACATTGAAATATCTCCTCCCCCTTTGACAATGGAGTCATCAAGGAATCACGTCTTCCTCTCATCCATAGATAACAAATGCAGAATGAAGAAAGAAGCATAAGAAGGAGTATGCATGAAGTGCAATGCAATAGCTTCATTTTTTTGTATTTTTTAATTTTTGATTATAAGAAGCTTTGGAGATTACCCAAAAGAACAAGCCAGCATTTCTAATATTGCACAAACGACATATCAAGCCTAACAGCGCTAGTAAGATCATGATAAGACATATATATCAAAGCTAAGCACGAAGGCTCAAAAGTAAAGCAATAGATTTGATCAATTTAAGCAAAGCTTCAAATTCAGCAAGTTCATCAACATGGATTCTAAAGTGAAACTAGCCATGTCAAAATATCAAAGTGAGATAAAAAAAATCTAACCAAGACCACATTAAGAGTCAATCAGGTCCTATATTGAATCATTTTGCTCAAATTTCTCAAATACCCATTTTTCAACAGTTTTCTCATTTGCACTGAATATTAAAGTTGACTAATGATCTAACTTAGTGACAAGATCCTAGACTAGGAGTCATCCACAAACTCATCCTAAGTTTCGAACAGAAGTTGATTAAAGGTATATCTTAGTGAAGAAGATCCTGGACTAGGAGCCATCCACAAACTCTTTCTAACCTTCTACCAGGGCGACAAATCTTGAGGTTCATGTCATTTCTGACAGGCAGTCCCCATGAGATCGTCTGGATCATCAAACTATCTCCAAGTTCTTGTCTTTGACAAGCAGTCTCGTAAGAGTAGTTTGGCACAATTTAAGTGTAAGACAATCTTGATTTTTCATATTTCACAAGAGCAGTTTTAGAATCTCAAGAACACAAGAAGCTCAAGTAATTGTCAATTTTAGATTCAAGAGCTAACAAAACAATTCTGACAGGACTTTGCGCAACTAGCTAAAACATCCACAAATTGTAATTTTTAGTTCGAGTTGTTTTAGAGTTCTAGCTCATGCAACAAAGACTTGTCTGTATATGTAAAATCATGATAATTCTAGCAAGTCAAAGAACTAGACATGGCATTGAGCAAGAATTGAAATAATAAAGCTCCAAAGGGTAATAGGCAAAGCTTCATCAATTTTAAAAGATAAGCAGAAAAACTTATATTACAACGCATATTTTTGGATACCACTTGTTGGATTTTTTATACCACTTGTTGTATTTTTATACCACTTGTTGTATTTTTTATATGAATGCAATATGATACAATAAGATGCAACAAAAGCCTAAAAACCAAAAAGTTCAAAAAGATCAATAAGTTCAGAAAAAGAACAAGAAAATATCAAAAGAACAAGGTAAGATCAAAAAAGATCGAACTCCTCCTCAAACCAACCCATAGGGATAAATTACCCCTAACTCGCTTCTCAAGGTGGCAAACCTAGTTGGGTCTAAAGGCTTGGTGAGGATATCAGCCAGTTGAGCCTCGGACTCCACGAAGTGTAGCACAATATCACCTTTCTTGACATGGTCTCTAAGGAAGTGATAGCGAATATCTATGTGCTTGGTCCTAAAGTGTTGCACAGGGTTCTTAGCAATATTAATGGCAGAAGTGTTATCGCAGAAAAGAGGAACACTAGCAAAATTTAATCCAAAGTCCTTAAGAGTGGTTACCATCTACAAAATCTGACTACAGTAACTAGTAGCTGTTATATATTCAGCTTCAACAGTGGATTGTGTAACAGAAGATTGCTTCCTAGAAGACCAAGATACAAGAGAAGTGCCTAGGAAGTGACAAGTGCCTGAGGTACTCTTCCTATCAAGCCGACAGCCCGCAAAATCAGAATCAGAAACCCCGAATAGACAAAGATGATGAGCATGAATACCAAATGACATACAGAAGGGTAGAGTGTAAATACATGAATATGCGCTTAACGGCTTGGCGATGGGAAGTCCTCGGAGACGCCTGAAACCTCGCACAGATGCAGACCGTGAAGTGGATGTCCAGTCTCGAGGCCGCCAGGTACAGAAGGGAACCGATCATGCTGCGGTACTTGCGTTGATCCACAGCTTCTCCTTCCTCATCTGGATCCAAAACAGTCGAAGTTGCCATGAGAGTGGAGATTAGCTTGCAGTCACCCATGTCGAAACGTTTGAGCAAGTCCTTAGTGTACTTCATCTGATGGATGAAGATCTATTCCTTGCATTGCTTAATTTGAAGCCCCAAAAAGTAATTGAGCTCTCCCATCATACTCATCTCAAATTCCCTGGACATAGTCTCAGAAAAGCTGGAAACAAGAGCATTAGAAGAACCACCAAAGATAATATCATCAACGTAAATTTAAGCAGAAAGTCGTTACCACGCCTAAGAATGAACAAAATATTGTCTATCTTACCCATCTCGAAGTCATTCTTAAGCAAGAAGGTCTTAAGTCTATCATACCAGGCTTTAGGGGCTTGCTTAAGACCATTATTTCCAAAAGTGATAAAATCATCACCCGTCGACCACGTGAAAGAGGTGAACCATCTTGAGTCTCCGGTCATGTGACTTGAACAGCCGGAGTCGACGAACCACGTGTCCTTCCTCTTTCCACGGAAATTCTGAAAATCAAGGCACAGAAGAACGATGTGTCTCGATACTAGGGTTAGTTAAACAAGACTTAGGGACCCAGTACTGAGACACACGTCTGCGAGTAGTATGCAAAGCAGAAGTACTATCCTTGATTCTATTTGAAGTTCTGTTATGAGCAATGGTTAAATTAGCATAAGAGTTATTATGTCTAGGAATATGATGAAGAGCATGTGACACAAATCCTAAATCATGTTTCTTCTTTTCTATGTTACCATGTCTCATAAAAACTCTAGGTTGATTAGGTGAAATTCTAGCATAATTTTTCTTATCATTTTTCAACCTACGCCAACAGAACTCAATCAAATGCCCATCCTTTTTGCAATAGGTGCAACGGTACTTGATACTACTGGGAGAAGCACCCTTAGACTTAATAGATGGTTGGGCAATACCTGCAGATTTAAATATAGTTTTTGCAGGTTGTGTTTTGAATTTAATTAACCCATTTTCCAAGACTTGAGTAACTTTTGGGTTAGAATTATTTTGAACATGATTGTATCCTAATCCTTGCTTCTTATAAGGAGTTTTAGACTTGTCCAGAATCATGTTTAATTGTTTCTTATCTTTAGATAATTTTTCTAAGGTATCCTTAAGATAAGCATTTTCTTCTTTAAGATTAACACATGATTCACATGTTTTACTCTTAATGGCTCTAGCATTTTTTTCCTTATATAAAGCAGCTTCAAGTTTAAGAGCTGGACAGGAAGCACATGTAGCAGACTCAATACTGTCCTTAAGCTTGGCATATTTAGCTCTAGCTGCTTCTAAGATATCTTTAACTTCATGTTCGCATTATAAGCAGAAAATGCAAAGGCTAGAATCAACCACACCAGAAACAACTGACTTGCTAGACTCTAAGCATTTTTCACATGGAGCAGATTTAACCTCAACAAGCTCAGTCCTAGTATTTTCAAGTTGTTGCAAAGCAATATCATGAGCAGATTGCAGTTTAGCAAATTCATAGTACAAAACATGGCAGGATGAACATTCATCGGATTCAAGAGTCTTAGCATTTTTAAGTTCTAAAGTCAAATTATCTACTTGTGACTCTAAGTCCTTATTCTTGGTCATGACAAACTCTAAAGCCTTATCCTGACTCATGAGTTACTCAAACATAGATTCACATCTATCAGAAAGAACATCATAGGAAGGAGGTACCTCATCGTTGTCGTCGTCAACGGTGTCGGCCATGAAGCACAAGCGGTGAAATCCTTGGCCTTCCCCTTCTTCTTGTTTTGAGGGATCTCCTCCTCCTTGTCCTCCTCACTCCCGGAGTCAACATCGCTTAAGGATTGATCCTCAAAAGCGGTAAGCACCCGGTGTGCGGCCTTTGTCAGCTTGGCAATATCAAACCTTGATTTATTCCATTGAGGCTTTTTCCAAGCTGGCTTTCCCTCTTTATGGTTGCTCTTACCTTTCAGCTTAGGGCAATTTGCCCGGATATGATTTAGCTCACCACACTCATAGCAAGTCACAGGACCTCCTTGATTTCTGTTTCTCATATTGTTGTAGGCCCGTGTGACCTTTTTGACTATGAGGGCCATCTCAGCCTCAGGAAGACTCTCAAACTCTTCTTCATGAATTGCAGATAAACCAACAAGCGAAAATTCAGAAGAAGCCTAAAAAACTCATCAGAAGCTCTCTTGAGCGGGTCTGCTACTAAAGCCATTTTTCCTTTTTGGGATGATCAATCCTCTTGATCTCATGAGTCTTAAGCTTGCTATAGAGCAGCTCCAAAGTCAGATCAGAAAGATTGACATTCTCCTCAATGGTTGTGGCCTTCATCTCCCACTCCTTGGTGTTGATTGCAGCCAAGAGGTGGGTGACATTTTTAGACTGAGAATATTCAATACCAACAGCTTTCATCTGATTAATCACTTTATTAAAGCGACTGAAAATGTCATCGATGCTCTCTCCAAGACGCATCACGAATTTGTTATATTCACACTTATAGACTATTTGGCGTACTTTCTTGACTTGGGACGAACCCTCATGATAGGTTTCAAGAGTGTTCCAAATCTCATGCGCAGTTTCAAGATTGCAAATCTGATCATACTCCTGTCTCCCAAGACGACCATACAAGAGGTTTTTAGCCATACGGTTGTTAGCCAAAAGGGCTTCTGAAGCTGGCGTAGCAACTTCGGGCACAACGTGCGGGATTCGAACAACCTCCCATATAGCGTGTCCTTCGATCTCAAGAAAGACTCGCATGCGATTCTTCCAATAGGCATAGTCTGCCCATCGAAGATATGCGGCTTCGTGGAGTATCTATCCATCGCCAAGTTCAGTGACCGGTTAAGATCAAGATTGAACTAACCGGGCTCTGATATCACTTGTTGGACCGAAAAGACGACTAGAGGGGGGTGAATAGGAGCACGCTCACTTTTTCACAAATAATGGATTCAACACAAATTTCACTTCAGTAGCTATAGAAGCTATGAGGATCAGAATATCAGTACAACGGAAGACTAATATTGAATCCAATAAAAACCCCTAAGCAATACTACAAAAGATCAAACACAAGATAACAAAACTCAGTGCACTGCCGGTCGAACCGCTGGCTCAAGGGCGGTCGGACCGATGTCTGCCCGGTCGGCCGGTGATGTTTGGCTTGATCGGACGTGCCTACGTAATGCATCAACGGCCGATGACAAAGTTGTAAATAGATGAAACTTTTGATCTACGACTCAAAACTTGATAAAACTTGGAACACACCTTCTATATGACATCAGGAAGCTATTCCAATCGAAGATTGTGATAATTCTTGGAAGAATAAAGATCATTTTCCGTTTGATCAAAAAGGGTTCAAAACCGGGTCAAAACGAAAACTTGATCCAAGATCTTGCTTGTGGGTGATTGATGATCAAGATGATCCTAGATAGGTTCCCACACGTCACAGCAAGCTAGATCACGTGAAGAATTCAATAAAAAAAACTCGCGGATCAAAAAAGACTCAAAATAATCAAATATAGAGGAAGAACACAATGAGACAAAACAATGATCAAACTTTCCTTTGATTGATTGATATGATATGGGCTTACAGCCTCTCCATCAATGGAGGACAATGCTCAATCCAATAGCACGAAAATCACATCGAACTATCAAGAACCCTAGCCTCCACAAAAGCTCTCTCTAAGAAAATTAGGGTTTACAAAAATAGCAAAAGAGACGAAGAGAAGATGCAGCCACTTCCCTCTCCTATTTATAGTGGATGCTTAGACCTTCTAGAAGTTTAACTCAATTGGGCTCCCGTTAAGGCCCAAAATAAACGGGACATTTACACACACATTTTAATGCGCCGTCTTTAACACCCCTTGACCTAACTAGCTACACCTAGCGCCATCTTGCGCCTCGGATTAGCTAATAGGTCACCCTTATTCATCTTGCACCACGCTTGAGTACATTGACCTCACCCAGTATCGTCGATCGTTCTGGACCTCAGCTCTCCAAGCCTAGTCCCGATCATCCTCGTTGTTGACCGTTGTTGACCACCAAGCAACCTGCACAACAATAGACAAGTAAACCGAATTTGGGAATAAGTTCTTCACAACTTGACCCATGTTAGTCAAAACATGCATCATGCAACATATATGCCCTGAAACTCATGACTTTGACCTAACAACCAAATATCGCCGCCACGACGGGCGACGAACCAAGTGAAAACCGGTCAGACCTCCCCTAGGGCCGGTCTGACCGCCAGCTGGGATTTTGCCATTTTTCCTCTCTGGAAAACCGAAACCTACTGGAATTTTTAAACCAATAGAACTTTTGAGTGGAGACTCGAAAAATTATTGGACCAAGTGCAATAGAATCTCATCTCTTGCCTACACCCTCTATTTTTGGCCCCAGCACAATCCACCATTTTATGACATTGTCGGTCCGACCACCGCTAGGGCCGGTCAGACCGATCTTGGACCGGTTTGACCGCCGCCCTGGCCGGTCAGACCGGCTGAGACCTGACAGTCCTGAAACTTTGCCAAAAACACGTGAAACGACAAACTAGTAACGCCATTGCCAATTGTCACATCATCCTAAGATCTGAAGTATATCCCCATGATATCCACAAACATCTCGTGAGAGATTTGCAGTGCTCTGATACCATGTAAAAAAAGGAAAAAGAGAGAAGGTTTTGATCCGGCGTAGAGATGTCGGTTGGCTTGATCTCATTTATATTGTTGTATACAATAACAGAACAAGAGAGAAAGAATGAGGTGATAAACCACGTTACAGCACATGTTCCAGATTCTAAAGACCAGGACTACTACATTAACTAGTTCAGTTTAACAGCAGCACCCAAAAAGAAGATCCTTTTCATCGACGGCGGGCTCCCATTGGGGGACCCAGTCCTCCAAGCGCCGCCCAGCCCTGTCGCACTTGTCATGCAGGAGCACTCTGGGGATGGCCGGCACCAAGTCCGTCGTCCCCGCTCCTGGCGCAGGAAGCCCCTGGCCCATCGCCCGGCACATCCCTCCAGGCCGGTCCCCAATGACCTCATTGGCCTGTGCTTTAACCCACAAAATGCTTTCGCTGTAAGGACGTCGGGCATACTTGTCTCCATTGCAAGAGACCTCGTAGCCCTTCCGCGCCTAACCTCAGGAGCACATCGCCGAGCCAGGGTGCAGTGCCTGTTCGTGCGCCTCCTTCGTGTCGTGCGTGGGTCGTAACTCGCACCCCTTTGAGCGCCGTAGCAGTCCATGTATCTCAGTGGGGCAGGCTTCTGGCAGCCTAGAGGGCCAACCTCCTCCCCTAGCACACTCTGGATGAGGTTCCTCTGAAGCCCCTTCCTCCCCCTCCGGCGAGGTCGCTCCCCTCCCTGTGTAGGGACTAGGGATGAAAATGGATCGGATATTTTCCGTCCGATCCGGACGAAAACGGATTCGGATAGTCTCGGATCGGATTTTTGTCGGATAATTTTCGGATCGGAAACGGATTCGGATTTTTTTGTCGGAAACGGAAACGAATATGGTAATGGTAGTATCCGGCGGATACGGATACGGATACGGATAATCCGGATAATACAATACGGATATCCGGAAAATTTGGCCCAGCCCGCAGCCTCCACACTTCCACAGCCACAGGCCACAGCCCAAAGCCCATTGGCCACCAGGCCCACCACCCAGCCGGCGGCAGCCCACCATCCTCCACTCCACAGTCCACATCTACAGGACTACAGTCTACAGGTAGGGTTCCCCAAATCCCCAATCCGTTCCCCATTCCATTCGGCTGCTGCTCCTCCCATTCTCCATTTCTCCTCCCGTGAGGCTGTGACCTCCTGTCCTCCTCCTCCACGCCTCCACGGCTCCACATCTCCAACTGGGCGCCGGCACCGGCAGGCGGCACCGCGGCAGCCCCCACACAGACGCCGCCACTCGCCCCGCCACCGGCCACCTCCACTGGCTGGGCGCTGCCCCCCTCCTGGCCTCCCCTGCTCGGCTTCCCTCCCGGCGCCAGCTCCCCCGCCGCCGCCATCCGGTCCTCGAGGCTCGACCTCTCCACTCGCCTGACGCCCCGCCGCCGTCCTCGCCGAAGAAGGTGACGCCGCCACTCGCCCGCCGCGGCCACCTCCACCTGGCTGGCGCTAGCTCCCCCCGGCCACGGCCTCCCTGTCGCCCAGCTCCCCACCGTCGCCGCCATCTGGTCCTCCAGTCTCGACCTCTCCACTCGCCCCACAGCCCCGCCGCCGTCCTCGCCGAAGAAGGTGACGCCGCCACTCGCCCCGCCGCCACCACCTCCACTGGCTGGCGCTAGCTCCCCTCCGGGCCACGGCCTCCCCTGTCGGCCAGCTCCCCACCGCCGCCATCCGGTCCTCCAGTCTCGACCTCTCCACTCGCCCCACGCCCGCGCCGTCCTCGCCAAGAAGGTGACGCCGCCACTCGCCCGCCGCCGCCACCTCCACTGGCGCCGCTCCCCTCCGGCCCGGCCTCCTGTCGGAAGATAGAATGCTTGCCGCTCGAATTCGACTTTCCTGTTGATGCTATATAATGTTAGAAGATAGAATGCTTGCTGGTTGTTAGAAGATAGACTGCGCAACGTGGTTTCTGGTTGTTAGAAGATAGAATGCTTGATGCTTCTGAATTCTGACTTTCCCTGTTGATGCTATATAATGTTGGAGCTTGAAGACGTAATGTTTTCCGCCTCTGCCTTGCTTGATGTTTGTTCTATAGACACACAAAATTTGCTTATGGATAATATGGATTTGTAGTGGTATTGTAGTATGAATGCTGATGTAGTAGATTGTTGTTTATTAATATACATGCCTCATTGATTGATTGATATCTTATGTATTCCCTCCACTATCTTGTGTTAGATTTGTGATGGAATCATGGCTGGAAGTAGTAGTGCAAGTGTAAGCAATACATCTCTGCTTTGCTAGTGCCACAACCACGCCCACCTTCCACTTTGCTACAAATGATCCAAGTCTTTGGTGCATTGGTGCCAATGAATGAAGTTGATTTGACTGGTGAGACTGGTGTCGAGGCCGACATTCCTGCTCCTGCTGCGAAGAGAGCAAAAAAGTGCAGCTCTAATGTTTGGGAGCACTACACAAAATATGAGAAAAAGAAAGAAGGATTGGATGGCAAGATGATTACAGAGTATTGGGCTAAATGCAACAAGTGCAGGTACGAAGCTCGTTGTGAGAGTTCAAGAGGAACATCAGTCTTTTGGAATCACTTGGGTAGCAAGCACCAAATCAAGGGAGGCCAAGACTTCTAAAATTGATGAAGAGTGGAGATGACAACCTTTCGCATCTATTGAGACTTATAGGTATGATGAGGTCGATAGTTTGAAAAAATTATATTTGGCAATTATTATGCATGAATATCCTTTTAATATTGTTGAGCACGAGTACTTTGTGGACTTTATCAAGTCATCTGCGCCTAGTTTTCCAATTAAGAGCCGACATCTTGTCGGAAAAGATATATTGAATATCTTTGTAGAGGAAAAGAAGAAGTTGTATGATTACTTCAAAACACTTGCATGTCGCTTTAGTACAACTATGGACATGTGGACATCAAACCAAAATAAAGGTTACATGTGTATCACTGTGCATTGGATAGATGACAATTGGAACATGCAGAAAAGAATTATTAAGTTTATGCATGTAGAAGGACACCATTCGGGAAGAAACACATGCGCATAGCTTTCATGATAGTGTAGTGGATCGGAATCTTGATAGGAAATTGCTTGCCCTTACTTTGGATAATGCATCAGCCAATGATGTATGTGCTAAGGGGGTAGTACTAAAACTCAATAAGTCAGCTCCCTTGATTTGTGATGGTATCTTTTTTCATGTGAGATGCTTGAATCATATTTTGAACCTTGTTGCCCAAGACGGCTTGAAGCAAATTGCACCACTATTGCAAATATCGAAATACAATTGCAATTGTGAAGAACTCTCCATTGCAAGATGAGGAATTTATGAAGTGTGCATCGAATGTGACTTAGATGTGACACATGGTCTCCCATTGGATGTTCCAACAAGGTGGAACTCCACATATCTTATGTTGAAGCAAGCTATTTACTATAGGCATGCTTTTGGTAGGCTTTTCTTCGACATAGAAGCAAATATATGAGATGTGCACCGATCACTGAAAATTGGACTATGGCAAAATCTTTATGTGCATGTTTGAAGAGATTTTATGATGCTACTGAGATCTTCTCTGGCACTAAATATCCAACAGCAAATCTATTTTTCAATACTTTTTGCAAGATTAAGCTTTCCATTGCAGACTGGTGTGATAGCCCTGAGCCTATTATATCTTCTATGGCTCATTCCATGCAAATTAAGTATAATAAGTATTGGGAAAAGTCCAACATGGCTCTAGTCAGTAGCATGTTTTTTGATCCTAGATACAAGACAAAGCCAGACACTATTTTGCGATAAGATCTACCATGAGAATGCTCCGGAAGAAGTTGGTAGATTCATGAGTGTTATTAACCGCTTGTTCCGGCTTATGTGTCCATCCACTTTTAACTTCGAAGAAGACAACAACTGCAAATGTGCAAACAATTGATTCTCAACCATTAGACCAAGAGGTTGAGGATGAGGAGAGTGATGATGATCTTGATGCTGATCTTGAAAGGTTCTTGCATGGCAGTAGTCTTGGAAGGTCAAGGTACCAAACTGAGTTGGAAGTGTACATGGAACAACCACTAGTGGAATGGAAAACAAAAGGCAAAATCTTATTTGATGTCTTGTCATGGTGGAAGCTCAAGCAAGCTGAGCTCCCTATTCTCTCCCGACTTGCGCGTGATGTTTTATCTATTCAAGTGTCGACTGTTGCTTCGGAGTCAGCTTTTAGTGCTGGCGGACGTGTTGTCGATCCATTTCGCAGTCGCCTTGATCCTGAAATCGTGCAAGCTTTGATTTGTACCAAAGATTGGACTGCAGCGTCTCGAAAAGGTAATATTGAGTTCTACATTTGTGTTTGATTGGTTTATGTGTAGTATGTGAGATCTTTGAGCATAATTAATCTTTTCACATGAAGGTGGAGATATTGGTGGATCTATCCTCACTGAGATGGACATGGAGGGCATTGAGCGATGCTTTGGAAGCTTGGCAATGGTTTGCTGTTTTTTTTACCTAACTATCTAATTCATTGGCTTAATTTAATGTTGCCTTGATAAACGATACTCATTGATTTACAACTTGTAGTTGCAGGAGCACGAGGATATGGATGATTTGGAGGACGTGTTGGAGGACATGGATGAGTGACCAATCACTAGGTAAATCTCCATATCACTTACTTTAGAATTGTAGAATCATGGTTAGTGTGGAAATTCTATTCACTAGTTGGACTACTTAATGTTCTGTATTAACAATGGAGATAATTCTTTTTGTATGATTGATTTGCCAAAAATTCCATGCATTTAGTATAATACTTTAACTGTACTATCATCTTTGCTAGATCTTTTATTCTTTTGCATAACAATACAAGAATAAGAAAAAGATGATATCTGATTCGTCTCATGCATTTTCCAGGGCCGAAATTGGAGACTTGGAGGCATGTAAAGACATAGCGAGATACTGCTGGCCTGCTACTTTTTAAGATATGGTATCTTGGATTGTTAGTATTAAACTATATTTTATGAATGTGATGAACTAAGTTTTATGATGAACTAAGTTTTACGTGTGTTGACTTGTGAGTTATGAGTTTTATGACTTATGAGTTATGAGCTTAATGTGGTACATTAAGTGTTATGTTTGTGATGAACTAACTAATGCACCTTGTTACTTTGATAGTGCCAAACTGCGAATGTTATGTGTGAGTGTGACTGCTAAAAATATGAACAATTCATGAATGTTCGCATCAAATAAAGTAGTTATATGTATTTGTTAATTTATACCATGCAATTTAAGGGGCTTTCATATTCCGAAAAAATATCCGTGACCGTATTCGTTTCGATTCGTATTAGTTCCGTATTCGTATTCGATATTATTCGTATCCGTATTCGTATCCGGGGTATCCGTATTCGTATCCGCATCCGGAAAAAATATGAAAACAAATATAGCATAGCAATTATCCGTCCGTATTCGATCCGTTTTCACCCCTAGTAGGGACCACGCTGCAGTCCATTTCACATCAACATTCCTCGGACCGTGACCCATGGAGATGTGGACGACGAGTTCCCTCCGGCAGATCCCCCTCCATCGTCCGTCAAGGGAGGTGTGCGTCGTCCCTATGTGGCCGACCATGGGGGACATGGCACGCTGCCTCGAGCGCGCCCTCATTGTCTGCGTTGACGGGATCAAGCCGGAAGTCTCAACGCTGGACGTCGGTCGTGCCCTTCAATTGGAGTGTTCGTTGTCGGCTGCATGCTTCACAGTCCACCCTTTCTTCCCGGAGAATTACCTGGTTGTCTTCGACTCTATCTCTGTTAAAGATTGCATTATCCGTGAGGGACCGATCGCTTCCTGCTCCTCCTCAAGGAGTGGTCGAGGCTGGCTCAGGCCGCTAGCCACCACTACGGTTTAGGGTCCAGGTGAGCCTGGAAGGGCTGCCAATTCACGTGTGGAGCGCGGCCACCGTATCTGCAAGCCTCTCACCCAGCTGCTGGATCGAGGCTTTCGATGAGTCCTTGATTCCCGTGTAGACATCTCTACATTTCGGCTGGTCGCTTGGACCTTCAATCCCAGTGTAATTCCCAAAGAGAAGACGGTGATAGTCACGGAGCTGGATGTTCTCTCGGATGGGTCATTCGTTGATCCGGGTGCGCAGGTGTTCTCGTCGTCGTGCAACTCCAGAGAATCTCGCGACACACTCAACTATAATGTGCTAATCCACCTCCACTCGGTCGATGATTTTTCCCAGTCTTCCGATCCGTATCTGCCTTTGCTCCATCCAGTGGTGATTCTGGCCTTCGGACGTAGAATCGGATGATTTCAATCCTCATCGCCATTTCTTCCGAACAAGATCAGGCAAGGTTGATGGTTCAGGCGGCCATCCTGGCGATGGGGTTCCCAGGTCGCATGGCCGTTCCATGGATGCACATTCGCTAAGTCCATATACTTAGTTACGACCAGTTCGAAATTCCTTACGATCAGTTAGTGATTATATTTGATTAGTCTACGACTAACTCGTATCTCCATACGACCAGTTTACATAAGACCAGTATGATCGGAACACTATGATCGAAACAAGTGGTCCATAAGACCGGTGAGAGTTTTCCTTAGACCGCTCTTAGACCTCTTCGGGAGATCCTCTTGGACCTCTTCGGACCTGCTTGCTAGTTCCCCCTTTGCATCACGACATCTGGTTGATCTCCAAGTGAGATAATTTTTCATCCACAGACTGTTCAATACTTTATCGATCAAGTGTCGAATAACTACATGTGGTCGACACTTTGATCACTAGTGGTATGATCATGCACTTTCTTTATTCGACCACAACGAGGGGCATAGAGACATCTCTCCTATTATGTTAGGAGGGGCAAATCTCATATTCGACCAGTCACATTCCTCTGCGTGTTTCATAGCATACCCGAAAGCTACCTTTATAACTACCCAGTTACGAGTAGTATTTGACAACCCTTAAGAGTGCTATTATACATGTAGGAAATCATGCTGATCTCAGATCTAAGAATTATTCATCATCATTGTTTGAGACCAACTGATGACACAAGAAATCATAACAATCTCAACAGTGTCTCAAGGTGAGTCAAACCAACACCATGTTCTCTAACATATGTCCATATTTTTAGTTTGATATCTCCATATCTATAACCTGTGAAATATAGTCATCAACCAATGCATATGTTAGTCTATTCATATGTGTTCTCATATATTTCCGACTATGGAACGTTTAAGAACAATCATCGCAGAAATACAGAGTTTCACAATCAAGTCACATACTTGATAATAAATATTAACGATATTATCTTCTTGATCATCAATCCCTCACGAACAAGCTTTAGGATCAAGTTTTCGTTCTTGCGGTTTAGACCTTCGTTAATCAATTGGTAATTGCTCAAGATCGTTCCAAGAATTATCATAATATTCGATTGGAATAGGTCCTCAATAGCATAGAGAAGGTGTGTGCAAAGTTTCGTGAAGTTTGGAGTTGAGAATCAAAAGTTAGACCTAATTGCAACTTCATCGGGCCGATTTTATCGTTTGAGATCGGTTAGATCGCCGGTCCGATCATTGTCACCACCGGTCCGACCGATTTGAGCGGTCCGACCGCCAATATAACAGCGGTCCGATCGCCGACAATCGGTCCGACCGGTTCACTACTGAGGTCGACCGCCAAGATTTGTGTTGCTTTGATTCTTGTTGATTATTGTCGCATTGCTTAGGGTTTTTATTGGATTCAATACTAGTCTTCCATTGATCGGTATATTGATCTTCATAGCTTTCTAATAGCTACTTTGGAGTGAAATTGTATTGAGTTCATAATTTGTGAAAAGTGAGCGTGCTCCTATTCACCCCCTCTAGTCGCCTTTACGGTCCAACAAGTGGTATCGAGCCCTGTTAGTTCAATCTTGATCTTAACCGTCACCGAACTTTGGCGATGGATAAGTTTTCTACTAAACCGCATATCTTCGATGGGCACGACTATGCCTATTGGAAGAATCGTATGCGCGTCTTTCTTGAGAGCGAGGACAAGCTATTTGGGATGTTGTTAGAGCCCATTGGTTATTCCCGAATTGCTACACCGCTTCGCAATTCTTTTGGCTAACAACAATAAGGCTAAGAATCTTTTATATGGTGCACTTGGTAGACAAGAATATGATAGAATTTGCAATCTTTCAATCACAGATGAAATTTGGAACACTCTCAAACATATCATGAGGGTTCGTCCCAAATCAAAAAGGTCGTCAAACTGCTTACAAGCGTGAGTACAATAAATTCGAGATGCGTCTGAGAGAGCATCGATGACATTTTCACGCTTTAATAAAGTAATTAATCAAATGAAAGTCGTTGATATTGAATATTCTCAATCTGAAAATGCCACCCATCTCTTGGCCGCAATCAACACCAAGGAGTGGGAGATGAAAGCTACCGCTATAGAAGAAAATGTTGATCTTTCAAGTCTTACTTTAGAATTGCTTTATAGTAAACTCAAGACTCATGAAATTAAAAGAGTTGATCATCCTAAGAAAGATAATTTAGCTTTGGTAGCAGATCCTCTCAAAAAGGCTTTTG
Organism: Hsuehochloa calcarea; assembly: GCA_036346395.1. NCBI lineage: Eukaryota > Viridiplantae > Streptophyta > Magnoliopsida > Poales > Poaceae > Hsuehochloa > Hsuehochloa calcarea. The sequence continues at coordinate 48,551,849 of CM070593.1, read as the reverse complement.
ATGACTCTTGTGAATCTTCTTCTGGATTTTCATTTGCTTGTTTATCTGCTATTCATGAAGAGGAGCTTGAAAGTATTCTGAAACAGAGTTAGCTCTTCTAGCTAAGAAATTCACACGGCCTACAATAATGTGAGAAACAAAAGAGAGGTGGTCCCAGAACATGCTATGAATGTGGTGAGCTCAATCATATCCGCAAATTGCCCCAAGTCGAAAGGTAAGAGCAATCATAAGGAAGGAAAGCCACTTGGAAGAAGCCTCCTTTCAACAAATCAAGGTATGAGGCAAATAAGCTTGTGAAGGTCGCCACCGGGTCCTTGCCGCTTTGAGGATCAATCCTTGAGCGATGTGGATACCGGGAGTGAGGAGGACAAGGAGGAGGAGATCCCTCAAGGCAAAAAGAAAGGGAAGGCCAAAGACTTCACTGGCATGTGCTTCATGGCTTACACCGACGACATTGATGATGAAGAGGTATCTTTTTCTTATAATGAGCTTTCTGCTAAATATGATTCTATAGTTGAGCAATTGCTTAGTCAAGATGAAGCGCTAGAATTTGTTATGACAAAAAATAAGAAATTAGAGTCAAAGATTAACAAATTGAAAGTAGAGCTTAAAACTGCTAAGACTCTTGAACCTGATGAATGTTTATCTTGTCATGCTATGCATTCTGAAATTACCAAGTTACAATCTGCTCATAATATTTGTGTACAACAACTTGAGAATGCTAAATCTGAACTAAATGAAATTAAAAGTGCTCCTTGTGAAAAATGTTTAGAATCTAGTAAATTGATTGCTTTTGATGTTTTTGATTCTAGCCCTTGCACTTCATGCTTAGAAAAAGAACGTGAAATCAAAGATATCTTAGAAGCTGCTAGAGTCAAATATGCAAAGCTTAAGGACAATATTGAAAATACTACTTGTGCTTCATGTTCCACTCTTAAACTTGAAATTGCTTTGTATAAGGAAAAATCTATAGATAAAACTTGTGATTCTTGTGTTAACTTGAGAAAAGAAAATGCTTACCTTCATGATACATTAGAAAAATTTTCTAAAGGTAAGAAACAATTAAACATGATTCTTGACAAGTCTAAAACTCCTTATAAGAAGCAAGGTTTAGGATTCAATTCTTTTCAAGACAATTCAAACCCAAAAGTCATTCAAGTCTTGGAAAAAGGTTTAATTGAATTCAAAACCCAACCTGCAAAAACATCTTTTAAATCTGTGTTTTGCCCAACCTTGTATTAATTCAAATGGTGCGTCTTCTAGTGGTACCAAGTACCATTGCACTTATTGCAAAAAGGGTGGACATTTGATTGAATATTGTTGGCGAGGTTGAAAATGATAGGAAAAATTTTGATAGAATTTTATTCATGCAACCTAGAGCTTCTATGAGACATGGTAACACCGAAAAGAATAAACACGGATTAGGATTTTTATCTCATGCAAATCATTATGTTTCTAGACATCCTAATTCTAATGTGTATCGATCAAGCGGTCTCGATCATTGGTGGTCACCGGTCGACTGGTTTGGTCACCGGTCGACCGCCAAGACAAAGCTTGGTCGAATAGCCCATGGACGATTCAAGTCTCATTTAATTTAAACATTGCTCATAACCGAATGTTAAATGAAATCAAGGATAGTACTTCTGGTTTGTATACTCCTTGCAGACGTGTGTCTCAGTACTGGATTCCTAAATCTTGTTTATCTAATCCCAATATTGAGACACATCGTTCTTTTACTCCTTGACTTTTAGGATTACCGCGAAAGGGAAGAACACGTGGTTCGTTGACTCAGGATGTTCACGCCACATGACCGGAACTCAAAATGGTTCACCTCTTTCACGCGAGCAACAGTGATGACTTCATCACCTTTGGAGATGATACACAAGGGCGAATTGAAGGAACAGGATCAATTAGGGTAAACAACAAATTCATTCTAAAAGATGTCGCTCTTGTGGACAAGCTTAGGTATAATCTTCTTTCGCTTCTCGACTTCTTGATGATGGCTATGAGACTGCTTTTAAGAAAAATGCTTGTCGTGTGCTTGATTCTACCGTGAGCTTGTGTTTGGAATCTCTAGAGTTGGTAGAATTTTTGAGCCGATTTTTCGAATCTCTTCTTTGGATCTCTTAAATGTTTGCTTACATCGTCTTCTGATTTCTGGCTTTGGCATCGACGTTTGGGGCACATTGGTTTTGATCATCTGACACGAGTTAGCAACCTTGATCTCATGAGAGGTTTGCCTAAACTCAAAGTCATCAAAGATGTCAGATATAAGCGCTTTGTAGGCATGGCAAACAAGTTGCCGCCACACCCTTCTCGTGACTATGGTTATGACTGACGGACCAGGACAGTTGCTTCATATGGATACTGTTGGTCCTGCTAGAGTCCGGTCAGTCGGTGGAAAATGGTATATTCTTGTTATAGTTGATGATCTTTCTAGATATACTTGGGTGTTCTTTCTTACTTCAAAAGATGAAGCTTTTGGTTATTTTCATGACCTTGTTCTTCGTTTGGCTTCTGAGCTTCCTGGTGCTTTGAGAGCGATTCGCAGTGATAATGGCACGGAGTTCAAAAATGCTTCTTTTGCTTCTTTTGTGCTGAGGCGTGGTATTGAGCATCAGTTCTCTTCTCCACACGTCCCTCAACAAAATGGCGTGGTGGAAAGGAAGAATAGAACCTTGGTCGAAATGGCTAGGACGATGCTAGATGAGTATGGCACACCGAGGAGATTTTGGGCCGAAGCTATTGCTACTGCTTGCCATATTGCAAATCGTGTCTTTTTGAGACCTTCTTTAGGCAAGACTCCTTATGAGCTTCGTTTTGGTAGAAAACCCTCTGTTTCACATTTTGAGTTTTTGGATCAAAATGTTTTATTCTTAAGACAGCAACTTAGATAAATTTGAATCAAGAACTTTTGATGGGGTATTTCAGGTTATCCCGCTCATTCGAGGGTTTTCGAGTTTTTAATATGAGACTAACATTATTCGGAGACTTGTAATGTCACTTTTGATGAGACTAGCCCTAGAGCTAGATCAATTGCTCTGAGATGATTTACAGTGTGAGAGAGCATTTTGTGGAGGAAGATGAGGACGGCTAATGTCATTCCCTCATCTGCTGCTGAGGCGCCCATATTGATACAAGAACACGCTCGTCTACTTCACCTTCGATTGAGGCTCCTGCCGCATCATCATCATCAGCGATACTGCGAGGTCGAAGAAACGACATCTCACCCGGCGCTCCACTTCGCATTCAGAGACAAAGATCCTCCGAGCAGATAATAGGTAATCTACATGAGCGAGTCACTCGCTCCAGGTATAATGATCCAAATCTCTACTCTCATTCGGCTTTTGTTGCTTCTTTTGAACCCCGCGATATATCACATGCTTTATCTGATTCTAGCTGGGTAAATGCCATGCATGAGGAGTTAGAGAATTTTGAAAGAAACAAAGTTTGGAACCTAGTAGAACCTCCTAGTGGTCATAATGTTATAGGAACCCGTTGGGTGTTTAAGAATAAACAAGGTGAGGATGGTTATGTGGTTAGAAATAAGGCCAGATTGGTAGCTCAGGGTTTCAGCCAAGTTGAGGGTTAGATTTTGATGAGACATTTGCTCCTGTTGCTAGACTAGAAGCCATTCGCATTCTGCTTGCATTTGCTGCATCAAAAGGTTTTAAATTATATCAGATGGATGTTAAAAGTGCCTTTTTAAATGGTTTCATAGATGAGGAAGTGTATGTTAAGCAACCCCCTGGTTTTGAGGATCCTAAATATCCAAATCGTGTTTTCAAGCTATCTAAAGCATTATATGGTCTTAAACAAGCCCCTAGAGCCCTGGTATGATAGACTTAAGACCTTCTTGCTTAAAAATATTTTTGAGATGGGTAAAGTGGATAAAACTCTATTTATTCTTAGGCGTGACAATGACTTCCTGCTTGCTCAAATTTATGTGGATGATATTATCTTTGGTGGTTCCTCTAATGCTCTTGTTTCCAGCTTTTCTGACACTATGTCCAGGGAATTTGAGATGAGTATGATGGGAGAGCTTAATTACTTTTTGGGACTTCAAATCAAGCAATGCAAGGAAGGAACTTTCATCCATCAGACGAAGTACACTAAAGATCTACTCAAACGCTTCAACATGGGTGACTGCAAGCCAATTTCCACTCCCATGGCAACTTCGAACTGTTTTGGATCCGGATGAGGAAGGAGAAGTCGTGGATCAACGCGAGTACTGCAACATGATCGGCTCCTTCAGATTCGACGGCCTCGAGACCGGACATTCACTTCACGGTATGTCTTTGTGCAAGATTTCAGCGTCTCGAGAACTTCCCATCGCCAAGCCGTTAAGCGCATATTCGTGTATTTACACTCTACCCTTTTATATGGCATTTGGTATTCCGCTCTTGACTTTGTCCATTAGAGGTTTTTCGATTCGATTTTGCGGTCATCGGTTAGATAGGAAGAGTACCTCGCACACTGTCACTTCCTAGGCACTTCTCTTGTATCTTGGTCTTCTAGGCGGTCTTACATTGCACAATCCTTCTTTGAGCGAGTATGTAGTCACGCTAGTTGTCAGAGCTTGATTTTGTGGATGACGTCCACTTTGAAAGATTATGGGTTAAACTTTGCTAGTGTTCCTCTTTTCTGTGATAACACTTCTGCTATTAATATTGCTAAAAACCCAGTGCAACATTCTAGGACTAAGCACATAGACATTCGCTTTCACTTCCTTAAAGATCATGTTGAAAAAGGTGATATTGTGATGCACTTCGTAGAGTCCGAAGCTCAATTGGCAGATATTCTTACCAAGCCTTTAGATCAAACCAGATTTTCCTCCTTAAGAAGCGAGTTAGGGGTAATTTATCCTTATGGGTTGGTTTGAGGGGGAGTTTGATCTTTTTCTTATCTTTCCTTGTTCTTTTGATCTTTTATTGTTCTTTTTCTGAACTTAGTGATCTTTTCGAACTTTTTAGGTTTTTAGGCTTTTTAATTGCATTCATATAGAAACTCCATCAAGTGGTTACAACAAATGGTATGAAAAATCCAAAAAGATGCATTGTAATATAAGATTTTCAGCTTATCTTTTAAAGTTGATGAAGCTTTGCCTATTACCCTTTAGAGCTTTTGTATTTCAATTCTTGTTCAATGTCATGTCTAGTTCTTTGACTTGCTAGAATTATCATGCTTTTACATGTGTAGCTAAGTCTTTGCTATATGAGCTAGAACCTTTTAAACAACTCAAACTAAAAAAAAATTGCAATTTGTGGATGTTTTAGCGAGTTGCGTAATTAGTGCTCCTCTTGTGACATTGGCCCTGTCAGAATTGCTTTGTTAGCTCTTTGATCTAGAATTGACCATTACTTGAGCTTTTGTGTTCTTGAGATTCTAAAAGTACTCATGTGAAAAATGAAAATCAAGATTGTCTTATGCTTAAATTGTGCCAAACTATTCTTACGAGACTGCTTGTCAAATGACATGAACTTGGAGATAGTTTGATGATCCAGACGATCTCATGGGGACTGCTTGTCAGAAATGACATGAACCTCAAGATTTGTCGCCCCGGTAGAAGCTTAGAAAGAGTTTGTGGATGGCTCCTAGTCCAGGATCTTCTTTACTAAGATATACCTTTAAACAACTTTTGGTCGAAGCTTAGGATGAGTTTGTGGATGGCTCCTAGTCCAGGATCTTGTCACTAAGTTAGATCATTAGTCAACTTCAATATTCAATGCAAATGAGAAAAATGTTGACAAATGGGCGTTTACAAAATTTTGAGCAAAATGATTCAATACGGGACTTGATTGACTCTTCTTGGTCTTTGTTAGATTTTTGATCTCACTTTGACAGCTTGACATGGCCAATTTCACTTTAGGATCCTGTTGATGAACTTGTTTGAATTTGAGCGTTGCTTAAATTGATCAAATCTATCGCTTTACTTTTGAGCATTTGTGCTTAGCTTTGATATATATGTCTTACCATGATCTTGCTAAGCATTTGTCGGGCTTGATATCTTGTTTGTGCAATATTAGAGATACTAGCTTGTTCTTTTGGGTAATCTCCAAAGCTTCTTGTAATCAAAAATTGAAAAATACAAAAATTGAAGCCACTCCATTGCACTTCATGCATATTCCTCTTTATGCTTCTTTTGTTTCTGCTTCTTTCTTTATTCTCTATTTTGTTATCCCTGGATGAGAGGAAGGCGTGATTCCTTGATGAATCCATTGTCAAAGGGGGAGAAGATGTGTTAAATGAAAAGATATTTCTTTGGGAGATGATGTGTAATATTTCTTTGCTACTCTTATTTGGAGAAGATGTGGTAATGAGAAGATTGGGGGAGAAGTTTATACAAAGGGGAAACCGAAAATTTGAAATTTGATGATCATAGTGAGGGGGAGTTCTTGAGTTGCATTCTTTTATACTCACAATGATCATAGGTCAATTGAACAATTGTTTATTCATATGGACCTCATGTGAGAATTTTGACCCGTTTCTGGAAATCAAAGTTTTGATGCTTACTTTTGCCTTGTCTCACATGCCTATACTATTCTGATGCCAGCTTGGTCATTTTCATTGCTTTTTCTTGCTTATGGACCAAGTTGTGCCTTTGTGCGAAAACTGCGAGTAAACTCGTTTTCAAACCTCTTACTTACATTTTCTGGATAATTGCCAATGTGTTCATCAAGGGGGAGATTGTGGATTTCATGGGGATATGCTCCAGATCTTAGGATGATGTGACAATTGGCAATGGCGTTTACGGTTTGTCGTTTCACGCGTTTTCGACAAAGTTACTGAGCTTCTCGCTCGGGCGGTCCGACCGGTCCTTGCCTGCAATGGTCCGACCGGTCCCATATCGGTCGGACCGCCATCCTGGGCGATCGGACCGCGATGACCAAAAGTGTTCAAATCGAGTGGGCCAAAAATAGGTGTTGTAGACAAGTAAGGGGATCCCAATGCACTTGGTCTCATAATTTTGGAGTCTCCGATAAGAAGTTCTATTGGTTTAAAGTTTCGAAGGTTTGGATTTTGGGAGCTTGAATTTGGCTAAGTCTAAGGGCGGTCCGACCGCTCATTGGAGCGGTCCGACCGCCATAGAGGCGATCTGACCGGCTCACCGGAGCGGTCGGGCCGTAACTACTTGAACGTCGGCCAACCGTGGCGATGTTGTTTTGTTAGGTCAAAGTCATTGGTTTCATGGCATATGATTTGCATGATGCATGTTTTGACTAACATGGGTCAAGTTGTGAAGAACTTGTTCCCGAATCGTGTTTTCTTGTGCGTGGTTGTGCGGTGGCTTGGTGGTCAACGACGGTCAACGGCGAGGAGAATCGGGACTAGACTTGAAGAGTTGAGGTCGAGCGATCGGCGATGCGGGTGGGGTCAACGACTCAAGCGTGACACAAGATGGACAATGGTGACCTATTGGCAAATCCATGGCGCATGGTGAAGCGGTTTAGGTCAAAAGGTTAAAGACGGCGCTTCGCGAAGCGTGCGTATGTGACCCGTTTGTTAGTGGGCCTTAACGGGAGCCCAATTAAGTCAAACCCTAAGAGTTTTAAGCCTCCACTATAAATAGGAGGAGATGGTGGCTGCACCTCTCTCTCTCGCCTTTTTATGTTTCAAAACCCTAATTGTCTTTAGGGAGTTGAGGTGGAGGCTAGGGCTCTTGATGGTTTGTGGTGAATTCGTGATCTTTGATTGTCCATCGATCCATGATGGTGTGGATGTAATCCAAAGAACAATCACGAAATCAATCTATGCAAGGTTTGCTTGAGATAAGTCTCTTTTCGTTCTTGCTTTCAATTTCGTGTTTTTAGGGCTTTCTTTGATCCGCGAGTTTGTGATTGATTCTTTCACGTGAATTAGCTTGCTGTGATATGTGTGAATCTATCTAGCATCTTCTTGATCATCAATCCCTCACGAACAAGCTTTAGGATCAAGTTTTCGTTCTTGCCCGGTTTTAGACCTTCTGTTAATCAATTGGTAATTGCTCAAGATCGTTCCAAGAATTATCATAATATTCGATTGGAATAGGTCCTCAATAGCATAGAGAAGGTGTGTGCAAAGTTTCGTGAAGTTTGGAGTTGAGAATCAAAAGTTAGACCTAATTGCAACTTCGTCATCGGCTGATTTTCTGTTTGAGATCGGTTACAGATCGCCGGTCCGATCGCCATCACCACCGGTCCGACCGATTTTGGAGCGGTCCGACCGCCAATATAACAATGTCCGATCATTTCTGCAATCGGTCCGACCGGTTCACTCTGAGGTCGACCGCGATACTTGTGTTGCTTTGATTCTTCTTGATTATTGTCGCATTGCTTAGGGTTTTTATTGGATTCAATACTAGTCTTCCATTTGTCTTGGTATATTGATCTTCATAGCTTTCTAATAGCTACTGGAGTGAAATTGTATTGAGTTCATAATTTGTGAAAAAGTGAGCGTGCTCCTATTCACCCCCCCCCCCCCTCTAGTCGCCTTTACGGTCCAACAAGTATTCTTCTTTGTTAGATCCTAGTCTAGCCGGGTTTCTTCTCGAGTGGGACGAAGGACATGTAGGTATAGATGAGGCAGCAGGAGGCGAGGACCCTTATGACGAGGAGCCGGGCGAGGTGGAAGCCCTATTTGACACGTGGAACGAGTAGGAGGCCAGGAGAGTCAGGCAGGCAGCGAAGGGACGTGGTCCTATTTTGTACTTGTAAATTATTACTTGTAATAAGAACCATAGTCTTGCGTGGCTGCTGCTTTAATAAAGATGTACAATTTCTATCTTATTGTTTCGCTGCGTTGACTCTGGTAATAGCTTGCTATTCATCGGAGCGGTGTTCTACTAGGTAGATGAATTGTAATCTATATGCCTAAGTGTGATTACCATCTGGGGTAATGACACGAGACACCACGGTCAACCTCATCGGGAATCCTTCACCAAGGGGCCACACGCTCGACCTACATTCCCTCTCGGTTCCCACACTGTGAACCTCAATTTCCTGGAAGCCAATTTCTCTAAGGAGGAGGTCTGGGAGGCTGTCAGGTGTTTGCCTAGCGCAAAGGCTCCTGGCCCAGACGGCTTCATAGGACTTTTCTACTAAAAATGATGGGAGACCATCAAACCTGACGTAATGGCGGAAATCTCTCACCTTGGTCGCTTAAGTGGAAACAACCTCATGTGGCTCAACTAGGAGCTCATCACCCTGGTGCCGAAGAAGACAAGTATTTCAGACCAATTAGTCTTCTACACAGCTTTGCGAAGCTTTTCTCCAAAATTCTCGCTTGGAGATTAGCACCAGAGTGGGAAGGTGGTAACGCCTAACCAGACTGCTTTCATGAAGGGTCGCTCCATACAGGATAACTTCATGCTTGTCCGACAGTCGGCCAGGCGGTTGTATCAGTTAAAGAGGCCAAGCTTGCTCTTCAAGTTGGACATTGCACATGTTTTGATTCCATTTATTGGCCCTTTCTCCTGGAGGCATAAGGGATTCGACCCCAAATGGTGTGCTTGGATCACATGCTTGCTCTCCTCGGCGTCCACCCGGGTGCTGCTGAATGGGCAGCCTGGCAGGCCTATTTGGCACGCTCGAGGTCTAAGGCAAGGGGACCCCCTTTCCCCTATGTTGTGCGTCATTGCCATGGGCACTATGAATTACTTATTGGCTGAGGCCGACAGATGTTCCCTCTTGGAGTCAATTGGTTTGCCTCGGGGAATACCTCACCGTGTCTCACTCTACACTGATGATGCAGCTCTATTCCTCTCCCCGACGGTTCAAGCCTCCAAACGATCAAGCTAATACTCCATATCTTTGGGGAGTATTTCCCGACACTTATAGTAATATTTACCATTTTGTTTAACAAACCTTGCGGGCTTGTTTACCGGTTTCTTACCCTTCTTGGGCAGATACCCAAGTCCTTTGTTGAATAAGCACCTTGGCTCACTCAAAAACTTGTCAAGAGTGGCCTTACCCTTGAAGCACGGTTCCAAGCTTTTACTTAGTTTGGTTACTTGCTCCTTTAGCTCATTATTTTCAACAAGTTTTGCATCATAGGACTTAATATTTTCATGATTAGAGTCAATCTTAGAGCAGCATGGCATGGTAAGTAAATCATCACATGAAGTAATTATACTAGTTTTATCAATTTCTACACTAGGTATTTCATTAAAAATATCATATTTAATTCCACTAGTTTTAGCAATTTCTACAGTAGGCATTTAATTAAAAATATCATATTTAATTCCAACACTAGTGCAAGTTTTGCTTGAATTTTCTTATACAAGCAAGTCATGAGCTTCCTTTAGCTTCTTATAAGAGTCTTTAAGAGAGATGTTCTTTCTTTAAGACCTTAAATTTTACCTTTTTTCAAGATATTCATTTAATTCTTCTAGCATATCCATGAGCTCATCATATGAAAGATCATACTCATCAAATGATTTTACCTTATCTCCTTTTGCCACGAGGCATGTAGGAGACGAGAAGAGTGATGTAGCCTCCTTGATGGCGATGCCGACAAGTCCCTTCTTCTTGGGAGACTCATCCTCATCAGAGTCGGAGTTGGTGTACTCCTCATCGGAGTTCCATTGTCCAATGTGAGATTCATTCTTGCCGTCCTTGTGAAACTTCTTAAAAAACTTCTTCTTGCCATTGAATTCCTTCTTCTTTGATGACTTATCCTTGTCATCCTTCTTGTTGGGGGCAATGAGAGGTAATGTGCCCCTTCTCATCGCATTCATAGCAACGGATGTTGCTATATCACTTGTTGTCGTTGTAGGAGCACCTTTTCTTGCCTTTTTCATGACTAACGCTTCGGTATGGGCGTCTTTTCATAAATTTCTTCATTCTTCTCACGAGGAGAGCCGATTCCTCCTCGGGGTCATCCTCATCATCTTCAGACTCCCCACTTGACACCACTTTGGCTTTGAAGGTGGTGACTTTCTTTCCCTTGGAGGAGGATTGCTCTAAAAGCTCCTCCTTATCCTTCTTGTACAACTCATTGGTTATGAAGTTGCCCAAGAGTTGTGTTGGTGTCATCCTTGTCAACTCGGGAGAGTTGAGAAAGAGTTTCACCAAGATCTCATATTTCTCCGGCAAGGCCTTAAGCATTTTTCTCACAATATCAACATTGGTTAGTGACGTGTCTAGGCCTTTGAGTTCATTTACAATGTTGTTGAGGCGATAGTACATTTCATTTATATCCTCATGAGGCAACATTATAAATATCGCATACTTAATCCGAAGCCTATGCAATTTGGCCTCTTTGACCGTGGATGTTCCTTCATGGATTTCTGAGAGGGTAGTCCAAATATCATGAGCGATTTCTAAATTGCTTACCCTATTGAACTCATCCGCGTTCAAAGCACCAAAGAGAGCATTCATTGCTTGAGTATCTAGATGAGTATTACGCCCCTCAAGTTCTGTGGGATGTAGTGGATCAAGAGGCATAACATAACCCTCATTTACGATTTTCCATATGCTCGGACTCATGGACTTTAAATAAATTGATATCCTAATTTTTTAATATGCATAATTTGAGCCATCAAATAGAGGTGCATTTCCTATAGCAATTCCATAAATAGCTATCCTTTTATCTCTTAGACGGTTAAGTCTAAATCAATGAGAAACCAAGCTCTGATACCACTTGTAGGATCAAGGATAACTGACTAGAGCGGGTGAATAGGAGGTTTTTAAAATTCTTCACCTAATTATATTTTTTATTTCAATTAAGAGCTAGACAAAACTAGATACAATTCTAGCTAGACAATTCTACACAAGTAAAATACTAGAACTGTAAATGCGGAAAAGTAAAGACAAGAAATTGAATCACAATGGAGACAATGGAGTTTTTTCCATGGTATCGAAGACTTACCGGTCTTCACTAGTCCATGCTGAGGAAGCTTGAACAAATCAAGCTGGCTCCACGAATTGAGCCTCACCCTCGATCACTATAGTTGCTCTTCCTCCGCTCCAGAGTTGGTGAGCACCGCACCGATCACAACCCTCGTCGGGTCACTTCACAAGCTTCTTGAAGTGATCGCCGCGTAGCTTCTCCAAGCCGTCTAGGTGCCGGCAAGTACCAAGAGTAATAAATCACAGCTCTTTCTTGTGGACTATCAAGTGTTAAAATATCAACTAATGAATGCTATGCACTTGACTAGCTCTCAACTACCTCAAAAAGAGAATTGAATGCAAATGTAAAATATGTACCGCCATATAGATATCGGTACTACTGACTTGCGGTAGTACCACTTATTAGAAGCAGCCATACCGATTTTTTATAAAACAGTTTTCCAAAAGCTGAAATGCATGAACCCTAGTTAATCATAATGGTATAAAAACAGTTCCTTAAGCTACTAGCTATGATCCCTCTTTATAATACAATATTTATCATATAAATTTGATCTTTTCTCTAAACACCGAGATCGGTAAAAATTACAAAAGGATCCTTAAGCTATATAATACATTTTGTTTTGATCCATGTTGATCTTTCACCATATTACCAAAGATCTTATCATCAGATAATCATCGGACTTTAACCTTTAACATAACTTAACACACATATTAGTCTTTTAATATAATGTTATCATTAATTACCAAAACCAACTATAGGAGTCTAGATACTTTCAGTTCGTGCATTTCTCTGGAAATGTAAGAACGACGTAGCCGCGAGACATTGCTTGGTCGGTTGGCAAACGGTGTGCCGCTCATTGCAGTTCTGGGCCTGGGGCTCCACAACCTCCAAGTGCTCGGTAGGGCACTCCGGCTGCGATGGCTTTGGTTCCATTGCACATGCCAAGCCAGCCCATAGCAAGGGCTCTCAGTTCCGGTCTCCTCTTCGGAATAAGATTTCTTCCAGGCGTCTCTGACAGTTCGCTTTGGAAACGGGTGACAAGCCTTGTTTCGATGGCTACGGGGCGCTTCCATCTCCTCTCTCGCGTCGTCGTTGATCCTATAGATCCCGGTTGGTATCAGGAACAGGAGAACGGTCGCCGAAGTGCTCCTCAACAATTGTTGGATCTCAGACTTAAGGGGGTCATCGCTGATTTTCTATCCCTGTGGAACATATTGCAAATGATCAGCACAGAGCAAGACGTGGAGGATGCTTTTGAGTGGGCTTGGGAAGCTTCGGGGCAGTATACCTCTCGCTCGGCTTACAAGGCTTTCTTCCTTTGCTCGGTAAACTTCGCCTGTGCTACTGCTATCTGGAAGTGATCTTGTGCGCCTCTCAAGTGCAAATGCTTCATGTGGCTTGCGGTTCGTCGGCGGTGTTGGACGGCAGACCGACTACAACGTCGTGGACTGCAAAATCAGGGCCTTCGTGTCTTCTGCATCTCGGACCAAGAATATATTGATCATCCATTAGTCGGATGCGCGATCACTTCGCAATTGTGGTCGCGGTTCTTCGGAGGGGCAGGGTTGCAGAACCGCATTCCGTCCGGGCAGCACACACTCGAGGAATCGTGTTCCACATCACCTAAGGAAGGCGCTCGATTCCCGCGTCACGCTCATCTCCTGGTTCATTTGGCGGGAACGGAACAATCGGGTGTTCAACAACGAGGCCGCGCCATTGGACCTTATCCTCCAAAAGATGTGTGATGAGCTCTGCCACTGGCGCATGGCGGGAGCTGCAAGACTGGAGGCGCTTTTGTATCCGGGCTAGCTTTCCCACTCTGGCCGGTGATTTTTCTAGGTCGCTCTCTAGGGTCGTTTCCGTTTAGCGAGTAGTCTTAAGTTGTTCAGCGCTGTGGGGTTAATCCTGTAGATTTTGTAATTAATTTTCGACTATGTTGATCTCTTCTTAATGGAATGACGTGTAATATAATCCTTTTTATGTGTTTTGGAAAGAAAAAAAAACAGATATGCCTGCTGTTTGTCCGAATTCGACGGGCGACCAAACGCCATTCCCATTGCCTGACCAAAAGTGGCGAATAAATTGCGTGGAAACATCTGATTGCGACCGGGAAACATACGTCCCCTCATTCTTATATTAGCCCAGTTGGGTCATTTGGTACAGCAGCATCGAACTGGTCTTGCAAATTGTACTTCTTGTCGTCTATCCAACATTGTGTTACGATTCTTTAACTTGGCGCAGTGGACAGGATCAGAGAAATATCAATATCCACGCACGCAGGACGCATTATATATATACTTCTCAGCACGCGCAATGACCAAACAAGCGGGTTGCATGAATCGCTCAAACGCATGAATTCTCGAGTTATCACGCTGATGATTAGCGGTACGTTATCGCAGAAATTGTAAAGTAGCACGATAGTTGACGTGCAAACTCCATGGCAAGTTGCATTTCTTTTACTAGTAGCTAATTAGTTACATATTCTTCTGGTGGTGGCTGCCGTCTCCGAGCTGATGAACAAAACTTCTTTCCTCTATATAGTTAATCAAGCGCCAAGGCCAAGTCAATCCAAATCACTAACCTGTGTTTCGTTTTGCTCTGCATGCTATATAAGTCATTCGTAGTATATAGCTGCAACCTACAACGCTTGTTTGTAAAGACTGCAGAGACTTAAAGAACTGAAGAAAAGTACTACTATGGTGATCAGTTACTCTTGTTCGATGAGTACAAAACTGTCATGGCTCTTGGCCTTGATGGTTATCTTGGTTGTGATGATTCGGGTGCGTGGCCAGTCTCCTCCTGGTAATACAGTAGTGCCCTAGCTATTCCCTCTGGTGTGCACTTCTTTAATCTCTTCTCAGTTTGTGTAGTTGAATTCACTTCTTTTTTTTTTTGCGAGAACAGTTGAATCCAGTTTGTTAGTGTTACAAAACATTTTCAGTGAAGTCTTAACACTTCCCATATGATTAGCCAACTCAGACTATATCTCTGCATAAATCTTAAACTCTAAACACATGACATGGATACATATTTTTGTTTTTGAAGTGAACATGGAGTTGTATAAATTTCTGGTCTCAGTGTTGTGTGTGATTTGCGCTTTGGATCGTTGGTTATACAAACATTGTTTGTGCAGGGTTTTTAAGCATCGATTGTGGATTGACAAACAGTAGCGGCTACAACGACAGCGTCACAAATTTGACACACGTATCTGACAGTGGATACGTTGAAGGCGGTATGAACTATAACATTCTGGCAGAGTACGTGAAAGATGCTGCAAATGAGCAAGAAAAAACTCTAAGAAGCTTCCCTGATGGCCAACGGAACTGTTATACATTACCATCAAGCCCTGGTAAAAAGTACCTGTTGAGAACCACGTTTACGTACGGAAACTACGACGGGCTCAACTCGTCGCTGAATGGGTCGCTGTTTCTGTTTGGACTCCACATCGGCGTCAATTTCTGGACGGCGGTGAACTTGACAAATTGGGGTTACACTTCCACGGTATGGAAGGAGGTGCTGACCGTTGCTCCGGACAACTTGGTATCAGTCTGTCTGGTAAATTTAGGGTCGGGAACTCCGTTCGTATCCGCGATGGAGCTGAGGCCATTGCAAGATGCGATGTACACATTTGTGAATACTTCTGTGTCAGTCAGTTACTTTTCTAGGCAAAGATTCGGACTCGGGCCAGCCGATAATTTTATCACAAGGTGAGACGATGGATATCGTTTTTATTTTCTTTTGCTGTTTCCCTCACTGCATTATCTATAATCAATCCTCTCTATCCGCCTCAAACAACAACAACAACAATAATAACCTCTCTCGTGGTATCAAATGGTTCTTGCGGTGATCAAGATATCCGATTGATGCCTTTGATCGCTTCTGGGAGACCTTTCAGAAGTACTCCTATCCCTGGCTCAACATGAGCACCCGCACACAGGTGAACAGCCTCCCCGGCACGGACGAGTTCCAGGTGCCGTCGGCCATCCTCCAGAAGGCCTCGACCATAAACAGCACCTTCTCATGGCTCAACATCACCGTGATGGCCGGTGGCAACCTGGACGCCAAGAGCCTGGAGCTTCTCCCCATCTTCCACTTCGCCGAGCTCAACAGCAGCAACCCGAACCGGTCGTTTGATATCTACAGCGGCAACCTGCTGCTGTTCCCCAACTACTCGCCGCCTCAGCTCCGGGTGGAAAGCACGTACCACCGCGGCCAATTCCTGCGCAAGGCGAGCACGGCATTTACCCTGCGCAAGGTGCCCAGCTCGACGCTCCCGCCGCTCATCAACGCGTTCGAGGTCTACTCGCTCGTCCGGATGGAAAACTTCACCACTGCCTCCGACGACGGTAAGATCGCCAACGTAACGCGCGAGCGCAATGCACATTTTGGTTTTATTTGGACCTTTTTGCTCTCCAGATTGGAGTATTAGATGGCCCTTCCATGCTTTTAAACAAATGTTTATAAACAGATCCCGCTGTGTAGGCCCCTGAAGATTTCCAACCCCATTTGACATTGTCGGGATCTTCCGTTAAACTAATAGAAACAGGTCCATCAACCAATTGATTCGGTTGCGCACTCAACTCCCGGGTCCTGAGTAAACCACCTTCTAAAAGTCAATTGCCAATGAGCCATGGCCAAGACTATAGTAGAGAAATGAATTAATGCAATTTATCCAGTTTACGAAAAGATAATACTTACATATGAAATGATTTTGCAACTTCTTAAGTTATTGTTTTCATCTTATTTTAATACATATAAGCCCCCCCATACCCAACATATACAGCTGCCTTTATTCCGTTCATGTCTGACTCCGTTCTCCTTTTGCTATTGTAGTCAATTACATGAAAGAAGTTAAGAAGCACTACAATTTGGCAAGAAAAACCTGGAATGGAGATCCATGCTCCCCAAGAGAGTATTCCTGGGAAGGTTTGACTTGCGACTACTCTAACCAGAATCCGAGGATCACCCGAGTGTAAGAACATAACCAGGACTTGCACTATATATATCCTGATAATCAAACCTCGCAGTTCATCATCTTTTAACCTTTGGAGTGCTCCAAGTCTGTTCCTGTTTTTAAACATATGTTACTATGGAGACACCCAGTCACACGTCTTACTCGATAAGATCTTGAAAACACAACAGAAAGACATTTACAGAATCTTGAAAATACATGTTAGCTCGATGCCAACACTAAATTAATCCGACTTGCATTAAGACCAGTTATTTTGCAGAAATATGTCTGCCAGCGGATTAAGAGGTGGATTAGCCATATCATTCATGAACATGCTATCACTGCAAAACTTGTAAGTGCTACCACATGATATTGATGAGCTAAATGAAATTATGTGGGCATCTTTGTAACCCTAAGCGCAAAAAACATACACAGGGATTTATCACACAACAACTTGACAGGCGCTATACCGGACTATCAACTAAAATCACTCCAAGTTCTGTAAGTCTATGTCATTAAATCTTCAGTTGATGATATAAAATTTACATGAATGATTGAAACTACTGTTTTTCAGCAACTTGTCAAATAACCAGCTTGACGGACCAATCCCTGATTCTATTCTCCAAAGGTTTAAGGCCGGTCTGCTTGACTTACGGTTTGGCATCCTCCCTTGCACGGTTCCTTACTTGATCTAAAAAAACATATCAAGCTAAACAACTACTCCAAAAGGAAAATGCTCAACCCAAGGTTGGTTATAAAAGAACAACAATATACAAACAATTCAAGGTTTAGCAACAGTCTTTGCACATGTAACGTAAATGCATTACTTCAAAAGCAATCGAGAAGCCCAATTGCATGTACTAGCATCTAGTAACTATAAATGCTTTAGCATCTAAAGGCTTTTCAACATGAGAGGCAGATCCGAACCTATTAGTAACTCCATATAGTTTTTTTTAGAGGGTATAGTTGTTTAGAAGCAGTATTAGCAGGTAAGGTTGGTCGTGTTAGAAAATGGAAGCATGTTATAATCATAATTTGACAGAGCTTTCGTAGCTATGATTTTTTTTTCAGCTGATTTTATTTGTTTTTATCTGTTGTGTAATTGTGACACTAGACTAGAAGGCAATCCGATATGCTCAAAAGTCAGAGATAGATACTGTGCAAATAAGAAGAACACCACACATATCTTGCTCATAGCAGTGATAGTTCCAGTGGTATCCCTCCTAGTAGTGGTATGCATCGTCTGGAAGTTATGCTGGAAAGGTAAAACAAAATGCTATTGTCTAAAATTCCCTTTTCATCAATGCAATGGGTGGTAGACATTAGACAACAGCTTCAAACGTTTACTTTCATGTAAAACACCACTTCGGGACTTTGCAGGGAAGTCAGGAGATGACCATGAAGATTATGCTATGTATGAAGAGGAAACTCCCCTACATGTTGACATCAGACGGTTCACGTACGCAGAGCTGAAGCTCGTAACTAACAACTTCCAATCAGTCATTGGAAAAGGAGGTTTCGGTACTGTTTATCATGGCATACTGGAAAATGGTGATGAAGTAGCTGCTAAGGTGCTTGTGGAGACATCTGTAACAGAGTCAAAAGACTTTCTTGCTGAGGTATACCACAAAACCAACTAGTGAAAACCTTTGGTTTCTTCAATAGAAAGTAAACTGAAATAATACATCTAAAGCCCTTTCTACAGTCTATATTCAAGAAAGTGATGCAATTGGCTTCATCTCTAGGATGTTTGTGAATGATATCTGCTGCTGCAGGTGCAAACCTTGTCAAAAGTTCATCATAAGAATCTCGTGGCTTTGGAAGGATATTGCCAAAACAAGAAGTGCCTAGCACTCGTTTATCCTTTCATGCCTAGAGGAAATCTTCAACAGCTTTTAAGAGGAGGTTTTTACTCTTTACTTTCTTAACGTTTCTATCAAGCATAGTTGCCTTAGGTACAGCAGATCCAACTTACACTTTGTTATAACCACAAACTTTTATTTTAAGTTTTACAGCGACCATTTGTACTTTTGATTCAATAAAATTGAATCATTCAAACCTAAAATATGTTCAAATTAAAAAGAAGTTGACCTATTCAGGGTTTTACTTCTTGGAAACCAACAACTTCCCATAGACCCAGATGCCAACAGCTTTCATTAACCACTTGGGAACCACCTAGTTTCCAAATCTTCATCAATACAATGTGTGCGACATAATATCGAAATTGGCCTGACCTAGTCATAACTAAAAAAGATAAAGAAACTCTGAAATCAAACTGGTATCGGTTTGATATCCCATTGTAAACTGGATTTTCTTGTTAAAGGTCTAACTGGTTGCCTAGACTTTTATTGCTTTTGCTAGTCAATACTTTGAGTTGGTGCACCTGATTTACTCTGTAGATATTGGGCCAACAAGTGGGGCAATAATAGTTGCATTCTTATAGCTACATATTCTTAAAAGTCATAACCATGACATGATAGACATAAATTCTAAACATGTACATCTTACAAAGCCAGTGAGGAACAAAGCAACTAGAGAGGTACATGTTCAAAGGATACTTCAATAGCTTGGTTCTCTTGTTAATTGAAATTTTATTTTTCTAAAAAAAGCTCTGGTAAAGAGAAGGAAAAACAGTGACTTTTCGAAGATCAAAGTGCCTGTTTATACATCATGAAAATATAGGTTTAGATTAGATCTTAGTACACCAATTGATGCTATGCTTAATCTTCACATATATAAACATCCTTTGTTAGCTTAAAAAATTGTACAAATTACATAAACTGGTATTTATGCTACTATGCACATATCAAATGGCTTATATTAATTTGGTACGCTTTGATGCAGGACATGACTATAGCTTGAATTGGGAAGAACGACTTCATATTGCAGTTGATGCTGCACAAGGTCCACAGTTCAATTACGCATCTTTATTTAACATTTATATGTGTGTGTTGACAAATTATTGAGTCCCAATGAACTATAGGACTGGAGTATCTACATGAGTCATGCACCCCATCAATAGTTCACAGAGATGTGAAGACTGCCAACATCCTTCTGGACCAGAATCTGATGGCGAAGATATCTGATTTTGGGCTTTCAAGGGCTTTTAACGCCGCTCACACGCACATATCTACTGTTGCTGCTGGAACACTTGGCTACCTCGATCCCGAGTACCATGCTACTTTCCAACTCACCGTCAAGACAGATGTTTACAGCTTCGGCATCGTGTTATTGGAGATCATCACCGGCCAACCTCCAGTATTCATGGACCCGCAAACCGTTCACGTACCAAATTGGGTGCGCCAAAAGATTGCAAACGGAAGCATTCACGATGTTGTGGACAAGAGACTGTCGGATCAGTACGACTCCACTTCCCTGCAGAGTGTGATAGACCTTGCCATAAACTGCCTCGAAAATGCATCCATCGACAGGCCGACCATGACTGAGGTTGTTTCCAGGCTCAAAGTGTGCTTGCCGGCGGTTTCAAGCGAGAAGCAACCAGCTTCTCCATCCCCTCCACAGAAGAATATCATGGATGCTGACATTCCAAGGCAGCTGATGATTTCTGGAGTTTCAACAATAAACAACGAGGGTAGCTCCTTCCAGTCTGGTTATACCGGTGGGATGTCAGAAATAAGTCACTTCTCTGGACGGTGAAAAGGAAATGCATATGATGCTATTGTAGCATCTGCTCGGAGAAGGTTTGGTAATTTGCTTAAATGTGTTGTCGACTCGACGTTGATTGACACAGGGTGCCTGTATCTTTTTATTTCAGATTTTTTTGTTGAAAAGTTCTATTTCAGATTGTAATCTTTCTTGTTTACTACTTCAACCATGAATCGTCCTCTTCCATCCTAAAACAACTGGTGTGCTTCAAGTTTACTGCTTAAGAATCCAGTCTTTTATTCCCCAATCTTTCTTCCATGTAGGCCGTGGGAATAAATATTTGTTCCTTTTACCAAACCATTTGATCATTTCATAGTTACTTCTTCGACTATCACAAAATCATATGCGATGGAGTGCTACGCGAGTTGGTACCTAAGCTAATGGGCAATGTCTGCAGCAATACCAAGATATATGAAGAGACTGATGCTATCTATGTAAAGAGGGCAGAAACGCATACGTACCCCGTCGAGCCTCGGCCGCAGGCGGCTCCGCAACTCCTCGTCTCGGCCGCCCGCCCGCCTCCACCTCCGCCTCCGCCTCGAAACCCTATCCCCTAGTTGTAGAAAACTCAAGGAGCAAGGGGAAGTGTACCGGCCGGGCGCATACGAGGAGCCAGCGGCCGAGAGCCCATGATGTGGTCAGCTGCCGCTGCCACACATCAACGTAATAACACATACTCTTTACTTCATTAGCCTGACAATCAGCAGCGGAGTTTGAAAATTTTCGATAAAGATGCACGTTTTATACAAGTCTAAAGTCGTATACTTTCTATATATTTTTGAATTTTGAATGTGCCGGTGTGTACGAGGAATGTTAGAATTAATCTTGATAGTTCTTTAATTAGCGCATGTAGTTAGAGGGTTAATTAGTTAGTGGCCACAAGGACGTGTTAGTGGCCAGAGGATGTGGGTGAGAATTGGTCTTGGAGACGGGTTAGTGGTATGCATGTAGGAGTAGTTGAGTCATGGCATAGGAATCGGTCGTGATTGTTGCATGGACGTGGCAAAGTACAGCTTAGGAGCATGTATTTAAGCATTGATATATGTGTTAACTTCACTAACAAAAACTGCCAGAAAAGTAGTTGCTGCGCATCTTGAGTGAATGTGCTCCAAGAGAGGCATAGACAAGTGAGTTTTCTCCTTAGTTAATCCTAACAATTGGTATCAGAGCGAGGTGCAAGGAGAAGCTGTCTGGCGATGACTCGCCAGTCGGCGTGATGGCGAGCGCAGCGTCGCGCGTCGGGCGGAGGTGCATGGGTGCGGCGACGAGCCGGCGCAGACTACGCGCCGAGAGCACGACGGCGAAGGTCTGCGCGGCCAGAACGAGGCCAGCGCGGTGTCGGAATCGCACGTGACGTGCATACCGACGGCGGCGACGTGATTGCCACGAAGTAGGCCGACGACGGCAATCTCCACCAGAGGTGGAGGCTGGCGGTGGCAAGGTGAGGCGTTCGCTGGGAAACGAGTCGGCATGAGGCCGACCAACGGCGATGGCATGGAGGCCGTCGTCGCAAGAAGAGTCGGAGGTCGGAGTCGCCCGGTAAGTCGTGTCACCGACGACGAAGTTGTGGCGGCCAAGAGGTAGCGGTGAAGAGTGGAGGTGGGATGTCTCCCAAAGACCCGATATTAAAGAGCGTCGTCGACAACCGACAAGGCAAGATGGGCGAATGTACTGTTCATCTCTGTGTCCCGACGAGAAAACTACGAGATGCATGGGTGTGGTGGCGCGCATGGTCACGGTCGCTAATGGCGAGGGCGAATGTATTGTCCCTCGAGAGTGATTGCGTGGCGAGGGCGACTGTACTGCCCCTCAAAGAGTGCACCACGTGGTAGAGAAGCGGTTGTGTGGGCTTGGCAACACATAAAGGGAGTTTGTGTTGCTAAACCCATGCTGAGTGGGAAGGCAGAACTTCTTGGAGATAAGTGTTGAAGACCGTCAATAGCGCGTGTGTCGCGCAAGAGGATGCCACTATGTGTGGCAAAAAAATGCTGCTGTGTGTGGCAAAAGGAGGCTGCTGCGTGCGGCAAGGCGATCCAGTAACGCATCAAAGTATCGACAAGTCAAGATTAGGGGGGAAAATGTTAGAATTAATCTTGATGGTTCTTTAATTAGCGCATGTAGTTAGAGGGTTAATTAGTTAGTGGCCACAAGGACGTGTTAGTGGCCAGAGGATGTGCGTGAGAATTGGTCTTGGAGACGGGTTAGTGGCATGCATGTAGGAGTAGTTGAGTCATGGCATAGGAATCGGTCATGGTTGTTGCATGGACGTGGCAAAGTACAGCTTAGGAGCATGTATTTAAGCATTGATATATGTGTTAACTTCACTAACAAAAAATGCCAGAAAAGCAGTTGCTGCGCATCTTGAGTGCATGTGCTTCAAGAGAGGCATAGACAAGTGAGTTTAGCTCTGTCCCTGCTGACGAGGTTACAACATAGGCTGAAAAGGTCATTGAGACTTGAGATCCTCTAAACAGCGAAACATCAGCGGGCCCGGTGTTATTTCGCCAGTATCATACACTTGAGAATTAATTGTTTGACTTCTTACAGCTGTAGTCATCTCTAGAAGCATAACTTAGTCCCGGTACATGCAGATGCGGCAGCTCAGATGCCTCGAGGACAAACGCTCCGAGCCCACCAGATAAGATGCGTGACTTCCAACTTTTACAGGATTACGCATTTCTGGCCACACTTGCACGCCGATGCATCGGATGGCCCTGCCGCTGTCGCGTTCTTCTTGCCGTGTGCTTTCCTCTCCTCTATCCGCTTCTTCCTTCGTCTGCACAGAAAGAGAGATGTGTGTGTATATGTATATATATTAGTTACCATCCGAATATTGAGCTCTAGGAGTCATTTTTTCTTGGTGATTTTGCTGTGATGCCGTTAACTTTACAGGAGCTAAAAAATAAACATATAAGAGCTGCGTTCAGCATCATCTACAAGTTGTGTGGCAAATCAAGCAGATCCACTTGAATTGCCGTAACACGGATCCCCGGATGATAATCTACGCGAACGCGAACGCGACCGCATCCACCGAGCGAAACGCGCGACAATGAACAATTTGTTGATACAACGACATCGCGTTGAGCGCCTAGGCCAGGACCATCGCCAGGTATGCTCGGCTCAGCTGCATTTGGCATGGCTCGATGCGAGCCCTGGTTCCAGCACGGTGCTCCACGCTAGCTATACCTAAATGGAGTAGGGAGGCAACGGACCGGGAACCACACATTCACGTGACGACAGTGTAGGTACCATTCTGATTTCTCAGGTGTACGTACGAGTGTACGACTCGACGAGAGGCTCCACGTCGTCGGACTCAACAAAAGAGGCTCCCCCAAGTGATTGTTACGTGCGAACGTAGGCCGCATGATATCTGTGCATCAATTCTAACCTGACGGGATCTGGTGGTGACGGCAAATGAAAACAACAGCAAATAGATTGAGCAACAGAATGTGTGATGCCAATTAGTGCAAATTTCACAGGTGAACGATAGACTCCAAAAGACCCACCCAACCCAGGAAAATCTCAAACCCAACAATTCCTATGGCTGCAAGTAGTAGTGCAGGATAAGACCATAACCAACAGAAAACAAGAAATGTCTGGAGCCTCTCCCCCAATGACTACACCTAAGCGAAATGTCACTACCAGCATGATAAGTACTTGAAATGCCATGAAGTACTAGTTATAACTTGTAAGCCAGATGGTTCATTCTTTTTTCAGAGAAAAAAGGTATTTCAGAGGGGTTTCCTCACTTGGCCATCATGACCTTGACGAACTCCACGTAGTTGATGTGGCCATCGCCGTCCACATCGGCCTCGCGGACCATCTCATCAACCTCCTCGTCGGTCAGCTTCTCCCCAAGGTTGGTCATGACATGGCGAAGCTCGG
Organism: Hsuehochloa calcarea; assembly: GCA_036346395.1. NCBI lineage: Eukaryota > Viridiplantae > Streptophyta > Magnoliopsida > Poales > Poaceae > Hsuehochloa > Hsuehochloa calcarea. The sequence continues at coordinate 48,527,518 of CM070593.1, read as the reverse complement.
CGGCAGAGATGAAACCATTCTGGTCCTTGTCGAAAACACGGAACGCCTCCTTGAGCTCCTCCTCAGAGTCAGTGTCCTTCATCTTGCGGGCCATCAGGTTCAGGAACTCTGGGAAGTCAAAGGTGCCATTGCCATCGGCATCCACCTCATTGATCATGTCCTGCAACTCGGCCTCGGTAGGGTTCTGACGAAGGGAACACATCACAGTTCCAAGCTCCTTGGTAGTGATACAACCTGGGAAATTAGACTAAATCATGGTAAGACAGTTATAAGCAACAATATGTGGTATCCAACTTTTAAACATAGTGACCATGAAATCAACCACAACTAATATGATTGATGCAGAAAATCAGAAGGTATGAAGATTAGACAAGTGAAAGGAACCATCTGATCAGGATAACCCATTTTGATTCAGGGAACATAAAACCAACTGAACATCTGAAACTGCATTTGAATGCTTACAGCACACCCAAGCTACATAGTGTGGTTAGCTGGTAAGGCCAAACATGCTTTGGTTATGAAGTTTTTTCTACCATTAGTCAGAACAATCAGGTCCATAAGTGTTCTAAACCATCTTTATGTGACAAAATGTCCATCTTAGGAGCATATAGTCGTTGCTCTCCTGACAGACAAGTATTCTAGCACCATTGCTGTACAGATCATCTGTCATTTGTCAAGGATGGACAAATACTTATCACAGAAGAAAATTTAGGTAAAAGACTATGATACAACAAGATGTTATCCAAACAAGCACAGTAACATTGCAAGGAAAATGAAGTAGGCGTGAAGATTAACTCAAATAACATTGTCAATATTTTGGTCCAATAGTATGCATGAAACATCCCGATAAGCCATAGAAGATCCTGGGGCAACATTTCTAAACGGGCATATTATTCTACAGAAACCAAAAATATTTGTAGAACCTGGTAACAAACACCTTCCAAACTCTACACAGGACTTCATTATATCTAGTAACCGTGCATCTTTCACAGTACATCACATCCATCTAGCATCAAATCTGGAAACTAAAAATATGGCATCCAGCACAACAGACTGATGGTCAGATTCTATTAAAGCGCATGTTAGTCATCAATATGAAAACTCATCCGAATTATTTTCCCTCAAAAATGCATCTTACCCACAACTTCTCATACTGAACCATATTCACTAGTCCGATACTCTGATTTCCGTAACAAGCTCAACCACCAATTTTGCTCCTCCAATTCTCCCAAGGGTTCAGAAAACTCGACAATCTATTGCCAGTCACACAATTTAAACCTAGTAAAATATTCAATACCAATTACACACTACATAGTACATACCATTTCCATCAAACACTCAAGTTGAGAGTTGAAAGATACCGATAACTACAGATTTGCATCTTAGACCAACAGAATAACCTAATTTGTTGAAATGACATGTAAATATTTCTAATCATCAATATGTGACAGAAAGTTTTTACAAAATTCAAAAAACAGATTACTCTCACAAACAATCAATTATACAATTACACACAAATTTTAACAGATATAATGCCAGCACAAATCTCACTACATTCAAACAATGAAATACATTAAATTTTTGCTACATCCTCCATTAAGAGCATAATTCGACAAAAGACTAATTGAGCAATACAATGTTGCAAACAGCCCTCCTTTCAAACACAATCCTACAGTAGAAAGGCCAAGGTGCTCTATTCACAGATCTAATTTATCACATCCAAACTACTTGATCACATGTTTCAAGCCTAAATTACTAAACGATAACATAAATAAATGGCATGACCTGATTATCACAGTTCTAATTAATAATATTGTACATTTCAACATTTTTGCCCAAACACTGGACACAAGAAATTAGGGATCGAGGGATTGTTTCAACAACACATCTAGGGCCTCAAAGAATGAGCTATAATAGGTGAACTGGTGAACATGAATATTAACGCAATTTGTACATTTTTTTCTGAGATTACACTACAAACATTTGATTTCCAACTATGAGGCATCATAATATATCCAAATAAATCGCAATCTGGCCTGTTTGAAAAGTCCTGATAGCATATCCCTGAGCAAGTATTACTGAATAGTCCACCATTCTGTGTGTTATATTCTATGCTAATAGGGTTCACCAGTTCAGGTTAGGTCCAGATTCTCTTCCATAGACACTTTATTTTTCACTCTTTTCCATATGTGTAATATGTTGGAATCTGATTCCATGGAATAACTAACAAAACAACCCATATTACTTCCACAGACACCTACCAATCTCCACGTGGCTGACAAATTGAGAGGGTAGAGGCTTAGAGCTGGTGTTTCTGGGTTCTGTCTTAACTAGAAACAGGGACATCTAAGGAATCAGATGCCCATGAAGAAAAGCACGGTATGCAAGACAACACTATATATTTTGTAGAGCAAAAGGGGGAAGACAACACTATATTCACCCACTACCTTTGAATGTTGTTCTTTTAAAACTGGTATGGTTTACTAAAACTAAAACAAGATGACCAATAATCCACATTACGAAATCATGGCCAATCACCAACTTGATTGCCTGATCTGGCCCAACAACCGCTATATCCAACGCCCTTCCTCCAAAATCCACTGAACTCCGCAGCCTAATTCCTGTCAAATTCTGCACTTCCATTCATCTACCTCAAACAAGACATAACCAGGAGCATCTCATGCAACTACGTGCTCACAAATTATGGCATGACATCACCCAATTAGCAAAATTGACGTGCAGATGTCCTCAAACAACCAAGTCACTTCACAAAAAAAAAATCGCCACAGCCCTGAGCGTCAGGGCACACCATCTGCGTCAGATATAGGCGTCTAGCATGCGGCGCGTGAAACAAACCAACCACGCCGAATCTGTTGGAAGCCCCCCGATACCGGGTGGGTCGAATCGAGCGAGAAGGAGCTCGGCGTGGCCTCGAGAGATCAGCTAATGTAAAGGAGGGAAGGGAATGGGGCGCAGAGATGGATACCGTCGCCGTCCTTGTCGAAGAGGCTGAAGGCCTCCTTGAATTCGGCAATCTGCTCGTCGGTGAGCTGGTAAGCCATGGCAACGGAAGCTTCGAGAAGACGAGAGAAACTGCAAGGCTACGAACTACGCGTTAATGGCTAATGATATGCGTGTCAGTGTCGGGGAGCCAGGGAGGCGATGCCGCGAGCGAGTGGTTTTATATAGGAGGAAGAGGACTGGGGTGGCTGGGTGGGGAGCCATTGATGAGATATTTGAGAGCTGTGGTTTGGGTATCCGATTCTCTTCCACTTGTTCTCTTATATTGTGTTGCCTTTTCTTTGGTTTTTATTTTTGAAGGAAAAAATATTTTCATTTCTAGCTCTCTATTGTTTGAGAATATTTTTCTTTTAGTTTTGTGTTGACGGTGATCGTCGAATATGCAGCTTACCAATCGGATGCGAGGTGCATGATATTGATGTGTTTCTTTGCTTTTGACCTTTTTCTCTTTTATTTCATTGGCTTTGCTTTAATCCATGATTGATTACAAAACTTTTGTCTATTTCTTCATTAGGCCACCACCATATTTATTTAAATTTTTTTCGTGAATGAAATGTGATTTTGAAGTTTGTATAACAACTAGATTATGATGTTTTGTTATCCATTTTGGTGTTTGTAATAATTTGTCTTTATTATAAAATAAAAACAACAAATTAATTTAAAATAAAAAACTGAGAGCACAAAACACACACACAAAAAAAATCAATATGTTCATTGGAAATTTTCTATACAGTAGGTAAAATGACAGTTGCATTGAAGCTACATAAATTATATATTGTTGTATAGTTATAACACCCAACAAAAATTACAACATTATGCAAATACATTTCGAGACAAATCTATACATATAATTCCCATATATGATATATCCAATCTAAATATTTAAAAACATATCGATAGCCAAAGTTTCTAAAGTTTGACTGCACGCATCTCAAAATGATATGTATTCGTGACGGGATGGAGTAATATTATAAGGTTTACTATCAAACTATTGGAGAAAAAAAAATTAACTTTCCAAACAAGCCTTCTTGTTGGATTAAAAATATGAAGTCAGTAAGTTAGAGTGCTACACTTGTTGCATTGTTCGTGTGATGCATATCTTATTTAAAATATATCATTTCGTTTTCAATTTTGTGTGGAGGAAGATTCACACGTTGTAGGATTAAGGATAACCGACTAGAGGGGGTGAATAGGAGATTTTTAAAACTAATTGACAATTTTAAACTTTAAGTCGATAGTTCTAACAAAGCTTCCTTGCACAATAAAAAAAAGGTAAAACTATTATGCTACTAGAGACAAAAAGAGCTAATAACAAAAACTAAATACACTCCTAGCTAAGCTAAACAAGTACACTAGAAAAGCTTAGAAATATAAATGCAAGATAGCAAAGATAAGAATTAACCACAATGGAGCCAAGATTTTTCCCATGGAATCGAAAATTTGTCGGTCTTCACTAGTCCACGTTGAGGAAGCTTGAGCTAATCAAGCCGGCTCTACACATTAAGCCTTCCCTCGATTTCACTAGTGGTTGTTCTTCCTCCACTCCAGAGATAGCGAATACCGAACTAATCATAATTTTGGTGCCGGCCCTCTTTACAATCTTTTTGAAGAGATCACCGCGCAAACTTCCGCCAAGCCGTCTAGGTGTTGACAAACACCAAGAGTAATAATTCGTAATCTTTGCTTGACGACACTCAAGTGCTAGGAATCAATCTAAAATGAATGCACTTGAGTTTGGCTCAACCACCTCACAATGAATGCAATGAGAGTATATGAGGTGTAGAGTGAATGCTTTAGGCTCAAAAGATGTTAAATGAAGTATCTTACCCTGTCCTTGGGCAGATGGGGGATATTTATACCCCCACAACCAAATTCGACCGTTGGAGGCAAAATACACAATTTTTCAACAAATGCGGGAGTACCGCCATTATATGCTCGATAGTACCGCTCTTCTAGAAATGCACAGTAACGACTAGAGCAGAGGCATTAAATGCTTCTGAAAGGGTTGGGCGTTGGAAATTCAACACGGTACTACCGCCGTTGATCAAGCGATAGTTCCGCTTATCGGTCATACCGGAGTACAGGGGCGGTACTACCGCTTCACCTTGCGGTCCAAAAAGGGTGTTTTCTGGGGAAAAACGTACCATTGTCTAATTTTTGGAATATCCGGGTTGCGGTAGTTCCGCTCAAGATACGGTCATATCGCGATGCGGTAGTTTCACCAAGGAAACTCAGGAACTACCGTTCACCAGGTAAGCAACTGAGATAAAAAGGTATTGTTCCGTAAAAAATATACCACCAACAAGATTTAGGTATGACTGGGTTGCGGTAGTACCGCACCACTATCCCGGTCATACCGCAGTGCGGTAGTACCGCCAACAAAACGTCGGTACTACCGATTTTTCTGAGAAAAACATGGTTGACTTTCAAAACAAACTCTAAATGCATGCATGATCCTATATTGATCCAGATTGGACAAGAATATGTTATCAAGCTACTAGTCACAATCCCTCTTAATAGTGCAACATTTAACCTAAAATCCGGTCTTCCACTCTTTTCTCCTTAGACCGATAAAAGCAAAAAAGGATCCTAGACTACTTGCACCTTGTCTTTGAACTATATTGATCTTAATGTTGATCTTTAGCATTCATGTCTAGATTGTTGTACTCACCACAGATACCAAACCTTGTAAATACTCAATAAATATATTAGTCCAATATTCATATATTGTCATTAATTACCAAAACAATTTTTAAGGGCCTAGATGCTTTCACACGTGTTATTCAAAATCCGCGACACGTAAAAGTCCCAGGAAAAAGTGTAATGCACCAAGTTTTCAATGGAATTCTGAATTTGAGATTTAATTTCAAATTGTATTTGAAGTTTAAACTTAAGTTTAAAATATATAACTTAATTTGGAAATTTGAGGACACAGAAGTGTAGAGCTCGTCAAGATGGTCAAAATCGACTATTTATTTGTTTGGTTTGAAAGTCGGAGTAAGAAATCGTGGACATTAGAAGTTGAACAGTTGAGGTTAATTGCATTTTTTTTTAAAAAAGATAGAAATTGGGGAATTGGGCCACGCAGGCCCAAGCCAGCTCATGTCACCCCCATATAAGGGGATGTCAGAGGCTTCGTGCCCTAGCTCCTTCCCCCACCGTAGTAGCCGCTCCAAGCCCTAGCTGCTGTTGTTGCAAGGTTCTGCTGCCACGGCAGGGGTTTCTTCTGTCGCAGCATGGATTTCCGCTGTCGTGGTAGGCTGTTGTGGTCATGCTGCTGCCGTGGCTATAGTTTTCACTGCCGCAGGTAGGTTGTCGCTGCCACCAATGTAAGATAGATGATGCCGACTAGAGGGAGGTGAATATACAGTTTTAAAAAATCTTTTGGCTAAAACCGAGTTTTATACGGAATTGTAGATCAATTCGGTTTTGCTCCTTTAAAACCTAAATCAACTAGTCAAGACTAAATGCACCAACAAGCTAAGACTCCGACAATGATAGCAAACATAAGGAGACAAGCAAGTAATTTAATTCTATAAATGTAAATTGCAAGAAAGCAACCCACAAATAACACTTGAACTTTTTCCTGTGGTGATCGAAAACTTACCGGTTTTTCCTAGTCCACGTTGAGGTAAGGTCAAACGAATTGGACCGACTCTACAAATTAAGCCTACACCTCGAATCCACTCGGGGTTGCTCTTGCTCCACTTCGGAGATGGCGAACACCAAGCAACTCACAACCGTCCGGGTCTTTTTACAACCTTCTTTGAGAAAATCACCGACGTAACTCCTCCAAACCATCTAGGTGTCGCAAACATCGAGAGTAACAAGTCGGAGATGCTCACTTGAATGAATCAAGAGTCTAAGCTCAATGGATACTAAATCCAGCACCTAATGCAACATATACAATAGGATTTTGCTCTCTAAACTCATTAAATGCAACACATGCACAAAGGAGATGAGAGGGCTTGCACTTTGCTCTAGGGGAACGAAAATATCACATCCCTTTGTCCCACAACCGGCCACAAGGGGTATTTATACATCCACACACAAAAACTAGTCGTTGGACGAGAATCTATACAAAAGCAGGAAGGCCGGTCAAACCGTAGGTATAGGGCCGGTCAGACCATACTACAGAGTAACAGTAAACTCTGTAGCAATCATTACAGCATAATATAACCGTTATGCCAGGTCTAGTCAGTCCGCCCACATATGGTCCGATCAGACTGGGTTCAAAAGTTTCCAAAACGGAAAAGACTTGCTACTGGGAAAAGTTGATCACGCCGGTCAATCCGGGGTTCCAATCTGACTGGTGAAAATACTGTGGTTAGTCTGGCATGGAAAATTAAGTAGCAAGACACAAAGACAACCCTCTCTAGAAAAAACTGATCGTGCCAATGAACCGGAGGTAGGTCCGGTCAGCCCGGCCCTCCAACCACGGTCAGTCCGGGTTACCACAACAGAGAAGGGATGAATAAAATAGAGGCCCTCTGGAAAATGCTGACGGCCCGACTCAGACCAAGGGTCCGGTCAGTCCGGGTTACCCACTGAGGTTAGTCTGGCCAGCAGAATTACGAAACATGAACTCTCTGGAAAAACCTGGCCGCTTCAAAGGTCCGGGGTTCCGGTCATTCCGGTTAAGGATAACAAAAGTTGATGTTGCAAATTGATACATGATGCAAACAAGGTATGGAAGTATGATTCTTAACAAGGTGCAAAACACATTTGTCGACTTTTAGAATCACGCCACAAGGTAATTGGGTACGTGGACTTTAAACCATTTGCAAAATATATTTGCAAACAAAAGTCACATGCTACAAGGATTATGCATGAGACTCAACTATTTTTCAAAACACATTCACAAATATAGACAACATGCTAAAGAGAGCTAGAGCAAGCACTAAGAGCTATCAACCCAAGACACATTCAAGCTACTAGTCAAGACTCGTATTAATAGTACGACAACCTATACTAACAATTTGGTCTTCCAACCAAACACCGAGACCAGTAAAAGATTAGGAACACATCCTTAGACTATGCTAGTCATACCTTTGCCTTGAGCTTCCATCTAGGAGTGATCACTTGACGACGAACATCTTCACTCAAAGATGGGGTTCTTGACTTGATAATCATCAACACAAGATGATTTCTTTTACTCGAAGTTCTTGTTTTGAATATCATCAACATACGATGATTTTCTTTACTTTGGAATCTTGTCTTGATGCTCATCAACACATGATCATACCCTTCATCCCGAATCTTGACTTGATGATAATCAACTCATGATGCCACCCAAAATCTTCATGATCATGGGACTCAACTTGTTTCATCAACCATGAAAAATGTTAGTCCATATGACGATTGCCATTAATTACCAAAATACTGCATTAACTCATAATGACATGTGTAGATTATTTAATCTCCCCCTTTTTGGTGATTGGTGACAATCCAATTGCAAATAATTGAAATTGAATTAACATGAGTATATATCAACTACAAAAGCTATTCAAAGATACATTTCAAAGTAGAGATCATTGATCTAAGCGGATGGAAGAATGGAATCAATACGAAGAATGGAATCAATATTAGTGAAATCACAAAACATAGAGTGAACTCCACCTAAACAAGGAGACAAACAAGCAATTTAATTATATGGATGTAAATTGTAAGAATATAAAACTCAAGAAAAAGCAAACCACGAGGACACTTGATCTTTTTATCCCGTGTTGATTGAAAACTTTTAGGTTTTCCCTGGTCCACGTTGAGATAAACCTAAACGAATTGGATTGGCTCCACAAATTAAGCCTACACCTTGAATCCACTTGGGGTTGCTCTTCCTCCACTTCGGAGATGGTGAGCACCGAATCACTCACAAGGCGCGAGTCTTCTCACTACCATCTTTGAGAAGATTAACGACGCAACTCCTCCAAGCCGTCTAGGTGTCGACAAACGCCTTGAGTAACAAGTAAGAGACACTCACTTAAATGAATCAAGTATCTAAGCTCGATGGATACTCGATCCTACACCTAATGCAACACATGCACAGAGGGGGAAGAGAAGGCTTGCTCTTAACTCAAGGGGAACAAAAATGGCACCAACAACCTTCCACAAGGGGTATTTATATACCCACACAAAGAAACTAACCGTTGGGGGAGAATCTGCAAAAAAAATAGTGAAATTGGGTCTAACCGCCAACCAATGGATGGCTAGACCAACCTCACTCCAACAGTCATAAAAATCAGCCGTTGGACCCTCAACGGGCTGACCGCCCTCACAAAGGCCGGTCAGACCGCTAAAGGGGGCGGTCAGACGCTCCATAGAGGAGCACGAGCAAACCAGAGAAACACCTTCTCTGGAAAAATCTAACCGGGGAGTCTGACCGTGGGGCCGGTCAGGCCGACCAACATATGGCAGCCAGACAGGACGCCCACCGGTCAGACCGCTCGCCCCTGGCGGTCAGACCGCCACGTGATTAGAATAACACTAAGCCAAGTCATACTGCTCAAGGGCCAGTCTGATCGCCCAAAGGCTTGTGGTCAGACCACCCACTGACAACAACAAAAATTCAGATTTTAATTTAAGATTGCATCCACTTCAACTCAATTGCAAAATACATTCGCCAATTGTCATGTGCTGCAAACAAGGAATGAAAGCAAGGTTCTTAACAAGTTGCAAAATACATTTACCAATTTTTAGAATCATGCCGCAAGGATTAGGTACATGGAATCGGACCGTTTGCAAAATACATTCGCAAACTAAAGTCACATGCTACAAGGATATTGCATGAGACTCAACTATTTGCAAAGTACATTTGCAAATATCGGCAATATGCCATAGAGAGTTAGAGCAAGCAAGATGAGCTATCAACACATGACACACTCAAGCTATGATAAGGATCAAAATATATAAATATTACCTTATTTAGTTAAAAGACCGTACGTCCTTCGTGGTCGTAACCCCTAAGGCTAACGACCCCCCTGGTCGTAAGGATTCCAGAGGTTACATCGTGGGTACCCTGGTCGAATGAGGTCCTGTGTCTAATCCCCGACCAGATGACTGCTCGTAAAAGCAATGAACTGGTACTTAGATATGATTCTAAGTATATTCCTCCTGTGTGATGAACAGAGCTTATGTCTTATTTACTCTAAGCCACGCGACGTTTACAACCCTAAGACACTAACAGTAACCATCATACGGTTGTTGTCTCCTTCTGATATCAACCACCGAACGATTGATCGTTCACCAACTGACGTTTTCTTTTGACCAGTCGCAACGCTTCCAACATGCGTCTCTTAAAAAAAATATTTGTCATCACTTCATCAACTATTTAAAGAAGACAATGAAGCATCGACACCGACAGATCCAATTGGGAATATTTAACTCGATCCAGGAGATAGCAGTTGGGTTTTTATCTGAAGCAATAGCATAACAATTAGTACACCAAGTGTAATTAGGGCTAGTCCACTGTCTTGTCAAGGGAACCCCCTGTAAAGATCCAGTTCGATGCAATGAAGAGTAATCCCATTCTCTTCCAAGAACTCTTCGCTATTTTTCTCTATTTATTTCGTAAGATCGGCTACTCGATCGCCGACAAGCTCTTAGTTAAGACCTCTCTTAATAGTATGGTAACCTACACTAACAATCTGGTCTCCACACCAAACATCGAGACCAACAAAATGACTAAGAAACATATGCTTAGCCTATGCTAGATATACCTATGTCTTGAGTATTCCCTTGGAGCTTTAGGATGATGATCCACATCTTTTCTCCAAGATTGGGTTCTTGACTTGAGCATCATCAACACATGATGTCACTCATTTCATTTGATGGCATTTAACACATTAAGTCATCAATTGTCTTCATCATCATGTGACTTAACTTATTTCACCAACTCATGAAAATATTAGTCCACATGGTGATTGTCATTAATTACCAAAATACTCCATTAACGCATAATGACAGGTCTAGATTCTTCATAGGTTGGGATTCGCCAAAGCCCTACTCCTCTCTCGATCTCTCTTAGCTCCGTCGGGCGCCGGAAACCGCATTACCGCCACCGAGCTCCCCGCTGTTGTCCTAGTCTCCGTCGTCCACCAACGAGGTCAGATCCGTCATCGTTGAGGCGTGGGATGCCGAATCTAGGCGTTGTCGTCGTCTCCGACAACGGGGAGCTCACATCACGGCGACACGACGGCATGACAGTGTGCAGCACGGCTAGGGGAAAGAGAGAGATCTACCGGCGACGACGCGGCTAGGGGAGGAGGTGCAATTGCGGGATTCAATTGGGTGGGGGGTGACAGTGGGATCTAGTAGGGAGGAGCGGCGAGATCTGGTAGGGAAAGAGATGTGTGAGAGAGAAGGAAGGAGAGGAGAGAGGATGAGGAAGAGAGAGCGAAGTGTTTCTTGAATACAAAAATTTAGGAGGGTTGTTTTTCAAAAATTGTGGTGGGAGGAAAGCACAATGAACGCCCACAATAACAAACAGTCATGATAGTACATACGGGTGCGTATCTTCCCAGTTTGTGACTATAAAGATGTCATGCCAATACCTTACCTACGTATTGTTTATCAACAACACATCGCTCGAAAGAGAAAAAGGAAAATAATTTAGCAAGTAGCAGCTCTGCAGACTTATATTTCACTTCCAAACAAAGTTCTTTGAAGAATCTTGAAACAAACAAACAAACAAGTTAAACAGAAAAGTGGTATCAGACTGCAATAGAAAATAAGTAACAAATAAACCCACCAAAATGGATCGTCTGTACTGAAGGATCAATGCAGAAGATCTACAGTACCACACATTAAAGGCTGATCTCCACCGTCTGATCAAAAATCAAAGGTCCAGATCAATCGCTGAAGCGTTTTTGCTACAATGTTTTTGATACATTAAATATTTCTATGTTTCTACAGTATTATTCTACAATATTAGTGTCAAATACTGTTCACTTAGCAGTCCGCATTAAAGCAGTGGATCCGGGTCCTAAACCCACTTATTACAGGAAAAAAGGCATAACAAACAAAAGAATCGATAGCCAACTGCAAGCGCCCTCGCAACTATACACGAACATCTGCATTAAAATCATCACCAATGGTAACAAGATAATTTCTCAAGGCTTCATGCTACTTCCAATTTCTACAATTCTACTCAAGGTATTAGCATTGACAATTGCTCACCATCAGATGATAGAAGCAATGTCACTATCAAAGATCTTTCCAGACCTTGTAGTCAGTATTCGAGCTGTTGGGGTTTATTGGTGTATCCTGACATCCCAAGAAGAAGGTCGGTCGCCCATCCATATTGATCAACGCATGTGCGGTTGATCTAGCGCTTGCGACAATACCCACCTCATCAGCAGCAATTGTGGCTTCTCCATATCCTTTATCTTTAACATCAGCATTTTCTAACTGTTGATTACAGAAAAACAACCAGTAAACACTAGAAGCATGCGATTCTCAGGGACTGAAAGAAAGGGAAGACCATTACGGCATTACCCTGAATTTTGTCTTAGCACCCCAGATGACGAACGTTTCATTACACGTATGGTGACGATGGTTGCCACGTAAACCACCTGGCTGTATCTGTCCTACGTGCAATGATAAACAGACCAGCGCCCCACCTACCAAAATTGACATTAGATAAGCAATTCCCATCTGAGTTATGTCAACGAAGTTACCTATGTTCCATTCACATCAGTTCTCTCTAAGCTGTAAGTACAAATTCCATACAACCTGGTACAACATAAATATTAAGTACATGTATTTCTTCCACAATCCACACTAAAATGTGAAATCCATATTTTCGTCTTTATGACTTCTGCTTATTTAGTTATTTTTTAAACATTGTCCCATGATAATCACCATGAGAAAAGGAAACATGCTTGGAGCTCTGCAGCTACTGGGTGAACAGTGAGTGAAATTTTCTTTTCGATGAAAAAAAAATCAGACTTGCTTTCTAAAATGAAAAGGTCCTATAAGTTCTACTAGACTCTAGTAAATAGATTTGGTGCCTCATTTTTTGCCGCATTTGAAGAAGATTGGTAGAGATATTCAACTTCTACAAAATCCGCAGAACACCATCAATAGAGATATTCAAGGACTAAAAGCATCTCGATAATACCATAATTTAAGCATTTTGACACAAAGTAAGTAGAGTCAAGTGGAGCACAACACGGTTGCAAACAAGATTACAGAGCTAAGCAGCCTAAGCTACAGGAAACAACATAGGTATATAACAAATTCATTCTGGCTACCAAGTTCAACACAGTAGTAAGTAGTAGCAAAACAGCGGCGATGAATGAAATGTCCTCTTGTTTTCCCATAACAAGGGCATCTACTGTTAGCACCAGAAAAGGTAAAGAAAATACAAAAGGAACATAGGGAATATACGTGGAGCAAAATGTTCTCCAACTTGGTTAGCTATAATCAATTGGTTGCTACATCCATACTGCATATATTCTCTTTTTCTTCCTGCCGAAAGGATATATATCAATATTCACTGTGACAAATGGGACACTCGAGGACAAAAAAAAACATATGAATTGAACTGATAATTGTGAATACAGGTCTTGTTCATTGGTTGCTTGCCAAGTAAGAAACCCACTGATCTATCAGTCTAATATATGTAGTATATTCTCAATAATTTAGAGCAGTATAGATGGAATGGAAGAGGAACAAAGCAGCCACCAAAAGATCTAAGGGAACACGGTTTGCTATGTGGGTACTGGGTAGTATATTAAGGGATAGTGGGATACAGAGGTTCCTTGTATTGAACACACAATGCTGTCAAAAAAAGAGGGTGTATTTCCAGCTAAACCAACTAAGGAGCCTTTATTGGTTTGATATAGCAACCATATATGACAATCGCCAAACAAGCCTGTCATTGAGTTAAATTACCTATAAGCAATCCAACAAATCCGAACAGCAGCATAATGCAATACGAACGTTCTGATGGCAGATTAACAACAAATCAGCCATACTTGAACTAAGATACAGCAAGTGATTTCGTGCGAGGAGATGAAGGGTGCTCCCTCAAAACAGAAGTTGAAAACTGAAGGATACACTAACTAGATTAGTAGTTTGGAATCGGCAACCAAGTGCCGCACCAAAAAAATAAGATGCCCACATGTGACATGACTCATGTTTTTGCTGCACTTCCACTAGTGTCATGTTCAGAACATCAGTTAGTTCTTCCTTTAACCATTAAATTCGAACTGAACAAACATGAACTACAGGACTGTAGAATTGCAGTATCTATTAAAATTGTGCATCCGCGCAGACCTGACTTCAGCAATTTCTAACGCAATGTGATCTATTCTATGACACCCCCGCCATATTATCCTACCTTTCTATTTTACCAGCATTTTTTAGCAGCACACTAACCACCAATCTACAGCAGCACGCCCAGTCGTACTCCTCGCACACACAGAGGCAGCACAATCGAACACAATGACACAAGAAGATAGAATTCGTGAGGCAAGGAGGAGCTCACCTGGGAGGACAGCGTCGCGAGCGGTGGCGACGGGATCGAGGAGCCACCCGCGTCCGTCGGCGGCGATGGGAGTGGGGTGGAGCGCGGCGGGGTAGCGGACGAAGTTAACCTGGGGGTCGCGGACGACGGGGGGCCGGAGGAAGGTGGCGGAGGGGAGGACGAAGAGGGAGAGGAGGAAGGGGAATGACGCTGGCTGCTTCAGAAACTGGAGGAGCGACGACGGCAGGGAAGCGGAGGAGGCCGCGGCCTCGGCGGCGGCGGTGGGGACAGGCGCAGTCTGGGTGTGGATTTGCAGCGCGATGGCTCTCCTCGGGTTCGCCATTGACGGGATGGCGCGCAGGTGGGTGGTGAGCTGAGCTGGTGGCGCCGGCAGCCCGGGAGTCACTACCGCCCGCGGCCGCGCGGCGAAGTTGCTGAAGTTTTTTTTAAATAATATTAATTTAAAAAATAATTACAAAAATAATTATTCGATTTTTAAAACAAAACTAGACATAGATATCCAATTCAACCGGAAACTCTGTACTCTTAAGTCTCTGTCACCGGTGCAAACGCCTAGTTTTTTTAAAAAATATATTTATTTTTGTAATTATTTTTGTAATTAATATTATTTTTTTTTAAAAAACTCTAATAGATATCTTGTGCACATGGCTTCTTCTATGCATATATAGACATACAAGATCTGAGCCGCTCCTTCCATATCGCACGGCCACGCTCCCTCGCTACCGACGGCTTCGCCATTTTTCTGATACCCCTACCGCCGAGGAAGTTTCCGACGCCTCCCCCGCATCGAGCCATTCTTTCGCCTTCCTCCCCCCGCATCGAGCCTCCCCCGTTGGCTAGGGTTCTGCTCCTCCGCCCCTATTCGCGCCGCTCCGCCGGCCCATCTACGCCGCCCCAGCTCCTTCGGCTACTGCGCCCCCAAATCGCCCCTCCAAGCCGGTTACTGTGCCCCCGAGTCGGCCCCTGCTCTGACGGCCCCGAGGTAAGCAACAAACCCCCCCTGCTCCGCCAAGGCGTCACCGCGCTAGGGTTTGGCGCCGAGCCTCCCCCATCACCGTGCGCCGCTCCATCCCCTTGAGCAGACAGCCGTTCCCTTCAACCGAGTCCCCTCCCGCCCTTGACTTGCTGGTCGACAACCCCATCCCCGTGCTTGAACCGTGGTTCCCCCACCCCCGTGCGCCGCTCCATCCCCTTGCGCAGACGGCCGTTACCTTCCACCGAGTCCCCTCCCGCCCTTGCCTTGCTGGCCGACCGCGCCATCCCCGTGCTTGAACCGTGGTGAACCGTCTGGAAATTGATTTGTGCATGTCAACCTTGCTTGTTGAATAGTTGTGTACATGTCGGAGGCGTCCGCGTCGGGGCCTTCTGGTGGGCTTCAGCTTGTGCCATGCCCAAAATGCGGTGAGAAGATGATTTGGGCAGTGTCTAGGAGCTCGAAGAATCGAGGAAAAGAGTATTACAAATGCCCTAACAACATCGGCGTAAGTTTGTCCGAATAAAAACTCTTATTTATGGACTTAGATCACTATATGTAGCTCTGTTTTAGGCGATCATCGGCATTCCATTGTGCAGAAGTATGCCAGCGGTTGCGACACTTCCATGTGGAAAGATCAATATGAGACACATCTGGCTGGGTTGAAGTTCAACAGTGCACACCAAACATATCCATTGGTTTCCCCTATCGACGACAATGTGTTGGCATATTTAGCTGAAATGAACAAGTCATTGATCCAGATTAACAACTCTATCCTGAAATCTGCGGCTGCAGATGACAAGTTTAAAATTGTTCTTATTGCATGTTTAATGTTCTTCCTAGGATTATTCATTGCGAAGAATGTCAATTAAATGTGTAATGGCTGTGTTAGCAATGTTTTTATCCTGTTTGCAATGTAGTGTTGTATTTTCGATGTATGAAACATATGTATTGTTGTACCCTGACACTGGGACTGAACCGAAACTGAATGTTCTATCATGTTTGCAATGTAGTGTTGTATTTTCAGTACTGATGTTGTGATGAACTGATTGAGTAAAAATATGATACTGTGCTGAACTGAATAAGTGCACTGAAGAATTCTGATGTTGTGATGAACTGATTGAGTAAAATTTCAGTGAACTGATATGTACTGAACTGATCCAGAACTACAAGTTCAGTGTTGATATTCAGTGAACTACAAGTTCAGTGCTGATATTCAGTGAACTACAAGTTCAGTTCTGAACTGATTCAGATCCAGAATATTCAGTGAACTACAAGTGAACCGGTGAATATGCAGTGAACTCAAGTGAACTCATTCAGTGCACTGAACTGATCCATTTTTCTGAAGGTGATGGATATCCTGTGTTTCTTGTACAGACTATTACAACCTTTTGGATGGATACAAGTGAATGAACTGAATAAAACATACTATTAAAACAGGCTTTTCGAATGTCAGACAGGCAAATGAACTTAATTCATTGGACAGAATGCTTTGCTACATCAGCAATTATAGAAAACTGAATGATATTACAGGACATGAATACAAGTGTTTATAAATTGTACCACTGAACAATTATAGAGACCACTTTCATGACACTATGGTGAGAAGAAAGAAAGCAAGATTACATAAAAATGAATCATTAGAAAATAGCCATTTCCAGGAGAAAAAAAAATCGCATCAAAGGAGAGAAATTTAGCAAATCACTATACCATGCAGCAAAGTCACAAGTTTGAAATCTGAAGAACTAGAATCAATTCGCAAACTATCCATATAGTATATTATCCATACAGTAGATAGCCAAGTCAACTAACTGCAATAAGTAATCTATTAGCATAGAGAGAATGCATGAGACAAGTAACAGTTTGAATAATGCCCGATGGATTTCCATTCTGAGGTTACAAGTCCATAGTACATATTACAAATTCATACTATGTGGATATCGTGAGGATATGTGCATGATCTTAGGATGATGAGTCAATTGGCAATGACTTTATTGGTTTGCAAAATCTCGCGTTTTCGGGGTTTGCTTCAGTCTGTCAGACCACAGGCGGTCTGACCGGTGGCATCGGCGGTCAGACCGCCCGTGGAGAGGTCTGACCGGCCGTGCTTGCCGGTCCGACCGGGTTTGGTTCAAAGTGGATTTTGAAGCTAAGCCAAAAATAGGATGTGTAGGCAAGTGAGGGGAGTCTCCTGGATGTGGTCACATAATTTTTGGAGCTCCCAGTCAAAAATTCTATTCATTTGAAAATTCCAGAAGGTTTCGGATTTTCAAGATGAAAATTTGGCTAAGTCATTTCGGGCGGTCCGACCGCCGTTATGGAATCGGTCCGACCGGCCTGCAATCGGTCGGACCGGCTGTGTGGGGCGGTCAGACCGCCAATCACTTGGAGGTTAGCCTTTCTGGCATTGTTGTGATTTGACAGTGTTTTATGTATGAAGTTCAATGCCTTATTGTTGCATATTGCATTGTTGAACTGACGTGGGTCAAGTTGTGAAGAACTTGTTCCCGGAGACGATTTATTTGTCTATTGCTGTGCAGGTGGCTTGCAGGTCAACGACGTCAACGGTGAGGTGGATCGGGACTACGCTTGGAGAGCTGAGGTCCAGAACGATCATGGATGCCGGGTGAGGTCGTGTGACTCAAGCAGGGTGCAGAATGGGCAAGATGGATCGAACGGGCGGTTCGTGGCAGCTGGTTGGATCAGGCGGTGCGGAAGTCGGTGCAAGTCTCTGGGAGGTTCCGATGGGATTCGGACGGGAGAGTCTTGCCGACATGATGAGAGCCGCTGATCAACCTACATGTGGTGAAGCAGACGATTGCTTCAACAGATATGTGTGAGTGGGTCCCATGTGTGTGTGGACCTTCATAGGAGCCCATTAGTGAAAACCCTAGGCCTCTCCTATAAATAGAAAGGGGGGAGAGGAAAAACCCCCAAGCACTTTTAGCCCTCATTTGCAAAGTCCCTTGTTAGGGTTAGGGTTTGGAGAGGAGAGGAGAGGAGAGGAAGATTGTGTGTGTGCTCTTTGTTGAGCTCTTGTCCTCCTTGAGGGAGTGGCTTTGTAAGCATCTTGTTGGATCAATCAATCTTGTGATGCTTGCTTAAGAGATCGATTGTCTCCTTTGTGTTCTTCTCTCTTTTGTTGATTTTGGTGCTTCCTTGATTCAATTGTTTATGATTGGTCTCTTGACCGATTTTATCTTGCTTTGATGTGTGGGAATACTTCTAGAATTATCTAGATCATCAACCCCCACAAGCAAGTCTTGAATCAAGATTTTCATATTTCTAGGGTTTGTGCACTTCTTTGGTAAAATCTTCAGAGATCGATTCTGTGAAGTGGATTTGGACGATCGTCGCTAGAAATAGGTCTCAGATATCCTTAGGAAGGTGTGCTCCAAATTTGGTCAAGTTTCATTGGTTGAATCAAAAGTTGGACCAATTTTCGTTTTGGATTTGGGCTTGGTATTTCGGTTCTGGACTAAATCGGTCGGACCGATTTAGATACGGCGGTCAGACCGCCAGCATTCGGACTACCCGTTAACGGCCGGTCGAACCGATTTCAATCAGTCGGATCGCCCTTTGGCAGCCGGTCAGACCGCCAGTGTCCAGACCAGCCCAGTGAGATCAATTCTCCACATTTGTGTCTTGTGGTTAAGGAGGTTATCGAATTCAGCACAAGGCTTCCTCTGTGCGTGTACTGATCTTCTTAGATTTCTTAGCTAACGGAGAAAAGTTTGTGTTGAATTTGATTAAGGCGAAAAATCGAGAAAGCGCCCCCCCTCTAGTCGCCTTTACGGTCGTACATACTACATATTACAAGTCTATACTACATATTACAAGTCCATACTACATTTGCAAGGACCCCACATTTGCAAGCCACCTCCTTTGCAGCCACCTCCTTTACAGTTACCTACAAAGCAATTATGAATACTAAACACGTTAGACAATGAGTACTAGAATAAAATATCAAAGGAATGCTATAAAGTTAGTACATCCACCTCCGTATGGGCATGATGATTTTGCTTGCTTCCTTAAAGGGCAGTTGCGGCTGTCGTGGGTGCCGATCTCATTGCATGTCCGACACATGTGAGCGGCCTTTCCCTTAGATTTGTTATGCTTGTTCTCCCCAGGCCGATTCCTCTTGTATTTCCCTCTAGTGAGATTGTCTGTTGGCGGCAATATATCAATCTGATCAGGGATGCCACACCCAAGATACGCTTCAACCTCCTCCACTCTACTTTGCTGCAGCAAGAATTTCCTAGTTTATCTCATGCATAAACCTTTTAAGTTTCCATCTAGCATTCTGCATATAAGGAAGTGAAGAACTACATCGATGTATCAAATCTTCTAAGTCCTTTCGCATCTCAGAAGCCAACTTTTTAATTTCTTCCTCTATAGGATCTTTGGGCTTCTCCTCAAGAACATTGCCATTCTCATCAAATACAACATCCCTCTTGCAGTTAGCAGTCCATCTTTTCAAAACATAATGATTAGGAAGCTCATTCAGCAATGCACCTCGTAAACACAAGGATAATGAGGCGGCAAGAAATTCCATGAGTGCCAAACAACATGCACGAGCACTGAGCAATCATGGTGTTAGTGTCACATGTGACTTTCCTAACCTTATTGCCATCCTCCTTCACCGCTGTTACTTTAAGGTCGCATACTTGTGTCGTGCTCTCAACAACACAGTTGTCCCTAGCAGCAATAACCTCTTTCTGAAACTTCGTGAACACCTCATGTGTGAAGACTTCACTGCCATGCAACTCTATTGCCCATGGTGTCTTCAACTGAGGCTTTGTGTGAAATGTGGCATTGTCTTCTCTTAGCTCCTTTTCTCTTTGTTCGTCGACTGCAGTGTTGAAGTGGATCCAGAACTCAACCAAAGCATGTTTGTAACCTATAAATCGATTGAAAAAAGAATTGACGCTTTCAGACCTTGAGGTTGTTCGTAGAATGCCTGCCATCGGTATGTCCATAAAGTAAGCTGTGGATATCGTAGGGATATGTGCATGATCTTAGGATGATGAGATAATTGGCAATGGCGTTGTTGGTTTGACGAATCTCGCGTTTTCAGAAATGCTCTTGTGTTGTTCAGACCGGCAGCATTGGCAGTCAGACCGCCCGTGGATCGGTTCGACCGGCAGCATCGCCGATCCGACCGGCCGTGGGGCAGTCCGACCGGCTATGTGCAGCGGTCCGACCGGCCAGAACCTGTGGTGGAGTTTGGGGCTAGGCCAAAAAAAGAGTGTGTAGGCAAGAGAGGGGAGTCTCCTGCACTTGGTCTCATATTTTTTGGAGCTTCCAATCAAAAGTTCTATTCAATTGAAAATTCCAGAGAGTTTCAGTTTTTCACGATGGAATTTTGGCTAAGTCATTTTGGGCGGTCTGACCGGCGTTATAAAATCGGTCAGACCAGTTGGAAATCGGTCCGACCGGCCAGGTAGGGCGGTCAGACCGGTTTCCACTTGTTCTTCGGCCAACTTGGCATTGTTGTGTTCCGATTGTGTCTAGTGCATGAGTTTCAATGCTTTAATGTTGCATATTGCATGATTGAGCTAACGTGGGTCAAGTTGTGAAGACCTTTGTGGATTTCATGGGGATATGTTCCAGATCTTAGGATGATGTGACAATTGGCAATGGCGTTTACGGTTTGTCGTTTCACGCGTTTTCGACAAAGTGTCAGGCTTACTGGACAGGGGCGGTCCGACCGGTCCTTGCACGGCGGTCCGACCGGTCCCACATCGGTCGGATCGGCCATGTGGGGCGGTCGGACCGGCGGTGACCTAAAAGTACTCAAAACGAGCTGGGCCAAAAATAGGTGTTGTAGGCAAGTGAGGGGATCCCAATGCACTTGGTCTCATAATTTTTGGAGTCTCCAGTGAGAAGTTCTATTGGATTTAAGTTTCCAGAAGGTTTGGATTTTCGGGGTTGAAATTGGCTAAGTCCCATAAGGTCCGTCAGGCTCATTGTGGAAGGCGCCGACCGCCAAGGCGGTCCGACCGCCACCGAGCGGTCGACCGTAATAACTTGATCATCGCCAACTTCGCGATCGATGTTTTTTGTTAGGTCAAGTACATGGGTTCCATGGCATATGGTTTGCATGATGCATGTTTTGACTAACATGGGTCAAGTTGTGAAGAACTTGTTCCCGAATTCGTGTTTGCTTGTCTGTGGTTGTGCAGGTTGCTTGGTGGTCAACGACGGTCAACGGCGAGGAGGATCGGGACTAGACTTGGAGAGTTGAGGTCCAGAAAGATCGACGATGCCGGGTGAGGTCAACGACTCAAGCGTGACACAAGATGAACAATGGTGACCTATTGGCAAATCCATGGCACATGGTGAAGCGGTTTAGGTCAAAAGGTTAAAGACGGCGCGAGCGTGCGCGTGTGTGACCCGTTTGTTAGTGGGCCTTAACGGGAGCCCAAGAGAGTCAAACCCTAAGAGTTTTAGGCCTCCACTATAAATAGGAGGAGATGGTGGCTGCACCTCTCCCTCTCTCTCGCTCTTTGATGTTTCAAAACCCTAATTGTCTTTAGGGGAGTTGAGGTGGAGGCTAGGGCTCTTGATGGTTTGTGGTGAATTTCATGATCTTTGATTGTCCACTGATCCATGATGGTGTGGATGTAATCCAGCATCAATCACGAAATCAATCTATGCAAGGTTTGCTTGAGATAAGTCTCTTTTTGTTCTTGCTTTCAATTTCGTGTTTTTAGGGCTCTCTTTGATCCGCGAGTTTGTGATTGATTCCTTCACGTAAATTAGCTTGCTGTGATATGTGTGAATCTATCTAGCATCATCTTGATCATCAATCCCTCACGAACAAGCATTAGGATCAAGTTTTCGTTCTTGCCTGCTTTTAGACCTTCGTTAATCAATTGGCAATTGCTTAAGATCGCTCCAAGAATTATCATAATATTCGATTGGAATAGGTCCTCAATAGCATATAGAAGGTGTGTGCAAAGTTTCATAAAGATTGGAGTTGAGAATCAAAAGTTTCACCTAATTGCAACTTCGCCATCGGCCGATTTATCAAGGCGGATCGGTTCGTAGATCGCCGGTCCGATCGCCCATCACCACCGGTCCGACCGATTTCGAGCGGTCCGACCGCCAAAGACAACGCCGGCCGACCGCCTGCAATCGGTCCGACCGGTTGGGTACAATGAGCCGATCGCCTGTCTTTGAGTCTTTGCAATCTTAGTTGATTTTGTTATTTTGCTTAGGGATTTAATTGGATTCAATACTAGTCTTCCATTGATCGGTATATTGATCTTCATAGCTTCATCATAGTTATTGGAGTGAAATTGTGTTGAATTCATTATTTGGGAAAAAGTGAGCGTGCTCCTATTCACCACCCCTCTAGTCGCCTTTACGGTCCAACAAACTTGTTCCCGGAGACGATTTCTTTGTCTATTGTTGTGCAGGTGGTTTGCAGGTCAATGACGAGGAGGATCGGGACTAAGCTTGGAGAGCTGAGGTCCAGAACGATCATAGATGCTGGGTGGAGTCGTGTGACTCAAGCATGGTGCAGAATGGACAAGATGGTTCGAACGAGCAGTTCGTTGCAGCTGGTTGGATCAAGCGGTGCGGGGGTCGGTGCAAGTGCCTTAGAGGTTCCGATGGGATTCGTACGGGAGAGACTTGTCGACATGATGAGAGCCGTTGATCAACCTACACGTGGTGAAGCAGGTGATTGCTTCAACTGAAATGTGTGTGTTTGTGTCCCGTGTTTTTGGTCCTTAACGGGAGCCCATTAAGTGAACTCTCTCTAAACCCTAAGCCTCCCTATAAATAGAAAGGGGGAGTTTGAAAACCCCCCAAAAAAGCACTTCATTTGTAAAAACCTAGTTAAGGTTAGGGTTTGGGTTTGGAGAGGACAGGAGAGACTAGGCTCTAGAGAGAGAATTTGTGTGTGTGCTCTTGGATTGAGCTCTTGTCCTCCTTGAGGGAGTGGCTTTGTAAGCAACATCTTGAATCAATCAATGGATGCTTGTTCTAAGATGATGTCTCATGTGTTTTTCTCTCTTTTGGTGATTTTGGTGCTTCCTTGATCCGGTTATTTTTGGTTGGTCTCTTGACCTCTTTCACCTTGCTATGATGTGTGGGAATACTCCTAGGACCATCTAAATCATCAATCCCTCACTAGCAAGTTTTGGATCAAGTTTTTCATTTTGCTAGGTTTTTGACACTCCTTTGGTAAAACCTAAAAAGATCAATTCTTTGACATGGATCTGGACGATCGTCTCTAGAAATAGGTTCCAGATATCCTTAGGGAGGTGTGTTCCAAGTTTGGTCAAGTTTCATCGGTTGAATCAAAAGTTGGACCAATTTTCGTTTTGGTTTCGGGTGGTCTACAGTGGTTCTGGACTGAATCGGTCCGACCGATTCCACAACGGCGGTCGGACCGCCAGTTGGCCGTCGGTCAGACCGCCAATTGGCCGTCGGTCAGACCGGTCCAGTGAGATCAAATCTCTATTCTTGAATCTTGTGTTTAAGGGGGTAATCGGATTCAGCACAAGGCTTCTTCTGTGTATTTACTGATCTTCTTAGCTTTCATAGCTATTGAAGAAAAATATATGTTGAATTTGATTAAAGTCAAAAATCAAGAAAGCGTATATTCACCCCCTCTAGTCGCCTTTCCGGTCCTACATAAGCTGGTACCCAAGATGCCCTAATACTATAACGACCAGCCAACCACTCATTATCTTGCAAACCGAAGTCCGAAATAATATCAGCCTACTGCGACTCGAATTCTTCTGGAGTTTCTGAGGGATACACACATGAATTGACACGACTGTAAAAGGTTTGATTATCCATCAAATCTGGCCTAATCTTTGTTGGGAGTTTGTTCAATATGTGCCACATGCATAATCTATGCGTTGTATTAGGGAATACATCTTGAATTGCCTTCTTCATGGCCGTATCTTCATCAGTTATTATAAGCCTAGGTGCCACACGTGTCATACATCTTAAGAAAGTACGGAACAACCATTTGAATGTTTCAATCGTCTGATCGATCAACAATGTAGCCCCAAATAGAACACATCCCCCATGGTTATTTACTCCCATGAATGGTGCAAATATCATATCATATTGGTTTGTATTATATGTTGTATCAAATGATAGCAGCTCCCCAAAATGAACATAATTCTTCCTGCAGGTTGCATCCGCTCAAAACACATGGACCAACCTACCCTTGCTGTCAATGACATAGTCAAATTAAAATGCAGCATTGTTCTCGTTCTTTCTAGCTAGATTATCAAGGAACATCTGAGCATCTGATGACTTTATACTCTCTCTCAAAGTGCGGTGATAATTTTGCAAATCCCTCCTAGTGCACCCAACATTCTTAAACCCACCCTCACTGACATGAAGATATCTAAAACCCCAGATGTCCCAATGCTAGCTTGATGGCATGCGGACAATGTGGTCTTAGCCTTCTCATTTACTTGTCTATTAGAACGTATCAAGTGTTGCTTACTAGGTGAGACAAAACCATGGTTATGCACTTCCACGAATGTCTCCAACCTGAACTTATTGTCCTTAGTCCGTTTGATACCAAACATGTCCTCACACCCACACCTACTCAATTTAGACTCATATGACTTCTTCAATTTGACCTCCAACTTGTCCTTACCTTTTTCTTCCTTCCAGCCATGTCTGGCACAATAGTACCGCCTCCATTGCAAAACACCATTTTTGGTCGTCCGCTGCCCAATACGAACAGAGAAGCCAACAACATGCGCATATGCTTTGTAAAACTCGAGGGATGCATCCTCGTCTTCGAAGATCATGCCCACGACAGGCGTCAAGTCGTCATTAACGACCGGTGTGGACGATGAACCCTGCAGCAGTACGGATGAGTTAGCACAAGAACAACATTACTCATTGAAATTTAAAATTTTCAAAAAACTCTACACTCACACAGAACGGAATGCTCGCAGCCTTCTGTGGTGTTTTACACAAGCTGCTCGCGACGAGAGAGTACGCATCGCCGCCTTCGACACATGGCAAAGCTAGTGGTCATACGGAGTTACTCACATCTTCCGTGGAATCCATGCAGATTTCCTGCAGGGGGTTCTGGTGGCGGAGGTGCGAGAGGCTCGACTACGGAGGAGGAGGCGCAGCGCAGCGGCGACGCAGAGGCGAGGCGCAGGGGTCAGCGAGGCACGGGGAGGCTCGACGCGGAGGAGGAGGCGCAGCAGCGCAGGCGACGCAGGAGGCGGAGGCGCAGGGGCTCATGAGGCACAGGGAGGCTTGGCGCGAGGAGGCGCAGGGGCGCAAGGGGCGGCGCGAGGAGGCGCAGCGCAGGGTCACGGGCGCAGGAGGCTCAGCGGCGGAACGGGGCAGCGCGGGCCTCCGACAGCAGCGACGCAGGGAGGAGACGGGATGGGGAGGAGATGTGGGGGCCGGCCGGAGAAAGGAAATGCCGCGCGGGGGATATACGGAAAATGGCAGAAGCCGATCGGCGCAGGGGAGTGTGACCGTGCGATATAGAAGGAGCGGCTCGGATCTTGTATATCCATATATGCATAGAAGAAGCCATGTGCACCGGATATCCCCGGAGATATCAACCGCTTATTGATCCACCGTATCTAAGCCATCAATGAAAAAGCGGACGGTCCGTGATCCTTCTGCTATCGTCCTCCGCTTATCCCCTTCTTCCTCCCCTTCCTCTTAACCCCAAACCCGCAAAACCCCAACCCGAGCTCGCAGCCACCACCACCATGGCACCACCTGCCATGGCGTTCCAAGCTCCCACCCTCCCCCTCGCCACCCTCCCCCTCCACCTCCCCACGGCGCGCCGCCGCGTACGTATCCTCGCCGTCGCGGCCGACCACGCCCCTCCCCCGCGGGCCTCCCCTCCTGAGCCGGCGAACAGCCCAAGCCGCCTCCTCCGGGAGCTCGCGAAGCGCAAGAAGGCCGTATCCCCCAAGAAGAAGCACCCGCCGCGCCGCTTCATTCTGAGGCCGCCGCTCGACGACGAGCGCCTCACCCAGCGCTTCCTCAACAGCCCGCAGTTGTCGCTCAAGTCGCTCCCGCTCCTCTCTTCCTGCCTACCCTCCGCGCCGCTCTCCGCCGCCGATCGGACCTGGATGGACGAGTACCTCCTCGAGGCTAAGCAGGCGCTCGGCTACCCGCTCGCCCCCTCGGAGACGCTCGGCGACGGCGACGACTGCCCCGCGCGGCACTTCGACGTTCTGCTCTATCTCGCGTTCCAGCACCTGGACCCCTCACGCGAGCGCACGCGGACGCGGCACGTCCGGAATGGCCACTCCAGACTGTGGTTCCTGGGCCAGTTCGTGCTCGAGCTCGCGTTCTGCGAGTTCTTCTTGCAGAGGTACCCCAGGGAATCCCCTGGACCGCTGCGGGAGCGGGTGTTCGCGCTGATTGGGAAGAAGGTGCTGCCGAAATGGATCAAGGCGGCCAGTCTGCAGAATTTGGTGTTTCCTTACGACGATTTGGATAAGATGATACGGAAGGACCGGGAACCGCCGGCGAAGTAAGTGTGCATTTCCTTGATCATATGCTGAAAATGTGCGATTGGAAATGTAGAGATAGAATTATAGTTTTTGATCATGCATTAGGGTAATGTGAGTAATCAGTGACTGGTGTGTGTAAACAGCAAAGTGAAACAACTACATTGTGCCGGGATGGTTGCAGTTATCAGAATACATTCTATTAGGGTCTTGGAAATTCTGTGTTGGAACTACAATAGCTACATGAATGTTTAGCGGCTGAATGTTGCCTGTTGTTTAGATCTTGATTAATATTTTTCGCTTGAGCTTGATCTGCATTCTGTGATAGTCCTGACTTAATATCTTGGTGATAATTTAGTGCTAGTTTGGCAGGGATCCACTTAGCTATTTGTTAATCTTGTTGGCACATTGATAGTCAACTTCTTTGATAAGTTTGCATGTTTAAGCATAATATTAACGATGAAAGTGAAAAATCTCAGCTTATTTTTTTAGCGGCTGTATGATTCAATGTTACATGTTGAATGTTCTGCGCTCGAGTTGTCTCCGTTGCTGAATGTTATGCAGTCTTATCAATAGCCGATTTGTCTCCATGTATGCCTTTTAGGATTTTTTTGAAATAATATTATTTTAAAAGAAAACTACAAAAATAAATAGTCGATTTTTTTAAATAAAAATAGGCTAATGCCGCCATTTGAAATGACGAAATTGTCCTGTCGTCATTCCAAATGGCGACAGTAGCCTAGAACAGTGCAGAGAGGGTCCTATCGCCACTTGGACTAGCGACAGGATCCTGTCACCATTTCAACTAGCGACAAAGACCCCTTGGGTAATTTTTTTTAATATTAAAATTTCAACTGGCAACAGGAACCTCTATCTGTTTTTTTACTGTCTATTTCTGACTACATAGTTTGTGGACAAATCACAATAATATTATAAAACATTCAACACAAAGTCATCACATAATTTGTCGACAAATCACAATGATATTACAGACCATTCAGCACAACGTCCTCGCATATTTTGTCGTCAAATCACAATGATATTACATAACATTCAGCACCACGTCATCACATATTTGTTGACAAATCACAATGATATTACATAACATTCAGCACAACGTAATCACCTTGTTTTTCGACAAATCAAAATGATATTACAAAGCATTAAGCACCACATATTTTAACAAGACAAATCTTTCCCGTGGCCGCGACCTCAACGTTCGCCATGTCGACCGCCTCGAGTGAGGCGATCGGATGAGGTCCTCACGGCGCCGTTTGGATTGCTGATGTCTCCTTCATCCTGTGCATTTCTCATAGGGTATTTCTTGACGTTGTGCTCAGACTCCCTGCAAATAAGCACTTTTTCGTACGACGCCCGGCTTCTGTTTCGTTCATGTCGTTCTTGATACGCTGTACCATCCGCTGACCAATCTTTCCCTTGAACCTTTCGATGTTCGCGGCCCAAATAAGTTGCTTCCAGGTCGGATGGCCAGTGAAATGGTCAACCACGCCGTAACCATGCAGCTCTACACTCCAGGTTTGCATCACCTCTTCCTTGTTGAAATAATCAAAGAGGTATTGGCCGAGATGCCGCACCACCGTCAAACATACGGTCATGATATGTGATCAGAGCCTATGCAGAAGAAGAGGCTTGTTGCAAGTGCATACGTAACTAGTGCGGCGTAGCGTGCACTTGTGGGTGATCCTCTCGCGGTTCGTCCCGCGACGTCCTTTATCCCTGCACATTATCTTGAAGCGAAGCTCCTCTGTGCCCATCTTAGATGCCGGGTGCATCTCACCCTTCTTGCTCTTCTCCTCCATGTACTTGGTGATCACGCCAGAGTACAATACTCTGTCATTTGCCATGGAGAGTGACGTGTTGTTGCTTCTGTCAACAAAGTAATTTGTGGTACCGCAGAGAATTGCCTCTACAATACCAACCAAATGGAGGCACTTTGCGCCGCGTATGACCCACTTATACACCTCGGCTAGATTGATTGTCATGACACCATATCGAGCACCACCCCTGTCATATACCAGCTACCACTTCTCCTTAAGCTCGTGCTCAATCCAGTCTGAGAATCATTTCACTTGCGCCCCTGTCTTCCTTGTCACACCAGATCATCTGTGGGTAACTGTGGTAATACTTCGAGAGCCTAGTCGGCGCTTGTAGCGACCTTTTTTGCTGCCTCCCTTCTGTGCGTCCAGGTTCGCTCATCCAGAATCTTTCAGAGTGCGTCAAACTTTCGCTGCTGGTTCTAGTTGCACAACCATTTGAACAGGTTCATCAAGTCCTTGTTGCGGAACTGCTTGTAGAAGTTTGCACCCAAGTGTCTCATGCACCACCTGCTCTGGAAATCCATCTATGGAAGTGGTTCGTTCTCTCCTTGTTGTAGCTGAGTTATTGCACTCAGCAGACCCGCATGCCAATCATGCATGGCGCATACGTTAGGACGGTACTGAACAACAGAAATCCTCAAATTCCTCAGGAACCACAACCAATTGTCCGTGTTCTCGCTTTCAACGAATGCGAATGCCATGGGAAGAACCTTATTGTTCCTGTCTGTCGCTATTGTACTCAGTATCTGTCCCTTGTACTTCTCAGTCAGGAATGTGCCATCCACGCACAAGATTGGACGGCAGTGCCGGAATGCATTGATGTATGGATCAAAGGTGAAGAATGCTCGTTTCAATACCCTCTTATTGCCCCACTTCGGATGAGTGGAATATTCAATGGCGACATGAGTACTATGATTCCTATCCTGTATGACCCGGAGTTAGCCATGCAGGTTATGGTAGGAGTCTTTGAACGTACCGAACCTTGATTCCAATGCCTTTTGTTTTCCCAGCCATATCATGGCATAGCTGATTGTGTACTGGATCCTTGCCTCAATCGGCCGAATGATGGATCGTGCCTCAAAATCTAGATTATCCACGATCTCACCGTACATGATGTTTGTGATGAAAACTGATGACAGGTTCTTGTGGGACTGCACTGACTCAGCGACAACACATATGTGAGGGACCACTATAGAGCATTTCCAGTAGGTGTCCAACTTAGGCTAAAATGCGTGCACTCGCCAAGGGCACCCCTTTATGTCGTACTTTACGTTGTAGCATCTTGGGTTAGACTTGACAATTGTGAATGTGCGCCGCACCGACAAGGTCCAGAATTTGACCGCCTCCTGCATGGTCTCCTTGCATTTGTACATGGCTTTTTGCTTGACGTCGCTCTTGTCGTACTCCCACGGCACACGGTGTCTTCGTTAACGACGAGGTTATCGAACTAGTATGTGTTCCACTCAGATGGAATCGCCTGTTGTTCCACAGCATCCTCGTCGTTGGGTCCTTCAGCTTCTGACAATGCCTGGTAGTCCTAGTCTTCGAGATTCATCCTTTGGACTAAGGCTTCCATCCCCTCACCCTTGTCAGCAATTCCTCTAGCTTGCCTAACTGAAGGAGCTCCTTCCACACGGTCTTCATCGACAGCAACAGCAACTCCCGGACCTTCGGCCATTGTGTGCGCCGCGCTGTGGCTGGAGTCCCCGACTTCTTCTTCGGCATCACCACCCCCTTCTTGTTCAACTGCCGATGCAAGAGTGGGCTTGGCGTATACCTGGGCCAGAAGGACCAAATCCCATCGTTCCTCCCTCGCCCTGCGTACATATGACTGCCATGATCTTGTTCCCTTGAGCTGCACTAACTCCTAATATGTGCCCTGTGGTGCTCGGTTGGCAAGACAACTCGATCTTAGATTATGCACAGCATGGTCCAAATCGAATGTGTGGAACAACCACCGTATCACAGTGCCCCATGTACGCTGCTCTGGTCTTGTTAGGGTCATGGCCGCCGATTGAAAATAACACAAATCAATCCCCTCGGGACCCTCCAGAATAGTCCCTTGACCGTAGTAAAATTTGAAATTGGTGGCATCTGACATATTTGACGTATTGTACCGTAAACAAGATTTCTACGATTAACCACTTATCTAAAACTAAATTACCCACTGAAAAGAATTATGTACAATATACTACACTACGTAACCGTACACGTAAAACTATGTAATCCATTCGATTAAAAAAATTACCTAAAAGGTGGACGACCGGATGAGCAGCATTTCGTTAGCTTCTCTCCTCCCTCTCCTCCTCTCCTCCTCTCCCCACTTTCTATTTGTTTCTGAATAAAAGTGAGTTATGCCAGAATTTTGTGGTCTTTTATAGGGTAGATTGTATCACCATTTGGAATAGCGAAAGAGATTTGTGGGATCTCTGCGCCATTTGAAATGACGATTTTTCTAAATTTTAATATTAAAAATTTTTACCCGGGGATCCTGTCGTCTTTTGAAATGGTGATTTTTCTAAATTTCAATATTAAATTTTTTACCCGGGGGTCTCTGTCACCAGTTGAAAGATGATATGACCATTTTGTCAGTCCAAATGGCGACATGACCATCTCTGCACTGTTCTAGGCTACTGTCGCCATTTGGAATAACGATATGACAATTTCGCTATTTTAAATGACGACAATAGCTTATGTTTGTAAAAAAATGGACTATTTATTTTTTAATTTTCTTTTAAAATAATTTTTTCCCAAAAAAAATCTGCCTTTTAGATGTTACACTGTCATTCTTCCATTTCCTTTATGGTGTACTGCTGTGTATTCCTTTTATGTGCTATTTGCTGTGAAAATGTGGAGCACATAATCTTAACTCCACGCCTTGATGATGATACGTGTTGCGGAGTACTTTCTCTTTCAGCATTTTGTTTGTTACAGTCTTTCAGCAATTTGTACTGTTAATTGGCATATATATCTGGGTAACTCTTCAGTAAAATGTCTGTTTGTGTTTCAGGGCTGTATTCTGGGCACTGTTTGGAGCTATATATTTGTGCTTTGGGATGCCTGAAGTCTATCGTGTTCTTTTTGAGGCGTTTGGGATGGACCCTGAAGACGAGATTTGTCAGCCAAAACTGCGGCGCCAACTAGAAGATGTCGATTATGTTTCAGTGGAGTTTGAAAAGAGAAAAATCACGTGGCAGGATGTTGCTGCCTACCGGGTAATGGCTCTTTCTATTTTGTTCCCCTAGATCTTCACTCTTTGCCTCTTTCTTATCTTGTTAGTTGTTACATCTCATGCAGCCACCACCGGATGCTCTCTTTGCTCATCCTAGGCTTTTCCGAGCATGTGTGCCACCAGGCATGCATCGTTTCAGAGGAAATATTTGGGACTTTGACAATAGACCCAAAGTCATGAACACCCTAGTATATCCCTTGCCTATGAATGATAGAATTCCAGCAATCACAGAAGCAAGGAATACAGAGCTTGGACTTGGTCTTCAGGTATTTCAACACAACTAGGCCCTTTTTATCCCCTTATGATCTTCCTTTCTAATGTTTATTTGGCTCTCTGCAAAGCATGTTTTCGGTAAATTATATACTTTTGAGTCTTATTGAATCATGTTTACTAGTTGTGCAGCAACTCGAATTTTTGATATATGCCTATGTTTTCCAGTTCCATTATCATTTGTACCTAAACCAGCATCATGGGTATTGATTTTATGTGCAACATGATACAGGAATAAAATATATTAGTGTGGTTCATAAAAGGTACTACAAGTGTTGATAATTCTAGATAGAACATCGAATGGAAGTAATTGCAGTAATGTACTGCTATTTAAGGCATTAGGATAAAAAATAGTAGAAATAGAACAACTGTTATGTGTTGAAATCAACATAGTTGGGAATCAAAATACATTTTTGTGACAATATGAAATTCAAGGGTTGGTGAGAAGGTGAGGTGAGGATATCTTTTTAGGCTCTTATAATATCTGTAGCTGAGGAAGAATGGGGAAAAATAATTTGGACTATGAAGTTTGCGACAATGATTTGTGAAAGCACATTGGTGTCTGGTGGTCAACACTATCATCTCTTGTCTGAGATGCAGGTGAATAATGCGATAGATTTAAGATGTTTGTAAAATGTATGATAGGACTTGGCGATATTATATAATGGGCTATATGTTCAACAGGGAAGATTGTGAAAGTTATGCCAAAAGTACCAGCCTAGGCTTCTATATGAGTATTCACTTGTGTCTAGTTTATTTTAATACATTAGTTTATTAAGATGGATGGCTTCTTCTATTACTGTACTGTTTCAAAGAGAAAATTAATAGCCCTACTTGTCGCAGCTCAGTTTGCAAATGAGCTCTGTAATTTACTGAGTTGTGTCTAGATATAGATTTCGCTGTGAGTTTCTTTGGAAACATCTGATAAAATTGCAACAATATGAAGACTGTTGAAAGATCTTGCTTCCATAAACTTACAATATCAGAACCATCATGATACCTTTTTTTCTCACTACAGTTGTGCTTCTTGCATCCTTCAAAGCATAAGTTTGAGCATCCAAGATTTTGTTTCGAGCGCCTGGAATATGTTGGACAGAAGATTCAGGTTTGTTGTACCCTGTTATGAAGTTTTCAGCATCTGGCCACAGTCCATTGGGCCAAGAATCATACTGAATGTCCGAACTTCTTTGTGGTCAGGATCTAGTGATGGCAGAGAGGCTGCTGATGAAGCATCTGGATGCACCCGGCAGGTGGTTGGCAGGGAAGCACCGGAGGTTGTTGATGAACAAGTATTGCGGACGATACCTGCGGGACAAGCACCTGCACCACTACATTATTTACGGGGAGTCGGTTCAAGACAAATTTGAACACAATCGGCGTCTGAGAAATCCTTCCACGACCGCTGTCCAGCAAGCGATACACGGGCTCGCGTACTGCGTCTATGGCAAACGTGATGTACGCCGCTTGATGCTCGAGGTGTTTGACTTCGAACAGGTCCAGCCGAAACCTGTATGAGGATGTTCTCCATCAACATTTATGCTGAGTTGCTGACCAATGGGATCACCAGTGATCGAAAGGCTGCAGCGTTGTGGCTTGTGAACTAATCCAACCGCCAGATCGTGCTGTTCTGAAATCCTGAAGCCAGAGTCTGATAGCAGACTAGCCTTTGGTCATCCAGTCTCTTCTGAAGCTGTAACTCTTCCGGCATCGTGCCTATTGGATAGGCGGGGTTTGAGATGTTGTAAACCGAACGCTGTTGTTTTCTGAAGTTACAATTTTGACAATTGGTTGTAAATTTCCAATTTGAGCAGAAATGCAAACAGCAGCAGCAGCAAGAGAAACATGCTTTGTAATCGAGAATGTGAATGCACCGAATAATATTAACACACAGTGTCGTCTGTTATATCAGTGCATAAGTTTTTCTGGTCGAACTTGTTTGCCTTGATGACTTGTTGGATGTCCGATTGGTCGAACCGCGATTTTGTTCGTCATCAGCATCACCGGTCGTGGAACAAGTGGAAAAGCGATCGTGGTTGGACTTGCTCCAGCAACGGCAAAAGAATGGTGCGTGAATTCACGAGTGGGCCGTGAAGCCCAACACTAGCTCTCGTCGTTTCGGACCGGTTTGCAAGACTTGGACCGCGTCATCGCCGCATCACACACACGACCCAAACCCTGAACCCTAACTTGGCCTCCTGCCTCCCCCCCGTGGCTCGGTGGCTCCTCCCAAATCCGCGAAAGAGAGGGACGAATCGAGCAAATTCGAAGAAACTACTCCTCAAACCTGCTCTCCCCCCTGATTCGCTTGCTCCATCGGAAGAAGGATAGCGAAAGCAGCAGCAGCAAGATGTCGTCGCTGCGAAACGCGATGCCGCGGCGGGCTCACAGGGAGCGCGCCCAGCCGTAAGTATCTGCAAATGCTCCCTATTTCCTTTTTTACGTATCTAGAACTTGGTCGAATTCGAGTGCCGTGGCGCCGCCGCTGGGTGTGCGGTTGTCGAAAATTCGAGGCGCTCTGTGGCGGTTCGGCGTGGGAGCTTCTCTGGTCTGCTTATTCGGGGCTGAGTTGGTATTCGGATGGGTTTTGCAGGGAGGCGAGGAAGAAGTTTGGGCTTCTGGAGAAGCACAAGGACTATGTCGTTCGGGCGCGGGCTTACCACAAGAAGGAAGAAACCATCAGGGTATCACTTCTGTTCTATGCTTTAGGAAGTTGGGAAATCGGATGTACTGTATCAAAGTTGGAAACACCTTTCCATGTTGGTTTGGCTGTTCAAGTTTGCGTAATTATCCAACATTCTTTTTTATTCACCTATGTAATGATGAGTATTGAGTAGTTGATGCCTTTTATTCTGTGGCTTCAAGCATTTTGAGATTGACTTGCCGTTCCCTGATAAGTGATAATGAAGCAATTGGTTAATCAGTTTTTTTGGGGAATATTTCATTTGCTTCGAGGAAGATTATTAGGCTCGAACTGTTGTCAGTACAGTGGTTTAAGCCCCACGGCGTGGAAAATATACTTAGTAGAAAAGTTTTAGGGCGTACCAGAGTTCAAGGGAACGTTTTCATCTGTTCGTTAGTACATTCCTTGGGATTATATATATTGTAACTGTCTTAACCTATTGTCCTTGTTTGTGGTTAATTACAGAAATTGAAGGACAAGGCAGCATTCAAGAACCCAGATGAGTTCTACTTTAAGATGATCAACAGCAGGACCGTGGATGGAATTCATAGGCCTAAGTATGTACAAGTACAATATGGTCCCTCTAGCAGTTCAAGGCTTGATATATTCTATGTTTTAACTTGAGCTATGTCATGCTTTTCGTTAGGCCTGAAGCAAATAAGTATACTGAAGAGGAACTTATGCTGTTAAAAAATAAAGATACGGGATACATCCTTCAGAGTATTCAAGGCGAAAAGAAGGTTTGTGATGATGTTCAGAACATTCAAAGCAAATAAACACTTTGTTTATTGTGATTAAATTTCTGTATTTTATTCTAATTAATGTGACCCCTTTGCAGAAAATCGAACGATTAAGCTCAGTGCTTCATGAACTGGATAACAAACCTTCGAACAAGCATGTCTACTTTGCTGAAGATAGGTATATTCACTACATTCATTTTGCTTACCATTTTTTCAGTTGAATTTGTAATGTTCATTTCGAAATTGCTAGCTAGCTAAGCGTATGTCAATAATGAGATGGTTAGCTGTTTTGTTTCAGAGAAGAAGCCAAAGAAATACAATCTAGGATAGAACAAAGCAGCAACTCACCTCATTTTGGCAACATCCCTTCTCGTATAAAGAGGTAACTTGCACTTCTCTTTGGGAATTTGGTACAGCTGTGTAATATCTGTGGCCACTATTATTAGTATTATGCTTGAGAAGAATCACTTTCACTATTGGTTTAGTGAATGAATTGCTGGTCTTTAACTCTCTCATCTGAAATACCTTTTGGTAACAAATGCAAACATGTTTTGGTGATTTAGTTCATGTTATTTACAATTGATGTGCATGTAATCAGGAAACTACTTTCTGGTAATGTTCCATAAGTGAGATGGGATTATGTTTCTCCAGCTCAATGCATTATGTTGTGCAGTTTAGTGGACTGTTACCTGATAAACCTATACCCCCATCGAATCCTTTCCAGGAAAACAGCTTCTTCCTACAAGGAGTTAGAAGAGAGGAGACAGAGGGTTAAAAAGCTTGAGAAACTGTATGCAGACATGGCTTTGCAAAAAGAGTTGAAGGTACCGGATATCTGACATTAAGAATATTTATTTTTCTTGGGGTTAAGTCTGTCTAGTATCTTTGGTGATTTAGGAGTGTATTTGAAATAACATCATGATAACTGGTATCAGACTGGGCTGATGGTAGATCCGTAGATGGCTAAGTGTCAGTTTCTGCCCAGTTTCTGGATGGAACATGATCAGTATCAGGTGGAACCTTGGTGGATGATCGATTGATGGCTTGATGCAGTTTGTTTTGTGCTTTCTTAAGCAATATTTGTGAATTTTTATGTTTACAAGTGAAAATAATGTGAGATCCAGCCAAATCAGTGGAGATTGTTCATATTTCAGCTGCAATCTAAGTC
Organism: Hsuehochloa calcarea; assembly: GCA_036346395.1. NCBI lineage: Eukaryota > Viridiplantae > Streptophyta > Magnoliopsida > Poales > Poaceae > Hsuehochloa > Hsuehochloa calcarea. The sequence continues at coordinate 48,490,628 of CM070593.1, read as the reverse complement.
TAAAATGGCCTAGATTTGAAATCTGCAAACCAACTAGCTTTTGGGATTATATGAGGGCATGTTCTTGCTGGTACCGGAGATTCTGTTTTTTCTATTTAGGATTTGACTTGACAGAAAATTTATATTGCTAAGCTCTTCAATCACCGACTTATCTAATACTGGGGCAGAAACCTGGACGCAAAAGAAAACTCCGTGAAGATGAGATTACAAATCCAACATCACAGCCTGTTTATAAATGGCGAGCGCAACGGAAGCGGTGAGGTAGCATTCTGCCCACTTTTAATTTTTTTTTCTCCTTGTGGACCAATCAATTTTCACTTACCGTCGCTCTTCAAACTTCAGATGATATGAATGACAAACAATGGGATCGTTGAGAATAGATGAAGTATTACCAGTTGATCCTAAATCACATGGAACCTGGCGCTTGAAGAGTTTTTCTTGAATCCGAAAGCACTTCCTTGTAACAGTGCCCTTCCAGAACCCCCGCCCCTTCTTTCCCTTATCATAGCCTTTACTATGTTATTTGTGGTTCCATGTTGGAGACCATGTACTGCTACTACTTTCTATCTATTCTTCTCTCAAATCGTTGCTCAACCAGAATCAACATGTAAGAGCAGTTTTGATGGATATGACAAGCTTGAATGGCTCAATTCACGTTTCCGTTGTTTTCTTTCTTAACAAAATGTTTGTAATTTACCTTTAGAACTTCCATCCTAGCCCCTTGATAACTCACATTCGACCATTAGCAAGATGACATAAATAACCTATAGATCTCCCTACGGTTTGACAACTTACGTTCCACGATTAGCAATCAAAGCCAGATGACAAGAGTTGACACACATCATGGCCTAAAACGGTTGGTTTCACGTTTCACCACATTTTTCTTGCCCTAAAAATGGAATTAGCTCGTCATGACTCATGACGTCAGTCAGGCAAGTTAGGCGTACTTCTCAGCCGGTAGAGTATCAAAGAAAACGTGAGATTTATACACGCCGTAAAAACTACTGCATTGCATATTTGAATACCACTTTCCATGCTTCTATATACACTGGCTTGCAAGTTGCAATTGTCAAGTTCAGATCTCAGCCCAAGCCGCTAAATCCAGCCCTTACAGAACTGATGTCTGCATGCAAGCTAGTTCCCCAAAAGAAAATGAAACAAATAAAGAATACAAGAAGAATCGCTTGCAAGCTTATCCAGTAATTGCAAGGATATTTCCCCCCGCAAACAAAAAAGATCACAATCACGAATCGTCGAATTCACGATAAGCAATGTGATTTACAGGAGAGCCTCCAGACATCTTGGGCTCATCCTGCTGCAATTGAAGCAGCAAACGTCTGAGAATGGCTCTCATCTCAAATACCTTCAAACAATGTATTCAGCAATTGCCAAGTTTGACGTCAGACCAGGGGATTCTATTCCAAGTTAACCAGCCCAGGAATACCATGGATATCCTCCCCCTGCAGTAGTTCAGGTGGTCAGTCAACTTAATAGGTTATGGGTGTACTTGAGAAAAAGTTGAACTTTTGAAGCTGGTATAGTGCAAGACAGCGATCAAACACATGTTATCAGAGAAGAACCTGAATAACAAAATCTGAAGGAGGCTGTCCAGGGCCAGAAAGCTTTGGTCGGATCCCAGAATGACCAGGTTCCAAAGACCCATCCTTGAGATTCGGAAAATACATCCGTATTACAGGGTAAAATCTAGAACATCGGGTGGGGTTGACTGAGTAATCAAACCTGATGGCCTTGGATGCTAAAAGTTACAAACATCTTACTATTTTCTAAAAAAGGGAACTATTTTCATAGTAGCCATTGGATGTAATGTAACAAATGCAATAGATATATTTGTAAATGTGGACACCGTTAGAAAGACAAATCAAATCTTCGTGAACTCCGCCCATTTCAATGATGCATATAACCAGCGAGAGAAGTTCACAAGCTCTACTATAGTATTATCAGACATGTGCTGCAGAAATCCTGCTACTACTCACAAGAACCATGGTATTGCACCCAAGTGCATTATCGTCTGAAAACACAAGTTCAACTGTGTGCATCATCCAGATATCTAACACTTACCATAATCCTTACTAGTTAGTCATTGCAAAGTGCAAACTATATCAGGCATAAAGCACAAGTAATTAGCAAATACTTTGTTAAGAATACTAGTGTATTATTGATGTATTGTTAAGAGTACTAGTGTATTCTTGATGTATTGTTGGGCAAGGTATGGACAGACAACAAAAGATTTTCGTAACTTACAGGCTTCTTTGGTCACAGACCACGAAGCTGAAATGTCTGTGCATGAACAGAGTCTAAAATTTCCCCCCTTCTGAAAAGGATCGGGAAAGATAACAACTGCTTTGGTCATCGTCAGCTTCAATCACTTGTGCACCAAAAACAGTGCATGGTTAAATAATTGAACAGACAAGTATTTGCAATGGCTTACCTATTCAGGAAGCATGATATGTCGTCCATTCCACCATCTATCCATTCAACATCTGGTCCAAATCTAACAAGGCCATTCAAGTCTGGCGTGACATGGACCCCTATACCACCATCCTCTGGTAGAGGGTACATTAAGTGGCTGAAAGGACTTTTGGTTTGAGAAGCTGGGGGCACATATACTTGGTCAAGGCCGTGAAATCTTTTGGCAAGTGGAACTGCACTCAAACCTGCTGAGTTTATCAGGAATTTTGGAAGCAAAATAAGTTGTGGGGATACAGGAGAACCTACAGAATGGTTCAGCTCTTTGCTTTCAGAAATATGAAGCTCGAGGCCTTCATCTCCGACATGCTTAGGGCTAGAAACGAGCCTAGTCGGGAAGCTCGGCTCAAACAGTGGCTCGGCTCGGCTCGTTTCAAGAATGAGCCAGAATCCTAGCTCAGCTTGGCTCAGCAATAGGCTCGAGATGGCTCGCAATTGAGCCAAGCTATTGTCCCTCTACCACCTCTCCATGACTCCATCCGCGCATGGCACATCCACCACACCACCGCACCTCCTCCATCCAAACCAGCACGGAGAAGACCACCGGCGCTCCTCCTCCCCTCCGCCTCCCCTCCCCCCTCCCCAACCGAGCCCCTCCTCTACTACCGCCACGCCCCCATCGTCTCCGCCTGCTCTGCCCACCCCAACCTCCTCCACAGCTTCATGTCCTACGCTCCCTGCCCCGATGACGCCCTCTACGTCGTCGAGCCCCTCGTCCTCCGTGGCTCGATGACGAGCTCGTCTGCACTGGGGGATGGCACAAGCGTCAAGGCCACAGCGACGGAGCTACCCCTGTGACTGGCGGGAGCTTCCTCCTCCCCGCAACTTTGAATCCAGCGGCGAGGTGGCGGCGTGGAGGACCGAGGTGGAGGACCGGGGCGAAGAACGAGGGGGCGTGGACGGGATGATGCGAAAGGAGGAGGGGTGGCGGTGGAGGACGGGCCGGTGGCACGGAGGACAGGGCAACAGCGCAGAGGAACAGGGTGGGAGGACGGGGCGGCCGGGCGGGGTGGACTCGATCTAGAATGGACTAGGATTTGGGGGCAGTCGGGAGGAATTGGAAGGCAGAGGGAGGCAGTGGGCAAATGAGCCGACCGAGCCACTCACGAGCTGTTGGATTTAATTGGGCTTTGGCTCATTCATTAATCAATAATTCCTAGAAAAATCCTAAAAGTTCACTTATGCATGGTGACATGTAGGATACTTTAGTCCCATATTACTAGCCAAGATGGAGAGACACCACTTTATAAGGTGGAACATATCCAGCCTTGGTAAAACAAGAGAAAGGAGGACTATACGCACGCTCGCTCGCGTCGCGGGCCGGGCCGGGTCGGGCTTCGCGGGCATTCGACGTGCGCGTGAATGGTGAGGCCGTTCCGGGTTTGACCATGAGTCCAGACACAGCTTTCTTTTGTAATTTTATTTTGCAATGCAATCCAGCCATGATGGAAAGAAACGCGCTGATTACACGACTTTAACTACAAATTAATTGTGATTAATGAGCGCGGTTTCTGGTTGTCGTTCCCTAATCTGCGAGTGTTTTTCCTTCTGCGGCCTTTTTAACCGAAGATCTCTGTCTGACTACTCTCTCCGTATTGCGAAACATATCCTTGCAAGAGTTGGATTTGTTCATGATAGCGTTGTGCTGCTGAGTGCTACTCCGTCCCTGCGTCCGGCGTGCATAGGTGATGGGGAGAGCAGGTCTCCAAACCATGCTCCTTGCGATCATATACGGGAGAGGGTGAATCCAGTTTTTGGGAAGCGACTCCGTGACTGCTCGCTGCTCCCTGATCGTCTACATCCACGACGCCCTCTTCTTCGTCTCTGCAACTGCTCACCGTTTCTTGATCGTCTACATCGACGACGTCCTTGTCTTCATCTCTGCGACTGCATCGGTAACATCTAGTATTCTATAGTATGAATATATACGTTCTTTTGTTCGTATTGCTTATTGTCCTAGTTCATCTTTTGGACATGTTTAGTACTCGTGCTATTTCTGTAGTCATGATTTATTCGTGGAATTATGTAATCACTAAAGTGCTAAATATTCTAACAATCCAAAAACCTGAATATGAATTTGATAGACACTTTGTGATGAAAATGACTAGTTTTGCCAAGGCAATGAAACCAAAGAAGTTCAGTGGAGTGAACTTCAAGATGGTAGACAAGAGTCACTTTGTAGCTCACGGCTCTATACGTATTTTGGGTTGCCTCCGGGAGACCTAAGGGAGAACTCACCCCAAACAGGAAAAGGAGTTTAGAGCAGCCACCATAATTTTTATGGGATGCGTTCTTAACGTTCTTTCCGATCATCTGTGCGATGTGTATATGCACATGACAAACACAAAGGAGCTGTGGGAGGCACTCAAACATAAGTTCGCTGTCTCGGATGCTGGCAGAGAGTTGTATACCATTGAGCAATATCATGACTACAAGATGGTTGAGAATCGTTCTGTAGTTGAGCAGGCTCATGAAATACAATTCATTGTGAGGGAACTCGACCACCTCAAATGCACATTACCTGATAAATTTGTGCCTGGTGGCATCATTGCCGAACTACCCTCTTCATGGAGAAATTTTGCAATATCTCTGAAACACAAGAGAAAATATTTTCGTTGAGGATTTGATTGTGTCCCTTGATGTTGAAGAGAAAGCTCGGGCAAAGGATGTGCATCCTAAGATAGCGGAAGGACATTCCAACGCTAATGTCGTACAACACCATGGTAACGAAAAATTCAAGTGAAAGGCCAAGGTCGTACAGACCACCAACTTTAAAAAGAATAAGAAGCCAAACAAGGAAAAAGATGTCTGCTATGTTTGCGGTAAGGACAATCACTGGGCCAACAAATGTACTGACCGTAAAGGCAGAAAGAATGAGCATAGCCAGACCAAGTCCGTGAATGTGACTATTGGCGATACCGGAGCAGGGACATCTGAGTATGGTAATTTACCTACTGTTCTTTTGGTCTGTCATTCCACCGACTGGTGGATTGACACAAAGGCTGATATTCACGTATGTGCTGATGTGTCCTTGTTTTCTTCTTATCAGGTCGCTCGGGCTTCTTCTGTGTTGATGGGAAACAGTTCACATGCCTCTGTTCTTGGTGTTGGTACGGTAAATCTGAAGTTTACTTCGGAAAAGATCATGCAGCTGAAGAACGTGCAACATGTCCCCTCAATAAAAAAAAATCTCGTCAGCGACTCCCTTCTATGTAGAGATGGGTATAAGTTGGTTTTTGAGTCAAATAAAGTAGTAATTCTAAATTTAGACTTTTTATTGGAAAATGCTATGATTGTGGAGGCTTGTTTCGTTTTTCTCTTTCTGATTTCTGTAATAAGGTTTTAAACTATATTTGTGATCCAAATAATGGGGATGAGGCCAACATTTGGCACTCACTTTTGTGTCACATAAATTTTAGTTGTATGTCTCGACAATCCAGTCTAAATCTAATTCCAAAACTCTCTGTAGTCAAAGATTCTAAATGCCAAACTTGTGTGCAAGCAAAGCAACCTCACAAACCTCATAAAGTTGAAAAGGAAAGAAATTTGGCACATTTAGAACTCATACATTCAGATCTTTGTGAAATGAATGATGTGTTGACAAAAGGAGTGAAAAGATATTTCATGACTCTAATTGATGATGCTTCTAGATATTGTTATGTGTATCTATTGAAAACAAAAGATGAGACTCTAGACTATTTTAAAACTTATAAGGCTGAAGTTGAGAATCAACTAGAAAGGAAAATCAAAAGACTTCGATCGGATCGGGGTGGAGAGTATTTCTCAAATGAGTTCTCCCAATTCTGTGTAGAGCACGGAATTATCCATGAGAGGACACCTCCCTATTCGCCTCAATCCAATGGGATTGCTGAAAAAAAGAACCACACGTTGAGTGACTTGGTTAATGCCATGTGAGACATTGTGGGTTTATCTAAGGCATGGTGAGGGGAGGCTGTACTGACCTCGACTTATGTCCTGAACAGAGTTCCCACTAATAATAGTGAGATCACTCAGTATGAAGGATGAAAAGGCAAAAAATCATCACTATGCTACTTGCGCACGTGGGGTGTTTGGCAAAAGTTAACGTACCGATAACTAAAAACGCAAACTTGGACCGAAAACCGTGGATTGTGTCTTTCTAGGATATACTCATTGCAGTACTACCCATGGATTGAAATCCCACGACTTCACGCAGAACTGCTTATATGGGCCGGATTTGAAATCCTCGTCGGTTTTCCGAGTTTGCAAATTCAATTTGAATTTCAATTTCGATTTATTTTAAGCAAAATTTAACGAATTATCCAAGAAAACCGTAATCACGGTTATTGCATCACCATGCCAGATATGCGCTTGCATGCTTTTTAACCCCGTACTACCTATATGTTTCTAATAGTTAAATCTAAGATATCTGACATGCATGTCGATACAATAATGGAGTCTCGAGATGCTACATTTTTCGAGAATATATTCCCCAAGAAGGGTATGCACAACTCTACTAGTCAAGCAAATATTTAACTCCTAAATCCATAATTCTCATTGAGCATTCCGAACACACACATAAACAAATCCTTGATAAGGATGACAGTATTGTTCATAGAATGAGCAAAAGACAAAGGATTGAAAAATCCTTTGGAGATGATTTCACTGTGTATCTTGTGGATGATGTTCCCAAATCCATTTCAGAGGCATATGCATCTCCTGATGTAGAGTACTGGAAGGATACGGTCAGTGGCGAAATGGATTCCATTATCGCTAATGGGACTTGGGAAATCACTGATTGTCCATATGGATGCAAGCCAGTTGGATGTAAGTGGGTGTTTAAGAAAAAGCTTAGGCCTGATGGTACTATTGAAAAGTACAAGGCAAGGCTTGTGACCAAGGGCTATACTTAAAAAGAAGGAGAATATTTCTTTGATACTTACTCACCCGTTGCTAGATTGACCACTATACGGGTACTACTATCCATGACTGCCTCACATGGTATTATTGCCATCAAATGGATGTTAAGATAGCTTTCTCAATGGAGAATTAAATGAGGAAATCTACATGGAACAACCTGATGGTTTTGTGGTAGCCGGTCAAGATGGCAAGATTTGTAAGTTACTGAAATCTCTATATGGTCACAAGCAAGCACCTAAGCAATGACATGAGAATTTCGATAGAACTTTAACATCTGCGGGCTTTGCAGTTAACGAAGCTAATAGATGTGTTTACTACCGCTATGGTGGGGTGAAGGAGTTATACTACGTTTGTATGTTGATGGCATACTTATCTTTGGAACATGTCTTAACGTGATTATCGAGGTTAAGTCTTTTCTGTCCCAAAGTTTTGACATGAAAGATCTCGGAAGCTGATGTAATTCTAAACATCAAGCTGATCAAGGGTGAGGATGAGACTACACTTCTGCAATCCCATTATGAGGAAAAGGTCTTGAGCCATTTTAGCTATATGGATAGCAAGCCTTCTCCAACACCTTATAATCCTAGTCTAATACTTCAAAAGAATAAAAGACTAGGAAATGATCAGCTGAGATATTCCCAGATTATTGGTTCACTCATGTACTTAGCTAGTGATACTTGGCCTGACATCTCATTTGATGTAAGCAAATTAATTCGGTTTACCTCTAATCCAGGAGATGATCATTGGCGTGCACTCGAGCAAGTTATGTGCTACTTGAAAGGTACGATGAGTTATGGAATTCATTATACCGGGTACCCTGGCGTACTCGAAGAGTATAGTGATTCCAATTGGATATCTAATGCTAATGAGATTAAGGCTACGAGTGGATATATTTTCACTCTAGGCGGTGCTGCTTTGTTTCATGAGGTCTTGCAAACAGACCATTTTGACAAGGTCAACCATGGAAGCAGAACTCATGGCATTGTATACAAGCAATATTGAAGCAGAATGGCTGCATGAACTACTGATGGACTTGCTGGAGGTTGAAAAACCGATTCCGTCCATCCTGATGTATTGTGATAATCAAACGGTTCTCGTTAAAGTGAACAGTGCAAAAGAAAACATGAAGTCCTCGAGGCATATAAAAAGACGATTGAAATCTATTAGAAAATTGAGAAATTCTGGAATAATAGCTATGGGTACTCTCTAAGAAACTCATGAAGAGACACCGGAGTATGACTTATATGCTCCACCCGAAGGGTATCCTATTGGCAGCCTAGTACCAGTCAAGGGTTTAAATGAAACTCATTCACGCAAAATTGTCAATTCAAGGTTTAGTCTATTGTGTAGTTGTGAATGAATGTAGTTTAAAGCTCTAGGTGGATGTTCAACCCTAATAGGTCTCCACTGAAAAAACTGGTATATTAACAGTACTTTAGAACAGAGAGCAAACTTTGTGAGTCTTTGGGATTTGGTGGGGGATTGTTGGATTTAATTGGGCTTTGGCCCATTCATTAATCAATAATTCCTAGAAAAATCCCAAAGGCCCACTCATACATGGTGACATGTGGGATACTTTAGCCCCATATTGCTAGACAAGATGGAGAGACATCACCTTATAAGGTGAAGCATGTCTAGCCTTGGAAAAACAAGAGAAATGGGGGGAGAAAGGAGGACTGCGCGCGCGCGCTCGCCATGCCGGGCTTCGTAGGTATGCGACGTGCACGTGAATGGTTTGACCGTGAGTCCAGGCACAACATTCTTTTGTAATTTTGTTTTGACATGCAATCCGGCCATGATGAAAAGAAATGCACTGATTACGTGTCTTTAACTGGGAATTAATTGTGATTAATGAGCGCGGTTTCTGGTTGTCGTTTCCTAATCAGTGGGTATTTTTCCTTCTGCGCTTTTTAACCGAGGATCTCTGCCTGACTCCTCTCTCCGTATTGCGAAACACATTCTTGCAATAGTTGGATTTGTCCATGATAATGTTGTGTTGTTGAGTGCTACTTCGTCCCTACATCTAGCGTGCACCGGTGGTGGGAAGAGCAGGTCTCTGGAACCATCGTCCTTGCGATCCTGTACGGGAGAGGGCAAATAAGGTTTTTGGGAATCGACTCCGCGACTGCTCGATGTTCCCTGATCGTTTACATCAGCGACGTCCTCTTCTTCGTCTCCACGACTGCTCACCGTTTCTTGATCATCTACATCAGCGACGTCCTTGTCTTCGTCTCCGTGACTGCATCAGTAACATCTAGTATTATGTAGTATGAATATATACGTTCTTTTGTTTGTATTGCTTATTATCCTAGTTCATCTTTTAGACATGTTTAGTACTCATGGTATTTCTGTAGTCATGATTTATTTACGGAATTATATAATCACTAAAGTGCTAAATATTCTAACACGAGCGGCTCAAGCTCATCTTGAAAATTCACGAGCCCACTCGAGCACGAGCCCACTCGAGCTTGGATCGAGCCGAGCTGTCTCGCGAGCCTCGAGCTATTTTTCCAACCCTATATATACCCACTGATAACTGTTGTGTTATATGATATGGTGGATCATAAATTTTCAGCATCAGCCTGCATCAGCAGAAACATCAAGATTCAAATGAAAGCACAGGCTAATTTAGAGTTTTGCATGATGCAATGCAGATAAAATGGACTAGCATGGCCATAAGTTCAAAATTAGACGTGCAGATGAACATAGCTTTATATTTATGTTAACCAAATTGTGTAGACTGTAGAGGAAAGACCCACAAAGAAATGTTTTTGGATTATCTAGTGTAAACACTCCAAATATGGCAGGGTGCTCTTTTGAGGGGAAAAGAATTTTTGATCATGTGTTAGCTATCTGCTTAAAAAGACTTCAATTGTGCAATGGCCCACTACATAAAACTTATTTGAGCTATGCATACATTTTTTTTTCTTGGAAAATGAATAAAAAGACTTGTGACATCATTAAAATTCTTATAAAAAGCTTGAAGAAAACAAAAGAAAGAATGGAATCAAGAAATGATTCAAGTACCAGAAGGGAGAGCATAAACAAATGAGAGTCAACTATCCCACTACTAGGTGATAGTAAAGCTTTAAGACATTGAAGTTCAGGTTCTATCTCCATGGCTTGAGAACCCTCCATCATCTGAAGATCATCCACCCCATTTTCTTTAGCGTTCTTGAGGAGCATGTCCAGCTCTGCAGTCTCTGCCAAGGATCGAAATCTCGGTCCCAGTGAGTTTCTACCGACGTGGCGATCGTAATCTCGCCTACACGGAAATTTCAAAAAAACCGGCATGAATTTAAATTATAAAGTTTGAATCTGTGTTTTTGCCGGACCGCTTACCGGCCAGTAACCGGAAAAACCGGAAAAAAAAAAAAAACCCCAGAAAAAACTTGATTTTCCAAGCAAGTGCTTAACTATGCTAGTTTGCCCTCTCCTAGGATGGGAAAATTAAGTATAGAGCCAAAGGTCGTATATTAATTGTTTTCTTGCTTCTTTCATGACTCCACCTCCTAAAAGGATAGCTTTCTAGTTACATGAGCTACCCTTAGAAGCTAATATTTTTAGCAGAAATATGAAAGTTGGACTTGGTCGGCCAGTCCTAGCCAAACAAATGCCAGTATATTGATACTAGTAATCATACATATGAAACCTGTGTCGCTGAACAAACTATTAGCAAATACTTTTTCGTATCTCTTATTAATCATATCGCATCACTAAATGATTTGAAAGTATAGGATTAAATAATCAATCCAATCCTGAGCAAATAATAATGCAATCCAATTCTCTCATGGTTGCATGCAATCCAATTAATGAGAAAGTGCTTCAAGTTGTACATAAAAAATCCTCATTTATGTTTTAATAGTGCTAAATATATTAAAATATAATATTTTAATACATAATCTAGCATAAGAATGCCTAAACCAACTAGGGAAGGACATTATGGAGTCAAAACTTCAAATTCAAATTTTAAAAATTTCGACCGGTATTTTTTTTACCGGTTCCGACCGGTAAACCGGTTACCGGCCGGTTTTTTTATCCCTACTCTCTGCAATACCAGTAGCAACGATGAGTTTACCGAGCCGTTTATGGGGGATTTCTCTGTCTGCACAGTACTTGTAGAGCATTTCCCTTGCTCTTTACACCCTTCCTCTTTACACAAAGACTAGCCTACAAAAAAACATTTCGTAGGTAGAATCAATAACACACTAATATGATAACGTTCTGCAGACGCTTTTATTTTTATGCTTTGAGGACCCTTTTCTAATATTCACAGGAAAAGTCTTGTCTTATTAATTGCAGCATGGCAAGCAACCGTCTACAGGTGATTTGTCGCATTGCATAAGGACAACAAAACGATCATTATCAGCAACACCAAGGATGGACAGAAGGGGTAAACGAACTACAATTCTACAGGTGCATTAGCGACAGTAGTTTACTTGCTAATGTGTCAGCTAGAATATTGCTAGTGCAATGTGCAAACTGAAAATAACCCAAACAGGAGTGGAGCTTACCAAGCCATTTCACTAACTAAATTTGTTCAATGAGCTTTTGCACAATAGATGCATAAGTTTTCACAATAATGCTTGTGTCAACTACACAACGTGGTCAGAACTGAGAACTGATCTGCAAATGTTTTGTATCAATAGGACCTAGCACTTTCCTAATATAAGTCGTATTTCGTTCGTGCAGCTCAAATACGGAATCACCAGAAAATCTAACATATCCCTACACTCCAAAGTTACAATGTAGAAGCCGCATCCCCTTACCTATCTATACCCACAATGCATCATCTGGAACAAACTTCCTAGATATATCCATAATTCCACCATGAGTCACCAAAAAGCTTACTGCTCTCCAATACCACTGCACAAAATCCTTCCACCTGACAGAAATATTGCACGAACCCACAATCACTTAAGTTTGCAATTATGCACAATTCAATCAGGGCCTTAACTTAAGTTTCAGATATCTACCCGCTACGCAAGCCCAAATTTCCTTCACCGATAAAACGGCTAGAAATTCAAGAACCCTTCCGCACTTTTTTAAAATGTAATTTGTAATCCTTCTACACGACTGGTAAATTCTACAAAGCCATGACCCCGTAGGAAAGGGTGTATCTTTAGAATTTGTTTGGATATACTGTGATCCGGCTTAATTCCTTCGAATTGATTCAGAATTTAAATTAAAATATCTTCCAATCCGAAAGAATTAGTTCTAATCTCTCCCTTTCTGGAAAGTCCTTAGCTTCGGGGGAGGATGGCAGATGCCAGCGTTGAGACCGCGCTGTTGCGGGAGCTGGTCCCGGTGCCGAAGGTGGAGGCCGCCTCGACCACCACGACCTCGGGCCCGGCAATGGCCAGCGCGCGCCACAGCGAAGCCAACCACGCCTGCGCCCACCACGACCGCGTCCGCCGCCTACCGGGGAGCTCCGGAGGCCCCGCAGGCGGCAGGTCCCCGCCAAGCGCCATAGTGGAAGCATGCTCTGCTCGGCTGTTGACCGCTCCTCCCGGTCGTGGAGGTTACAGGGCGGTTAGCCTCGTGGCCTTTCGGTGCTACGGTGAAGCCCGGGCCTCGATAAACCCGAGTTTCCCAGGCGGTGCTTTTCGAGGAGGACGGCCAAGCAGGCTGGTCAAGTTTACAGAGAGCCGGAGGCAGGTGTCACTTATGAGAATAAGTTGATCTCTTTGACATGTCTGTATATCGTATTGTCTCGTTGGGTTTCGCAACCTTAAAATGGATTTAAGGTTGCGGTCTCTTAATAGAGAATGAGAACATGAGAAGGATCGTGGTGCTGACAAAAATGGCAACAATAGTTGTTATGTTGTCACTTTGGCTCAAGACACCCGAAGCCTTTTTTTTATTGTTATTTTTATGGAGCGATGATTGCTTCGATGAATAGTAAAATCCACATGAACGTCAATTCACACCTCCGCATGCATTCCCTGGACGCAAATATATCAACGGTAAACAAGCAGAAGAAAACGAGTAGAGACCAACACGTACATATAAGTAACACTCGTATCATATTATATATGTATACACACCAACACGATTAGTGCTGCGCAGCACCGGAATAGCAGCAGAGGAGGCGGCCGCACAGACGCCTCTTCTGCTGCTTCTTGAGTGCCAGGCAGGGGAAGCAGCAGCAAGCGCGCTCGTCCTTCTTCTTGTAGCTCCAGGCCCCCAGCACAGCAGCCACCTGCTTGCGCCGGCGCGGCCGTGGTGCGCCGCTGCCGGGGCGCGGAAGCAACAGTAGCAGTTGAAGATGTTGACGTTGCTCGTTTCGCCAACTCCTACCTGTTTATCGACCGATCGAGGAGAAGAGAGGATATATGCTAGAATGGGGAGGATATGAAGTGTAGGGTCCCAATTTATAGCTAGGCAACTTATTCAGTAACATGATGGCATTGCCTCGTTTCAGAATCCAGATCACTGCTGCTTCATGGTACTTCGTGTGAATGGAGCCGCACAGCTACCCCAATGGGTTTATGTGCATACATCGAACACTACTTGGTATATATCTGGAGATGAGTTGCTTTCTTGGTTCCTCTTGTTGTAACTACCAGAAGAAACAAATGCAGACATCCCAAAAATGTTGTGGGAATCGATACCATATGCTTCTTCAGTTGCTTTGACGGTTTGACCATGACATGCTGCAATGTCGAGCTATAACTGAAGTTGGTGTACAACTTGGTCACTAACGTATGTTTCAACTAGCTGCAGCATATTGAAGAACAAGAAAAACTAGCTGCAGCTACTAGCAGTGACAGCCACCTTGTACCAGGCAGCAGCAGCCACTTTTCACCCATAGTAACATGAATGTTCTTAGTTCGTCATTCTTTTCTTCAATTAACTTGGTTGGCAGGTTAGGTTGGCATCATTAGTGTAGTATACCAGTATTAATTTTGATCCACCAACTTGATCTACTTCAGCTCGGAAAAGGAAGTAAAGAAGATTTCTCACAGATATTTGGGCTTGGACATCTCAGACCAATTTAATTCATTTCATCTTGCATCATATATCACCAGCTGCAGCCTGCAGCTAACTGATGTATTAACAATCATACAGGGTACAAGTACGTTGGCCAACTGATGACTCTAGTCACGCCAAATAAGAGCTTACAGTAAAGCAGCTTTCTCCAAAGTCCAAACTACAATAGCACCTAAATTCACAAGAATTGCTGGTACTGCCCTGACGAGGATACCGGCGAAGATGTAAGACTCATTTTAAAAATCAAATTTAAACAGTGACTAAACTGATCAACTTTTCATATACCGTTCTAGTCCAAAACCAGCTGTAACTAACTTGTTCCTGCCAAGATTTAGATCACTGGACACAATTCCAGTTTATCGATAAGAGGATAACATGAGCATTGATTGTTGCATGAGTTTGCCTTTGCCACCATTAGCAAGGCTGACTTAGAACACAATGAATTATATCTTTGAGTTTTGTTAATATAACATAATGAAGCAAGCAGAAACTGCATAATAGTGAAGATGACAATATCATTCCAGTCATAATATAAGCAGTTTCATGTCTACTTTCAGACAGAAAGCATTCTGCTATAACATACAACTTTCTTGCCAAGAGCAAGACACAAATAAGAGCTATGTAGGGAGGATTACAAAGTGGTAGGTTCAAACCTAACATAATCTATATCACCCGGTTTTCAGTAACCTTGTACGCCCATTACTTTCTAGCGTTCTTTTCTTCACGTTGCCATCTAGCAGTTGGTATCATATACAGCCAGGCCTTGTAGTTCTGGACCTTCCAAACGTGGGTTCTTCTCAAAGCTGCACGTGAACAGAATGCACATAGGTCAACTTGTTGGCACGTAAACCCAAAACAAGGCTCAACAAAATGGAACACCAAGGACACAGCAGAAACTGGAATTGAATACAAGTAAAATGCAAAAGAAAACATCCAAGCTGACTATACATGTACAACATGATGACTATGTACTTCACATAATTTCCGGTATAGAAAAGTAATGTTCCACTTTTCATATGAGCATAAAGAAGACAAACTTGTCTGACATTATATCCATGTCCTTTAATCCATAAAAAATATAGAATATTGAAAAGAGAAACTGCTAGAAAAAGAAAAAGAAAATACAAGGGAGACAAATTAAGTGCTTGGAAGGGGTCAACTAAACTATTCTCAAATTCAAGGCAGCACCACTATGTGGACTTCTCCATCCAGTAATATTCCTAGCAGCACAATTAAACAAGACATACATAATGTAAAGTCTCAAATTCCTGAAGTAATGCACCCGGATGCCCTTTCAGAATGATAAGATCCTATACTTTTGAATCGATAATGGAGATTACCCACTTCATTATTAACGAAGCAGTAAACGAAAGTAATGGAACAAATATGGAAGTATTCAACAAAAAATTGCAAGGGGCTCCCAAAAACACTAATGGGTGGAAAAATCCTCAGGCATGTTTGCAACCATACGACATTGAGTGGTTGTTGACTTGTTATCGTCTTATCGAGGAAACACTACATATAAATACAAATGGATGTAAAATACAAAAGAAAATACAGTGTAACTATGCTGAACTGACAGGAACCGACAAGAAAATGAAATGTGATTTCAGGATCCTCGTATGGGCCGCTCAAATCATTAGAGGTGTGATTTAATTTACCTTTTCAAAGTATTGGTTAAGACACAACCTACAAATTTAAGGATTCATCTTCATATTCGTTAAGTTTTTATTAGTTCTGAAAATTCCAGTGTAAAATTGAGCATATCTAGAACATCTTCAAACATATCAAAAATACATTACAAAGGCAGTCAAACTTACTTGCTCAGAGGAATGTGCTCAAATGGTCCAGACGTGGGAATTGTTCCACACAGATCATTACTAGAAACATCACTGAAAGAACAAGGGGGCGAAAATTGTCAAATGGAAGATTCATGTGGAGCAAAGTAAACACTCAGCATTGGAAGTTGAATTGCACTTACACAACTTTGAGACTAGATATCCCAGCCAGCTCCCTTGGAATTGGCCCAGTCAAACGATTGCCATTGAGCCGCCTACCAAAGCAGAGTGTGTTAGCAAGATACAACGATGAGGAAATAGCTTAAAAGTTGGAAAACCTCACTAAAGACCAGAAAGGTCAAACAAGCCATAGGGGCAGCTTAAAATATGCTGATATACAGAACTACAGTATTAAATCTCAAATCCACATTCAATTGATAATATGTGACAACTATTTTACAGTATGTAGAGAGCATTTGAAGAACATAAACTTACAAGAATACTAGGGACTTCAACTTTCCAAGTGCTGGAGGTATAGTCCCCGAAATGTTGTTCTTGTACAAGTCCAAGCTAATTAGGTTCTTCAAATTACCAAGTTCCGACGGGATCGTTCCTTGAATGTTATTTTTGTAAAGTTCCCTGTTTCAATGCTAATGGTCAATACTACTGCATTGCATTGAGATTAATAAATAAATTAATAAACATATATCAAACTAAATGAAAATTTCAAAAACATCAGGCCCATATATCATAAACCCTAAAGAAATCGAACATGCACAAAATGGTACCATGGGGAGAACAGAAAATGGATCTTACATACCTGTCCAACTTAGGATACTAGTCATTAGTAACATTATGTCATGAACAGGTTTTAGGAGGGCAACGGCGAAGGACAGAGAATGGCACCCTATCTAACTGTTCAACCTAGAATGACAGGCATTAGTTATATAATGGAAGGCACAATTTAGCTCCTTTTAGCCCTGAACATCTTAAGGTCTGTTCCTTATCATTATCAGAATGGGTAAAGCCATGCCTCTATAATTCCTTTTTGGTTTTCAAGTTCATATCTACCTGCTAGATACAAATACTAGAAACAAATATGGTTGAGAACTTCAGAAATCTGTTAGCTTTATTAGCATAGATTGTGGTACAGTACAACCAGTACAATACTACAGTCCATAGTACTGCTTAACATATAAGCTACAAAGTGACAAAAGTGCCAGATTCAAAAATAATTTGAAAGTTATAATATAAATTTTGAAATCCAAACAAAATTTCACCTGGAACATAAAAAAATAAAAAGGGCCTATCCCAGTTCAAAGCCCTTACTAACTCTAACAAAGCAAATAGCCTAATACAAATTGCATGCATGCAAGTTTAAAGTATCTCTTATAGGAGATATAGTCCATCTGTAGAGAAGTACAGTAGTACACACACTTTGATGGTTACAAGTGCAGCAAATCAGTCCAAATTACAAATTAATCAACGGTGGGACAAAAGTAGTATAATGATCAGATGCCATTATTGGTGTTTGCAAATTGCAACATACATGAGACTCACCAACTAATTAAAGGAACACATAACGGATTTATAAATGATAGAGATTAGAAGTGTATGTGTCAACAGCAGTAGAACAAAAATAATATAAGTTTCAACTTCCTATTGAGAGCAACTAGCAAAAAAAACCAAACCACATGGACAAGAACTTACAGATACTGCAAATGCTCCAATTTCCCAAGCTCAGGCACCAGATGACCAGATAAGTTCAAATTACCAAGATCTCTGTAGAGGGGGCATTCCAAGCAAGCAATCAGATGAATATACTCTTGTGAAATTTCAAGTTCATAAGCAATACAAGAAGTCATCCATAGTTTTTTTCCCACACAAAAAAATGTGTGTATGTCCTTAGTTTTCATGTAAACAGCAACAAAATATGAAATTCCCACTAATTTCTGTATCCGGGGGGTTATTATTTGGACTAACTCTGCACACAGAATCATAGATGACAGGTAGAAGAAAAGTCAAAATTGAAGTATACCATGTTCCATCTGCAATCCCAATGGAAAAGCATGGAGAGCTAAAAGAGTAGCAATCATTCCAGCAAAGTAGCTAATGTTTTCCAACCTTTTGGACCTTACCACCCTTTTCCATCTAAATGTTCAAATCCTCGAGTAAAAAAGCAGCATCTAGCACTAGTTTGTCCTCTCACCACCAAATTTAGCTAGGAATCAACACAACCGCAACGAAATCTCTTGCTCCTCCAAAGACGCGGGCTCCACGATCCGATCCCCCATCCACAGACTACGACCCCAACTCAAACCGAGGCATAAAGGGCGAGAGTGAGAGAGGGAACGCGAAGGAGGAGGAGCTCACAGGCGGGTGACGCGGTTGTCGCGGTCGCAGGTGACGTGGAACCAGGTGCAGGGGTTGACGAGGGTGGGGTCCCAGCTCTGGAGCACGCCGCCGGGGTCCCGCAGGCTGCGCCGCAGCGCCGAGAGCGCGTCGCCCTCGGAGTTGGCCCCCGCCAGCGCGAGGACGAGCGCCGCGGCGATGGCCAGGCCCAAGTATCCGGCCGCCGCAGCCGCCATGGGAGGAGGATGGCCGCGGGTGAGATCGGCGGCCGGATCTGGACGCGGAGAGTGAGCAGCAGCAGATGGGGGAGGGGAAGGGAAGCAGCGAAAATGTGTATTTATTTGCTTGGCTGGTGCTAAACTGACTTGACCGCTAGTGCTAGGACTCCCCAGTAACTTTTGTATTGCTCGGCGCGTCGTGTCGCGTGTGTGAGAAACTGAGATCCGTAGCCAGTCCAGCGGAGCGGCGGGGCTACTTGGGCCGTGCAATGCACGCTGGAAAGCGAGCGAGTTGGTTGACTCGAGTCTGCTCCGGGGTCTTTTCGGTCGCTTTAGGTCCGATTGAACTGTCTCAAGTTTATTCGCAAAGCTTGTTTTTAGGTTTAAGGTGAAGTCTAAAAGAAAAGCTACCTTCTCAGAGAGGAGTAAGGCCCTGTTTGATGCTCACAGCTACCTTCCCCTTCAAAAAAAAAGGCAGTAGCCCTTAAGGGCATCTTTAATAATTAAAGATAATTTCATCTTTAATATATATTACATTGTTTTTATAGACAACATTTTTATTATATAGTCTTTAGTATCTTATAATTTTTCTTTGAAACATACCCACATGTCAACTGTAGTAGATTAATATATCATATCTTGTTTAACGTACACGACAGTCTCTTCATAAAGAGGCGACATGTGCTCTCACTCTCTCCCATCCTCCTCTTTCCTCCACGTATGATTTTGTTGACATAACATAGCTAAGAGATGACAATAAATACACTATAGGAGATGCCCTAAACATGTTAGCTTCAAAAGTGTTTTTTTTTCCATTAAGCCAAAAGCCACAATACACTAGAAGCTGAAAGCTATGTGATGGTGTGTTTCTTGGGCTTTTGTGTGTATATACACCTCGACACCCCTTAACCCTAAACACCTCGACACCCACAATACACTTCGCCGTCCCCTCTGACCTGAGCTTGAGCTCACCGCCCTCAACCTTCCTTTTGATGAACACAAATGTGGTTCTTGATTGTAAAATTCCAGATTTGGTTTATTCATGCACTTAAATTTGGATTTCAAAATTGTTGAATCAACACACACATGATAATTTGTACAAAAGATTGACTGTGATTGGCGTAAGACATGATAAGCATGGAAGAACAACTAAAAAATATTTCCAAACTTGTCTAAAATCCGTTTGACATCATGTCTGTGATTAGCTAAATGCATTAATGTTACAAAATCATTGAATAAATTAGCTTAATCAACACCAAATAAGAATCATTTGTCTTACGAGCATTTCAGATATTTCATAACTTAGAACAATTAGCCACCCAACGAAAAGCCTGCCTTCCAAACGACCTCTTAGGAAAAGTTACAGCCATCAGCTACAACTGCTTTTTAGTCAAAAAGCCAAAAAACTATTTATGGCAAATGGTACAGTCCCCACAAACAGACTTAAGAAACATTTTACGAGAAAGAGGACGAGAAGACGTCAACAGGGCACTCCTTTCGGCTTCTTTCAACGAATGGGCTTCAACTTCTCAAGAAGTTGCACGAAGAGCCCTTGCTTCAATTCTACTAGCTACTCAAGTTTATATATACGTGTGTGTGTGTGTGTGTACATATCTAGTGCAAATGGCATATATGAGTGGTAAGGTGCAAATGCCAACCGTGGCCATCAGATCCGCATCGAGTGGACGAGATGGAGGCGGGCGAGCAACACATCCACTTGCTTAATCTTGCAGAAACAACCCCACGCCGTCCATGTACGTTTACAAACCACCCCTGTTCCTATCTCATTTGTCCTCCCCATCTAAATGCATCGGGCGCACCCTAATCACGTTGTTGCAGCTCTCTCATCACACATTCACACTTAGCTTATCACATACATAAAACTTAGTTCACACTAACATTGATGAGGCTAGATAGTTAATCTATATGTAAATGACTGTAACATCCTAAAGTATGTTACCAAAATAAAATTAATAAAGTTATTAGTTTATTGGATTTTTGAGATTTAAAAGAGTTTTCGGTTAAAAGAAAAAATAAATGAAATAAAGTCGATTATTTAATTTCCTAGTTTTCAATGTCAAAAATTTATTGAGATTTTGGGATTTTATTGTATTTAAAGTGAAAATGAAAAATAATAATTAATTTCTTGAATTTTCCGGATTTTAAAAGGTTGTTCATATTTTTAAAATTAAAATAATTTATGTGCAAAAATAAAAACTAATTTTAACTTGGAATTAATTTTATTAAGTTCAAAATAATTTAAGGAATTTTGTGATTTTTCTAGAATTTTTAACTCTATTTGCTATTTTCTAAAAGGCTATTTGATTTGTTGCATTTTCAAACCGTTTCCCAATCCTACCGCCACAAGCTCCAATTGAGCCGCCATAGGTACGAATCGTGCCACGGGAGCCACGATTTGAGGCTACGGTTGGCTCAAGTGAATTGTAAGTTGGGAGTTGCTACTCAGCGCCCAGATGAACCGACGTCGACGAGAGCAAGTTTCAGAATTCCACAAGAGTTTCAGAAACTAATGAAGTTTGAGTAACTGGTAAATTTGATTGCACATTTTAGCCTCTTCATCCAATAGAGAAAAATTATCAAATGAACATTATTTGGGTTGCCGCTGCTAACAAAGAATGTCAAAAAAATTAACTATTTGTCCTAGAATGGGTATGCGGTTGCATCTGACTGCGGATGTAGCACGACGAGGTCGATGTTGACGGGAAGCCCCAGATGCAGCGTAGTAGTACTCCCGCCCATGATTTTTGCCACCTCACACGCTGCGCAAGTGGAAATCCCTCCACCTTATGCAGATGCTAAGGAGGACCCCCGCACTGCACCACCTCCTACGAGGACCGAGCCAGGGTTGTGGAGGTGGAGGTGGAGTCGCCGGGGTCGCGCGGACGGTGCTACATGGCGGACGGACGATGCCCATTGAGGCAGCTCGACACAGGAGGGGTGGCGGCCCGAGGTAGGGGCAGTGCCGGCGTCCGGGGTGTGCTACAAGGGAGGATGGGCGACTGCGACGCTCGGTGAAGCGGATCGACATGGCTGGCGTAGGATGGGGAGGAGGCTTTGCGAAAATTGCTACTTTAGAGGAGGGTTTATTTGCAAGAGCGCGTAAGTGGGATTCCCACCCACCTTGATCTAAACCTGCAACAGCGTGATTAGGGCGTGCTCGATGCATTCAGATGGGGAGGACAAACGAGATAGGAACAGAGGATGGTTTGTTAACGTACATCGACGGCGTGGGATTGTTTCTGCATGATTAAGCAAGTGGATGAGTTGCTCGGTCGCCTCCATCTCGTCCACTCAATGCGGATCTGATGGCTACAGTTGTAGTTTGCACCTTACGACTCAATATGCTAAGGCTCTGTCCCCTCTTTTTAGGTTGAAATGTAGAAAGAGATGCATTTTATATGTGTAAGATACTCTTGGCTTTAATTTATATTATCTTCTATTATTTTTTTATATACAGGAACATTTCCACTACCTTGAAAAGGCTGGATAAATGGGCATGGGAGGAAGGGCAGGACAGACAAGAAGAAAGAAGATTCCATGGCAACTAGGCTCACTGGCATTGAGATGTCCATGTCGCGTTCCACTTTGCAGGTTTTGTGGGGTTTGTTTCGTCACTTTTCTACCCACTTTGCACACAGGCTGCGAATTTTAGCATTTTCGAAGTCACAGGGCTCGCAGCATCCGCGAAATGCCAAAAGGCTTACTGGAGAGCCTCTTCTTTTCCAATTTAACTATTGTTATCGCTGTTTTCGCACACCCTGCCTTCCTGAAACAAGTTCCGTCTCTCGAGATTCGGAGCAGCACTTATCGTAGAAAAGCCGATTATTCGACCTAACTTAGGAACCTTGAAAGGAGTTCGGATTTTGAATTCCGAAACACCAACGCATTGCCCAGTATGCCCAACGTCTCCATAATAAACGGTATATCTATCCCATGCTAAATCCGTTTCCAGGCCTGCTTGCAACCACAGCTCCAAAGCCCAATTGGGCACATTATAGTTCCCACCTTGACACTTCTAAATTGTCACTCTCCCATAATTTCCAAATTCCATCCCGTTTCAAATCCATGAGACACTCTCCATGCACACTGCTCTAGGCATATCTCTTTCCTTCGGCATCCCCAACACTGCTAGAGTGCCACGTACAAACTCCATTGACTTCGTAGGGTTGTAGCTATCAACATGATGTGTCCATTTATTCCTAGGAGATACACCACATAATGGTCACAACCGACGGCCTGACTTCTTCCCTGAAGATATCAGCACAGAGAATGTCCGTTGCCCATGTTTCTCTATGGAGCTTAGGCAGTTTAATGTGAAGAATCTCCTTCGCAGCTGCCCAAAACATTCGTGCATGAGAACATGTGATCAGTGCACGCATCAAGTCTTCTTCGTCTCCCCTGCGGACCTCACAAAGCTTTTGCTCTTTGATATGACGGTAATTCAAAGTAACCATATCGGGGAGAATTCCTTTAGTTACCCGCCACCAGAAAATGCGAACTTTTGGAACCACTTTAAGCTTCCAAAGTCGCTTCCATACTTCAGCATCAAGGGCATTCAAAGAACTTGCACCCATCTCGCTAGCATTTTCCTGAATCTTAAGTGCACTGTATGCTGATCTTACTGAATAGAAACCTGATTTCTCATGGGCCCAAGCATAAAAATATTCAGCCTGTCCTCCTCTTAGCGGAATATTCAATATTGCATTAGCATCCGGTGCCAGGAAAACCTGCCAAATCAGGTTCTCTTTCCAAGTTTTTGGAGTATCAATTAACTCACTCACCTTCTCCAGATCACATGCTACCAGACGACCAGAAGGACGCAAAGCAATAGATTTGGCACTGAGCCAATTATCGTTCCAAATAGACGCCGAGTCTCCCGATCCAATCCTTTTTCATAATACCACAATCAAGAGCCTTTCTTCCAGCTACGATTGCCCACCGGGTTGCTAATGCACGACAAGAAATCCTTTTCGGGATAATATCACCCTTGCAGAACCTTAGCGCAAAGCAGGGATCGGAAAATCGGCGATTTTCGGTCCGATAATCGGTTTACCGATGGGGGCCAGTAGAAATACAAACCAACCCCCAAAAACTCCGTTTGGATGAATTTTGTTAAAAAAAAATTCGAATTTACTTGAATTTTATTCGAATTTGTTTTTGCAGCGCCAAATTAAAATTTTGCATGTCACAAAAACCCATACCTCCCGTGTATTTCGGAGTTGAAAGCTTCTCCCAGGACACCCAATGAAGAGATGGTCGATCAAGTGTGTTACTCCACCAATATTTTGCCATGCACGAAGTAATCTTCTTGCGGTCGCGGTTGATAGCTTGAAGCAACTCATGCTATATGTCGGCATCGCCTGGACAACGGACCTGAGAAGCACTTCTTTTCCAGCACAAGAGAGTGAGTTTCTTCTCCGACCAGCCTTGTGTTGTGTTCTCCCCTTAGCTCTTTCAACAATGTGATCAAACACACCCCTTTGCAGTAGACAATCCATGATATTTCTCACTAAAAGCTTCAAAACAGATGGACAGTTCCTCCTTTACAGCCTCCATGTCAACCTCCACGCAGTTAGGACTGGAAAAGACACAGCTTTTTCGTCTATTTACCTTCTGGCCAGAGCAGTCATTATAGGTCCGGAGGATGTCATTCAGCCTTCTCGTATTCTCCTCCTTTGCGCCAATAAAAATGAGAGTGCCATCAGCGAAGAGGAGATGAGAAATCCAAGGTGCTTTATTGCTCACCCTAATTCCCTTGTCAATGAAGTTTGGCCTGTACGTCTTCAAGAGAGAAGACAAACCTTCACCACACAACCAAAAAACAAATATGGCGAGGTAGGGTCCCCTTGTCGAAGTCCTCTCGAGGGGGGGCAAAGCTCGCAAAAGCTCCCCATTAACTTTGACACATAATTTTACTGATTTCACACACTTCATCACAACGTCTGTCACCAAAGAGGCAAATTACACTGGATTTTGACACCGACTCAAACCTCAAACGAACCAACCGAGCACGAAGCCACGGACCTATAGGCTATAGCCCAAGTTGTCTGCAGCTATGGCAGCACGGCTCGATATGCTGTCAAAAATTTATGCACAAGATCAAGTATTCAAGCAGTGTCTGCAGTCTGCAGCTCAACCCTCCTCGTAATGTAATTCCGTTAATCGTTATGGACCTATGAATACCATCAGATGCATCCAAACGAAGATTGCAACACATAAGGAAAAACGAAATAAGTTTTACTTCGTCGAAGAGCTCGTCTGAAAGGTTTACCATTTCTCATTTCTAAGTGAACTCTCACAGCACAGACAAACTATCTCCAGTCGAAGAAATCGATCAGCTTACCACCACCAAACACTACGCGCGGAACCAAACAACAGCCATTGCTACTGCCATCACGACCAGCAAGGCAGAAACAAGTAGCATGACCATGAAGGCCTATCATATGTTCATGCATGTTCTTTGCAAAGATTCAGAACTACCGGCTAGTGTTGATCATTGATAGTAACCCATCATCTCATGCATGCACAGCCTAAATCATCTGCAGAGTGAAACTTACAAATTCTTCTACAGCTCATTTCATCCTTACGGTTTTGCGCGCCAGTTTGAAAGATGTACTCACCACATCATAATTTCTTCTACGCTTAACCAAATGGGAACTGTACAGATGCAAAAGAAAAAAGGTTGTGGTTAGTAATGATCCATTTCTTGCTCTGAACAATGTGCTGATAACGAGTGAGTAAAAGACGAGTTAATTAGAGCAGCATTTTAGTTTCAGTAAGTGCATGGGAAGGATTGCGTGCGCGCGGTACATGTCAAGATCAGGAAAAGGCATCAAGAACAAGCCAATAATCACTACCAGTTTCAAGAATTCCGAGAGAGCTCTAGCTAGAAGTTGGTAAACTGGTGCCAAGGCACTGCTGATCAGGGTTTTTCATTCCGGAATATTTTTTTTACCGGGGGTAGCCGATAGAGGCGATAGAACCGAAAATCGGAAAATTTCGGCCGACTCGGCCGAAAATTTAAAATCAAATTCGAACAAAATTTATCAACTGGGCTAGTTAGCATGATAGCGATATTAGGATGGGCTTGTATTACTTCACACATTCATCAACTAAACAAAATTCAAGTAAATTTGATTTTTTTAGCAAAATTCATTCAAATCTAAAATTTCGGAACCGATTTGAATTTCGATCGGAGGGGGCCGATAGAACCGATAATCGGTGATAATCGGCCGATAAAAAAATCTATGCTGCTGATTTATACCAAGCTTTAGAAGTTGGTAAATTACTGATTTCCAAAGAAAGTGCACATAAAGGCTGCCTTGTTCTTTCACACACACAAAAAAAAAGGTTGTGTTTCACATCACTATTTCAGAAATTTTTAATTTAGTTTTCACTAACAATAAATCAAACTTGTGGGCTAATTTGGGTTTTAGAATAAAATGCAAACCTACTAGGTACCAGCTAATGCCAACTGAAAGTCTGAAACCAACACCTGTTGTCCTTCTAATTCGTTATCAGAAACAGCTCATGTAACACTTATACCTTTCTACACAACCATAAAACAAGAACACAACACTATACTACATGCTACCATAATGTACACAGCATGCAAGACATAGCATTGCGTTTTGGGAATAAGTAGATTGTTAGTTCAGCAAAATGACTTTTCATGAATTCCTTATCAATCCATACAAAAAGAAGAGACTGTCCATAAAAACTGAATATACATTAAAATCATGCATGCCCGGATAGCCGATACTAAGCTGTAGGTAGAAAGTGATCAAAACAAGAACGCAACACTATACTACATACTGCATCTGAAGGACCATGTGGAGGCCACCCAGGTGTTCCCTCAGTGGAGGCGATGAATATTTGACAAGCTGTGATTTGGATTTTGATGAGTTTGCATATTGAAGTTGCAGATTTATGAAAATTCAGAGTTTCTCAGGGTGGTGCGGCATGACCACCATTGAAGGTGTGGTCGTACCGCAGGGTGCGGTCGGACCGGCCTCTAGTTGGCTGTTGCAATTTTCCAAAGAAGGTGTTTCTCGGTAAGTCAAGTACGGTATGACCACTGGTTGGTTGACGGTATGACCACCATTGAAAGTGTGGTATGACCACTGGTCGGTTGGCGGTATGACCATTGTGGTCTGACCATCATTAAAGTGCGGCATGACCACTGTTATGTTTCTAGTAGACTGAAATTTAAGAATTGGTTCTAGGTGTTCGGGATTGATGCATATGGGTTGCATATTGCATTTATGGACTAATGTGGGTTAGGTTGTGAAGAACTTGTACTCGGAAATGGTTTTTTAGTCTATTTGTGTGCAAGCGGTTTGGAGTCAATTATGGTCAACACGAGGAGGACCGGAACTTGGTTGAGAGAACCAAGATCCAGAGCGGTCAAGGATGTCGGGTGAGATTGTTGGGATAAAGCAAGACTCAAGACGTACAAGAACCATGGAAGGCCAAGTTGGTGCAAGGATGTTACGATGCAAGGTGGTGTGAGTGGTGTGCCAAGTGACTTGGGTCCGCTGCAAGTGAGGACGGTCCAGTGGGATCCGGAGGCGTGAGAGACTTGGCGCAAGTCATTGGGACCACAAGCAACATGCCGAGGCATGGGGAGATGCTTCGAGTCGAAGGATTTGCGAAACGTCGATATAATGGCATTTTGGTAATTTGCCCAGTACTAGGAAAGGTGGTGGTTTGTAAAACCGCGACGAAGGCTTAAGCGGATTAGGTCAAGCATGGAGGACAAGCGAATCGGAGTTGGACGAATAGAGTTTCAAGATGAAGCCGCTTTGAAAAGCGTGTGTGAAAGTTAAAACCCCTGATGTTAGGTGGGTTTATGGGTTTTGCCAAGTGCTTATTGGATCGTATCCATTGAGAGTAAGGGTTGTGAAGTGGACGGTGGATCCACCACTAGACAAGAGAGAAGAGGGGAGGTATGCCTCCCAACTCATCCATTGGAAGCTTGAGAGAGATAGGTCTAGATGTGAGTTCAAGTGCTTTGTGTTCTGCTACCCTAGTGGCTTTGTACTTCATAGGGAGTTACCGTAAAACCTTCCTATTATAGTGGCAATAGATCCCAAACTTTGTCAAAGTGCTTGTGCTTGATTGTCAGATGTTGCTCTCTTAATTTGGTTTGGTTTTTGCCTCTCCTCCTCCTCTCATTGACCTTTCTTGGTGCCAAGGACGTGGAAGTGATGAATATATCTCTAGGAGGTCAGATACCATCCCTCTAGGCACTTGTTCTTGCAAGTTCTTAGAGTTGTTCTAGGTGGTAGAAAGGGTGGTTTCTAGAGTATCGAGTTTCTTGAGGTCTTGGTTTGGTTCTTGCAGTGCTTAGGAGTTCTAGGACATGTGGGATATCATCCTTAGCCATGTTGGCTTGATTCCTCCTACGAGTTCCTCTCAATTATGGTTTTTTTCGGTTTTGCCCAGTGTTGGTGCCTCTCACCTTCGGAAGGAAAAAGGTTGGTACTTTGGCAATGATTTCTTATATTGTTGATTGGAATAAGTTCTTGAGGTCCTAGAGAAGGTGTGTTTCAAATCATTTGCATCCTTGGCGTGAAAGTTGTGTCATTTTTTGTTTTGCTCGGACTGTTGTTTTCTAGGTCGCGATCATCACTCGTATACTTGCGGTCATACCTTTTGTCGACGATCAAGTCACCAATCTTACAAAATAAAAATAAGAAAATTGGCTAAGAGTTATTGGATGAGAATAGGGTTGCTCTTTATTGTAATGAACTGGATCTTTACAGCGGGTGTCTCGAATAAGGCGACAGACTAGCCCTAGTTACACTGAGTGTATTGCTTGAATCCAATTGCCTTCTGATGGATCAGATGTGTCGTGGTTGTTCTCTCCCGGTTGTCTTCGTATCTTCCTTTCGCTGTTCATCATCCATCCTAAAATAACTGACGAAGAGGTGGCGGTTACTCCTGGAAAAGACATCCTTTGGAAGTGACAAGTCTGGTCGGAGGGGCAGTGGTAGTTAGTGAAATGCGAACTGATCAGCGGTTGATGTCAATGGAAGACAAAACTGTTAGGAATAGTGCTTGTATATTCAGGAGGCCAATGGGCCGATATATATACATGAGTAAAGGTTACAGATAAGGAAACCAAATCATATCTAGAGTCCTACTCTAACACAAATATATCTCTAACATATATATCTCTAACACCCCCCCTCAAACTCATGGTGGATCAACAACACTGAGTTTGGAGAGGTAGAAACCGTGCTGTGCTCGAGTCTGGGCCTTCGTGAAGAAATCCGCTATCTGAAGCTCTGAAGGCACATACTGAAGAGCAATCACCTGATCATGCACACAAGACCTCATGAAGGAAGCATCAACACCAATATGCTTGGTGAGCTCATGCTTCACGTGGTCACGAACAATCTTGATAGCACTGTCTTGTTCGACAAGAGAGGAGTTGGTAGTAATGTAAACACCAAAATCCTCAAGTAACCACCGTAGCCAAGTAATCTCTGCATCAAGAGAGCCATAGCTCGCAACTCAGCCTCTGCACTCGAACGGACACTGCAATCTGCTTCTTCGTCTTCCAGGCAATAAGCGAACCACCAAGAAAAACACAAGATGGCGAGATAGACCGCGATCGGAGGATCGGCCCAAGTAGCATCCGAATAAGCTTGAAGCTGTAACGAGCTGGAGCGTGGAAAGAAGAGACGGCGAGAGATAGTCCCACGAAGGTATCGCAGAACTCGAAGAAGGTGGCAATCATCAGTGCATGAGCCGACTCGAGGAGGTGACGATGCTTGCGCTCAGCAACACCATTCTGAGCATGAGCACCAGGACAAGAGAATCGAAGCGAGAGTGCCCCGCCGAAGAAGGAAATCAGCGGTGATGAGAGAGATACTCGCCAGCAGAGTCAGCACGAAAGACACGAATAGGAGTGGAGAACTGTGTGCGAACCATAGTGGTAAACTGGTTATAGATAGACAAGACCTCACTACGAGAAGACATGAAATATATCCAAGTGTGGCGAGAGAAATCATCTATAAATATGATATAGTAACGATGACCCCCTTTCGAAATGAAGGGAGTCGGACCCCAAACATCTTAATGAACAAGATCAAAAGGACGTTGAGACACTGACTCACTATGAGGATAAGGAAGCTGAAGCTGTTTGCCTAACTTACAACCCTGACAATGTAGAGACACGTCTCCTGAGACAGACCCCAGAAGACCACGACGAACTAAAGACGCCAGACGAGAGCCAAACAGATGGCCAAGACGGTGATGCCATTGTTGAAAAGAGCCGGTAGACGGAGTGGCAGAGGCGGAGAGACTGGCGGCAACGGTGGCAGCGGAGGGAAGGTGAAGCCAGTCAAGCTCCCAGAGACACTGTGAGTCAAGGCGCCGAGGGCCAGAACCAACCAGAGCTCCCGTGTGGCGGTCCTGAACACAACAAGAGTCAGAGTCAAGAATGATCCGATAACCAAGGTCGATGAATCGTCCCAGTGAAAGAAGTCGCATGGTTAGGCGAGGAACATGAGCAACAGAAGGAACATGAAAATATGAGTTGCTAAGAGGTCCTTGACCGAGAGCGAAAGAGAGGTACCATCGCAGTAAGAACACCGACAGGGAATCAAGAGGTGTAACAAAAGATAGAGTGGAAGAATCGGAAGTCATGTGGAAGGATGCTCGGAATCAAGGATCCACGGGAGGTACTGCTGCGTGTAGGAGGTGGTTTCTCAGTGCCCGAAGAGTCAGTCGCAGAACCTGCAGAACCTTCGAGGAAGAACCTGAAGCGGCAAGCAGTCGTCGAAGTCTGGCTATCTCCGCTCGGAGAGAAAACGCGAAGTAGTCGATCACGACGTCGATGTAAAAGTACCGCGTGCAGTGCTAGGAGAAGAACGGCGTGAAATATGCCGTTTCTTGTAGCATTGGGACTCAATGTGGCCGATCTTGTCGCAGAGGGAGCGGCGAGGACGACCACCGCCAGATGGAGGGCGGCCACCACCACCTGTGGCAGCCGCTGGAGGAGGCAGCGTACTGAAGCGTGAAGCGCCGGTGTAGCAGTGTACGGGTGGCGAGCACGAGAGGAGTGGCATCGGGCCGGCACCACTCGGGCGAGTCTCCTCCGCACGTATCTCGGTAAGGGCCTCCGAAGAGTGACACGAGGGTGGCGTGCAAGTAGTCGGGCGAGCCTCTGCCGAACTCGGGGCGGCGAGTAAGAAACTCGTAGACACGCTGAAACTCCAAGTCGCCGCGCATACCAGCAAAGACGCGAGAACGACGGCCAAGCCGGGCAAAGAGAGTCCATTGACGCTGATCGCATAACTCTGAGCGTAGAAGGCGTCAATAGTAGCATCACCCTGCTGAAGAGAGTGCTCCTGGCGAACTACTGACAGGTAGAGGGCATCTCCAGAGGGTTCGTAGCGCTGTCGAAGATGAGTCCACATCTGGACAGCCGAAGAAAATCCCACAATCTCGTAAGAAAATCGAGGTCGGACATCGGCGATGAAGACAAGAAGAATGAGCGTCGTCGTCGCACCACTGAGTGTAGGTAGTCAAGCGATCCATGTAAAGATCCAGAGCATCTTGGTAGGCAGAGGCAACCTTCTCATCAGTAAGGCCAGCAGCCTCGATAGCAACTTTGTCAGCTGTCGGGGGAAGTGCAACAGACGTAGGCTTCGTCGGAGGAGTAGGGCATGGCGGGCAGGTGACATCGCCAGAAAGGACGCCCCAGAGACGAAGACCACGCATGTGGATGCGCATGTGAGACACGAAGTCGGTGTAGTTAACACCGTCGAAGATCATCGGGCAGCGAGGGAGAGAAACGGTGCCCATTGGTAGGCGGCGCTGGACAGCGCGGCGACCAAGGTAACGTAGTCTAATAGGCGGCGCTGGACGGCGCGGCGATTAGACCAACGTTTTTTTTGGAATCCTTTTCTTTTAATCCAGCCGAACCGGCCGGCCCAAACAGCCCAGCGCCTTTAGGGTTTCCCCTCGCGCGGCGATGGTCGCCGCGCTTTTCTTCACGCAGCAGCGATGGCGGCGGCGAGAGCGCGCGAGCGGCGATGGCGGCGGCGGCGGAGAGCGGCGAGCGGCGGCGATGGTTGGTGGCAACCGGGCGTCGGGGCTGCGGCCCTTGCGGGCGCGTGAGGTCGCGCCCGAGGAGACCGAGGCGGGCGGCGTTGAGATGATCCAATCACCGGAGATCGAGGTGGCGAGGCGCAGAGGCGTGGCGACTCGGCCGCCGAGGAGCGGCGGCAGCATGGGTTATGGATGGCGGAGCCGGGACGGAGCGCCAAGCGGGAGTCGGGCTCGGTTGTGACCGGAGTCGTCGGGTCCAGTAGGCGTAGGAGGACACCGCGGCGACGGTGGTGGAGGCGACGCCAAGCAAGGCGCGCGCCGAGTCCGGGTCCGGACGTCAAGCGAAGTCGGGCGGCGGCGGCTCGACAAATCCTAGGTACGCTCTGATACCATGTTAGGAATAGTGCTTGTATATTCAGGAGGCCAATGGGCCGATATATATACATGATTAAAGGTTACAGATAAGGAAACCAAATCATATCTAGAGTCCTACTCTAACACAAATATATCTCTAACATATATATCTCTAACAAAAACCATAGGGTGGTTATTGTTAGTGACTTAGGGCCGAAAATGTTGTGTGGATTGGAGCAATTAAAACAAATATTCAATTCATCACACGGAAGGGATATACTTGGAACTGGGTCCAAGTGCTAGTTCAAAACTTCTACAAGCAACCAACTAGTTGAGCAATGGTACATGACCCCCTTCGACCAGGTTACCCATCAGGTGACCCTTAGAATTCTAATGACCATAGGGGTTGTTAGCTATGAGGTTTATGACCACATAAGCTATGTGACTTTTACTTAATATTTAGGAATTTAATCCTCGTTAGCTAGCCCCCGAACTTTATGTGAATTTGTAATGTGAACCCCTTCTGAAGAAATTTGTATCAGGAAAAACCCTAGTTTAATGGCATAAATAATGAGGTGGTCTCTATTCACTTTAAAGTGGATGAACTGTTTGGGAAACCGAAGAGGTTTGTGACAGTTGGGCTTCGGGCAACTCCCTTTTGCAGTTAATGAGGTGAGCCTATAAAATCCCCTCAACGCATCGCCTCAAGTGTTTTATGCTATCAGAATTTCCTTTCCTTTCAACTTTTTGCCAAGAACTTTCTTCAATTCCCTTTCATCTTCTCGCTCAAAATCCAACAATGTCAGACTCAATCACCAACTGGTTGGTTTCTGATTTGAGCTAGAAGAAGCTCAAGGCTTTGGAGGAGATCGGGATGCTCCTTGGCAAGAACTTGATTTTTTGGAGATCAGTGGTCGGAGAACATTTTCCCAGCGGCAAAAAGGAAAATCCCTATTTTCCTTGCATACATCGAGTGCGGATTTAGATTACCAGTGCACTCGTTCCTCTCCAAAGTTCTGGAGTATTACAGAGTGGAACTAGCGAATCTTGCTTCTAACTCGATTGCCAACCTTAACATCTTTATCTATCTTTGCAAAGCGTACCTAGGGATTTCGCCAGATCTAAAAGTCTTCAGATATTTCTATAAGATGTGGTCAAGGAAGTCAGCGGCATCACCTGGGGAGTGCGCTCTACGCCTCCACGGTGGGAAGATTGAGGAGTACATCCGCATGTATTCCAAGTCCTCGTGGTCATCACAGAAGAAAAGCTGGTTCTATATGATAGTCACCAAGTGAGATATCCTTTGCTTTGCCGGCAAGACGGCGATCGAAAAACTGCGGCGGCGGTCCTCCGTGAAGGAGGGAAAGGTTGGGAGATACTCCTCAGTATTAGTGGTCTGACTTGTTGGCACGTCAGTATTAGAGGTCTGACTTGTTGGCACGTGGCGAGGGATTTTTCCATGCACCGAATAAGTCCTCTGAAGCTCCGGGAGCGTCTCGTGCTTTGGAACATTGGTTCGGACGACTCGACCAAGGATTCCTCGGAACGTGAGTCCTTTCTTCAACCAATATAATTCATTTTTATTTGATTGTTTTCTTACCTTTCTATTTCTTTTTAACAACCCTTTCACCTAAGGAAATTAGTGAGCGGATCAAGATGATCTGCGCTGGGAAGCCTGATGACAAGGCCGAAGTTCCCAAGATTTTAGCTGCTACCTCTCCAAAAGAGAGGATAGAAAGGCTTAAGGTAAGAAAAATGGCTAACCTATTTTCATCATTGATGTATTTTCCAATTGGTATGTCATGACACTCATTTCAATGTGCAGTCGGTCGGGTTAGAGTGTAGTGAGCTCGATATTCCGATCACTTCTGCCTCAATGACCACACAGGATGGTGGTCCCTCGGAGGTAAGAAGAGCCTCTGAAAGAAATATACATTGTTTGATAAAAAATCCATCGCCAAATTAAACTTGATTTTTAATCTGGCGGGAGAGAGGGCGAACCCGCAAACCGAAGCTGTGGTGGTCGTAGACTCCGGGGTGGTCGTGAACATCCAAGCAGTTGCTCCTGAAGCAACTATTTCGAAGGTCGATGAGACCACAATCTCCGAACAGATGGTCGGAGTATCTATTTCCGACCGAGTGGTTGATGATATTACTTCCGACCCCCGGTCGAAGAATGTGAGGGGTCTGACCAACCCTACCGAATAAGAGCCGGAAAAACAGTCGAAAAGAAAAAAAGGCAAGTGCTCTAGACTTTGCTCTAGGACGTTTCAAAATCAAGACCAAGAAGACCAGGAATGTAAAATAAAATTTTTGCATAAATTCACACCTTTAGTTTTTCTTGTATTCTGAACTCTTTCTTTCTTCTATTTCCACAAATCTGCGGGTGTTCCGATCGCTTCTGATCAAAACACTCCTCAGGAGGAAACTCCTGGGGAAAGGGTAGTTGAGCCAGCCCCCGAGCATGTGGTAGCGCCAATGCCAGCTCAGGAAACCTTGGCGGCTCCAACCTTGCCTATGGAGGCAGAGATTGAAGGAGAGTCTCAGCAGGTTTTACCCGCTGCTGGGACCAAAGTGGTCGAAGTGGTGGATCTTTTGGAGAGGAGTTCTCCCTCAGTTAAGAGTTCTCCTAATATCCTCCCCAGCCGTCCTCGAATCTTTGACGATGAGATGCTTGAGGAGGACTGGAGGATAATCTCGGCCCGTCAATCAAAGATGGGTTTCGATGTTATTTTACTCTGAATATGAGGACAAGTTGGTCCAGGTAAGCATCCACGACCACTTTTATGGTCTTTTCTTTAACGTTTATTAAAAAACTTAAAGAAGTTTACCATTTGTTTATAGAATATGGTGGACAATGTCGTTGTGGTTGGAGCACTGACCCAGCGAATAACTTGCTTGTAAAAAGAAAATTCCAAACTAAAAAGTGAGTAATATTTCTTGAATTCCTCTCCCTTTTTGGTTTTCTTGTTGTCACTCAATTTATCTTCTTATCATATGTGATAGAATTGGAAAATTTTGAGAAAGAAGCTAAGGCTAAGGAAGCCATTATAGCTTCACTTGAGAAGAGATGCCAGGCAAAAGACTGGTCGACTAGGTTTAATGAAGCCTTACTCAAGCACAAGGAAGCCATCTAGGCTTTCGAGAAGAAAACTCAAGGTAACTGGTTGTAAACCTGACCAATTTACTATGTATTTTAAGTTTATTTCTGTAACTTTGATCTACTTATGCAGAGCAAATTCAAAAGTTAAAACAAACAAAAAAACTCTTGAGTTTGCAAATGATAAGGAGATGGAACTCGAACGTAGTCTTAAAGAGAAGATTATTGCTTTCAACAAGATGCTTTCTGACACGGGGTCAAAAGTATTTTTGTCGTCATCGAAGGAGTTAATGGAGAAGGCGAACTGTCTTGGTCGACAGCTCGAAGTTCTCCAAGATCTGCTCGCAACTTCTCGGAGAAACCATGCGTAGACCATGAAAAATGCTGTTGTAGATGGAGTTAGCTTTGCTTTGGCAAAGCTCAAGTCTTCCGACCCTTTTATCAACATGCAAGCTCTTGAAGAGGACTTCGACTGCTCGAAGGAAGAAGCAGGCAAGATCTTTGAGGGAGTAATACCCTTCGGAAATAAGGTTGCAAAGGAGATGAAGGTCGGATCTCCGTCCCATAGCGACCAGTCTGGTGGTCCCGAAGAGTGAATGGATGTAATATAAAATTATAATTGTAAGTATTTACCTTTTGTCATCAGTAAAGCTTATGTTTACCTCTCAACTCGTGTACTTATATATGTCCTAGCCCCCGACTGTTTGTGTTAGTAGAAGAACTTACTAAATAAGCAGTAGACCAAGAAAATAACATAAGTTGCGACCAACGTACAGAGTATGTATTGATTATGTTGTAAAAATGATCTAGTTAGCACTAGGAAACCAATTTGGTCAAAACAAGTGTACGCTTTAGATCTATTTTCATAATCAAAATACCATATAATACATTGTGTGGTCGGAAGATATCATAAGATTTACTTTGATGGTAAGAATCTATGCAAAAATGTATGCAAAAAATGATAAGTGTTTTTATCTATATACATTATCCAAACTAGTCGTAAAAAGGTACTAAGAACCAAAGACATGATTGACACTTCGCAAAACGTATTCATTCTCAAGTCCCGATTGATAGCTAAGATAGTAAGAAAAGGACCGTCGCTACGAAACTCCTTCTAGTGGGTAGTGTTATGAATAGTGCTTGTCTATATTCAAGGAGACCCAATGGGTAATATATAGGGAGTACAAAGGGAGATTACAGATAAGGAGACCAAATAATATCTAGAGTCCTACTCTAACACTAACACATATATCTCTAACACATATATCTCTAACACCCTCTCAAACTCATGGTGGATCAACAACACTGAGTTTGGAAAGGTAGAAGCCATGCTGAGCTCGAGTCTGAGCCTTTGTAAAGAAATCCGCTATCTGAAGCTCTGAAGGCACATACTGAAGAGCAATCACCTGATCATTCACACAAGACCTCATGAAGGAAGCATCAACACCAATATGCTTGGTGAGCTCATGCTTCACAGGATCACGGACAATACCGATAGCACCTGTACTGTCTGACAATAGAGGAGTTGATGTAGTGACAGAAACACCAAAATCCTCAAGTAACCACCGTAGCCAAGTAATCTCTGCTGTCAAGAGAGCCTTAGCTCGCAACTCAGCCTCTGTACTCGAACGGGACACTGCAGTCTATTTCTTCGTCTTCCAGGCAATGAGAGAACCACCAAGAAAAACACAGTAAGCAGAGATAGACAAGCTATAAGAGGGATCGCTGGCCCAAGTAGCATCTGAATAAGTCTAAAGCTGTAAAGAGCCGGAGCGTGGAAAGAAGAGACGGCGAGAGATAGTCCCACGAAGGTATCGCAGAACTCGAAGAAGGTGGCTGTAGTGGGCCTGAGTAGGAGCTGAAACGAACTGACTCAGAACATGAACCGGATAAGTGATATCCGGACGAGTAACAGCAAGGTAGACAAGACTCCCAACAAGATGATGATAGCGAGTTGGATCATAAAGAGGCTCGCCATCAGAGAGTCGAAGGTGAACACTGAGCTCCATGGGAGTCTCAACAGTATGCTGATCACTGAGAGAGGCACGATCAAGAAGATCCTGAATATACTTCTCTTGAGACATAAAGAAACCTTCTGGAGTGGAGGTAACCTCAATCCCAAGGAAGTAGCAAAGAGGACCAAGATCCGACATAAGGAACTGCTCACTAAGGCAAGCCTTGACAAAGACAATGTACTCAGAATCATCTCCCGTAATGATCATATCATCAACATATAGAAGAAGAGTCCGACCACGAGACGAAGTGTGGACAAAGAGCGCAGGATCATGATCACTAGCTGAAAAACCAACAGCAGTAACCACAGAGGAGAAGCGCTCAAACCAAGCACGAGGGGCTTGCTTAAGGCCATAGAGAGAGCGGCGAAGGCGACAGACCATGCCCTCAGGAACAGAATACCCAGGTGGTGGATGCATGTAGATCTCCTCACGTAACTCGCCATTAAGAAAGGCATTCTTGACATTAAGCTGAGAAACAGACCAGTGGCGAACAGAGGCCACCGAAAGAAGAGTACGGACAGTGGTCATGTGGGCCACAGGAGCAAAAGTCTCGTTGTAGTCACGACCATGCTCCTGCTGGAAGTCACGAGCAACAAGACGTGCCTTATAGCGCTCAAGAGAGCCATCAGAGTGAGTCTTAATCTTATAGACCCACTTACACGTGATGGGACGGGAGTGAGATGGAAAAGGAACAAGATCCCAAGTACCAGTACGCTCGAGAGCAGCAATCTCCTCGGCCATGGCATGCTGCCACTCAGGGTGAGTAACAACATCCCGGTAGGAGACAGACTCATGGGTAGCTGCACCAGCAAGACCAAAACGGGAAGGAGGCCGAATCGACTGACGATCGCGGAGACCGTAGCGAGGAGATGATGGCCCATTAGGGAAAGATGGAGCATCAGGAGAAGATGAAACATCAAGGGAAGATGGCTCATCTGGAAGAGCCTCAATACGAGGTTGACGAGTGTAAACGAGTGTAGTGGGGGGAGCCTGAGGAGCTGCAGGAGACGAAGCAGGCGGCGACAACGGCGGAGAGGACACAAGAGGAATATGTGGAGACTCAGTGGGACGGGTGGACGAAGGCAAGACAGATATAGGTGTATCTGGAAAGGTCAAAAAAGACAAAGACTCCACAGAGGAAGCCGAAGGAGAGACAGGACGTGGGAAGAAGGGACGTGGGTAGAAGGGACAAGACTCATCGAAAGTCACATCCCAAGAAATCCGCATCCGGCGACTAACAGGATCCCAGCACCGATAGCTCTTGTGCTCAGCACTGTATCCCAGAAAAACACACTCAACAGACTGAGCAGTCAGTTTGGTTCGTTCTCGAGGTGCAAGGAGAACGTAGCAAATGCAGCTAAACAGACGAAGGACAGAGTAGTCTGGAGAAAGATCACAGAAATGCTAAACCGGGATCTCACCCTGAAGAGCAGAAGAGGGCTGAATGTTAACGAGATAGGTGGCAGTGGAAACGGCCTCGGCCCAAAAGTGAGGTGGAATAGAGGCGGCAATCATCAGGGTACGAGCCGTCTCAAGGAGGTAACGATGCTTACGCTCAGCGACACCATTCTAAGCATGAGCACCAAGACAAGAG
This sequence comes from Hsuehochloa calcarea, assembly GCA_036346395.1. Lineage (NCBI taxonomy): Eukaryota > Viridiplantae > Streptophyta > Magnoliopsida > Poales > Poaceae > Hsuehochloa > Hsuehochloa calcarea. The sequence goes on along the minus strand of CM070593.1, from coordinate 48,451,752 downwards.
AACTGAGCGAGAGTGCCCTGCTCAGCAAGGAAGCTGCGCAGGTAACGAGAGAGGTACTCGCCAGCAGAGTCAGCACAGAAGACTCGAATAGGAGTGGAGAACTGTGTGCGAACCATAGTGGCAAATTGTTTATAGATAGACAAGGCCTCACTACGGGAAGACATAAAGTATATCCAAGTGTGACGAGAGAAGTCATCTATAAAAATGATATAATATCGATGGCTCCCTTTCGAAAGGAAGGGAGCCGGACCCCAAACATCTGAATGAACAAGATCAAAAGGACGCTGAGATACTGACTCACTATGAGAATAGGGAAGCTGAATCTGTTTTCCTAACTTACAACCCTGACAATATAAAGATCGTCTCTGAGATGGACCCAAGACCACGACGAACTAAGGATGACAGACGAGATCCACACGAGATGACCAAGACGGTGGTGCCACCGCTGGAAAGAGCTAGTAGACGGAGTGGCAGGAGCGAAGAGACTGGCGGCGATGGTGGCGGCAGAAGGAAGGTGAAGCCGTCAAGCTCCTGTGAGACGCCGAGAGTCAAGACGCCAAGGGCGTAACCAACCGAGCCTCCGTGTGGCGGTCCCGAACACAACAAAAGTCGAGTCAAGAATGACCCGACAACCAAGATCGATGTCGCCCGTGAGAAGAAGTGCATGGTTAGACGAGGAACATGAGCAAATGTAAGGAACATGAAATGATGAGTTGCTAAGAGGTCCTCGACTGAGATGTAAAGAGAGGTACCATCGGTAAGAAGCACATCGACAGGGAATCAAGAGGTGTAACAAAGGCAGTGGAAGCATCGTGTCATGTGAAAAGATGCTCGGAATCAAGGATCCACGGGGAGGTACTGACCGTAGAATGTGGTTTCTCATTGCGAAGAGTCGATGCAGCGAAACTGCGCAGAACACGCCGAGGAGAACACCGGCGGCAAGCGGCGTCGAGTCAGCTATCTCCCGCTCGGTGAGAGAAATCGCCAAGTAGTCGATCTGACGTCGACGTAGTAGTACCGAATGCATTGCGTGCTAGGAGAAGAACGGCGTGAAAGATACCGCCGCTTCTTATAGCATTGGGACTCAATGTGGCCGACCTTGTCGCAATGAGGAGCGGCGAGGGGCGGCCACCGCTAGATGGAGGGCGGCCACCACCACTGATATGGCCCGTAGTAGCGGGCTAAGTTTACCCGACACGTCGGCCGGGTGGGGCGGGGAGAGAGGTGGTCGTGTCGCACGCAAGAAACGCACTCCAATCCCCACGGTGTAGGATGTACACGGCAATTGGCGCAGCCGTAGTAGGGACTTGTAGAAGCGTTGCACATGCCTCCAAACAGTGGTGGACATCCGCGGTAAGCTCGCCTCGTTCAGCCCATGGTCTTAGCTACGCCGCGACCGACTACGCCTCGGGTCGTAAGAGCGGATTGTGGGCTGTCGCGACCATACACTCAGCTTGAACGGCGTGTCCGGTGGGAAGTTTGAAACGCCGCAGTTGTATGTATATTCCGCCCAGGGGAGCCACCTAAGCCATTGGCGTGGCCTATCACCCGATGAAGCAACGCAAGTACATCGTGTGATCACCTTGTTGGCGGCCCGGCTTGGCCTGTCGCTACTTAGGGGTGGCGCGTGGTCATGCGCTTGCGTTACGCCGGAGGGTGAGGAGCTCTTTCCAAAACGTCGAGGTGAACACCGGTCGCTGGTCGGAGATGAGAGATCGTGGGAATGCCGCGCAAGCGCCATCGATCTTGGCGAGAAAGCCTTGGCGGACTGTCTGGCGATGCAGGCGGGTGGCCCAGCGGAATGAAGTGGCGTATGTTGAGAAGCCGATCCACCACCGTGAGGATGATTTGGACGGTCGCCCACCTTCTGTGAGCGCCCCTCTATGAAGTCGGCGGCGACAACACGATACCATGGATTCGTGACAGAATGGGCGTGATGGGCCAGCCGGAGCTGTGTGTTCAGCTTATCTGCGTGGTCAAGGCGTGACTTCGGATGAAATCCTGCACAGTTGAGCGCAGATTAGGGGCATGGAAGTCGCGGCCGAGAAGCAGCAGCAGTCCGGCTGGATGCCGCCGTCCGGCAAATCATTGTGGATGTCGACCACAAGGTCGCTTGAAGGAGCGTGGAGGACGGGGCACACGTAGAAGCTGGCGTCGAAGGTGACAATCCGTCCACGAGGCCAGTCGCGGCTCGGCGGCGGCTTCAGATGTCTTCCGCGGCGCCACCTGGCGGGGTGGTCTTTGGCGGCTGGCAGCGGCTTGTCGATGAATGTGGCCTATAGGCTGCGAGGACCGTGCTTGAGTCGGCGTCGGCGCGGGAAGCAGCGTCGGCGGCAACGTTAGTCTTTACCCGGTTTGTACTCTACCAATCGAACCCGGCTGACTTACCCGCAATGGTGTTGCGAATTGGCATGACCGGTGAGGAGGAGCTAACTGTGATCCGTGCGGACCAAAGTGTCGACCCAGTCACGGACGCGATGGCCGATAAGTGAGCCGAGGCCGATAAGTTCTGCTCCGTAAGCGCGAGAGGCGTGGCGGTGCACCGGGCGGTCAGAAGGACAATGGCCGCTTATCCTCGAGCAAGATCGAAACCGACAAGGAGGCGCCGACTCCACCACGAACGCCTTGTCGAAGCCGGAAGCGCCAAGACGGGCCGTGGTGAGCGCCGCTTGAGCGCGGGCGAAGGCGATGCGCCGCCGACCAGCCAACCCCTCTTTCGCAATAGGTGCGTAAGGGGCGCGCGATGAGGCCGTAGTCCCGCACAAACTTCGCGTAGTATCCGCAAGCCGAGGAAGCCGCGAAGAGCACGAATCGCTGTGGCACCGGCCACTCTAGGACCGCTCGACCTTGCCGCGGCCCATGGACACGCCGTCAGCAGAGATGACGTGCCGAGGTCGCGATCTTCGGCTCTCCAAAAGCACATTTGGAGCGCTCACGAACAGCGATTTGCTGCAAGCACGGCGAGGACGGCGCGACGGGCGTAGGTGGTCCACCACATCTGCAAGATCAAGATGTCGTCGAAGAACACCGGAGGAACGGCGAAGAAATGGTCGAGAACCTCGTTCATCAAGGCTTGAAATGTCGACGAGCGTTGGCAAGTCCGAAGGCATGACGAGGAACTCATAGAGCCCATCATGCGTCGAACGCCGCCTTGTGAACGCTCGGGACTCAATGTGGCCGACCTTGTCGCAGAGAGCAGAGGACCGCCACCGCTAGATGGAGGGCGGCCACCACCACCGTGGCACCGAGGAGGCAGAATCAAGCGTGGAGAGCTCGGGTAGTAGGTGGACGAGCGCGAGCACGGAGGGGAGTGGCATCGATCAAAGACCACTCGGACGAGTCTCCTCGCGCAGATCTCAAGAAGGGCCTCGAAGAGTGGCACGAGGGTGGCGTGCAAGAAGCGGGCACGCCGCCAACTCGTGACGAAGGTGAGTAAGAAACTCGAGATACGCCGAAACTCCAGTTAGCATGTAGCACCAGCAAAGACGAAGGAGCGAGGCACAAGAAGGCGAAGAGAGTCCATGACGCGCAATGTAACTCGAGCGTAGAAGGCGCAAGTAGCATCACCTCCGAAGAGGGTGCTCGCCGAACCACCGGTGTAGAGAGCATCTCCGAGGATTCGTAGCGCCGACGAAGGTGAGTCCACATTTGGACACCGGGTAGCCCCACAACCTCGAAGAAAATCGAGATCGGATAGCCGAAAGTCGCGTCGATGCGCCGTTTATCGATGAGAAGACGCTTTGTTCTACAGAGGCTCGATTCCTACATGGATCGCCGCACCACCGAGTGTAGGCGATCAATCGATCCATGTAGGAATCCAGAGCCTCTTCGTAGGCAAAGGCGCCTTCTCATCGAAGGCAAGAAGATCGACAAGATTTGCTACCGTCGGGGCACGAACGGACGAGGCTCCGGCGAGTAGGGAAAGGCGGCGTGTGACATCGCCAGAGAGAACACCCTAGAGATGAAGACCACGCATGTGGATGCGCATGTGAGACACGAAGTCGGTGTAATTAACACCATCAAGATCACCGGCAAAGGAGGGAGGGAACGGTGCCCATTGGTAGGCGGCCTGACGGCGACGACCAAGGTAACGGTCTAACAGCAGCCGACAACACGGCGTTAGAACGACGTTTTTACCCCCGCCTTCACGGCCGGCTTCAAAACGCTCGGCTCGCTTCGATCTTGACCACGGCCGAAAGGCAAAGCGCCAGACGCGCCAGACGGAAACCTAGTTTCCGGCTGCCTTCGGCGGTGGCGGCTTCCTGGCGGTGACGCAACGGCGGCAACCCCCAGCAAGAGGCGCCCGAGCTCGGTGGCGGATCCGCCTCGGTGAGGAAGAGCACCCACCCGAGCTCGGTGGTAGATCCAAGGGCGGGCGAGCGGCAAGCTGGGACGCCTGGCCGGTCGCCGATCGAGGCGCAGGCGCGAAGCGCCGATCGCAATGGAGAAGCGCGGCGCTTGCCGAGGCCAGGTGGTGCGGGTCGTCCGAGCACGCGGAGCAGTACGACGATGGCGATAAGAGGCGATGCCGCGATCACTCGAGACCGGAGGATCGATCGGAGTCGCTCGGGCGACGACAAGAGGCGATGCCGTCGAGCGGCGGCAGGGCGCAAGCAGCGAAACCCTAGGTACGCCTCGATACCATGTTATGAATAGTGCGGCGAAGGCGCATGCGCCGCCGACCACCAACCCCTCTTTGCGCAACAGGGCCGTAAGGGGCGCGGCGATGAGGCCGTAGTCCTGCACAAACTTGCGGTAGTATCACCTTAAGCCGAGGAAGCCGCGAAAAGCACGAATCGCTGTGACACCGGTCACTCTAGGACCGCTGGACCTTCCGCGGCGTCCATGGACACGCCGTCGGCAGAGAGATGGCGTGGCCGAGGTGCGCGATCTTCGGCTCTCAAAAGCACATTTGGGCGCTTCACGAACAGCGTCTTTCTTTGAAGCACGGCGAGGCGAGCGCGGCGTGGCGTAGGTGGTCCACCCGATCTTTGAAGATCAAGATGTCGTCGAAGAACACCAGGACGAAACGGCGAAGAAATGGTCGGAGAACCTCGTTCATCAAGGCTTGAAATGTCGCTGGAGCGTTGGCAAGTCCGAAAGGCATGACGAGGAACTCATAGAGCCCATCATGCGTTCGGAACGCCGTCTTGTGAACGTCGGCGGGAAACATCCGAACCTGATGATATCCTGAACGCAGGTCCAGTTTGGTGAAGTAGCGCGCGCCGTGTAGCTCGTCCAGCAACTCGTCCACCACCGGGATCGGGAAGGCGTCCTTGACGGTGATCTTTGAGTGAGTCTTGTGATGTCGGCGCAAAACGCCACGAGCCATCCGCCTTTTTGACGAGGAGGACTGGCGAGGAGAAAGCCGATGAGTCGGTCGATCGGGCCACGCAAAGGCCAGTCGCGACACTGCCGCTCCAACTCATCTTTGTGCGCCGACGGATATCGATATGGACGGACGGCCACCGGGGCCGCACCAGGCAGCAGGGTGATGTGGTGGTCGTGGGAGCGTGGTGGTGGCAGCCCGTTTGGCTCGGAGAAAACATCCTGAAACTCTTCCAGCAGCGCGTCGAGGAGATTGCCGCTTGTGGTCGTGTGAAGGCGTGGACTTTCTGGACCAGCAATGCCATGCCAACACACTGGCCGAGTGCCATGCCAGAAGGACAGGGACAGTCGCCCAAAATCCCACAGAATGGGACCCAGTGTTGCGAGCCACTGGGTGCCCAGTACGATGTCGTAGCCGGCGAGCGGAAGGACGTAGAAGTCGGCGGTGAAGTGCTCCTGCTCAATGGCGAAGGTGGCGCTGCGGAACATCCCGACGCAGGGTACGCGGTCTCCATTGGCGACGGTGACGGACAGAGAGTCGCGGCGCTGGGAGCAAGAAACAGGCCGTGCGCCACGCCGCCCCTCGCGATGAAGTTGTGTGTGGATCCTGAGTCCAACAAGGCGTGGAGAATTGTGCCCCCCATTGTGATCAAGACCTTCATGGTCTCGTTGGTGCGGACGCCTGCGATGGCGTGGAGGGAGATGAGGGGCGCGTCGTCCGGCGCTCCTGGCTCGTCCATCTCGTCCTCATCAGCGGCGTCGGCGAAGTCCAGGAAGAAGAGCCGCGGGCATACTTTATTGTGGCCGCGGCTGAATTTGTCGTTGCAGTTGTAGCAGAGGCCCAGCCGCCGACGTTCCTCCATCTCGGCCTGGGACAGTTTCTTGACGGGACGGCCTTCGACGGTGATGGTGGCGGTTGGTGTCGCGGCGGCGGCATTGGGAAATGCTGGTAGGGCGCGTGCGTCTTGCAGCGAGCCGGCCGTGGCTCAAGGTGGGGCGGTTAGCGCGGCGATTGCTCCACGAGTTCGGCTTCTGGCGAGGCTCATGGCGACCGCCAGGGATTGTGGATTATGGATTTCCACATCGAGGCTCAGTGGAGGTTGAAGACCCGCGGTGAAAAGTTGAACGCGTTGGGCCTCCGTGAGGCGTCCTGCGCGCGGAAGAAGGGCCTGGAAGCGGTCCTGGTAGTCGACCACCGAGCCCGTGCGCTTGCAAGCGGCCAGCTCCAACGGAGTTGGACCTCGAGGAGGACCGAACCGTAGGTGTAAGAGTTCGGTGAAAGCCGCCACCACGGAGTGCCCTCATCTTGTTGCACTGGATGAACCACAGTTGGGCAATGTCCTCCAGATTGTATGATGCCATCCAGACTTTTTCTTCCTCGATGATGCGCTGTTGATGGAAATAAGATTCGCACCGGTTGAGAAAAGCCAGTGGATCAGTCTTACCATCGTACCTCGAAAAATCCATCTTCTGGAAACGAGGAGGTCGGTCATGGTGATGTTCGCCATGGCCGGGTCCTTGCCCCGAGGAAGATGAGTCCGAGCGGCGCTCCTGCTGGAGTGCGGTGACGGACATCTTCAGTGTTTCCACGGTCTCGACTGTGTTCGAGGATGGCGCAACATCGGTGAAGCGGCGTTGCCATGGTGGGCGATGAGGATCACCGGAACTCGATACCAAGGTGTTATGGCCTCTACCGGGAGGCAATGGTGGCACCCCGGTGGGGCGGCCTGGCTGCGCAGGGCGTAGCCGCTTGAAGGGATGGAGCGAGGTTTTTCCCCTCTGCTCCCTATTTTGCTAGAGAGAATAGAGATTAGAGAAGGATAACTTATTGCTTGCTTATTCTCTTGATGCCATACGGCTTATATAGCCTCTGGCCAATCAATCCCCTCAATTCTCTCTCAATTACTCTTAATAGCTTACTATATTTAGCACCTAATAAATGAAGTCGCCTAAAATACCTTCTACAGCGCCATATTTGGCCCCCTTTCCTAGCTAGATGAACTTCCCTTTTTAGCTCTACGGGTGAAGGTCTTGCCCCACATGACATAACGATGCTTACGCTCAGCGACACCATTCTAAGCATGAGCACCAAGACAAGAGAATCGAAGAGAGTGCCACCTTTCGGCAAGGAAGGCTGCGCAGTAACGAGAGGTACTCGCCAAAGAGAGTCGACACGGAAGACTCGAATAGGAGTGGAGAACTGTGTGCGAACCATAGTGGCAAATTGTTTATAGATAGACAAGGCCTCACTACGGGAAGACATAAAGTATATCCAAGTGTGACGAGAGAAGTCATCTATAAAAATGATATAATATCGATGGCTCCCTTTCGAAAGGAAGGGAGCCGGACCCCAAACATCTGAATGAACAAGATCAAAAGGACGCTGAGATCTTGACTCACTATGAGAATAGGAAAGTGAATCTGTTTTCCTAACTTACAACCCTGACAATATAAAGATACGTCTCCTGAGACAGACCCCAGAAGACCACGACGAACTAAGGATGACAGACGAGATCCACACAGATGACCAAGACGGTGGTGCCACTGCTGGAAAGAGCTAGTAGACGGAGTGGCAGGAGCGAAGAGACTGGCGGCGATGGTGGCAGCGAAGGAAGGTGAAGCCAGTCAAGCTCCCAGAGACGCTGAGAGTCAAGACGCCAAGGGCCAAAACCAACCAGAGCCTCCGTGTGGCGGTCCTGAACACAACAAAAGTCAGAGTCAAGAATGACCCGACAACCAAGATCAGTAATCTGCCCAGCAGAAAGAAGCTGCATGGTTAGACGAGGAACATGAGCAACAGAAGGAACATGAAATGATGAGTTGCTAAGAGGTCCTCGACTGAGACGAAAGAGAGGTACCATCAGCAGTAAGCACACTGACAGGGGAATCAAGAGGTGTAACAAAAGACAGAGTGGAAGCATCAGAAGTCATGTGAAAAGATGCTCCGGAATCAAGGATCCACGGGGAGGTACCTGACTGTGTAGAATGTGGTTTCTCATTGCAGAAGAGTCGATGAGCGTAACCTGCGAGAACTCCGCCGAGGAGAACACGGGCGGCAAGCGGGCGTCAAGTCCGCTATCTCCATCTCAGTGAGAGAAACTGCTGAAGTAGTCGATGCAGACGTCGACGTAGTAGTACCGGTGCCGGTGCTAAGAGAAGAACGGCGTGAAAGATACCGCTGCTTCTTATATCATTGGGACTCAATGTGGCCGACCTTGTCGCAGTAGGAGCAGCGAGGACGACCACCGCTAGATGGAGGGCGGCCACCACCACCTGTGGCAGCTGCTGGAGGAGGCAGTGTACTGAAGCGTGGAGTAGTCGGTGTAGTAGGTGGACGAGCGGCGAGCACGGAGGGGAGTGGCATCAGACCAGCACCACTCAGACGAGTCTCCTCTGCGCGTATCTCAGTAAGGGCCTCCAGAAGAGTGACACGAGGGTGGCGTGCAAGAAGCTGGGCACGCCTCTGCTCGAACTCAGGACGAAGGTGAGTAAGAAACTCGTAGATCTGGCGAAACTCGAGTTAGCATGTACGGCCAGCAAAGACCGCGCAGGGAGCGACGGCCGGCCGGTCGAAGAGAGTCGGTGACGCGGCACGCGAGAACTCGGCGTAGAAGGCGTCAATGGTAGCATCACCTGCCGAAGAGGTGCTCTGTCGAACCACCGATGTGAGAGCATCTCGGAGGATTCGTAGCGCTGACGAAGGTGAGTCCACATTTGGACAGCCGAAGGTAGCCCCACAACCTCAGAAGAAAACTGAGGCTGGACAGCCGACAAGACTGCTGTCGATGCTGCTGGCCTTACTGATGAGAAGACTGCCTTTGTCTACCAAGAGGCTCTGGATTCCTACATGGATCGTCGCACCACTGAGTGTAGGCGATCAATCGATCCATGTAGGAATCCAGAGCCTCTTCGTAGGCAAAGGCAGTCTTCTCATCGATAAACCGGCAACATCGGCAACAACCTTGTCCTACCGTCGGGGCAACCTGCGAACGTACGAGCTCCGTCGGAGTAGGGAAAGGCGGGCAGGTGACATCGCCAGAGAGAACACCCTAGAGATGAAGACCACGCATGTGGATGCGCATGTGAGACACGAAGTCGGTGTAATTAACACCATCGAAGATCACCGGGCAGTGAGGGAGGGAAACGGTGCCCATTGGTAGGCGGCGCTGGACGGTGCGACGACCAAGGTAACGAAGTCTAACAGGCGGCGCTGGACAACACGGCGGTTAGAACGACGTTTTTTTTACCCCGGCTCTTCACGGGCCGGCTTCAAAACGTCGGCTCGGCTTCAGATCTTCGGCCCACGGCCGCAAAGGCAAAAGCGCCCGCACGCGCCCGCACGGGGAAACCTAGTTTCCCCTTGGCGGCGGCGGCGGCTTCCCCCGGTGGCGGTGACGCAACGGCGGCAACCCCCAGCAAGAGGCGCCCGAGCTCGGTGGCGGATCCGTCCCTGGGTGAGGAAGAGCACCCACCCGAGCTCGGTGGTAGATCCAGCGGCGGGCGACGGCAATGCGGCGCTGGCGACGACGCCGGCCGGTCGCCGATCGAGGCGCAGCGCGAAAGGCCGATCGCAATGCGAGAAGCCGGCGGCGCGTTGCCGAGGCCGAGGTGGTGCGGGTCGTCCCGAGCATCGGCGGAGCAGACGACGATGGCGACAAGAGGCGATGCCGTCAGATCAGCTCTGGAGACCGGAGGACCGATCGGGAGTCGTCGGGCGACGACAAGAGGCGATGCCGTCAGAGCGGCGGCGGCGGGGCGACAAGCGAAGCGAAACCCTAGGTACGCTCTGATACCATGTTATGAATAGTGCTTGTCTATATTCAAGGAGGCCCATTGGGCAATATATAGGGAGTACAAAGGGAGATTACAGATAAGGAAACCAAATAATATCTAGAGTCCTACTCTAACACTAACACATATATCTCTAACATATATATCTCTAACTGGTAGAACCACATGCAGAGAGGAGAGATTTCGACTAGGATGCTTTCTGTGTCTCGACCTGTTGCAAAACAAGAGAAGAACAGAATGTTGAAATGAAAAAAGTTAAGTCTTTGAATCCATAAGCATGTAGGTAACTATATCTAGTTGTCTGTATGATGCTCCTTTTACTTATGTGCTTCTTTAAGAAAAGAGTGTATGGTTGCTCGTAAGAACCATCTCTATGATGGTTACGACAAGTACCATTATGGCTTTTGACAATTATATCAAAGCCGAAAAGTAAAAGATATCCTTTAGAAGGATGTTGGAGAGCAGTGGATCTTGTCCGATGATCGTAGACAACAATAGTTTGTGACCAAGCAATGATAATTATTGACATATAAATAACATCACTCATCGGAAAGTAAAGAAATGATGCATCTTTATTGAAATTGAAATAATGTAAAGTACATCTATACATAGAACTTACACAGTTGATCAATATTCCAAGAATTAGACATAACTTGCCCGTCTGACATGGCAAATCGTACCGAACCAGATCTGGTGACTTCGACCACACTATATGGACCTTCCCATTTTTGTGAAAGTTTGTTGTGATTTACCTCGCTCTGAATTTTTTTGAGAACCAGATCACCTACTGCTAGATTGCGAGGTTGCACCTTATGACTTGTTGGTAAACTACCGATCGTATAAGGACTTGGTTTCGTCTTTCTTCAAGGAAATTGATGTCATCCATTCGTCGTTCTGTTCGATCGTTCTCATTGTAACAATCAGTTCGAGTCGAGCCAATTTTCAGTTCTGGAGGAAGTATGGCTTCAGCACTGTAAACCAGAAAAATGATGTTTCACTGGTCGCATGACTGGTCGTGGTTCGAACGGCCCATAATACAGAGGGATGTTCTTGAACCCAAGCTCCTGATCGGTTGATTAATTGGTCGAATACTCGATGTTTTACTCTTTATATTATTATACCATTGGCCCGCTCACTGCTCCGTTACTCTGCGGGTGAGCTACGGAAGCGAAATATATCTTAATACCTAGATCTTCGCAGAATTCCTGAAAATTCCTGCTTGAGAACTGGGTACCATTATCTGTGATGATACGACTGGGTAAACCAAATCGTGTGATCATATTTTTTTATGAGAAATTTCTTGGTAGCTTCAGTTGTTACTTTAACAACTGGCTCAGCCTCTATCCATTTTGTGAATACGTCAATCATGACAAAAAAGGAATTCAAAACCCCGAGTGCTCTCGGGAAAGGTCGTTGCAAAAGGCCAAGAAATAGGTATTGTTTGCAAAGCTTGTGCCGGTTGATATACTTGTCGACTATGAAATTGACATTGCACACGTTTTGTCACAAGTTCTTTTGCATCATGAAGGACAGACGGCAAGTAGTATCCTTGTCTGAAGGCTTTACCGATCAGGGTTCTGTAGAAATGATGTGCTGCACTCCTCCATGTATGTCGGATAGTAAGGCCATATCATCCTTTTGAGATATACATATCATCAACACTCCTTGAGCTCCCCATTTGTAAAGGGTACTTTCGATCAAAGTGTATGATTTGTCTTTTCGAGTTGTACGATCAGCCTCTACATCGTCTTCAGAAAGTAAGCCATGCTGAATATAATTGTAGATTGATTTCATCCAATCACTACTGGGGTCGATCTGTACGACCTCCAGTGCGGCATGTGTCTTCGGAATGCTCGACCACCGAGGGTGTATCGAGTTACTCGAGAAAAACTTCGGGCATGACAGGTGACCTTGATGAGGCCATCTGTGCCAACTGGTCTGCCATAAAGTTGTCATTTCTAGGAATATGTTGAATCTGGAACCTGAAGAAGCGCTTTTCGAGTTTTCATACTTCCGCCAAATAAGATGACATCTTGGGACTTGAGCATTAATACTCTTTCCCGACTTTATTCGCTACTAGTTGAGAATCGCCCTTCACTAGTAATATGTTAATCCCGAGCGCTCTAGCTACTCAGAGTCCTACCAGTAAACCTTCGTACTCTACCACATTATTTGTAGCAGGAAAGTTTAGCTGAATGACGTATTTAATATGTTCTCCAGTAGGGGATACCAGAACAACTCCAGCCCCCGAGCCTTTGAGCATCAAGGAATCGTTACATTGTTCACTCTTCGTAATGCTCATACTCGGGCCCTCGGGTGGGTTCGGGGTTCGTCCATTCGACAATGAATTCTGCTAAAGCCTAGGACTTAATTGTTATTCATAAACTGAAATGCAGGTCGAAGCCTCCAAGCTCGACCGTGCATTTTGCTATTCGTCCCGATGATTCTCTGTTTTTGAGAACTTAACCAAGAGGATATCCAATAGGTACGACCACTCTATGGGCCTGAAAGTAATGCCTTAGTTTCCTTGAAACCGTAAGGAGACTGTATAGCAACTTTTGTACCTATGGGCATCGTTCCTTTGGTCCATGTAAGATTTCGCTTATGTAATATATTGGTCGTTGGATGTTGTTATGTTCAACAACCAGTACAACACAGACTGCTTGTGGCATTGCAGCCACGTATATCGGTAATATTTCTCCCGATCATGGAGATACTAAGATCGGGCACTCGTAAAGTATCTTTTGGGCTCTTCAAAAGCATCATTTGCCTCCTTAGTCCATTCGAAACTTTCATGTTTCCAAAGAAGCTTAAAGAAAGGTAATCAATTTTCTCCTAACCGTTCTATGAAATGACTTAGCACTGCCTTATAGCCAGTTAGTTTTTGGGCTTCTTTCTTTGTGGTTGGAGGGCGTATCTATTTGATGGCCGATATCTTTGTTTGATTTGCTTCAATTCCTCTAGCCGAAACTAGGAATCCAAGAAGCTTTCTAGAGGAAACTCCGAAACTGCTCTTTTCTGAATTTAACTTAAGGTTATGTCTTCTTAAGTTATTAAAAGTTTCATTTAGGTCAGAAATATGATCGACAGCAGTGATGCTCTTTACGACGAGGTCATCAACATAGGTCTCTAGATTTTAACCTATCTGTGGGCTAAAGGTCGTTTGCATTAGCCTTTGAAAAGTAGCAGCAATATTTTTGAGACCAAATGACATCTTAACATAGCAATAAGTGCTATATGGTGTGATGAAGAAAGTTTTTTCTTCACAATCTTTTCTCATATTAATCTGGTGATACCCTGAGTACACATCTAAAAAACTTAAACTCACACTTGGAGGTAGAATCTACAAGTCGATCAATGCGTAGAAGGGGAAAGTCATTCTTTGTACTAGCTTTATTAAGATATGTGAAATCGATACATTCACCATTTCCTGTTACTTTTTCCAACCATTACAGGATTGGCGAGCCACTCTAGGTGGTCGACCTCACGAATAAATCCAACCATGCGGAGCTTGTCAATCTCTGACTGAATTGCCTCCTTCCGATATGGTGCAAAGTGGCTTAGCTTTTGTTTGACCAGTTGCTTATTGGTCGGAGGGCTAGTCTATGCTCAATCACCTCCATGGGGAATCTGGGCATGTCGGATGCCTATTAGGCGAATACATCCGAATTGGCTTGGAGAAAGGAGACGATCGACTCTTCCTATTTATGATCGAGTCCTGCCTCGACTAGTACTTTTTCGGCGGTCGCACTAGCATTTGCGAGTCTAGACGATGTTTTGACGCTTTCCAGAGGAGCGTCCTTGTCGAGTGGAACTTCCTTATTCTGGTCAGAGGGTTTCGGGGCCATCTTTGACTTTGAGTGCCTGACCTGCATGGAAGGCGGATTAGAATCTCTGGTCGGAAGTTCATTGACCAGTTATAGGGATTTGTGATTGCATGCATATGCCATCTTTCTACCCCCTCAAACTGTAATGACCCCTTTTGATCCCGACATTTTTAAACTCTGATAGCCATAATGCGTAGCTATCAGGAACTTTGCCAATGCCGGATGACCAAGAATTTCATTGTATGTAGTTTCAAAATCAACTACATCAAATGAAATCTTCTCTGTTCAGAAGTTATCTAGTCTTCCGAACGTAACCGGCAGGGAAAGCTGCCCAATCGGTTTGGCAGTAGACCCTTGAACTATACCATGAAAGACATATTTCACAAGTTTTACTTTTGACTTGGGAATTTGCATTTCTTATAATGCTCCCATAAACAAAATATTTAAAGAACTACCAGCATCTATCAAAACTTAATTAACTTTATAATTATTAATAGTAGGTTCTACAGTAATAGGGAACCTACCTGGTCGAGTTGACGGGATGGGTCAGTCTTATTTGCTGAAGGAGATGTCTGTCTCTGACTACCTGGATAGCTTGACAGCGATTAGAGATTCGGCGAGGTTCACTTCCCACTCCACGACCTTCAGATGGTGTCTTGATTCATAGGAGGAGGATCCACCAAATATCATGTCGACAGTGTTATGTGGTTCCTGATACTCCATCTCTTTGTCGCCATCTTTGTCCTTCTTGGACCTTGGCTCTCCAAGTTCTTGTATAGAGGGAAAATGACCCTTACCTGAATAATAACCCTCCAACTTCTTTTGTCAAGCTCGGTAGGTGCGCAAATCATGCCCTGCCGCCTGATGAAGTGGATACCACTTCTTGTTCTTTTTGTATTTATCGGTCGGAGCCTTTACCTTGTTATGACAAGAATAATCCTTCTTGCCATTGGTAAACTTTTCAGGAATTACAAGGACTTTTCTGTTGTTGGGCTTGCGACTCTTCTTACCTTTGAGAGCCTTCTTATGTTTCTTCTCTGGTTCCAGGCCGGGTTGAGGTATTTTCTCTTTTCAATCTATGGTTTTGTTCCACTCAACCACTTCACTAGCGGCCGCATAGTCAAAAAGTTCGATAGTTGTTCGTGGAGGATTCATCGCAATGTCCTCCGTAAACCATCGATTCCTCAATCCTGCTTTAAAAGCCTGGATAACAGAAGAATTTACGACCTTAGGAATGGAGTTACAGACCTGGTGGAACCTCTTAATAGACTACCGAAGAGTCTCGTTAGGTTCCTGTCGGATCCGATAAACATCATCCTCCTTTCCAGAGCGGTCGTAAGTCCCTTGGAAGTTTACGATTAAGAGGTCGCATAGTTTCCCTCAAGTGTAAATCAATCTGACCGGTAGGTTGAGCAACCAAGACTGGGCAGATCCTTCAAGAGCCGTGGATAGGTAGTTTGCCATCACGTTATCATGGCCACCAACTCTTATGGCGGCAGTATAGATTTGGAGAAATTCTAATGGGTTTTGAGTCCCATTGAACTTCTCCATGTTTGTTGGTCGGAACGTGTCTGGCCAGCGTACTACTTGGAGCACTGCCGAGAATGCTCGATTGCCCGTAATCGAGTCATAGCGCCATCTTTGAAAAGGAGCTGAATTATAGTCGGTTGGGGACCGATTTCTCGAATTAGCGTACCAAGTGTCTGGCATCCCAATCCGGTTGTGGACATTGGTAAGACACCTCCGTCCGACAGCCTGGTCTAGGTAATATCGTAGATCACCCGATCCAAACAGCCGCTCCTCGTGGCGAGGGGGAGGAGTGGCCTAATGAAAGAGCCGTCTTCCCTCGTGACTTCCTTGTCGGAATCGTTGAGGAGGCTTAGGTACCGATCGTCCTTCAATCTGACCATGCTGACCCCTACTAAGGGAGGAACGCTGAGATGAAGTCATAGTCTGACTTTGTGAGTTCCTTTGTTCCTTGTACATTTATGTACGTTGCATAGTATGCTGAAGGATCTCTGATATTTGCCCTACCAGTTGAACATACCCCGAAGTCTCTGCTTGAGCAGGATCTGGGCTATTTAAAATGTCATGAACTTGTTGCAGGTTTTGAATAGTTACTGAGGGTCTTGGAGGATTCCTGCTGGCAGGTGTTCGATGACTTGAAATTCCCTCCCAACCCCCATGCTTGTCTTGTTCGACCCATCATGCGTAGTGGGGTAGAAACAGGTGAATTAACCGATTGATGTCCACCAGTTCTATTACCCCCGCCATCTCGGGTTGATGGTTGAGTGCCCGCGCCATTTCCACCAATGGGTGGTGGCGGGTACGCTGTGGAGGGTCGTGCACGACATCTTGATTGGTATCACTGATTGCGTTAACCTCATAATTCCAACAGCAGTCTTCCGACGAGCTCTCATCGTAACTAAGGGAGAGCCTTCCATTGCTTCGGCAAGGAGCCTCCATGATGGGGAGCGATCAGAGATTAACACCTCCGACAGGCTTTGTGGTGGACTCAGCCTGATCCGGTGGACTCCAGATCGCACACTGAGTTTGATCATCTTCACCTGGCCTTCGACTAGTGGCTGCTTCATTGTCACCCTTACCAAGTGCCGGTTGGCCCCCAGAATAGCTAGGAGCCGTTGGCGAATATCGGTCGCCCATGGCTATATCGAGAGTACCCTGACTCTCTAGTTGCAGCATTGAGCTTTTGTCACCATTCTTTCCGGTCGGAAGAACCAGGCTTGCAGTGGCGTTCGACCATTCCAATCTGGTCGGAACGACCAAATTCTCTAGGGGTGCCATTGATTGTGACGGTGAACTCTCCTCCATCTGGTCGATCTCACTGGTCTCAGCGAGCAGCAAGCCTCCGATGGAAGAGGATGACGACGACATTGCGTCATGTTCCATGTCGCGGATGCATGCGTCCATGTCGAGGTTGGAATAGTTCGCCAAGTCAAACCAATTCTCCTCATCCCATGTCCCTGCCATGACCGCATAAGCGATAATGAAGCTGAGGGAAATTGAATTAGGATTGTTGAGCGAAAATAACTTTAAGAACTTAGCGCCTTGTTCCCCACGGACAGCGCTAACTATCGATGATCAAGTCACCGATCTTACGAAATAAAAATGAGGAAATTGGCTAAGAGTTTTCGGATGAGAATGAGGTTACTCTTTATTGTAATGAACTGGATCTTTACAAGGGGTGCATTGAACAAGGCAGCAGACTAGCCCTAGTTACACTGAGTGTATTGCTTGAATCTAATTGCCTTTTGATGGATAAGATGTGTTGTGATTGTTCTCTCCCGGTTGTCTTCGGATCTTCCTTTCGTTTTTCATCATCAATCCTTAAATAACTGGCGAAGAGGTAGTAGTTACACCTGGAAAAGGCACCCTTTGGAAGTAACGCGTCCGGTCGGAGTGAAGTGGCAGTTAGTGAAATACGAACTGATCAGCGATTGATGTTAGTGGGAGACAAACCATAGGGTCATTATTGTCAGTGAGTTAGGGCCAAAAACGTCGTGTGGATTAGAGCAATTAAGACACATGTTTCATTCATCACACGGAAGGAATATACTTGGAACTGAGTCCAAGTGTCGGTTCAAAACTTCTACAAGCAGCCAACTGGTCGAGCAATGGGTACAAGAACCCCTCCGACCAGGTTACCCATCGAGTGACCCCTAGAATTCTAACGACCATAGGGGTCGTTAGCTAAGAAGGTTTACGACACATAAACTATGTGGCTTTTAATTAATATTTAGATATTTAATCTTCATCACCTTTCAAAGGCCATATAGCTCATTTGCTTGTGGTCATACCGCTCTAGGAGTCAAGGCTTGTTTTACTTGGTTTTTCGTGGTGATTCTTTTGTGTGTGTGTTAGTTTCTGATCTTCTTAGCTTTTATAGTTACCGGAGCAAAAGAAACTTGGAATATCTTAGAGGAGAAGTTTTTGGCTCCATTCACCCCACCCCCCTCTCTGTTCGCCGACCACAGTGCTACAACATCGATCACTAGCGTCATCAAAGTCATTCAAATCAATTTCCGAGAACCGACTATTCTAGGTAACGAACAAAAAGTAGAAGCTAGGAGACAAAATAACAAAAAAAATAGATGGCTGAAAGATCAACATATATGGAGGAGTCTTTCTATTTTTACAAAATCAAGTGATGGATTTAATTAGATTTAACAATTAATAACTACACATTTTTAAAGAATTTGTGGGTTTTTAAACAAAAATAAAGCACACTCCTCATTAATAGAAGGTCCAAAGAATCTGTTGATCAGTTTGAATTCCGTAAAACTTTGGCACCTTTATGCATTTTATTATTAGTTGCATAGCTACAATAAGTAAGGTCTGTACATAATGTTTCTATAAATCAAACGATGATTTGCGCAAGTGTGAACTTAGAAGTACAATCATTTGCACAAGTGTAAACTTAGAAGTACCAAATATGTAAGCTAGGTTATAATGTTTTTCTAGTAAAAGTATTGTGCACATTTCATACATGTTTATACATTCATATATTTAGAAAATAAATTGATTGAAACATCATAAATTAATGAGAACAGCTGAAATATTCCAAAAAAATGATCAAACAATAAAACGTAGAGTACCCCAAAATAGGTCACAATTTATCAAACAAATACAAAAAACCAAGACTGCTCACAACTTATCAAAACAAGAGATCCCCTCATATGCTAATTAAGAACCTAGAGATGTAACAGATATTTGAAAATCCGGATATTTGATTTACACATACGCTTCAAAAGTAATCAGCATATATAATAACCATTGTTCTAAAAAACCAGTGAGTGGTCACTCTACCGCCTAACACTCATACTATCATACAGAAGTGGACACTTCAAACAGCCTTATAAGTGGATTATGCATTTGTAAATAATGAAAAAATTGCATGATCTTGACGATCACATTGCATACAATTTGGAGAGAAAGCAAGACAATTAATGTTCATGATTGTTATAAGGAAATAAGGACAATAGTCTTGTCTTGCCCAGATTAGTAAAGGATGGGAATAAGAAAATAACTCAAGTTGCATTCAGTTAGACATAGGGGACATATCTGATGCAAACCATGAGCTAACTTCGATAATACAAACTATTTTGGCTTGGTCACCAAATCAATGTGAAGAACTCCCAAAAACAAATTGGTGCATGCACATATATAGATTAATTCAGGATATAAATAGCAAAGCACGTGCTATATAAGCGGTAGGTAGCTTAGTGCTTAAGCGGCTTGAGCTAGTGGCCATTTTTTAGAACAATGACACTAATTAACATATATAGCAATCACAATTTTGTGTTATAATCAAACCATATGCATGCACTATGAAGACATGCAATTTCTATACGGGGAATTTGAGGATTTACCATTATGAGATAGATACATTTGAGAATTTACCCCTCAATATCTCACTGACATATGGGTCTTGCGATTTGAGGATTTAACATTATGAGATAGATACATTTGGTAAATCCTCAAATGCACCTATTCATAGTGGTAAAGCACAGATCTCCATTTCAAAATAACAAATATACATTTGTAGTATCAATGAGATACTAGACAACAGATACTGGAGAAAAGAAATAAATAATGTACGAAAGAAAGTTTGTTTCATGAGAAAGATCAATTGTAATCATGGCATGCATATCACATCCTGGAAAACAAAGCAATTTTAAGCATGGTGCACGTATCGCGCACTCAGAAAGGGAAAGGATCAGTAGGATTGTAAAAGGTCAAAGAACAACAATATAACTACCAATGGGCATAAGTGATCAAAACCATAAAGTAGAATAACCATGATGATCTGGGGATTAGTTTGTGCCATAACCATGTACATATATGTATGTCAAACCTATATATAAATGTCCTAAGTAATGCTAATTACACGCTGTGGTCTACAAGACCACTACCGGAAAGTTGTAATATGCCGAGTGTTTGGAGTTTTGCCGAGTGCAATCTATCGGGCACTCGGTAAACAACCACTTTACCGAGTGCCTCCATGGTCACACTCGGCGAAAATTAAACACTCGGCAAAAAATATATTTGCCGAGTGCTGCCAATAAAACACTCGGCAAAAGACACTCTTTGCCGAGTGTTGCCAATAAAACACTCGGCAAACATAAAACACTCGCACCAACCGCCGTCCGTTAGATGTCACCGCCGTTTAAAACTTTGCCGAGTGTCTGGAGCTGACACTCGGCAAATAGCTCTTTGCCGAGTGTTTTGTTTGCGCCACTCGGCAAAAAAATAAAAACATTTTCCTTTCCTACCTTTCAAACTTTTTCTACTCTCCACATACAACATATGGTACTCCATGTTAAAATTTGGTATATTTTTCTATTTGTTTGCTATAATTAATTAATTAATTGCATTTCAAGCAATTTTTTGAATCAAGTCAAATTTGAACTGCAATTGATTCAAATAATAGGAAAAAATGAGTAGAAAAATGATATTCATGTTATTCAGCCCGGTTTGAGGCCTTACCTGTGAAATGAAAAGGAATTTCGAACATCTTGTTTAGGAAACACGACCACGAACGTTTGGCCGAATGGTTTTTAAATTTTTAAAAAAGCAAACAAAGTCCAAAATCATGAGATTTGTCAAGATGTCATGATATCATACGTGGAGGCTGTGGTTAAAAATTTATAAGATTTCGCATGAGTTGTCACGTACGATGCTTACAAACCGAAGCATTTCTGAAGAAGAAGCGTAGAGTTGAGAAGGATTCGGTAAGATTTGGAGTCAAAGTGACGGTCGAATTGTGGTTTGACTACAAAAGTTTTTGTATAGGCAATAGACAAAAGAGATTGTTTCATGTGAAATTTTGGTAATTTTTCGGATCCGTTTGATAATTTTAATTTTTAAACTGCAATTATAGAATTTTAAATGATATAAATTGAATTTGAGCTATAACTGCATGAAATAATGGTCTAATGTTCGTAGAAGCATCGAATATGCATTGTTGAGTGAATTTGACAAGGTATTTTCGAAGTACATTCGAACAAATTTGTAAAACACGTTATGGAAAAGAAAGAGAGGAAAGGAAGTTTTATTAAAAAAAAATTGTTTGCCGAGTGCCTTGCGGGCGACACTCGGCAAATGAGGTGTTTGCCGAGTGCTTTGTGGGCGACACTCGGCAAATGAGGGGGGCTTTGCCGAGTGCCAGATCGGGGCACTCGGCAAACAATCCACATAACAAAACGCGGCCCGCGGCCGCGCTCACACACGCAACATCACACACGCCACACACGCCCGCCCGCCGCTTCGCCCAGCGCCGCCGCACGCGCCAGCCGCCCGCACCACGCCCGCCGCCGCCCGCCTCGCGCCCGCGCCACGCCCGCCCACGCCGCCCTGCCGCATGCCCCGCCCCCGAATTGAAACTCCATTTTGATAATTAGTATTAACTAAAGATTAATGAATTGTAAACCTGTAGTTTTAATTGTGTAACTACAATTTAAACACACACATCATCTTGTTCACAATCTCATAAAACAAAGAAACTTGATTTTGCAATCTGTCTGAGTAGCCTACTGTGCCATGTTCCCTTTCTGTTACTATCGATGCACAACAATTTCATTAGTTCCTCTCACTTAGTGCTAGCAATTGGTGAGTTAACCTCCTAAATTAATTGAGAATACTCTAACTAAAGAATAGCACTTTGCTTGTGAAGGTTTAGTTTAGCAAAACTCAATTTGCAAGTCGTCTGTTTGATTTTGTAACTCGCAACTGCAGTTTCATGTCAACCGTGATCTGTTGATTAGTGTTCCTGAATGTTAAGTGATAGATTAGACTTTGAGTTCTACTTAATTGGCTGTAGCTTAGTCAAGAATATCAATTTCTCATGGTCTAAAATAGCAGCAAGATTTCTTTTGTTAATCTACCCGTTTGCTTTCCCAAATCGAAAATTGCGCTTCAGTTAAAATCGAATTGAAAAGCTGCAATCGAGATTAACCGAAATCTGTTCATTAGTGTTAACTAGTGTTTAGTGAAGAGTTAGACTTTAAAGTATACTCATTTAACTGTAATTCAATCCAAGAACATCAATTTTTCATAGCATAATATAGCAGCAAGTTTACTTGTGTGAATCTGCACTGCTCTCGGTTTTGACAAATCTGAGAACTGCAATTTCAGTTCAAACTAAAAATTTACCATTAGTGTTAATTGATGGTAAGTGAGGAGCTAGACTTTAAATATTACTCATGTAGCTGGAACTTAATCAAAAATACTCATTTGTTTATAGTATAACAACTCAGTGAGCTATTCTTTTGAAATATGTCCAATTTACAGTTTTGATGAAACCTGAAGCTGTAGCTAAATTTAAATTCCAATTGCTTTCTTGTTGTCACTGCTGGTCTTGCCGACAGCATGCAACAAGTTGTAGCTTTAGCAAAGTATTTTGCTTATAGTTGACATAAATCAGCAGATTCATTTTAACTTGTCCTGCTTTCGCTTTAGCAATCAAAACTATAATGCAGATGACACCGTGCATGCTAGTTTCTAAAAATTTAATTGTGATCTATCAATAGTTAGTTACTTGGTGCACAAGGGCAAACAATAACATTTGGAGTGGAGTAATTGCGAGCTTCTTACCGTATTTTGTAGCAAAGGCATCATTTTATGTCCATTGCTGTGCTCATTTGTCTACTTCAACATCAACTTGATTGCCACCATGGTTCATAATGTGTTGCATGTTCATGCTCACCACTTCGCCAGTTATTAGTAGTAAAATAGTGCTATTTTCTGGACATGATTTGTTTTTGGACTGCATGTGAGCTAATGCCATTGTTACTTTTGTTGTTTTGATGTAGTGATTGGCACAAGGAGTAAACTGAGGAGGCTTTAGTGAAGGTGGCTGCATCGAGTTGCAACTATCCCATTGTTAGTGTTATCCTGGTGAGTTAAGATTTGATATGCTTTACACATATTAGCTAAGTATCATAATATTTTTATGATGTATGCAGTAATATCTATTTACTAGCAACACAAAAAATGGACAAGAAATGGATGCATTTACCTAGGCACACGATCGAGTACCAAAATGGCATCAAGAAATTTATGGAGTTTGCATTTTCCAAGTCAGCAAGAGCCGACACAATCCGTTGCCCCTGCAACAGTTGTGCAAATTTGTATTGGTTAGATAAGAGTACAGTGTATGATCATCTGATTTGCAATGGCTTTTTGGTAGGATATAGTGAATGGATGTTTCATGGTGAGGATTGGTTTTCTCAGCCTTTTGATAGCTCAAATCCACAAGTGCAAACTGATATGGATGATGAAATAGATGCCATGCTTAGGGAAGGACTTGGATTTTTTGATGATAGTACTACAGATGTAAATTGTAGCGATGACGAGACAGAGCAAGATGTAGATGTGGAAACATACTACAGGTTGACCAATGAAGCTAGCAAACAGTTGTACCCAGGTTGTGAGAGGTTCTCAAAGCTACAATTCATTGTTAGACTTCTGAACATAAAAAATTTATGGGGAGTAACTAATGCTTGTTTTGATGAACTTCTTGCACTTCTAAAGGAAGCACTTCCTAAAGGTGAAAGTTTGCCCAAAAGCTATCATGAGGCTAGAAAATTTATCAAAGATGTAGGTGTTGGATATGTCAATATTGATGCTTGCATAAATGATTGCATATTATATAGGAAAGAGTATACCAATGCTTCTTCATGCCCAACTTGTGGCACTTCTAGGTGGAAATCAAAAGTTGGTCTAGATGGAAAGCATGTGCATAGAGTTCCTATGAAAGTTGTTCGCCATTTTTCACTTAAAAGAAGGCTACAAAGAATATTTATGTCTCCAAAGACAGCATCTGATGCTAGATGGCATAGCGAATGTCGTATGAAGGATGGCTTCCTGAGGCATCCAGCAGATTCTCTTGCATGGAGGGACTTTGACTTTAGACATCCGAGTTTGGTTCGAATGTCGCAATATTAGGCTTGCTTTGGCAATGAGATGGTTTCAATCCATTTGGAACTTGTAGTGTGTCCCATAGCACATGGCCTGTAATTTTGATTCCATACAATTTTCCACCATGGATATGCATGAAGCCATCAAATTTCATTCTCTCTTTACTAATCTCTGGCCCAAAATCCCCTGGAAATAATATGGATGTTTATCTCCAGCTAGTAATTGAAGAACTTCATTACTTGTTTTGTAAAGGTGTAAGGACATTTGATGCATCTTGTTCAGAATGGTTCACTCTACGTGCTGCAGTATTATGGACCATTAGTGATTACCCAGGTAATGCATACTTATCTGGAAGGAAAACTAATAGAGAGGTATGTTGTGCTACTTGCTACTCTGGAACTTGTTTCCTAAAATTAAAACATGGGCACAAGTCATGTTACATGGGGCACCGAGGTTCCTACCTTTGAATCACAAGTTTAGGCACGAAGCAAAGGCATTTGATGGAACAAAAGAGTTGAGAGAAGCTCCTACTCCAATTTCTGGGTACGATGTGTCCGAGCAAACAAAAGATTTGCACATAGTCTTCGGAAAGCTAGAAGAAAAGAAACGTGCGAAGAAGCGACGGCGTGGGGATGAGGAGATAAAACCCAAGTGGAACAAGAGATCTTGTTTCTTTCAGCTACCTTATTGGGAGACCCTTCTAATACGACATAATCTAGATGTGATGCATATTGAGAAAAATGTGTTTGACAACATTCTAAATACTCTTTTAAATGTTGACAAAAAGTCAAAGGATGGTCTAAATGCTCGTCTTGATCTCCAAACGATGGGTATAAGGCCAGACCTCCATCCAATAGCACAAGGAAATAAGACTTATTTACCACCAGCAATCTTCACAATGAACATATCAGAGAAAAAAATGTTTTGTCAAGTACTAAAAGATGTTAAATTTCCAGATTGCTATGCATCTAATTTACTCAACAAGGTTCTTGTTGATCAAAGGAAAGTAATTGGTCTTAAGAGTCATGACTGCCATGTTATAATGCAACACTTGCTCCCTCTAGCCATAAGAAGAATTTTGCCACAAAAGGTTTGCATAGCATTGATTCGCTTGAGCAACTTTTTCAAGCAAATATACTCCAAAGTTATTAGTGTGAGTGAGATGGAAAAGTTAGAATTTGATATTGCTGAAACACTTTGTCTCCTTGAGAAGATTTTCCCACCTTCCTTCTTTGACATCATGGTTCATTTGTGCGTCCATCTTCCAACTGAAGCTAGGCTAGCTAGACCAGTACAATACCGAAATATGTATCCTATTGAAAGGTGTGTTGACTAAAACATATTAATGTATTTATAATTATATATCTCTTAATATACTAAATGTATGCTTTAATTTGTAGATACCTAAAGAAGTTAAAATCAATGGTTCGTACACGGAGTCACCCTGAAGGATCTATAGTCAAGGCTATGTGCTCGATGAAAGTATTACCTTCTGCTCACGATACTTGCATGGTTGTCAGACCAGGTTCACTCGCAAAGATCGTAATGATGACAATAATGATAGTTGCACAACTAAACTACCATACCTTAAAAGAGTAGGTCGTCCTTTGGTGGGTTGTCACATTAGTAATTTGGACAACATATCTTGGGTTCAGGCTCACAGATATGTTTTATTCAACTATGAGCACATTGGGCCATATATGAAGTATGTTATCCTATTTTGAGTTAGTTTTTTATTATTTTGCTTTATTACTATACTTAAAATGTTCCAAATACATGCAGAAAGCACCTTGATTATCTCTCAGCAGAGAAACATCTTAGAAAGCAATATGTAAAATGCATTCACCATGAAACTTTCCACACATGGTTGGCTGAATATGTAAGTATATAATTTTAGTTTTGAGACAAATTTAAGTGGGTATTCTACCATATTTTGTTGTAATGAACTATTATCATGTTTATAGGTAGATCAATTGGCTACTGAAGATAATGAAGTCCTAGAAGAATTACAAGTCCTAGCCAAAAAACCTTATAGAATGGTGACCAAATACAACAGTTATGCTATAAATGGTTATAAGTTTCAAACAAGGAGTTACGGTGAGGGAAAGAGCACCCAAAATTTTTGTGTAGCTGTGGTTGCACAAACATCAAGCTTCTCTAGTGCTAAAGATCAGAACCCAATAACTGGAGAAGTTACATACTATGGTATCATCAAAGAAATTATTGAGCTTAATTACTCTGATAGGGGATCAGTCGTGTTGTTCAAATGTGATTGGGTTGATACAGTTCGAGGTAAAGGTATCAAAAAGGACAAATTTGGAGTAACACTAGTGAATTTCAGCCACTTGCTAAATAGAGGTGACAACATTTCTGATGAGCCATTTATTCTTGCGAGACAAGCTACACAAGTATACTATGTGCAAGATCCCATTGATAAGGAGTGGCACGCTGTGGTATTTTCAAACCCAAGAGATGTTTTTGACTTGGACTCAAGAGATGGGGATGATGATATTGACTTAGACTTCTGTAACGAGCCCATAGAACATTTAATTGATGACCTACCTATTAATTTTGGTGATGATGATAATTGTGCTAGGACAGATATTAATGGGCTGACTGTTGATGAGCCATTGGACAACGCAATTAATTCAAAGCGGTAGAAATTCAATTGATAATATCTTTGTCCTTTTGTAATTTCTGTACTTGTGATTACCATGTTTATAACATAATATTTTGTTGTTCATGTAGGAATGAAGATGTCAGGAATGAAAAACGCACACGCAGAAATTAAAGCACCTTATGAGATTGAGCGTGAAAATCGGATCAAAAATACTAATGATTTTCTGAAGAAACTGAATCTTCGAACAATACAACTTCCTAGTGCAAGTTCATCTCATCCTCAAAAGACATCCCTGCCTAACCACCCAGAAGAAAGGGAAGTTGCTGTAGATCCTGATTATGTTGCAGAAAATGAAGAAATGGATGACAACGACGACGATGATAATGACAATGTGGATGATGAGACCAATGAACAAGATGGAGTCCATTATGAACCCGTGGAACAGACTCAAGGTATGTTTCAGTTGTTGCTCTCTAGTGAAACTAAATATACCTTAACAAGTATAATTAGTTTATGTCCAACTTTAATTTGAAAAATTCAGTGCAACTGACTAAAGAAAGGAATGTGAGGGGTCCTACAAAGATGAAGTCAATATTTGCAACTCAAGGAAAGGTCAAGATTTATGTGAAGATTAATCGGTATGGCCAACCATGTGGGTTAAAAACATGCAACTTCACAAACTTCATTGCCAGCCTAGTCAAAGGAGGTGATCTATCCTTGATGCACAAAGATTGGAGGATGGTTAAAGATAAGAAGAAGATCTGGACTTTAGTTAATGTAAGTGCTCGTAATCCTTGGGACTATTTTTTGTATTCATATGTTGCTCGTGTCATGCCATTCATGTGTTTATGTTGGTTATATAACTTAAACTGCAGAAATATTTTTTGATTGATCCTATATGTGAAGATTGGGTGATGGCATCTGCTTCCAAGAAATGGCGTGACTTCAAGAACACATTAAAGAAAAAGTATTTTGATGAAAATCTAACCGTGGAGGAGAATGTTGCAATGGGTTGTAACAACAGATTCTGAGCGTAATGGACATGGCTTGTGAAGCATTGGTCTAACGAAGAGACAAAGGTTTATATACTTTCATATTTGAAGGAAAGATTTATATTTAAGTAAAAGTGTTGTGTACTATTAGGCTAACATGGGAAATGTATGTTTATACTTTAGACTAAAGCTCAAAGGAATAAAGGAATTCGCCAAAACCAAGTCAATGCACTTCATACATGTGGATCAAGAAGCTATCTTTGTGGTATCGATCAATTGGTGGGCACCATTACTATGTGTTTTTTTATTGTTTCTCTTGTCTTCAAAATTGTATGAATGATCTTTCCTATTGGTAATGAATCTCAATCAGGAACAAGAACTTTGTCGTGAACCTTCCCGAGCTGAGCTATATATTGTTACACACACTAAGGCAAATGGATACCCATTAATGAAGAGTGTCAACATAAAATAGTAAGTGTTAATACATGTCATATATGTTAGTTTAGATGTTCTCATGTGTGAGATTGTTGCGAGGATGAGATACGGAAAGGATCGAGAACGATGATAGCCTTACATTAAAAAAAATTGAAGATGGTGACTTGTATGCTGACCTCTTTCCAAAGGAGCAAAAAGGAAGAATACGTGGGTTGGGTTTATTACCAGGTGGATGTAAATCTATTGCTCTAGCACGAGCTACAGCCGCAATGAGGCAAATGGAGGTGGAAAATGCACACCAAAGAGAGGATGGAGAATGTTTGAACGAGATGTGAAAGATCTCAAGAGAATTATAATGAACTAAAGAAAATGCTACTGGCCATGCAAGGAGCAGGATCGCAAGGTATAGGATCTGTTGGTGCTAATAATGGAGCGGATATGTTGGTGCCGATAAAGGTGCAAGACTTGTTGGTGCCGATAATGAAGTAGGATCTGCACACATCGATAGTGGAACACAATCTGCTGGTGCTGATAATAGAGCAAGAGTTGTTGGTGTTCACAAAGGAGTAGAATCTATTGGTATTGATAAGGAAATAGCATCCTCTATTGCTAATAAAAGAGGGCAATTTATTGGTGTTGATAAAAGAGTTGTTGCTGCTAATAGACATAAACAAGGAGCACTCATCCGTCGAATGTGCAGTGACGATTTTCAGTGATTACAATTATTGCTTACCCTCTTTGTTGTATGGTTTTGGATTTATTTTTGATGTATTAATGTTGGTGATCTCCTACAACTTTTAGAATAAGGTTATAGCAAATGGGCAGCAGTGATTACCTTCATCATCTTCTGACAATGGGCTGCATGTGAATGAGGTGACCACAACAAGGATGAGGAAGCTTGGACAAAAACAAAACGATGGGGTATAAAACTGTTGTAAATATTTACTTATATAAACTAAAATATGAGGATGGAGAATATCTTTACAAATATATATTGGTGTTCATTTTGTAGGATGGTAAGGAAGTTGCTTTATGCTCACTAACTGGCTCCAAGATTGTGGCATACTAAGACTTAGATGCACCAACAAAAAAGCTAAAGGCTTGGATGGATTGCCCTTAGGAGAATACTATGAGGTCTTAGTTGATATTGTGCTTGATAGTAACGTCTTACTACCTCGAGTCCAAGGGCGAGGCTACCAAGTTGGTATTCTTTGTTGGTCGTTGCATCGCTTGGCCATTTTAGAATGTATGGAATGCTAATGCAAAACCAATTATACTACATGTGTATAACTCTTGATTACATATGATCTTGTTTTTATTTGTAGGTTGTTCAAAGAGATGGATCGTATCTAAATATGTCCAAGCGCAAATGTAATAATTATTTGAGATTGTACCTAATTTAGAGTGATTATAAATTTACAAAAATGTCACTTAGTTTTTCTACTCTTTTCTTTCCTTATCCGATTTTCGCAAGTGATCCGATGATGGATGGAGTTAGTCTCTTTTTTCTGGAGGAAGGATAGTAGTGGTGCAAGTCTAGATTATTTTGTGATAGATAATATGTGATGGATGGATGGATGTTGACTTTATTTTGTGGGCCTGGTGATGCCAAATTGATTTAGTAGTAAGCTTTTACTATTAACACTTAGCTATATTATATGTTTGGGAAATCAAACTATGGACTCTAGCAAGAAGGCACAAAGAAATAATTTGTGCCTTAATTTGCTACCTAGACTTTTTTATATTATGGAGGAAACATAAGTATCCATGTGTATGAAATTAGTGTGACAGCATGTAATATCACTTGGGCATGTCTTATGGACTATCTACGAAGTGTGAATTTAACATGCTTGAGGTGTACATGTGTATACTTGTTTTACTTCCGCTATGTATTATTTTGATATTTGAGAAGAATGTCATGTATGTAGTGTTAGGATGAATGCAGGAATGAAAAAATGGCAGCAAAAGTTTTGTAGGTTGGTTATTGTATTCAGCTGTCAAATAATATGATTGATATGCCTACTGTGGCGTTCGACAAATGCTGGGGAAGATCAAACATGGCGTTTAGTTATGCCAGGGAAGAATCAACCACGACGTTTACTGTATGCCAGTGATTCCCAAATAGGGGCATCCCCTACATGCCAGAATTTGATCAAAGATGGCGTTTAATATATGCCGGACTTGAGAAACCACGACAGTTAATATATGCCAGAGTTTTACAACCATGGCATTTCCCATATGCCAGTGATTCCCAAATAGGGGCATCCCCTATATGCCAGAATTTGATGAAAGATGGCGTTTAATATATGCCGGACTTGAGAAACCACGACATTTAATATATGCCAGAGTTGTACAACCATGGCATTTACATTATGCCAGTGATTCCCAAATAGATGGCGTATGTACTCGCCCCAGTTGGCTAAATGCCGGGAAATACTTTTCCCCGATGGCGTTTTCTTTGACGGTCAAAAAGCGCCCCAGAAAAGTTTTCAAGGGCATTTAGGCACATATGCTGGCATATATAAACGCCGCCACAAACCGACCTTGTTGTAGTGGATGGCAGCTCAAGCAAATAGATGTACAAAATGCATTTCTGCATGATTGGTTACAAGAAAAGGTGTACATGAGGCAACCTCCAGGATATGATCCCAAGCATCCTCATTATCTCTGTAAGCTGGATAAAGCTCTTTATGGCTTGAAACAAGCACCTAGAGCTTGGTTCTCTAGGTTAAGTAAGAAGTTATATAGTAACTAGATTTCGAGTCTTCTAAAGCTGACACATCTCTCTTCATTTTTTTTATAAAGGATGTATTGTCATCTACATGCTAATCTACGTGGATGATATCATAATTGCTAGTTCTTCGGTTACAGCCATAGAAAAAAACTCATTAAGAATCTGATAGAAGATCTTGCTATCAGACTTAGGTGACTTAAGCTATTTTATGGAAATTGAAGTATTGACTGTTGGATTAATCTTGTTTAGAAAGTTTGTTTGCTTTCCGTTTTTAGTTTCCTACTATGAATCCGAGTAGGTTTCCTACGTGAAACAGAATTGGATCAAGGATCCAAGTGCTAAGCCTATATAAAGGGCACATATGGCCTTGTAATTTTACAACAGAAGAAGCAAAACATTGCAAAGTAATACAATGTGAGTTCAAGCAACAAGTAATAGAAGAAGAAGTTCCGGTGCGTGAGTCTCCAGCGACGTGTGCGTGTGTTCGTCTACCGATCGGCTGAAACTTCTTTGGTTTATTTCCAACAATTGGTATCAGAGCCAATGTCGATCGTTCCTCGTATGGCGGCGGCGGGGAGAGCAGCGGCGATGGGCGCTCGAGCACCGCGGTGACGGCGACAAACTACATGTGCTGGGTGATTCGGGTGCAAGCGATGATGGAGGATCAAGGCGTCTGGGAAGCAATCGAGCCGGCGGTCGGGGCGGACGTCGACGCGAAGAAGGACAAGAAGGCGAGGTCGCATCTTCTCCAAGCGCTCCCGGCGGACCTCCTGATGCAGGTGGCAAGGAAGAAAACGGCGAAGGAGGTTTGGGACTGCTCAAGACAAGGTTCATTGGCACGGATCGCGTCAAGAATGCGCAACTGCAGACGTTGAAGAATGACTTCGACATCATGCGCATGAAGGAGGGAGAAACCCTGGACCAGTACGCCGAAAGACTCAATGGCATGTTCGTCAGGTACGCCAACTGGGGGCGATGCTCGACGATGCCGCATTGGTGAAGAGGTTATTTGACACCGTGTCGGATCGATTCCTGAGTGTGATCGCCGGGATCGAGCAATTCTACGACTTCGACACCATGCCATTCGAGGAAGCCGTGGGACGACTGAAGACTTATGAAGAGTGTACACGCCCGCGCACGTCTGGCGGCAACAACAACAGCAATGGCGACAGCCAACTCCTGCTTACTCAGGCCGAGTGGCAGGCGCGGCAGAAGAAGGATGATGGCGATTCCTCGTAAAGCAACAAGGGAAAATCCCACGCTCTTGAAGATAGCAGCAACCGCAGCCGAGGTGGACGTGGACGCAGGTATGAGCAAGGCGACAGAGGAGAATGTGAAGATTGGGCTAGGCAAGACGATGGTGACAGATCCCGTGACAAGTCACATATCAAGCGTTTTAAATGTGATAAATACGGTCACTACGCGTCGGAGTGCCGCAACCACATAAAGTGCTTCAACTGCGATAAATATGGGCACTATGCTTCGGATTGCCAAAACAAGAAGAAGAACGAGGAGACAAACCTCACCCGAGCTATTGAAGACTACGAGCCGGCCCTGCTTCTCTCCTTATGTGTCAACCAGGCGCCAGTCATGGTGATGTTGAACGAGGAGAACGTAGTTCCTAAACTACGCACAGAGGGAGGAAACCATGATCATACTGATGAGTGGTACTTAGACAATAGAGCAAGCGATCACATGACGGGAGATCGCTCCATGTTTCATGAGCTTGATGAGAAGATTTCAGGCAAAGTCAAATTTGGCGACGGCTCCACGGTACAAATAAGAGGCAAAGGATCAATGCTATTGCAATGCAAGAATGGTGATCAGAGGATGCTGACTAAAATCTATTATATACCAAGTCTGTGTAACAACATACTCAGTCTCGGGCAGTTGGCGGAACAGGGGTGCAGGGTGGTGCTGCAGGATCAGTTCCTGCGTGTCTATAATAAAAACAAAGATCTGTTGATGAAGGTGAAGAGATCCCTGAACCGGTTATATAAAATTTCCCTGAAAGCTTGTAAACCGGTTTCTGCGAAGGACAGTCTGAAGGAGCCAGAGTGGAACTGGGGAGTAGAGCCAGGACAGGAGGTCTCAGGCATTGTTGATCTCACCGGCCAAGGACATGGCGGAACCCAAGGACGGCACACAGTTGGCGCAGGAGGCGCAGCAGGCGGAGCCTCGGGGGGTGCAAACGGCACGCAGGAAGGCTTGCAGGGCACTCAAGAGGATGGCAAGTCCAATGCGCATGCAGTTGCTGCTGGAGGAACCAGCGGCTGTACGAAGAGAAGTGGGCAGATTTGGTCCAAGAGAGAGGGGCAAGAGGCTCAGGTAACGGCGAAACCCAGGCGGTCGTGGGAGCAGGTGCTCAAGCCCAGGCGGTCGTGGGAGCAGTGCTCACCCAACCAGCGCAAGGAAGGACGAGTTCAGTCCAAGTGCGAGACGCGGCAAGCGTTGGTTTGTGCATAGCTCAGGATAAAGCAAGCGCAGGCAGTAGGGCGGTATTGGCCCGAGAAGGAACGACGCACAGGAGTGCATGTAAAAGAGGAAGACTTGGAAATTCAGATAAAAGAGAAGATCAGCGTGATCAAGATGAAGAAACAAGATTAAGGGGGTGATTGTTGGATTAATCTTGTTTAGAAAGTTTGTTTACTTTCTGTTTTTAGTTTCCTACTATGAATCCGAGTAGGTTTCCTACGTGAAACAGAATTGGATCAAGGATCCAAGTGCTAAGCCTATATAAATGGCACCTATGGCCTTGTAATTTTACAACAGAAGAAGCAAAACATTGCAAAGTAATACAATGTGAGTTCAAACAACAAGTAATAGAAGAAGAAGTTTCGGTGCGTGAGGTTTCAGCAACGTGTGCGTGTGTTCATCTACCGATCAGCTGAAACTTCTTTGGTTTATTTCCAACATTGACAGAAGGAGATCACATGGTGCTCTCACAAAAGAAGTATGCAATTGATTTGTTACACAAAGTCAATCAGCATAATTGCAAACTAGCAAATACTCCCATGTCAGCCACTGAAAAGCTTTCTCAGTCAGGAGTTCAATTGTCAGAAGATGAAGTTTTTCAGTATAGGAGTACAATTGGAGCTTTGCAATATCTTACATTATCTAGGCCTGATATAGCATATGCTATAAGTAAAGTGTGCCAATTTCTTCAGTCACCTGCAGATGTGCACTGGACTGCAGTAAAGAGGATTATGAGGTATGTCAAAGCTACAATAGCAAATGGGCTCAAGATTTAGAAATCCTCTTCCATGTTGTTGCGTGCCTTCTTTGATGCCGATTGGGCTAGTTGCCCAAGTGACAAGCGATCACAGAATGGCTATGCCATCATCTTTGGACCAAATCTTATTTCTTGGTGTTCAAAGAAACAACCAACAATATTGAGGTCTAGTATAGAGGCAGAATATAAAGCAGTCGCAAATGCAACAACCGAAGTGATCTGGGATTAGTCTTTGTAAAAGGAACTGAAAGTTCTTCAAAAAAAAGCACCAATTCTTTGGTGCGATAATCTTGATGCTACGTACTTAACTGCCAATGCTGTTTTCATGCACGAACGAAACATATAGAAGTGGATTTTCATTTTGTTCGAGAAAGAGTTGCGTCTCAGAATATGGAAGTTCAATTCGTTTCTTCGGCAGATCAAGTAGCAGATATCTTCACCAAAGCTTTGTTGAAGCTTCACTTCGATCGTCTTTGCTATCATCTCAACCTCACGGTACCAGGTTGAGATCGACGGGAGGTGTTAAACAAAACTGAAAACTTGGTGATCAATACACAAGAATCTGGAAGCTAAAGATCAGATTCTATCTCCAATGTTAAATCCCTGAAGTCAGTTAGCTAGCGATAATTGTAGCTTATCTGTTGTCATTGTCGCTACAGTTATCTGAAGATTGTAATCTCTGAACCGTTACGATTTCTAAAAATTATGATCTATGTTTTGTAACCAATTATAACACATGTATATTGCTGAGTATAAATACAATCGAACTCATGTAAGTTCATTACGGCAAACCAAACCCAAACTTTTATAGCATCAAGGAACGCCAAACAAATTAATGAAATTAGAAGAATCACAAAACAAATTAACTAACATCAACCTAATCAAGCAAATAGTCCTGGACGCAAGCGAGGTGCCGGTGGTGACTTCGTCATTTCTTCGTCAAGTTCCGCTCGTCCAGTCTTCCGTAAGCGTCGTGTGTGTGAGTGCGTGCGTCTCGTGGTGTGCGTGTTTGTGGGCATCTATGTGTTGTACCGGATGTTTTGCAAAAAAAAAAAAAAAGAGAAGTGAAACACATGAAACCATGTTTAACACATAAAACCGGAAGAACCGTGAACAAGAGTAAAGGCAGCAAGCAAGGGATGGTAGTACTAGGACCATGAGAGGATGTAAAAAATTAAACTGTAGCATGACAGCACTTATATTGGCTTGTACCTCGGTTCCAACCTTGATCATCCAAGAAGTAATGAAGGGCACAGAGAAGAATGTGCTCATAAGTCATATCTACTATTCCTAATGAAAACAATATTTGGATTCTATCAGCTTGAGCTACACAAAGGCTGGGATTTCTTACAACGACTCATTGTTACATTTAACTGGCCTCCATTATCACCGATAGGCTGATGATGATTACAGCACTAAAAATTGCTTGTAACTAGGCTCCAATCTTGTTCATGCCATAATTAATTGACGAGGGACAAAGAGAAGAATGTGTCCATATCCATTATTACCGATCGGGCTGATGATGATTACAGCACTATGGTTCATTTTAGAAACATGTATTAATGATTATTAGTTCATGTGTGCTGTATATGCACACATTGCCTACGCAGCGTGTGCGTACAGTTGCGCGCGCACGCCGCCTCTCTAGACCCCCAAGTGGTGGCGACTGGTGAATTGATGATCTAGCAATTGCCAGCCGACCATGCCAAAGAAAGCACTACATGAAAAGGCGACCATAAAATCAGAGAAAAAGCATGGAAAGAACCTAGAAAAAAAAATCTCCAAATATCTATGCATAAGCACAATTGCTGGTCGATCGATGGCCACAATGAACATTGCAAGTTGCAAACAGTTAAGTGACAACATCCAGTAGCAGTAACTTCTTCTCCATAAAAGACGGGGGAAAAAGAACACCGAGACCCCAGGTGGCTGGCGTCCACAGTAGCATACATAGTAGGCTTGAGGCATATGGCGTGCGGGGGATTATGAAGCAGATCAGGGAGGGGCCACGGGTTAGTCGGAGAATACACGCACAAATCTTAGCGGCACACTACACATGCAATACAACGAAATCATCATGTCATGCAAGGAGGGGGCACGCGGCGGGTAACATGCAGCAAACGGGATCGGGTCACTGCACCTTGTTGCTGTGCGGGTGGTCGTAGAGCAGCGGCGGCGGCGAGAACACCGAGTAGTTGTTGTCCAGCAGCTGCGACCTGAAGATGTCGTCCTCCTCGTCGCCGTCTCCGCCTTCCTCGCCCTCGCCGAACGCGGCCGCGGCGGCGAAGTCGGGCTGGCCCGCCGAGGCGACGGGGCCGGCTCCGGCGTAGGGCGACGGGGCCGCGCGCCCATCGGGGCTGAACTCCGGCGCGGCGCCGTCGTCGTCGAAGTCGTCGGGGCTGTACTTGGAGGGGTCGGCGTGGCGGCCGGTGAGCTCCTGCACGAGGGCGCGGAATCCCGCGGCGCTGGTCTTGACCCGCATGGGGTTGGAGATGTACACCACCTTGATCGGCTTCTTGCCCCCGGCGCTGCCCCCCGCCTTGCCCCCCTTGCTGTGCTTTCCCGACGCCGCCCTGCCGCTCCTGGGACTGGGAACATTGCTCTTAGGACTGCGCTGCTTGTGGTGATCCATAAGCGCTCTAATGGCTTTCTTGGGGGAAGCGGCGATCTGAGGAGTGCGAAGTGGAGGAAGACGCAGCAGTTGGTAGTGGGCGAACGAGAGCGAGGGCTTCCTTGGCCTTGGCCTGGCCAGGTAAGGACTAATGCGAAGGGCGGTGTGGGGGAAGGGGGGTTAGCACGGTGGCCGTGGCTGTGGCCGTGGCCTGTTTGGTTCATGACCTATATTAAAATTTTAGCAATGCTAAAATCTAGATAATACTAAAAACTAAATAAAAATAATAATGTTTAGATCGTAGCTATACCAATTCACATAAAATACCAAAATTGATGTGTTTGGATTGTAGTCGTACCAAAATTTGCTAAACTTATGAATGTGGCACGTGGGTCCCGCGTGATATCTATTTTTTCACCAAAATATGTCAACAAAGGTCTCGTTTTGTTGATTAAATGAAAAGAAACACAACAGTTCAAACGGATCACAAATCGGATAATCGATTTAGGAAATATGATCATTTCAAACTTGTTAATCAAACTAATCATACAATTAATGCGACTACCAATGGCCAACCAACTTCTGCCACATGTCATGTCTCAGCTGCTTCTGCCAAACCAAATTTTGGCAAAGCATTCGACTACCCACACGAAGCAAATGCAATGGCGAGAAACATGTCAGCGTGACCAAATATTGGAACGGAACCAAACACTAGCCACAATTTTAAGGTAATACCAAAATTTTGGTT
This sequence comes from Hsuehochloa calcarea, assembly GCA_036346395.1. NCBI lineage: Eukaryota > Viridiplantae > Streptophyta > Magnoliopsida > Poales > Poaceae > Hsuehochloa > Hsuehochloa calcarea. Next base: position 48,414,495 of record CM070593.1, on the reverse strand, counting down.
TGGCTCGTTTTGACTATGAACCAAACATGCCCTAATAGCTCGGATGAGAGGGTGGGGGAAGGGGAGACGGGAGTCCAGAGGGGTACTCGCTCGCTTGGGGTAGGGGTGGAAAAAAAGCTTAAAACTTGCGAACCAGCTCGGCTTGTTAACGGCTCGGCTCGACTCGGTTCGAACTCGGTCCTTAACGAGCCGAGCCGAGCCGGCAATTTAGCTCGTTTTCTTAACGAGTCGAGCCGAGTTGGCTCGCGAGTTGCCCGTTAACTCGTTTAGCTCGTTCACTCACCAGACGTCCAGAGTTTTAAGCCATCTCGGTTGACCACCATGCAGCCCATCGCTTTCTAGTCCATCCATCGCCACCGGGCTCGGCCGCAACCCTAACTCCCTAAGTCCTCATCCCTAATGCCCGTGAGCTCGGGGCTCGTGCGCTTGGCCTTCCGGTTCCTTTCTGTTTCACCCGCCTCATGCACCACCGCTCGCCGTCTGTTAGTGGCTTCAGAATGAATGGTAGCTTTGCCTGTAATACAGAGTGACATATGTTTAATGGCTTCAGAATGAATCAAGCATTCTGTTAGAGGCTTCAGAATAAATCAAGCATTTTCACATGCTATAAGCGGGTTAATTGCATAACAGATATAATGCATGATGATGGTAGCATGATCGTTGATTAACAGAGATGGACTGCATGGATTTTTATTGATAGCGAGCCTAACGAGTCGAGTTCGAGTTTTTTAACGAGCCGAGCCTGGTATTTTGCTCATTAGTTTAACGAGCCGAGCCGAGCTCGTTTTCTTAACGAGCCGAGTCGAGCCAGTTCGTTATCCACCTCTACTTGGAGGGTCTCTCTCCTCCACATCTCCTCATATCTTACGTATCAATATTTACAGACCGCTGGTGTTACATTATTGTGCATGTACTAAACCTTCTACAACCAAAGAGTAGTTCGCAATAATAATCTGATCATGACACCATGATCTTGACAATCAAAGAATCATTACAATTGGTGCACTATATATGAAACAACGTAATGACAACATCTCAAGTTCTCAGCCGAGTGAAAATTGCAAATACCTGCTTTTACGTTCTCCTACAAGCAAATCATTGGCTATATATTGGATATAGACTGTATTAAGTAGAGAAACATCATATATGAATAATAACCGCTTTTAAAATTAAGTATTCTTTTTAAATATCAGCTTCTATTAAGTACAATCAATACTTAAGCAACAGGGGATTTTTTTTATTTGGGTGCCCTCAAATCTTGCACACCAAAAGAATTAGGTGCGTGTATAAGTATGGAACACATTAAGAACGTTTTGTAACGTATGTTAATTTAAAAGGCGAACGAATTGCCACTTTATGCATACACTAGGATTCTTGAAGAAGAAAAAAAGTACTCTCTTTGTAAGATGCATGGTTCTGCGGCCACAATCTATCCACGTTGTAGGATCTACACTAGAGAAAAACAACAAGTACAGAAAGGGAGCTAGGCATGTGACATAGAAAAAGAGGCAGAATTGAATGGGAAATCAGCTATGTCCACAGGCAACCAGTCCATTCGTTTTTTACATCAATGTAGTGTATGAATTTTTTGTTTGGAGAATCTTTGTTGGAATTTATTTGTATGAAGTAGAGAAACATCAAATATCAATACTATTCTATTTTAAAATTAAGTATTCTTTTTTAAGTATCAGCTTGTATTAAGTACAAGCAATACTTAAGCAACAGAGGAATCTTTTTATTTGGGTACCCGAGAATCTTGCACACCAAAATAATTAGGGGGCGTGTATAAGTTTGGAGCAAATTAAGAACGTTTTGTAACGTATGCCAATTTAAAAGGTGAATGAATTGCCACTTTATGAATACGCTATGATTCTTAAAAAAAAGGTACTCTCTGTATAAAGAAGGATCCATGATTCTATGGTCACGATCTATCCACGTTGTAGGGTCTACATTCTATTGTCACGATCTATCCATGTTGTAGGATCTACATAGAATATGCTCCAACGAAAATATGAGAATAGAGAAATATCAAGTACAAAAAAAAAGATAATTTAAAGAAAGCGGTTGCATTTCTGAACTAAACTCCATTTTTTTATTCACACATATTGCTAAAGGCTACCTTTATAGTTCTTAATATATGTTCTTTTAAGCTTATATATGTGCTTGTTAGTGTGATATATGGCTATATTAGTGTGATATATATATGGTGCACTAGTTCATTGTTGTACATGTTCTAAAAGCTCTTTTATCATATTATTTTTGTAACATCCCAAAAATTTTATTTTGGGTAAATGTAATAAACTAAGTGAGGAAATAAAAATTTAGGCATGTTTATTTGTGGGAAAATTTATTTGAGCATGTTTTGAAAACTTTCATCAAATCAACTAATGCAATTATATGATAACAGTAGCTTGGAAGATTTTTTTTATAAAAACACAGAATAGATAAAATCCTGAAAAATTTACACAAGAAACTATTCTACATCAAGAGCCTCTCCAAAAAAAATTCATAAAATTTGGAGCTAGTTTGATAGGCTTAAACTTTTGGCAAGGCTCAGCCTTTTCTGAAAATTTCAGACTCCGTTTGATTTTCCCGTCGTGCTAATGGACCGAATTTGCCTGGCCCAACTCTTTCGTGCCACTCTAGCCCAAGCCAGCGCCTCGCTCCTCGCACTCACTGACACGATGGCCCCACCTGTCAGTAGCCTTCGTCCACCTCGCTTCGCCCCCACACGCCAGCACGCTAGCGCCTCGCCTGCTCCGCTGCTCGCCCGTGGATCAACTAGTGCCCACAATTTGGTGCCTCAACCACCCCTGTCACCTCCGTTTGCCCTCACCCAAGCTATCTACCCCGCTGATAGCCCTTTTTCTCGCATGGACGGAGAGACCTGACACTGCCTACGAGTTTCTCATGCAACCGCCAGCTTCTCGCTAATTTTTTCACGTGAATACCTTAGCTACATAAGCAATGGAGCATGCACTGTCTTCCTCATCTCGCCTCTATTCCATTTCATGCAAACCCTAGTTTGAATACTCCTTGGTTTTCGAATGTATGATCCTCCTTGAAATATTGATGTCCTTACTATTATAATCGTTAGGGTATGGATTAGGCAATAGATGATGTCGAATTGGGTCTTTCGAATGTGAGTATCGCATAAATGCTTAGTCAGGCTCTAGTCTTTACTAAAATTTGAAAGTGGATGAAGTATTGAATATGATTTGGGAGATTTTGAAATGATGGTACAGAGGGGTTACCTCTGTTATTTTTGTCTAAAATAAAATAAAAAACCTATATTTCAACACGAACGAGTTATATTATGAATAGATGAATGTGAGAGGGTTTCTCGTATGTAGATAAAGGGAGATCCTTGCCTAGGTCAATTAAGGACCGAACGCCAGTACGACCAATCTAAGCGTAAGGGCAACCACATGTACCGATATGGGACGGCCTTAGCTAATTAAGTCATCGAATACTAGCCTTACATATTGGTAGACCGTAGTAGTGTGAGCATGTAGAATTGATCGAATGTGTTCCCTTCACCGAGGCATTGGAACAAAGCTTGCCGACACAACGGTTAATACCTCACTTTGACGAGAGATACCCGAGATTGAAGTGAGGATTGTCATTGTCGGGCTAGTGTAAGGTTAGGACTAGGTGATTTAAAGACTTTGTTACGTGCTCTAGACTACATACTATAATGTTGTGTGCATTGGTACAGACGGATGCCAGATAAAATAGAAAACTCGTATATTGTGGGTAAAGTTGTACACCTCAGCAGAGTATAAATATTTTTAAATAGCCATGCTTGCGGTCGTGAGCATGCTAAGTGCAGCCACATCCGGTATAGTCTCTACTTTTGCAAAAACAGTCTTATTGGGAAATGTTGGGATGTATATTTTTGATGTTGTTTGAATTAAGTGTTATGTCTATGGCTAAGAATAAGATGTTGATCACAACCACTGAGGATTATGATTTGTTATTTATTAAGTTACATACTTGTTGTTCCTTGTTTATTTACATGTTCTTTAAACTTCTGTTGCAAAATACTACGTATTGATATTGCAAATAAAATTTGCTTAGTGTTGAAAATAACTTATTGCATAGAGCCTCATCTTTTGTTAGCCATGCATTTATATAATTTTTGTGATACACTACAAGTCTTGCTGAGTACATAATGACCTCAATCTTGCTTAAATTGTTATTCAGATGATGAGGATGGGCAGATTTTGGACGACGTCTTCTTCGCTCCCGGTACGCGGGGGTATGGGGGACAAGTCTTTCCAGAGTTTCATCATTATTGGTTGTCTGAGGATTTGGATGGACAAACCACTGGACTTTTGCAATTCATTTACTATGTTTCTGCTACTACTTGTAATATGTGATCTTTTATTTGGCCAGTCGGGCCTTGTAATGTGAATTATATAATCGCTTAAGTTATGTACCGTATTTATTTCATATTTGGCCAGTCGGGCCTTGTAATGTGAATTATATAATCGCTTAAGTTATGTACCGTATTTATTTCATATTGTATACTATTGTGTATAGATATGTATGACAATGTTGTAGATGTGTGTATTAGCCACTGATTATGAGACTATATGGTATACACACGAGGATTTTGGGTATTTAGCTCCCGAGGTCCGATAATTTTGGTACATTAATTTTCATGCTAAAATATATATTTTTTTAAATAAGCTTACTTGAGTTGGAAACAACTCTGAAGAAAGATCCATGATTCTATGGTCACGATCTATCCACGTTGTAGGGTATACTTGGAACTGCTCCAACGAAAATATGAAAACAGAGAAACATCAAGTACAAAAAGGATAATTTAACGAAAGCGTTTGCAGTGCTTGGCTAAACTCCAAATATTTTATTCGCATATTGTAAAGGTTACCTTTATGGTTCTTGATATACATTCTTTTAAGCTTATACATGTGCATGTCAGTGTGATATATGGTGCGCTATTTCATTGTTGTACATATTCTAAAAGCTCTTTTATCATATCATTTTGGTAAATTAACTTTCTGCTAAAATAATTTATGAAAAACAAACTTACTTGAGTTGAAAACAACTCTTAAAAACAAACTACATATTGTAATTGTATCATTTTTTTTTTAAAAAAAAAAGACAAACTAACTAACAACCATCCAAATGAAAAGCAAAACCAAAAAGAAAAAACACACAATAATATCTACTCAGTTAGGCATAGAAATAAACTCCTTTTTGCGAGGAAGGCACTGAAATGAGCTTGTCACATTGCAATAATAGAAATAATCCTTACTATAGTTAATTTCCTAGAACTAGCTATACACTTCATTTCATTACGAGGTTCCACCAGAAATACATTTCTTACTAGTTAAGATGCTAATATTTGCAACAGTAGCTTTGATCACGTTACAACTATTACTTGCAAAGTGAAGTGTAATCTTCTTGACTCTCTTTGTGGTAGTAGTAGTAGTTCAAAAGCTGATGCATGCCAAGATGGTGTAGTATATGGGGGGTGTGACCGTGTGAACCTAGCGTTTAGGAGTGGGTAGCGGGAGAGTGGGTGCTGTCCACGAGGAAGCTTAATGGGAAAGCGCAAACAACGATACAAGTATACGGTTCAGACCCATGCACGACGTGGCGAGCTTGCAGAGGGTGGGCTTGCGTCAGCAGGGGAACCCACCGTGACGTGACTTATGTAATAAACTACCCCCGAAATCCTTTCTCACCGCCCGCCGCGGCTTACCCGCGGGCGCGTACCTCCGCGTACCCCCAGCTGCCACGCCGGGCCCACGTTCAGGGCACCAGCCAACGAGATTTTAGGGCAGCACGGTTTCCTGTGCCAAGAGGAAATAAAATATTGCAAAAAAAAAAGACGTAGTAGCGGTGTCACTGTCACGTCCTACTGCTGGGCCCCACGCCTTGAAAGTAGGGCTCTGCGAGGCTCTGTAGTTGCAACTCTTATAAGGTGGGGTCCAAACAACCAGCTCAATAAACGATTACATCTGGTCCACATTTAAATAATTTTGTGTACATTATTGGTGCCACGACCGACATATTATAAAAGAAAAGGGTGTTTCCGCCGTCGTGGTTGAACCGTCTGTCCTGGTGTAAGTTATAGGTTATTTTCGAGATATAAATTATTGTAAAATTTATTAAAAGTATTAAAGATATGGAAAAGAAATAAAATATATATATTGTCTATCTTGTCGACGTGGTGGTAGTGGATGCTAAATCATGTAAACTAGTCGGTTCATTTACACATATCCATCGGTAAGTTTTGGGCGGTTGCGCTATTGTTTTTTCGATATCACCGTGACATTACAGTTTATATGTTGTTGATTTTATTATTATCTTGATATACCGAGCCATTACGAGATGTAAATATAAAACATGGCCGAATTCAAAGTATATAGCCAGGAAAAGTGGGTTCCCCGTGCTCCCTAGCTCCTGTTGACGTCCAAGCGGGGAGGTCTAAGTACCACATGTTGGCTATTATTACATGGGCACTACTAACACGCGCGTGGCTAAAGATAAGAGTGAGCTTGTGTTGCGGCTAGCTTCAGGTTAATCTTGGATTTGTCCCCCTCCAACTGAGACACCAATACGGATCTCTCTCGCGTAATGAAACTCGTGGTTTTCCTTATCAATTTGATCTCCATGTCCCTTGATTAGAGGGTGTTCGGTTCTTGCTTTTCATCACCATTCCCTTGATTACATGGTTAACTGAGGGATTAACTAACTGACAAAAGTGTTGCTTTAGCTAAGTCGCTGAAGACTGACTTTTCGTTCTTGAGTCTGTTGCCCCTGGTAAATTAATCTTCTGCGACTGCTGAGGTTTTGCTTTGGCCCCCTTTTTTTTCTCACGGCGTTTCTGAAAGAAGTGAATTTATGGATGGCTGCAAATTTCTCACGTAGGGCTCTCAATTTATATGTCACCTCGAAATGTGACAGAGGAGGTTTCCATTTATTCCTCTAGCTAGACTCTGTGGCTTGACGAAGAACGAAGAAGAGAGTGTTTCAATTGCAACTCTATACATTTGCAAATATAAATATGCATGTTTTATAATATCTAGACGTGCAATTGATCTTGCAATTCAGCTAGTAGGTCTGTTTGAACAAACACAGATTTGCAGCTGCATGACAAATGAAGAGGTACGGTGTGGCTGATACGTGCTAGAGCTATCGCATAGGTCAGCATCTACAAACGATATTCATAATTTCGTACAGATCATGCGGCAGCTAAGAAGATGTATATATACATGCTTCGTGTTCACCGATGACACACGCAGTCCAAAATCCCAATTCATTGACGCCTGGTTATTCTCCTGTCACTATCTATTTTGTTAGTAGCAGTTTGGCAGTTTGAGAGACTTTGGCCAATGCTTTCCCAGTGCAATGGCAAATAAGGCAGTCTTCAGTTCACTTCAAGAATGAGCAACACGCACTGTTAATGTATGTATGCTCATCTTATCCCTTCCTTATTGATGTACACCGTACTTAGATCATACATTAAACACGGTCCAGATTAGTTATATTAAAGAATTGTCGCTGGCGAGTTCAGTTCGAACGATAACCTCATAGACAAATATTGAATCATATTAAACAATGCAAGAACCAGGGCAGAGCTAGGGCCCAGGCCTCCCGACAATGGCCCGAGGCTCAGCGTCAAATGCTACGTGAATTTTTTATGAACAACCGGCTATTTGCAACGAAGCACCGTGTCGCTGCTTCCCATGGCTGGACCGGCCTAAGTTCCAAGGCTGGGCCAGCTACTCCACTGGCAAGAACACAGAAATAGAATAGTAGATTGAACACATAGATGTAGGGGGGTTCTTACTTCTTTTTATTGTTCTTCATACGATCAGTCTTTTACAATGACTAGCATCCCCTATTTATAGTCTACATACCCTAAAAGGATTTGGGATAGGGCACCCATACATGGGCCGGCTGCTGGGCCGAGCCCATATTTTTCCAACACTGCCCTTTGGGCACACATCCTCACATGTTCATGCCTCGTCGAAACTCTATAAAAACTCAGTAGAGAAAAATTTAGAGAAAGAGTACATGACACACGTTTAGCTGCATTGCACCAACTGCCTCGTTAAAAACCTTAACCGAGAAACTTCAAGCAAACTCGTCAAGGAAAAGGACTACAATCCACCCAATTTTATTTAATCTCCAGGATTTACTCTTTGGGCACTCGATCTTCGTGATCAAGTTTCAATAATGAGTTCGTGAAGACTCCCCCCCTGAATTCTACACTTCTCTAAATCTTATCATTCCAATTCCACGTATACACCTTTCAAAACTAGATGCTGGAAGTGACTAAGTGAATAAATCTGTAAGATTTTCACATGACTTCATGAGGTCATTGTATACAAATACAACAGGTCTAAGAAGATTAGTGCTTACCCCAGTTGGTCGCACTATCATTATCTTCAGGGAACACATGTCAGTCCTCTTAAACAACCCAGCAATATGTATCTGTAATATAAAGCCTACTACAAAAAGGCTAATGCTGGACGTCTCATCATAGACGGTTGACTAAAATCATCATTATTAAATGCAATCACAGACGGTTTTAGTTTACCGACCGTCTGTGCTACTGGTTGCGTTAAAAATCATATATGAAGAGGTAATACCACAGACAGTTCATGTGAAAAACCGTCTGTGGACTATCACAGATATTACTAAATATCACAGACAGTTAATGTTGAAAACCATTTGTGAATTATCACCGACGGTTCTGAACAAGAACCGTCTGTGATATTACTAAATATTACAAGCGGTTCATGTTCAAAACGGTATGTGAAGTATCACTAACGGTTCTTAACAAGAACGGTCTGTGATATTACTAAATATCACAAACGGTTTGTGCTTGAAAGTGTATGTGATATGTTCAATACTTAGGCCCGCGCGATTCATCTCGCGCCCGATGTTACGATGCGTCTCTTCGCCTCGTGCACCAATGTTACTCTTTATTTTATAAGAATGATCATCGCGCGCCATGGTGAGCACACACAGTATTGAATACGTACACAGCTAGTTATAGTATCATCGTGTGCCATGGTGGGCACGCGGAGCATGATAGCGAGGACCAAGGCGAGGAGGTCGGCAATCGCCGACACTCCTCACGATGTTGTCGTCGACATCGTCGGCCTCGTGGCCGCGAACTCTCCTTAGCCCATGGCTGACCTCTGCAGCCTATGAGCCACGTACATATTTATATACCTACAAAATTATGCACTACTGTTTGTGGCGATAACCAATCCATGCATGCATACATGTTACTATTTTTTTTGAGAAACATGTCACTAATCTGGCCGATAACAACACCCTTAATTTGGCCTTAATTTTGCACTTGCTTAATTTTATCTTATGGAGTAATTTTTATATTAAGATTCTGATGTCTTGAATTTTTGTACATATATTGGAGTTGCAAGGGCATGTATAAGGCGTCCAAGGAGCATACCGTAGGGAGGCGCGTGGCGCTGGAGCGGGAGAAGGCGACAAAGTGGATGGACAATGAGTGCTACCTCGCCGTTGTCAACCACCTGGCCGACGCTGGCAACTCGGAGGCCTACTTCATCGTCGGTCTCACGCTCGTCTTCGCGCACCAGGATATGCAGTGTGGCCTCGTGTGACTCGACCGGGTGGACGCCGCCGACCACAAGGCCACGGCCTAGGTGCTTGGCCTCCTCCTCAACACAATCGACGAGGCGCGATGTTGGGAAGCACTATATCAGCCAAGTCAAGGGCGAGTCGGCTGGCGGTGGGTGCGAGACGGCCAAGAGGACCAACCGAGAGTGCAGGCGGTGCCGGAGGCTCGCTGCGAATGCGGTCCGGGGGGTGATCTGGAAGAATATGGTCAGCCGCAGGGCCGGGTGTTGGCGCTGCCGGAGGACGGCCACCAATGCATGAGCACCGACTGCTGCATGACGGAAGGGTGGGGCAACTACGTCATCTTCTGCAGCGACGACTGTAGGATTAGGCATGAGCATGCCAAGTTCTTTGCACACGTGTTGAACTACTTGTTATAAAATTAGCGATTTTAGCAAATATTTAGATATAATTTCAGCACTAATAAACATAGTTAAAGCTATTTTTCAGTGATTTTCTTCTACCAATATCTTAAAGACTTCAATCCATAGACTAAATTGACTTTTTGACTACCTTGAGTCTTCAATCCATAAACTAAATTGACCTTTTGACTACCTTTAAGTCATGATCCATGGATTATGTCTTTTCCACAGTGGTCGAAAAGTCAATTTGTTCCATGGATCGTATCTTTTCCACGATCTTACCTATAGTGGAAGAACTCCAATGACCGATTATTTGTTCTAAAGAAATATATCCAGATTTGAGAGGTTTGAAGATAAGAACTTTAAAATAATGTAGAAGTAGGAAAGATGGAAAGTCTTTGCACAAGTTCCTCCCTTATGATGGTTATTTATAGGCTATCGACTTGTGGCAAATTTAAATGAAAGTCCAACATATAAAATTTTATTATAATCTTTCCCAATAAATCATTGAAAAATCAAAGCGTCACCATTTCTTCAGGAATTGTTCTTCATGAAGATGGTTGTCGTTCCTTTTCCTATCTCTTCGGAAAAAGTAGTTATGTTTTTATCAGAGATGGTTCTATTTTAAAACTGCATATGATGTATATTATCACAGACGATTATTTATTGGAACTGTCTGTGATGTGTATTTATCATAGATGGTTTTACTTTAGAACCGTATGTGATGTCCAACCTTATTTATATTCAGACTATAGGGTACCGCCTCCCCAAACTACTCTGGATTGATTTCGCCACCTCCACAGCGCCGCCTCCACCAAACCGAAGCGGTGCCACCTCCCCCAAACTGATCGAAGCATCATGCCCCTCGACGACGCCGAGTACCATTGTGAGATCCTCCACCTCTGGTTGTGACGCCATAGTTCACTGCACAAGGCACTCTTTTCGTAAGAGTGTCTTGTGTAGTGTCACCATTGTGACACAATGGTGATGATGCAGCCGCCTCTCCTTCATTGCTGGTGCTATCCCCCGTCTGATCCCCTCCCCTCTCATCCTTGATGCTTGGATCTGAAATTACGAAATTGATGGATGGCTAGGGTTTCGACCATGTAAATCTTGATGCTTGTGCGTGTAAAAATTAATTATTGATGCATCTAGTTCTTTGGGGGCAGTAAAGGTGGAGTCCAGTGGTGATGTGGGCGGCAAGCTGGTGCATTTCGATGGGCCAATGGCGTTCACGGCCGATAACCTGCTGTGTGTGACTTCAAAGATCATGGGGAAGAGCACGTATGAGATGGTGTACAAGGTGACGCTGGGGACAATAGCTTGGTGGTCGTGAAGAGGCTGAGCGAAAAGATCACCAAGGCCTAGAAAGGAGAAGCTGCTAGTGTTCGATTTCATGCCCAAGGGGGGGGGCCTTTATGCATTCCTTCACGGTGAGATTTCTACTTTGTTATATATGCTCTTCAGGATACTTAGTTTATTAATTAAACTGCTAAGTAGTTTATTAGTTTATGCTATATATGTCTTTCTGTTGGCATTAAGGTTTCTATAACTCTCCCTCCTCCCTCGATCCTGCCATCACCATCCTCGATGTCGCCTCCTCCTCAAGCCTGGCGAGCCTCCTCCCCCGAGCCCGCCGCCTCCTCTCCGAACCCGGTGCCCCTCCTCCCCCCAAACCCGGCACGCCTCCTCCCCCGAGCTGGGGAGTTCCACAATGTAGATTGAACTTGATTGGGATAAAATTGAACATAATGGTACTTGTGCGTATGTATTCATGAATGGTTAATTTTAGTGCATTTGAGTTAATTGATTTGTAAAATGGATGTGGTTGTTTCTAAAATGAATGTGAATTGAATGTATACATGTACTTTTGTGTTTTTGCTTGTTTCAGAGGGCATGGCTAGTATTTCATAAGGCTGGCCAATAAAAAGAAATAGATTTAGCAATACAAAAGAATATCACAGACGATTTCTTAGGACAAACCGTCTATGATACATCAGCTATCACAGATGATTTTATCTATAAACTGTATGTGATACATCAGCTATCACAGACGATTTCATCTACAAACTCGTCTGTGATAGTAGGCCTTCACAGATGACTTCGACTAAAAACCGTATGTGTTGTTACTTATCACAGACATCTCAAAACCGATTTGTGATAACCGTCTGTTATCACAGACACATAAAATCAGACAGTTTAGAAACCGTCTGTGATAACAGTTTAGAACCGTCTGTGATGACTCTTTGTGTAGTAGTGTCGGTCCTCTTAAACAGCCCAACAATATGTATTTGTAATAGAAAGCCTCACTCCTGTACAGGGTACATCTCTCATGAACTTCAGGACCACAAACAAAAAAATTTGTGTAATAAATACATAATCGTGAAGTCTGGTCATTTTGCCCAATATTTTTTAGAATACCATTAGACAGTAGAACTCTTGACCAAAGAATGAGAAGCATGATTTCAATTGGAGCTCCAGGCAAGAAAGAAAAGAAGCTAAGATTAAGCAACGAAAAAAGAAATAAATTACCTCCTCTGCACATCAATAAATCTCAAAAGATCAGGAAATCCAACAGAGCAGTCGTGACAACGTACCCTCCGCTGGAGATCCGCAATCACATCGACGACCAGCACCCCCACCGCCGTTGTCTGACACTCTGGCGATGTCGACCCTCACCCTCACCGACTCCAACGCCTCGCCCCCACCCTCCGTTGTGAGAAACCTAGCGAGCGGAAGGGGGCGACGGAGATAGCGAAGGAGGATAGGAGAGGGGAAAGAGGTGTAGCAGTGTGGCGGAGCTAGCGGAGAGGGAGTGTGGCGGAGCTAGCGGAGAGGGACGACGGAGGAGGGAGAGGAAGGAAACGGAAGGCGGAGGGGGAAAGAAGCGAGCGCCGGTCCCGATCTCACGAAGGGCGGCGGCGGGTTTGACCCTCTAACGCGGGCTACGGGGGTGGCCAAGGGTGGAAGGGGAGGAGAGGGGGCGGGCGTCGCGGGTGAAACGGGCAAAGGGGAGTTGGACAGCGGGGGAGGCGCCTGGAAAGTGGAGGAAGGGAGCTGCGAGTGCTGATGGAGCGGAAGCGACGGGAGGAATGGAGCGGTTTCCACTGGGCACACAGGGCGAGGAGAAAAGCTGATTGAGCTGGGGAAGGGACGGGATGAATCGAGAGGTTTGCGCTGCAGGACGAGGAGAAGAGCTGAGGGAGCTGGGGTAGGGACGGGAGGAATCGAGAGGTCTGCGCCGTTCGCTGTGATCGTGCCGCTGCCTGCGATCGGGCATCGACGAAACGCCTTGCACGCGATTGGACAGAACCAGGAAAGGCCGGCGTGGACACGCTGGGAAGCCAGGATTCTCTCGCGTATAAATCCAAGAGAGACTACTCGCTACGAGCCAAAGCGTGGGAAACTTCAGAAAGTAGAGAAAAACAGTGCCCAAGCGTGTTCCTTTCCCGAACATTTTGATTTTGCCGTATGCTACTCTCTATTCTCTTACATCTGAAATATACAGGCTTATCGTCGCCGTACGTCGAGAGGCCACCAACAAAGAAGAACCGTTAGCAAAGGAGTATGAACAGTTTAAAACGAGCTGGGCCAATACAAAGCATGCATCACACCCGTTGTTCGTCACATAGTTGCATAGTGAGGCTCCCTCCCCCTCCAATTCACCATGTTTAGCAGACATCTATGTGTGTCTCCCCTGGCAGTATGCCATGAAAGAGCATTGCTCTGGAGTGTGCAACACATTGTGACAGTGTTGGATGCCAAAACTGATTGGCAAAGGCCAGCCGCGCGCTTGCTTTTGTCAGCTCCTCTCCTATAGCACAACATCGCGTCGTTTCTTGGGGTTCGGCTCGGGGTTCCCTTTCCTCATCATCGCCGCGAACTCGCTGTAGTTGATCCTCCCATCCTGTACAACAATTCCGGCCGATTGGCCATGCATCGTGACTCGTCAGTATGCCACTAGTTACATGCTGTGCGGCGAAAAGATTGTTGCGACTTACGTTGTCGGCGTCGACTTCTGATATGATGTCCTTTATATCTCTGCCGTCGAGAAGTCCTTTCTCCTTGAGGGCTTGCTCGAGCTCCTCCTTTGAAATGCAGCTGCCAAGGTACCGGCACAAATGACAAAACTAAGAATTCGGTGCTCTAATGCTCTATACGCTTGCTGGTATTTTGCACCAACGTTTTAGGAATGTGAAGTTACCCGCTGTTGTCCTTGTCGAAGTACTGGAACGCAGTGTAGAGATGCTCTTCTCTGTCCATTCTGTTCATGTGCATCGTCGCTGTGATGAACTCCTCGTAATCGATCGTTCCATTTCCATCTGCGTCGGCCTGAATTTTCACCGAACACAGCGTAAGTTGAAAAGCTATGCTCCATGATGTAGTACATCACATGTATGGCAAGCCAAGTGTGCACTTACGGCTTCCATTAGCTGTTGCACTTCAGTCTCCGTGAGCTTGGTTCCCTGCTTGGCTAGCCCTTTCCGCAACTCGTCGACGGTTATCGTGCCGCTGTTGTCAGAGTCCATGCTCTTGAACATCTCCTTGAGCCCTCTGATCTCTTCCTCTGACAGGCATCCAGCAATGACCTTCATGCCATGGATTCATTAAGAAACAAGGTGAGTTCATGATGAAACTTGTACTGGTTCTTGAATTTAGAATGTCTGGAAAAAATAACCACGGACCCTTAGCGCGGCTTTCTTGAACTGGTTCATGGCCCTGAACTGCTTGAGCCTGTTCATGACAGCATTATCCAGCGGCGTGTCAGGCGCTTCCCCGTCTTCCTTGATCCAAGGATGATCTGAACGGCAAAAGAATAGCATTTTTGCAGGGTGTTAGAATACATTGACAAAAACTGCAAAAGCAAGCTGATGTTTCAAATGTTCAGAGTTGGGCATACTGAGGACTTCGTATGCAGAAATTCTCTTCTTGTGGTCAGAGTTGAGCATCTTCCTGACGAGGTCCTTCGCGCCTGGCGAAATGCGCGGCCATGGGTCGCTGGTGAAGTCGACCTGCCCCCTCAGGATGGAATTGAAGATGCCGTGCTCCGATTCTGAAACAGCAAATTCCTCTCGTCGTCGTCATCATTAATTCGTTTCTTAGAAAGTAGATGCGACGAGAGGGATGAAGAAGATGACTTGCCGGCCCAGAAGGGAGGAACACCGCAAAGAAGGATGTATAGGATCACGCCGACGCTCCAGATGTCCGCCTCGGGGCCGTAGCTCCGCTTCAGGACCTCCGGCGCGATGTAGTACGCGCTGCCGACGATGTCCTTGAACACCTCCCCTGCAATGGCGCGTCAAGCAGGAAACAAAATTAGTAATGCCTGTTTTCATATCCACGATTTGATTGATTTGAAGCAATGCCAATGCCGCCATTGCTGTTTGTCTGACAACAAATGCATGCATGCGTGCGTGCCTTGCTTGAAGAAGACGGAGAGGCCGAAGTCGGTGGCCTTGAGCGGCGCGTCCTCGTCCTTGCTGAGGAGGAGGAAGTTCTCGGGCTTGAGGTCGCGGTGGATGACGCCGAGGGAGTGGCAAGTGTGGACGATCTCGACGATGGTGCGGAGCAGCGAGGCGGCGGCGCGCTCGGTGTAGTGCCCCTTGGCGATGATCCGGTCGAAGAGCTCCCCGCCGGCGCAGAGCTCCATGACGAGGTGCACAGACTGCTTGTCCTCGTAGGCGCCCTTGAGCTCGACGATGTTGGGCTGGCCGGCGAGGTGGTACATGATCTGCACCTCGCGCCGCACGTCCTCGACGTCCTCCTTGGTGGACAGCTTCCGCTTGGCGATGGTCTTGCACGCGAACCGCTGGCCCGTGGCCTTGTGCGTGCAGAGGCTGGTCACGCCGAACTGGCCCCGGCCGAGCTCCTTGCCGACAGTGTAGATGCTCCGCACGTCCTCCATGGGCCGGCCGAGCACGGGGCCAATGGGGGACGGCGGCTTGGCGGGCGCCGGCGCGGAGGAGGGGGACGCGCCCTCTCGGCGGGTGGAGGGGTCGGAGGAGGCGGAGGCGGCTGGGGCGGGCTCCGCATCCCCAGAGCCCGGGCAGCAGTTGCCCATGGCGGAGCGGAGCCGGGGGTCAGGGTGGAGGGTAGGCGACCGGCCGGGGAGTTGTATAGGGAGCGGTTTCATTGGGCGGTCTCCAGCCTCCGGAGTCGCGCGAGGACGGGTCGGGAGGAAATGGCGCGAAGGCAACGGCCTCCTCCTCCTGGCCTTTTTAGCTTTTAATTTCCGTTGCTTACTCGTTTTGGAATGTGACTACGTGAAGGCAAGTTTGGCAAGTCCAGGGTGGAAATCAAAATCAAGCACGTTTAATTTGGGGCGCGCGCTCGGATGTATGGCCTAAACGTTAGTGTCATACAACCAAGCGCAGTAGCAAAATGTAGAGGCCAGCCGAGGCGGCCGGGTGTGGTGCAGGAGCCGAGCCGAGAAGGCGCGAGGAGCCAAACATCGTCTCAAACAATATCAGAATCAAAATCAAAAGCATTTGAACAAATACAAATTGAAAAAAAATACAACAACACCGTGAATAGTATGCAACACTTTGGTTCTACAGATGCAACACTTTTGTTCTATAGATGCAACATATTTTCTCTACATATGCAACATCTCAAAGAACAGTATGCAACATTATTCTCAACGAATGCAACACTTTTGTTCTATAGATGCAACATATTTTCTCTACATATGCAACATCTCAAAGAACAGTATGCAACATTATTCTCAACGGGATGCAACATTATTTTCAATGGGTCGCAACATCAAAACATTCGTAAACATCATAAACGTGGCGCAGCGCCGTTGGGCTAGGTCGGGTGCATGAGGGGAGAAGCAAGAGGGGGACCGAGGAAGAGGCACTCATGGGAAGGCTGGAGGAGCGGGTTGAACCGTGGAGGCAAGCAGCACAGGAGAGGAGGCGCTGGGTCTAGACCGAGCCAAGCTGTGAAGGAGCCCTGCAGTTCGTGCGGTGGGAACTGGTGGCGCGGGGGCCATGGCCTGGAGGCGGCGGAGGAGCTTCACCCATGGCGCAGTCAACGCAGCCCCCGTGTGTGTGTGCTGGAAAAGAGAAGAAATAAGGAGAAGAGATAAGGAGGAGAGAGAAGCTAGTGATGGGAAAGAGTTGCTTGGAAAGAGACGTGTGTGTGTGCTGGAAAAGAGAAGAAATGAGGAGAAGAGATAAGGAGGAGAGAGAAGTTAGTGATGGGAAAGAGTTGCTTGGAAAGAGATGAAACGGTTCTAATGAGTAGAAAGTAGAGGAGGACAGAGAGATAGATGGTGGATTTAAAGACTCTGAAAGCATTGGATGCTATTAGTTTGCATCGGACGTAAGAATAATATTATTTCCCTTTAATTCGCTAACGGAGCGAAGGCAAACGCGTTATCTCTGTGAGGTTTTGATGCGCGCATTTGTTGCAGTTCCGATCACACATGCCATCTTGTGTACACTAACAAAGTGTGAAATTGGAAGATGATAACGCTTATTGTTGAACTTGGCTGGCTGAGGCACCGTACTCCGAACATGCAAAGCATAGGAATAATAACGAGTAGATTGGGTGTTCGAAAGAAAACAAAAAGAGAAAAAAAAAACACGGGCCAAAGAGTGGGAAGAATAAATACACCCATGGCCTCTTTTAGGGAGGCTGATGGGCCTAATAGGCAAGGTTGGCGTGCAGCAATCGGATCCATTGACGATTTGCCCACTGAGGAAACCTATCACAATTCACAAAGATAGGAAGGAGTGAATAGTGATAGTACGCACGCAGTAGCTACCTGTGATGTCACGGCATCTGAGCCGATGAGATGGCTTTGACCTGGGAACAGCTCGATCGCCGTGTCAGCGTCGCGCGTTCCCTCCACGTCCGCCCTCTCACGATCGAGGCGACCATCTTGGGAGTTTCTGCAAGACGGAAGCGGTTTCTGTGCAGTTGGTAGTACAACCGCAAACCGTTAGATCAAGATCAAAGGTATTTGAGCCGTTGGATCTACCAATGCATGGCCAAGATTGCACGCAGTCCCTAACTCGGCCGTAGTAACTGACTGCATGCGATCCTGGTGCCTGGAAGACTAGGAGGGCCGAGTGACATAACTCGGCAGCTGGCTCAATCACCAGCTACTGTGTATTAGGAGGTTTTATTCGCGAATCTTTCAGGATCTGATCGTGTGATTTTTTTAGTTGCTTAGGCCTGATTGGTACGAACTCTTATTCCTAACTTCTTAATGGGATCTAGAGGAGCTGATCCAAACACTCATAGCTCCAAAAAAACGGATTCTCGGACCAACTAGGATCAAAGCAAATTGTGTACTGGCAGCTCGGAGCGGCCCAACAGTAGATTCTGGTGGGGAGCCGTACCACCCAAAACGATAATGCCTTTGGAAGTTGGAGAAAATTACACGTATTTTGCCATCGATATACCCCTTCCTCCCTGCACCGGCCCATTCCTTACCCCGTTGTTCATTTCGCTCCAAGCGCATGGGGAAGTCGAGCACAGGGGACTGCACGAACTCGAGCAAGGGAGCGAGGTTAGAGACCGTGGCAAACTCCGGCGACCGGGGTGAACCCCAGCAACCGCAGCGACGTTGGCGACCTCCCCGAACTTCTCTCCTCCCATCAAGGTTAGCACACACCGTTGCCCTTAACCCTATCTCCTCCCCAACCTAAAACCTAATCACTGTCGCTGCCCTCTACCCTTACCTTCGTTGGGCCCTCAAGCTCCAACACCGCTACCCCAGCTCGAGCCACCATTGTCGCCCTCAGTCGTAGTAGCAGCCTCCGCTCTCGAATCTGGAACACAGGCAGAGCCTCTGATTTGTTTGTACCAACAACGAAAGTAATTACATGTGTATCGTTTCCTCTTTTCTTCTCGTTTGACAATACTATGTGATATTTGTAACATGACAAAGATAGCGTAACGCTTGCATAGGATGTCGACTGTGTAATATTTTTAATTAAAAAGGTGCTTAAATCCTCTAATTTTAATTAATGAAACCAGCAACAGGGTAGACCTCCTGGACGTCGAGCGCGGGTGGGCTAGGGGCACGCCCGCTCCCCACACCAATTGAGCATCACCCAGTTCCTGTCGACTGTGTAATTATGCTTTGGATCTATGATCTATTAGTACATTGTTCACATGGATTGAGTTTTGTTGTGCCTTATTTGTTTTCACCGTGGGGAAAATTAGTTATGTTAATGGCTTAAGCACTCAATTATCATCGGAACACTTGTGTGTAGTAACTCGTAATTACTCTTGGTACATTTTTTTTTGTTGTGTTGCGATTCGGACTTTAGTAGAATGATCGAGACAAGGTATCATGTTGACTTTTTTAAAAAAAATCACGTTGTTTAAGTCGTTTTCCGTCTATTCTACGGTAGTCCCATTCATGATTTAATGGTTCAGAGTTACCTTTGATTACTGTAATGATCCTATTTCTAGGACGGTCAAATTTTTCTCAACTGTTCAGAATATATAATTGTAAAACAAGAAATAGAATCATAAGCAAGCTTTCGATTACAATAAAAGTCAAACTTTTATTACATAAGGATAAGACTTATCAGCCATACAATCCTAAAGTTAATATATTACAAGACAAAAGAACTTTCAAACCATAAACACGCTTGAGTGCGGTCGAGACCTAATATCAGTAATCATTGCCATCCGGAGGCCCAACAAAATCTTCCTCATTAAGATCCTCAGAGTTCTCCCAGGTTTCCTCTGCAGTTGATTTAGCAAGAATGAGTACACAACCGTACTTAGCAAGCCACATGGAAAAGATAATTAACTACATGTTAGGAGTTCAATGGATTATTTAGGTTTTACCATATCAGGGTATATGTGGATGCATCATTTGAGTTAAATCAGTTTACCTTTAAAACAATAAAATCATATTAATATAACATCGGGGGTTTACTCAACAATTGCAATTACCATCTTAACATCTAGAAATCTCTACTTATGCCTCATATATTGGAATCACCCATGACGCTGTCTGACGCTGATTGTTCATACCATTGTGTAGTTCAGCAAGTGTCCCAACCGGGCCACTCTTGACCCACACCCATACCATGGCTGCTCTATCACACAAGAGCTGGTGTCATCCTGTAAATATTCAATTGGAAGAGCAGTGTACTGAGCTAAGTTGGATATATCAAACCCGTGGTTCAGCAATTTCTGTATGTGTTATTTGGCACAAGGTTCTAGTCCTTACCTGTCTTACAACGAGGCGATGGATCAACACCAACTCATGGTTGTGCCCCTCTTGATCTCACCTTCTACTCACTTTTATCAAGTATACTGGGTTGTCCATCCTCTTGGTCTCAACATTCAACTCTCCACCAAAACCATTGGCGGTTAGTCAATACTTTTTTTCTTCAGTATTTGAGGAAACACATTGTGTGATAATTCTAAATATTTAGTTATCATTTTATATAATATAAACTTATCAATGTAAATATGACCTATAAAGAATAGGTGGGCTTGTATGTCGGGGTGATATGATATATCTAATCATCATGACATTCACAAGTATTATTTGAATATTAAAGTAATTAGCATAAATATGGTAATAAAAATAATAATATAAATACATGAAATATAGACTCAAAATGATCAAATGAAAGTGACTTGCCTCCTTACTCAAACTCTTCTATTAACTCGTCTTGTCTGACGTTTTTCGGAGCTTGGTCGTCGAAGTCAGGACCTAATGCAGCATAAAATAATCCAAATAAAATATCCAGGCACAACAAGGAACGAGCTGGGAACAACGTACAAGTAAAGAAATTCAGAAAAAAAAAATTAAAAGAGAAAGGTGGTGTGGCGAATAGGATTTATGGGATGCTTAATTTGGTTAAACGGGGTTGAAAATGAGATTCATACGCTCAAAAAGGACATACAATGTCAAAAATGGGTTTATGTGAATAGTATCAGTTTTATATTGTTCATAGCAGGTTAGGGTCTATGAGCAGTAATGGACCGGGTTGGAACATGGTTGGGTTGGGTCATGAATAGTATTGGGTTGATTAGTATTTGCGCAGTGTTGGGCTAGGCCCAACACTTACTTGGGCCTCATGCCAACTGGGCCAGGCCTCAAGGCCCAGCTGGTTGCAGTGAGCTGCGCACGGCTTGAAGCCAGTGCGCGCTTCTGCACACCCGAGCAGATGGAGGGGAAGCCGGTGGCGATTCCAGCGGCTACGGTGGTGAGCGGCGGTGCCAGGTGGTGCGGTAAGCTTCACCGTGGCCTGAGCGATCCATTTGTAGGTTTTGCTTGGGCCATGGTGGTTCGGGAATGGGGTGGCGACAGTGGTGGCGCACGGCCGTAGCAGAGGAAGGTGGCGGTGGCGGTCCGGCCATGCTCTGGCCAAGGTGAAGGGGAACTCGGGGGAGGTGGCGGCGAGGTTTGTGGTGCATCGTGGTGAGCTGGCCACGTGAGCCGTGGGCGGCGCGGCGGTGAGGGACGTTGCCAGTGAGCTGGCGGGGATAGGGGTGGAAAGGTTGGGGGGAAATTTCAGGGTGGAGGTGTGGTGCCAGTGACGGGGTTAGGAGGAAAGGGAGGGCAGTGGCGGCGAATTTACCTTCGGGCTCGTCGGGGAAGAAGATGAAGACGACATGATTTCTTGCGATTGGTCAGTGTTGGTGACGAATGACAGTGAGGATGTGGTCAAGTGGGTGTTGGCGATGCATATGGCTCGGGATTGGGTGGCTTTTATAGCCGGCGAATGTGGTGGCAGCAACGATCGAATGAGGGGTGCGCGATATGTAACGACGAGGTGGACAGCGGGGAGGAATTGGTGCTGCTCGGGGGCAAGGTGGTGGTACGGTGGTGTCGCGGTGGCGAGTCCGTCTCACTAGCACGAAGGGGGTATGTTGGCGGGACCAGGCGTGGCGAGCACGTGCAACGGGGGCTGTGGAGCGCAACGCTGGTGTTGGTGCACGGCGAGCGGCGCTGGCATTAATGGCGCGATAAAGCTTGTCGGTGAGGTGGTGCTGGGAGGTGGCGGCCACTGGTGCGGCTTTTGCGTGAAGCGGGGCGGTGAGCGGCGGTTGGGACGAAGGCCGCTGGCGCTACACGGGGCATAAACGAGTAGAGGTGAAGGCGGCTTTTGAGAAACCATTTCCGGTAGAGGAAAGCGGAATGGTCAAAAGAGGAAAGCAAGAATGGTGTGAAGTTTCCGAATTGTGAAAGATTTCAAAATCAAGTCAAAAATCCAAGAAAAAAATGAAACTTTGAATTTTTTGGGTTGTTTCAATTACCATTCACGATTTCAGGTAGATCGATTGATCACAACCATATCAACTTTGATTAGCATGTACAATTCAAAAAAATCTTTGATTAGCATGTTAGATATAATTAAATGTACACCATTGTGTCAAGGTCCAAAGCTAGACCTCTTTATTAAACGATCTTGAGAAATTTCCAAAAAAGAAAAGAAATTTGTGCACAAATACAAAAGAGTAAGCCACAAATACAATTGAAGTGATACAACCAGGGGTAGTATAGTCTTTTTGCCTTCAATCATCTCTTTTAAGATTTATGTTGTTAACTTATTAGCCAAACGCTTTATTATAACACGTTCACATTACCCCATGCAGTGGATTCTTACAAAAAGTACAATCATAAGTTGAAAAAAAGATTTGGATATGTAACAAACCTGACCTTAGTTTTAAGGATGGTGTTGATAACCAACTACACCTCTTGAGAGCATCTACAATAGTTAGAGATAACTTTGTCTCTAACATATATTAGAGACAACATCTCTAATAGATAATCTCTAGCACACTCTTCAATATTTGTATTTTATAATTTTTCTTTAAAACGGGTCTATATGTCAACTAGAGTAGATTAATGTATCATATTTTATTTCGTATGCATGATAATCTTTTCAGGAAGAGACGATCGTCCTCTCTCTCGTTCCTCTCTCTCCTCTATATACAATTTTATTATTATAGTGTAACTAAAGATAATAATAAATATACTATTAAAAATACCTAAGAGTGACCGCTGTTGTTGTTACCAAGCCCGAGACCATGATTTGAATGCTTAACTAACGATTTTAGCAGCAGCAGCGCAAGATTAACAACGGGATGGCACAGGCAGTGCGGGGAGGAGCCGCGTGGAACGATGTGGCGTAATCTACTCGGGCACGGCAGCCGAGGCGGGTGGCACAGCTATCGAGGCTCCACTCCACTACAGTACAGTGGGCAGTGGGCATGCAGCGAGATTAATTATTGTTTGTTGGCCAGTTTCTCAGGGCCAAGCTACCATGAAAGGAAAGGAAAGACAGGTGCAGCTTTACAGGTGTGAAACGGCTGGGATCCCTCGCACGCTCGCGCCAAGGGTAATTAATCAATTAACGAGTATTGCTTTATTTTAATATTTAATTAATTAACAAGGGTAATTAGAGTTATTTTAAATCGAATCAACTTGTTTTGGTTATCTTATACAGTATTGAGTATTCCATGCTTGCTCGTTGGATTACGGCTAAATGATTTTTTCTTTTAATAGAAGGGATCAAGGGAAGGAGCTCTACCGATGCATTAGAAAGAAAGAAAGAAGTCAGTTACGAGACCAAAGCCAGACAAACAACCAGCCATAGACAACAAAACAACAAGAAAGGAAGCAACGACGACGTGGCATTATATCAAATAAGTGGCAAAACAACATTTATGATTAGTACTACGAAGCATGTGTCTGAACTCAATGTCCTCCTCCTTTATATGCGTGGAGACAAATCCTCTACTGTCGAAAAGAAAATTCACGCTGCACATTGATACGCATTAGTCATCCAGCCATTAGATTAAAAAAAAAATCAAAGGCTAGGGATGCCATTCGTCACGGCACAATCAGTTTTTCACTGTTTCATTTACTGTTCAGTATTGTAGACACGCTGCTGTAGCATCCGATCTTAGGTGTTTGTTGCTAATCCGACGGCAGAGATATGATCCTAATGTAGAGTACTGTAGCACATCTGAATTTCACTCCTCAGCGCGGGGAATCTCGTTCCATATGCTGGAACACACGATGATGCTGAGGAATTGTTGGTCACAAACTATGTGGTTTCTTTTTCTCCCAAATGTTCCGCTGTCACGTCAGAAATACATTCTGTTAGCATATGGTGCTCCTCTCGCCTCCCACGCACGATCCCATCAAGTTGTTATACCACCATCAATTTGCTGCAGAGGCAGTAGATACCAATTGCACCGTGAGAACAGCTTGAGCCACACTTGCCTCGCGAGGCATTCAGCGTGTCCTGGGAGATGAGCCGCTGTTTCAAAATCCTACGAGCATACCTTGTACCACGTCATCAACCTCTGAAGGCTAACTTGTCAGCTGTAAGAGTGATAAATGATGTTTTTGAAGTGTACAAAAAAAAGAGAGTAGAAAGAGCTTTGTGCCTTTTTAGTTGAGATAAAAAGATGGCGTCTAAATTTATGGCCTGCCTAACTGTTTTACCACCACAGTACACGGTATTTGCCTGCCTGTTTGAAACGCAGCACGAGTGCTGGACTGCCCTCTTCTATTCTACCATCCTACGATTTAAATGATATATGAGATACGTGAGTATGTAGTACTGTATATATATATACACACACAACCAGAAACCACTTTGTTCCCGAGTGCCTACATGTTTCCCGAGTGTCTGAGCGAAAACACTCGAGCAGGTCCCGAGTGTTTAATAGGACACTCGAGATGGGAAGTCAGCACTCGGTAGAAACAACTTTCCCGAGTGTTTCACATAACACTTGGGAGATAGATCATAATTTCGAGTGTATAAAAACGAAAACAGTCGGGAGATAAAGACGCGCCCTTTTTTCCACTACGCGTATTTTTTGCTGCTAACCCTAACCCTATATTCCCCAATCCCCGTACCCCCCCCCCCGTCCTCCTCCCCTCCTGCCCCCCTACGCCCGGGCACCTGTAAAATCGAGGTGGCCGACTAGAGGGGGGTGAATAGGCGGTTTTAAAAAATCGGCTCTAAAACCAATATATAATGCGGAATCTAATAACGAATTGGTTTTGCACAATTAAAATCTAAATCAACTAGGCTCAACTAAGTGCACCAACAATACAAGGAAGCAATCACACAATGATATATGAACAATTATAGCATGTATTGTAAATTGCTCAAAGTAAAGCACAAGATAAAACAAGATGACACGATTATGTTTTACCGTGGTGTTCGAAGACTTGCCGGTCTCCCCTAATCCATGTTGAGGTAAGCCCAACCACGTTGGGCCGGCTCCACTAATTAAGCCAACACCTCCGAGGTAAGTCCAACCACTTGGACCGGTTCCAACACGAGCCAACACCTCGCTCCACTAGGGTTGCTCTTCCTCCACTCCGAGATGGCGAGCACCAAACCACTCACAACCACACCGGGCCTTCTCACAAGCTTTTTTGAGAAAATCACCAGGCACGACGCCTCCACACCGTCTAGGTGTCGGCAAACACCAAGAGTAACAAATCCAAACTTTCACTTGAACTAATCAAGTGTCAACGCTCACGTGGATACACAATCCACTACCTAAGGCAACACATGCACTTAGGGTTTGCTTTCAATTCTCCCTAAGTGCAACATATGCACAAAAATAGAATGAGCGGTTTGCTCTTAGCTCAAGAATGAGTATAGCACTCAACAAGGTCTGACCGCCAACCAATGGCCGGTCGAACCGCCCCATGCGCCAACGGCTAGAAAACTAGCCGTTGGGCCTTCGGCCGGTCGGACCGTCATGCAATGGCCGGTCGGACCGCCGCCAAATCGGTTAGACCGCCACAGCTGGCCGGTCGGACCGCCCGATAGAAATTTGGCTAAGTCCCAAAACGGACGCTCTCTGGAATAATCGTTCCGCACCAACCCCGGAACTTTCTCACATCGGAAGTTCCGTTTTCACAAGGGCGGAACTTCCGGACAAAGATTCCAAGTCAAAGCAAATCGGTCCAACCGCCCAACACATGGCTGTTCGACTGATTGGCCACCAGTCAGACCGGTCCACACCGGCGGTCTGACCGGCAGACCACAGAAGCAAAACACATTTGCTTCACTTCAAATGGCGAAACACATTCGCCCATTTGAGTACAATTCCAACAAGATTAAAAGATGATATTCTCGGCTAGTTAAAAAACACATTTGCCAACATTTTAGAATACTCATCTCAAGGAATAAGGTACATGGACTTACACCATTTGCAAAACACATTTGTAAATTTAAGTCACATGCTACAAGGGTTATGCATGAGCCTCGACTATTTGTAAAACACATTCGTAAATAAATAGCATCATGCCTAGATGAGCTAGAGCAACCATATTGAGCTATTAACACATGACTAACTCAAACTACTAGTTAAGACCCCTCTTAATAGTACGACAATCATATACTAGCAATCCGGTCTTCCGTCCAAACACCAAGTCCGGTAAAAGACTAGGAACACATTCTTAGCCTTAGCTAGTCATACCTTTGCTTTGCATCTTCTTGAAGCTTGATGACGCAAGTCAACACTTCAAATCCGGATCCTTAACTTTGACAATCATCAACACATGATGATTTCTTCACTTCGGGATCTTGTCTTGAACATCATCAACACATGATGATTTCTTCATCCCGAGTCTTGACATGCATCAACACATGATGCATTCCTTCACTTGACCTCCATCAACACATCATGGGTCTTCTCTTGATTTGATGTGCATCAACACATGATGCAACCTTTACTTCAAGTCTTCATATGCATCAACACATGATGCATCCTTCACTTGAATCTTGACTTGATGATCAACTCATGATCATCCCAAGTCTTTATCATCCTGGAACATAACCTATACATCCAACTCATGGAAAATGTTAGTTCCACAATATGATTATCATTAAGTACCACCTCATACCATTAACACATAATGGTGGGACAAGATACCTCTATCTTTCCCTCTTTGGTAATTGATGATAACCATTTCAATTGCATATAAATTGAATTTATAAAAGTAACATGATACGAGTATATATAAACTACACAAGTCATATATACTCCAACATGACTATGCGAGAACTACACAAGCTCTACATACTCAAAACTTGAGTATACGAGAACTACATAAGTTCTATATACTCAAAACATAAGTATACAAAGACTACACAAGTTTTGTATACTCATACAAATATGTTTCAAAGTAAGGATCCCAAATATATGTGGAACACAAAATATGGATCAATACTAATGAAACCACAAAATATAGAATGAGCTCTCCCTAAATGTGTGCATACGCAAACGTGTAATAAGATCATATGCACATATTCAAGTTAAACTTATGGTTGAGTTCATCATATATTTTGGATCCGAGGAATGCAACAATATATAAGAGTATGAGTCGAATGCATACATCGTTGAATGTCACCTTTATATCCAAATTAGACTACACAAGATAATACTTGACAAAAGAGTTAGTCTCACAATTAGATTTGTCATTAATTACCAAAACACTCAATTAACTCATAATGGCGGGTCTAGATCTTTCAGCACCTTCCATCCTCCTCCGCGCCGCCCTTCTCCTTCTCCTCCTCAGCGCGTCCGGCTCCCTCCTCCCGAGCATCGCCCGCCTCCTCCCTCCTCCAGCACCGCCGTCCTCATCCAGGCCAAGAGGAAGGAGGCCCGATGGCATTATCCTCGGGGAGGAGGATGGAGGATCGGCGCTTCAAGACCCCGTCCTCCTCCGCCGCTGCTGCCTCCTCGGGTAGGGCTCCGCTCACCGTGGCCTTCCTCTCCTGCCTCGCGTGGCTCTACATCGCCAGCCGGTATGCACCCACCCGCTCAGATCCCAACCGCCCCCACTTTGCTGGTTCCGTCGAGTTCCCTGATCTTTTATCAATTGGGACGCAGGTTATGGTAGGACGCGCAGACCCGGATGATCATGTCCAACCTCCTCGAGAAGAACAACGGCGATGTGTGAATCTCTCCTTTTCCCCTACGCCTATTCCTCGGTTTTCTTAATTTGCCCTGACATCGGCGCCTAATTGCAGCTCCCGAATGTGCTCTCGGTGGAGTACATGCTAAGGAATATTGGATGCACGTAATTTTCTTGATTCTCTACTGAGGATTTTTTGTTTCTCTTTGCCGGTCTAGTTTCTTGATTCAGAATGGGTCGTTTGATGGCAGTGAGATCGGGAGGAAGATAGCTGAGGCGGAGATGGACCTTACACTGAGGATTTTTGTTTCGCTTTGTCGGTTCTGGTTTCTTGATTCGGGATGGGTCGTTTGGTGGCAGTGAGATCTGGAGATGATGAGAAATCTTGTTTGCTAGATTTATAATTATTAGTTTATGGCCATATCTGGTGGGTTTTATTACGCTATGACGCGTCCATCCAGTTCGATAGAGCACACCTCGGGGACTCACCACGGTCGCCAGAAACCGGCTAGGCACTGCGGCGGCGGTGACCACTCCCAAAATACAAACGTTGCATTGTTAAATGTCGAGGTCTGTATTGTTAAACTCTTGTGAACATTGTTTTGTGACTGCAGGTTGGCTTATGTATTTGAGCATGTATGGGGATAGCTTGAAAGAACGAGACTCGGGGCACAAAACTCTGATAATGAAGCAAGGTTGTTAAATGAGTAGTTGGCGAACTTGGAAAAGCAACTAGGCAAGGTCAGCTTATATTAATTTGCACGATTATTATGCCTATTGAAAATTACCACTCCCTCCCCTGCTGAGAATGGGAACTCTCATTAGATACTCAAAATTATGTATATTCACTTTACATTTTTTTGTACAACAACTACACCGATTTACATTTTATGATCCTGGTCAGTGTTTTCGCAGAAAAAAAATGTAGCACAACCTATTGAATTCCAGTGTCTTGTCTCATCAACGTACTCTAACAGATAATCAGGAGTTGATAAAGCTTTTGCAAGAGGAGCTTCAGAATTATGTGAGCATTTAACATTAAAAAGTTGGTGTCTCCTTAATAGTTGTAGCTGATGCTATGTGAATATTTCATGGCATGTTTGTTTGTTTATTGTACTCAGTTTTAGAAAAAGCTTCGTTTAGTTCGTGCTGCTTAATAAGGAAAACCATTTACTTATGACTAGTTGAAAACATTACAACCTATTAGTGCTATGCCAATACTGTAAGCTTACAGTCTTCTCAGCACTGATTAGTAATTACTGATGCAGGATTTATATTTAGTACTAGAGAGTAAGGAGAGCTGGTTACTGCCCTATGTGGCTCTCTGAACTGCCATAAACTTAGGATGTTCAAGCTATGTAGGAAGTTCTAATCTTAGCACAGGTATGGTGGTTTGGTTGATTTCTTTTATGGGTGCTTGAATCATGTTGCTTTGCATCTAGATACAATATGTTATATTATATACCTTCAAATTAAATATCCCTGTACAATTATATAACTTTGTTCATCAAGGTACCTGTTTACCATGCCATGCTCTTTGTTGTTGGATGTTGTGTGTGTGTGTGTGTGTGTATTACATGATACACTTTTCTAGGTATTAAATGGCATTGTTTTAAATTTAGTTGTTAGAGACACTTCCCCTCCTCCCTCCTCCCTCGCGCCGCCGCCTGCTCCCCGTGCCCTCGCACTCGTGGCGGCTCGCCTGGCCTTCGGCCACTCGCCTGACAAATCATAATATGGCTTGATTACTATCTTGTTATATGTTGTCATACTTGTTCATGTCCATCCTCTATCTTGACTACAATATGCTGTCATATACTTGTTCTTGTCCATCCTCTTGTTATTATGATTTTTGGGTTCCTATCGTTGTAGCTGTGTGATTTTGGGGGAGTGTTATGTAGATTGGCTTTGAGACTTTTGTGTGTGCATTAATTTCATTTGGGAGGCGGAGGACAGTATTTGATTTTGTGTGTGTGTCTATTTACAGATTCGTAAGATGGACCTGGAGGCAAGGAGCCTGTAGCCAAGCATGAAGGCGGGTTTGCTTGCAAAGTTGAGGGAGTACAAATCTGACCTCAACAACCTCAAGAGTGAACTCAAGAGGATCTCGTCACCCAATGTTGGTATTGATGTGTAATACAGTGACAATTGTAACACGGGGATTATATATCACACTAAATGTGCAAAATTATTCATGTTTGAGCCTTGTGTTGTATAAAACTATAATTTGGGGGCAATGCTATGGGAGTATGGACTTTGGACATGAGATTTCGACTATAGTTTGCATGATATGTCTTCCCACTAAATTCATGGTTAAAATGTGTGGCTTGAAGCATATGACAAATGTGTGTAATTAGAATATGCAAGTTTATGAAAAAATTTATTGGATTGAGCTTTCTTTTGTTGAATTGATATTTCATTATAGGTTTGTTGAATTGATACTATTCCCGAGTGTCATTGGTTAACATACACTCGAGAAAGTATTCCGTTAATTTCCCGAGTGTCCTTGGTTGACATACACTCGGGAAAGTATTTCGTTACGATGGGTGAACCCATTGTGCGAATTATTCTCCCGAGTGTTGTATGTTTTTCGAGTGTAGGTCCTAACACCCGGAAAAATTATTTCTCCCGAGTGTAACTATGAGAACACTCGGAAAACCAGTTTTTACTCGACTAAACGATCTCGAGTGTTTTTTCCCGATGGCTGACTTTCGGGAATAAGTTTCCCGAGTGTTTTAGGCACTCTGGAAAGTAACAAATTCTGGTGTGTATATATATATGTGTGTGTGTGAGAGAGAGAGGGAGGGAAATATTTGGTAAAAGCGTAACCGTCGAGTTTTCCAATACAAATAGGCCACGACAAACGAGGTGACAATGCAGATCAAGTGGGCAATTGAGCAAAGGAAAAGAGCATTCCGGTGAGGCTTGATTTTGGGCTTTGCCCACTTGTTGTAGTCACTAGTTGATTTTGGGCTATAATTAATCGGCAGAGCTCCTGCCTCCTTTTAAAAAAGCGTCAGCACAATTCTCTTTACCAGTGTGTCACTGGTTATGCATGTTACAATATTGTATGTGCTGGAGTTGAACTCCTCATATATATGCGGGATTTTTTTATCATTTGCCCCGCCTTTAAACCGTCTTCTATTATTTGCATTTATTTTGGACTACATTAATTATTTGCCCTGGTTTGAATTTCCTGTTTGATATTTTGTCATTTTCGCTATTTTGATTTACACGCATTTCAGCCCACGTGAAATGACTGTTATGCCCCTAAGTCTTATGCACTTCCTCTTGCTCTCACCGCTGCCTTCTCTCGCCCGCGCCACTCCCCCTCCTAGTCGCTTCCTCTCCTTCGCCATGGAAGCCACCCACTCTCTCCTCCACCTCGCGGCCACAAAGCCCATTGCCGCCTCCACTCACTCCCTCTCGCCTCTCACCGCTGTCGCCCACCTTCACCTCCCTGCCCGCCGCACTACCTCGCAGCCTCCTGCAGCTCCGGCCGCCGGTTCTGCCCATGGAGAAGCCGTTGGCGCCAAGGGAGGTGCGCATGAGCACAGGGAGGCTACAGGGGACTGACCGAAGTAGTCGAAGGCGTCGGGGAGGAGCTGAGGAGGGCTGGTAGCGGGAGCCCAAGGCGGCGCGAGCGTCTCACCGTGAGGAAGCCCGGGGAGAGGGGGAGCTCCAACCAATGATAGGGGTGGAAGAGGGAGGCGATGCGAGGCTCTAGGAGGGAGGAATCGGGCCGAAATTCACAGTGCAAGAGGTAGCAGTCGTGGCAGCGGTTTCGGCTGGAGGCGGGGAAGATAACAGAGCGACGGGCTCCCTTGTGTGGATCCTGTAATTGCTTGAGGGGTTTTGCGGGAGGTTCTTGGGAACACATTTTGATGCGCTCGGTTTGGAGAGAGACGCGTCGGGTTGGCCGGAATGGCGGGCGGAGGCGGACATCGGTGGAGAGGAAGACGACATTCTAGGTGTGGCGGACGGAAGGAGCGGAGGTGAGCATTGGAAGGAGGAAGCTGAGGCGGTGCGTGCGAGCACGTTGGCACGGGTCGGGCTCACATACGTGTCGGTGGCGCACGAGCGGGGCATGGCGGCCAAAACAGAGGAGTGGTTCCTTGAGCCTGACTCCATTCTCTAGAGCGCAAGGGAGATGAAGAGGGAGGTGGAAGTAGCGGGGCGGGGGTGAGTTTGGCGTGAAGCTCGGCGGCGAGTCTGCCATGGCCGGGGCAAAGCAAGCAAGAAAAGATGAGAAGCTGAGAGGAAGAAGAAGGGGAAGAGGGCATTTGTGACATCCCGCGTGGGCTGAAATAGCAAATATAAATCAAAATGACGGAAATGGTAAAGCATCAAATAAGAAAATCAAATCGGGATAAATAATAAATGTAGTCCAAAATAAATGATAAAGGATCAAAAATCCCTATACATGCATGTATGCATGAGACGGTGTCCTACCTAGCTGGTACTAGGCTGCGTATGTGTGTTCCAGCACGGCTTTAGATTCTTTTCTCGACGTGCCATGAATGAAAGATGGAGCCAAACAGATCACAGAGCACGTGTGAATTGATCCATAGCTAATTTCAAGGTGCACATAATTTTACCAACCATGTGCTTACCAAATCTAGTTAGATTTCAGCAATTGCCCAAGCACATGACTCTCATCTTGAGTTCCACATCTGATAAGACGTGAGATCGACGACCAAGAAACACATATACAAATATACTAGTGTCGTACAATGCTAACAGCTACATCCTACATATGAAGGTATACGGATATATTAGCTAAAAATTCAAAAATTCAACCACGTAAACTAGGAATTCATGCAATTAAAAGATCATAAATCGTTACCACTAGACGCGTAGTGCAGAAAAAGAAGAGTTGTAGTAGCCTGATTCAACGCCGAACGCGTCGATGTAGTGGTAGTAGTCGATCATCCAACATCCTCGATACCCGATCGTCTCCTCCAACAACCTATCACGTTTCTTGCATAGGTCGTGGATTGTCATCGATCAGCACTGCTGAGGTATATATCTACATGGCCAGTGGTGGAACGCCGTACGCCGGTGTACTAGCACCAACCCGCACAGTAGGGCATCCGGGGAGATGGCGGTTAGGGTTTCGGTAGAGCAACTCTTACGTCCCAACAGCTCCATGCAACCCCTTATAAAGAGCTCATAACGGATTCTATCTAAACTCATTTGTTCCAACTCGTTAAGTGTGTGATCCTGTAGGTCTATGTGTAATCGGTTGTAACTCGAAACTTCTTTCTGACCACAATTCGTTACCGGTCTCTAGCAGGACATAACGATTCCTGAATATACATAAATATTATATTGGAAGAATCTTATACAATATGATATGCGACCGATCCTTATCACTTACGATCAACAAGTATCTCTATACGACCAGTTCATCTTTAGTCACGGCCAGTTCGTAACAACTTACGACCAGCTCACGACCAGTTTGTATCTCCATATGACTGGTTCATATCTGGTCGGACTAAACGACCTGCTTGCGTATTCTCATTTTGCCTCACAATATCTTGTTGAACTCCAGGTGAGATATATGTAACCCATGGATTGTTCAATACTTTCTCGATTTAGTGACATATAACTTCATTTGGTCGACTCTTCGACCACCAATGGCACGTCCATGTACTTTCTTTATATCTGACCACATCGAGGAGCCATAAATATCTTTCATGTTATGTTTGGAGGGGTAAATCTCGTATTCGACCAGTCTCATCCCTCTGTATGTTTCATAACATATCTGAAAATTATCTTTATAACTACTCATTTACGGAGTAACATTTGACAATGCATATATAAGTGCACTATTACACATGTAGAAAACCATATTGATCTCAGGTCTAAAGATTATACATCATCATTGCTTGAGACCAACTGATGACACATAAAATTATAACAATCTCAATAGTGGGTCAACCCAACACCATATTATCTAACATGTGTTCACATTATTGATTCGATATCCTTATATCCATTACTAGTGAAACATGATCATCAATCAATACATGTGTTAATCGATAAATCACTAGTGTCTCAACTAGTGACATCCGACTAGGAATACATTTAGAATGACATCATATGACTTAAAAAACTTCACCAATAAGTCACATACTTGTTAATCTTTATAAATGATATTTCATCCAACAAACATAATAACATTTATTCTATAACTCATAAACATAGATGTGATACAATCATCTCTATGATTACCTCTATCGCATATCCCAAACTAATAAAGGAATGAATACTACTTTTGCATGTATTAACGGTATATCCATCGGTCTCTAACACCACTATTAATAAAGTGGTTAATAATTGATGGAAATGTTACCTTCAGAAACCAAAACAATACTATTAAGTATTTTATACTAAAATGATATTCAGATCAAGGGAAAATATATTACAACTACCGAACTACAATAGCTAAAAACAAAAAAATAATATGATATATTATTTTCTGTTGCTTTTGTGGTACGAAGCCAAGCAAACATCACCAGCTACAATAAAAAAAAAAACCGCAAGAGATGGGAGATCACGGGATAAGAACCCCGGAGAAAGTAGAAGAAAACAAAATGGTCGATCTTTATCTATTTGCATTGTCTCCTCAAGAAAACGATAGGGCTCAACGCCTCAGGCTTCAAGCCGACGTTTTTCCGCTTCTCTATCGCGCTCGCTCTGATTTAAGGATGTATCATAGACGTAAATTCTCCACGAGCGTTGGGCACACTTCGGTGATCTCTGACACTCCTTTCCGAACCACTACAGCTGAGAAAAAAATGACAAGGGAAAAGTTTAATTAGGCTCGAAAAGTTGAAATTGAATTCAAAAAAGTTTTCGAGCTTTCACGAAGTAAGTATTTTGTTGTTGTTTTGTGAAATGGAATAGAAATTGGACTTGTTGTGAAGTGAAAAATACGAGATGATATAGAGTATATAGAATTGATTTATTTCTCATATAGTAGTCGACTGTAAATATGAGAAACAAGATATATTATACATAGAGTAATTGTCTATATAGATATATAAAAATAATTTATTATAAAAATTATCTATAAATAATATAAAATATGCTATAGATAGCAGCCCTGTATACCATTGTACATACCATGCCACGGAAATCGGTGGTGCTCCCGAGATGGTTTGTTGAAGAGATAACGAGGGGCTAAACAAATCCTGGGAAATGGTGCAGCGGTTAGTAGGGAATTATCAAAGCCAGGTGAAGAAAATTGCACCAAATACTCCTGATCGTCTGTGCCGCAACCTACTGGGCCATTTTGCTGCGCAACTGCTCGATAGACAATGCTATTTGCGTCACAAACACATTTTGTTTTTCGTCAGCTTAGTTTATTTGATCCCCTTTTGCTAGAAGAATCTTCCATTAATAATATATAATTACCACATAATTACATTCACTAGAAATATGCTTATACATTCTCGATTTACCCACTACTATTTCATAGTCAAACTAGCTTGGTGTTCGAGTGTACCACAATACTAGGGCGAAGCTAGCCATAAGCTAATCCTTGGGGTGGCCTAGTTTTTTTAACCAAAAGTTGTATTTTACTGTTTTTTTCAATAATTTTTACAAAATCTTTTGACCCTATATCTTTCGAAGAGTGAATTATTATAGTCTGCTAGACTAAAACATATGTAAAAAGTTCTTTCACTACTAATCCAATTGTAAATATATGAAATTAACCAACCACGACGAGTAGCCAACGAAGATTAAAAGATTGGGGGATGAGATGAGACTCAGAGTGACCCACTGTGGGTGCGTATACAGAGGATGGCTCCCGCCTAGAGATTGGTATGGTCCAAACGTCACTCCTCCTCTAATGGGAGTGGGACTCTCAAAACCAAGAAATCATTATAAAATTGGTCGGAATTCGAGGCACTGCTAAGCTAAGCTCCTCTCCTGCTGCGGTGCTGCCGCTGGTGCTACTGCTGGTGGCCTCTTTCCACTCCACCATTTCTCATTTTCTCCTCCCCTTCAAACACAAGAGATCGCCTTGCTTCCTCAACCCACCACCACCACCACCACCACCACCTCACCCCTCTTCCCTCCTCACAACTCTGTCCGAATACTACTGAACTGATCAGAGTACCAGACCATGCAAAGGTCCTTTTTTTTTTGCAAGACCTCCCCTCTGCGCGTTCCTGATTTGCTTATTGTTGGTGGTAGTGGTGGTGCCGTGGCGGTGGTGTCTATCTTGGAGAAAGAATCCTTGCTTCTTCTTGAGTTGGCTGGTTAGTGGTGCGAGGTGGAGTGAGGTGAGGAGACAGATAGTAGCACGGGGGTGCATGGTGGTTGATGGAGAGTAGGCGAGTAGGAGGAGCGGCGGCGGCTGCGGAAGATGCACGCGGGGCGATGCCGGGCTTCGGGGCTCCTCAGCACACCATGTACGTGCCCGCGCCGCCACTTCTTGGACACCCCTTCTCCATTTCTCGACGGTTTCTTCTCCCATTTACCTGCTCATTTCTGCATGTTCTGTGTTGCCTCACTTGTCTGCATATGATGTGATATGATCCATGATCCCTGATTAGTTAATTGATCATGGTACGCATGGGTTGCGGTTGATTGCTTCTGCTTTTCCAGGAGGAAAAGTTGATTGCTTTTCTGATTAGCTCTTGTCGATGTGGAGTATGGTGACCTTTAGCTCATGTGCCGTAATGATTAGAGGGTGGAGTAACTTTGCTAGTGTAAGGAGGTTTTTGGTTGCTGCTCTTTTTGTTGTTCTTATGCCTGGGGAGAGCAAGGACTAATGAGCAATAATTGTCATGCGGCCTCAATCCCTGGCTGACATGATACGATAAATTCGTTTGTGCCTGGTCAACTTTCTCAGGGGCTTGCTTATCACTGACCACTGGACCACATATATATGTCCTCCACCAGGATGCTGGAAATCATCACTGTGGTAGGTCCAGATCTTCAAAGAAACAAAACAAAAGATGGGTATGTAAGGGTTGGGCACCCACAATCTCATATAGAGTTAGTATATGTTTTGAATGGTTGGGATCAGCTGATGATCTTCAAAATTCTTAATCTATACATGTAGAACAAACTATTTTTTGTATGGTTCTGGATCAAATTTATGCTCTTGACTGTAGTGCAACCAAGTGGCCCTTTTGATGGTTAGTAAATAGGCACACAAGTTTGCAAACGATGCAATTGAATGCCCATGTGTGATTCTTGTAATGGAAAAGAAATGTATAGGTTTCTTCGATGGCTGTTGCTGAATAGATATTAAGTGATGGGCATAGGATGTATGTGATACTCAAGACAAAAGAAGAAAAGAAAAAGTGCCTCTTGTATGCAGTACGTATATTATTTTCTGACCTGTATCTAATTTTGGTGAACAATGTTTTTCAGCCACACAGATGTGAACAGCATGCAACCTTCTCGAGTGACTGACTTTGTGGCTCTTGCGTCTGCTGGATTCCGAATAGAAGATCTTGCTAATCTTAGTACAAGTATGTATCTCTGTTCTCAATCAAATATGCTGGAAAATTATATACATATGATGTTTTCTAGGTCCAGAAACTTCAATTACGGGCCATGTGCATTTTTCTGTTTTGATAAAAACAGTTTTGGCTGTACAGTTGCGATTCCCTATCATAGATGCCAATGAAGTAGTTCTGTTGAGTGTGGATGTACATGAACTACTAAAACCTTTTGTTTGACTGACTGTGGCTTGACTGTTTCTCCTTTATTTTCTGATCTTCAGATACTTTGTTCAATCTGAAGACAAATACTCATACCATTATCAACGAACCCCTTCAGTTTGGAAATTACGGAAAGGTATGCAGGCCATGCACCGATAATTCCTGGTGACTGATCAAACACCCATTTATTAAGTGATATTCCATCTGCAGTGGGAATTGATGCAGTGTTGCACTCCTAATTGCAGTTTATTTCTCCGACTGATACAACTACTACAGCAGCAGCAGCAGCAACAACAACAACAGTTGGTCCTCAGGCACTAGTACAGCAAAAGGGAGCACAACCAAATCTGGTAGCTTTAAGGACCGGTAACATTGAGAACTGGGGAGAGTCAACTATGGCTGATACAAGTCCTAGGACTGATACATCAACGGATCCAGACATTGATGAGAGGAATCACGTGGTACTTACCATTCTGAGCTCACTGTTTTGTCAGTCTTTTTTTAATGACATGCTTGATGTTTACAAAATTGTTGATACTTATAGGTTTTGGAGGTTTGAAATTTCTTTCAAAAGTCCTTTGCAAAGAGTTGCTTGAATTTGCGATAAGTTCATTTTTTGAAATTTCAATATTATATACATGTATAAATGCCTTGAATGAATTTTTAGGTGTTAATGTTCCTATACACATCTAGGATGGTGCGATGGATAAATCCATTGTGTGTAGCAGTACACTTTTTATCTTCTTCTTTAGATCTGCCATTGCACGGTTTTTTGTTAGTACCTAGTTGTCTATAACTTTGTTTAGTGCATGGAAGCTTGATTATATCCATCCTAACCATGTAACCAATTGAATTTAACTCCCCATTCACACAATTACCAAAATAGTCGCAGCAATGATGTTTTCACTTTACTGGTTATCTGCTTAGCAGTTTGAACAAGGACAACTTGCTGCCCCCACAGCTTCTGATTCTAGTGACAAATCAAAGGACAAATCAGATCATAAGGTACTCTTATCACTGCATATTTGACGCTTTCATCATGGGAAGACCCACTGTTGAAAGTAAAGGTCTCTTTTCCAACAGACACTTCGTCGTCTTGCCCAAAATCGTGAAGCTGCCAGGAAAAGCCGTTTAAGAAAGAAGGTTAGTTTGTATGTTCTTGAAATGTCCACTCTTCAGATTCCATTTATGTTTTGCTCTCATCATCTACTGTGGTTTTTGCTCTCATCATCTACTGTGGTAACATACTACTTCATTTATACAATGTACTACATATTTATTTGAATTTAAAGCTTTATCAGTAGACCATGTATTTGTTTTCCACACGAAATTGTGTGCCTAGCTCATGATTGTATCTGCAACAGTAGATTTGATTAGCATATTTTTTCTGCTATGATCTTGGCCCTACCTTTTTTTTCTTCTGTTCTTCTATAGTTGCACCATTTTGATAGAATTGATTGGCATTGTTTCATCATTTTGTTTTCTTCAGGCATATATCCAAAACCTTGAGAGTAGCAGATTGAAACTTACACAGTTAGAGCAAGAGCTTCAGCGTGCTCGCCAACAGGTAGAAGCTTTATATTTCCATGCAGGATTTATCAGATGTTTCTGGAGTTAAACATGCAGCACCTAAATTTGACCAATGCATACTTCTTCAGGGTATTTTTATTTCGACGTCGGGAGATCAGTCTCACTCAATGAGCGGAAATGGTAATAGTATACTGCCATGGCTTTTTCTCTTTGTTAAAAGTTTTAGGTTAATGCTGTTAGAATATGACTCCTTTTATATTTCCTTATCTGTATATGAAAACCCCCTTTGTACTCCATATATATATTGCCTATTGGGCATCTTGAATATATGTACAATATTCATAACATGGTATTAGAGCTAGTGTACTAACCTAGCTCCTTCCACTACCATCCCGACGCTAACGCCGTCTTTATCGCGTCGAGCACGCCATCTCGCCGCTGCCGATCGCCGTCCGTCTTTGCGCTCGAGCCCGCTCGGCGCCTCCGTCGCCGCCTGCGATCGCCGTCTGCACCATGC
The DNA here is from genome assembly GCA_036346395.1 of Hsuehochloa calcarea. Taxonomy (NCBI): domain Eukaryota; kingdom Viridiplantae; phylum Streptophyta; class Magnoliopsida; order Poales; family Poaceae; genus Hsuehochloa; species Hsuehochloa calcarea. The sequence continues at coordinate 48,374,859 of CM070593.1, read as the reverse complement.
CCGAGCTCGCCCTCCGCCGCCCTTGCTGCACGGTTCTTTGTCCGTGCCGCCGAAACGGCCGTAATGCCGCCATTGCCCGAACGGTCGTCGTCCTCGCCGCGCCAGGGACCGATGCTTCCGTTGGAGTCACCGCCGAAGCCATCCCCAACCGTTGCGCCTGTGCCCGCCGCCGTCCACGAATCGATCGAGCAGAGGCCCGACATCCTCTGTTCGTCACCCGTCGCCGGAACGCGTCGGCGCCGTCGCCGCCCCTCGGGCCGCTGGGAACCCTAAGTCCCCCGTGCGCTCCTTTGATTGCTTTGCATGCGGTGCCAAACAAAGCTTCGCTTAGTGTGAGCCGCCACCAACTCGCCAAAAAAAAAAAAAAAAGCGTCGTCGCTTTAACCGCGCCGTCCAAATACGCTTGTTAGACTTCGTTGCCTTGGTCGTTGCGTCGCCCAACGCCGCCTACCGATGGCTTCTGTTCCATTAGATGCGATCCCATTCTCGGGAAAAAAGCTTAATGGGACGAACTACAGGTTGTGGTTTTCACTCATGGAGATCACGCTTGATGGTCTCCGCCTCTAGGGACATGTTACTGGTGCTCGACCTTGTCTGCTGTTGCCGGTTCAGCCTCCTCCCAGACAACCTATTTCTGCACCGTTTGCAGAAGATGAGGCCACCAAGGAGGCAGAGGCCGCTATTACCGCTGCTGATGAGGCCTTTCAGTATGCCATAGACGCTTTTGAGCGCTGGTGTGCTGGTGAGACCCATGTTCGAGCCATCCTGGTGGTCAGCGTCGACGACTGCACGACCGACAGTCATTGAGGTTGTTTCGATGCTTCGTGCTGAGGAGCTTCGCCGCGGGTTAGCAGCACAGTTTGTTCCGGCTGTGCTTGCTACCCCTTCTGCTTTGACTACATCGACGGTTTCTACTTTGACTACAGTCCCTCGGGTGCCTGTTTCCGCTCTTATTTTTGCACTAACTGGGGTTCAGTGCAATTATTGCAAGAACTTCGGGTACGACTATCAGTGTTGTACGGTGCGAAAAAAGCAGAACAAGGTGCGTGGAGGTAGACGATCCAGGGGGGGCAGGGGGGCCCTTCCTCGATGGAAGGACAGAATAGCACGTCATGACCTTCTCAGCTAGGTGGCTCTGTTCAACAGTTCTGTCAGGCTCTACTTCAGCAGCTCTCACAGCTCAGCAGGTTTTGTCAGTCTAACTTAGACGTCTCCGGTAGGTACTAATTGGATTATAGATTCTGGTGCCTCTTTCCACATGACACCGGACTCAACATCTCTCACTTCAGTAGGACCTTTTTTTCCTATCTCTGTTCAGACAGCTGATGGCACTCGGTCTGTCAGTTGTCAGGGCACTCTTTTGTCCACTGATGTTTCTGTTTTAACTGTTTCCCATGTTCTCTAGCTTACCATGCAGCTTCTCTCGGTGGGTCAGCTCACCGATCTTAGCTGTAGGGTTGGTTTTTACTCACACTTGTTTCATCCAGTATCGATAGACAGGGATGGTACTTGGGACTGGCCGGCGTTGTAGGGATCGTTAGGATCTCTACATCCTTGATCGCCTCTACCTTCTGTCCATTTCAGTTGCTCCTGTTACCTCTACGTCTACTTCCACCACCATTGCTGCCACCACTTCTGGAGTTTTTGCGCAATGGCATCACCGTTTAGGTTACTTGTGTGGGTTCTGTCTTTCTTCATTAGTTCGTCAGTGTGTTCTTGGACGTGTTACTGTTGACACGACCATGTTTTGTCAGGGTTGTAAGCTGGGCAAGCAGGTACAACTTATCATTCTAGCGAGTCCTTGTCTTCTCGTTCTTTTGACTTAGTTCATTCAGATGTACGGGGACTTACGCATATTATCTCTAAAGACGGGCATAAATTTTATGTTATCTTCATTGATGACCTCAAACAGGCTCCTCGTGCTTGGTTTGTGCGTTTTATCTCAGTGATTACTGCTTTCGGTTTCACTGTCAGTTCCCATGATCATGCTCGTTTTGTCCATGTCTCATCTCGGGTTATGACACTGCTTCTTCTGTACGTTGATGATATGCTCATCACTAGTGAGGATTCCTCATTCATCACGTATGTGAAGAAGCATCTCAGTGAGCCGTTTTTGATGACTGATTTTGGTTCTCTTACATACTTCCTTGGTATTGAGGCCCCTTCCATGCCTGAGGGCTACTACCTCTCCCAGCAGAAGTATGTCCAGGATCTTCTTGATCGGTCTGGTCTGGCTGATATTCGCACTGCTGAGACTCCCATGGAGGTATCCCTACAGCTTTGTGCCACTGATGGTGATCTTCTTGAGGATCCTACTCGCTATTGCCATCTTGTTGGGAGTTTGGTGTATCTTGTGAGCACTTGTCCTGATACTGCTTATGCTGTTCATATCTTGAGTCAGTTTATGGCCCGTCCTACCCATCTTCACTAGTCACCTTCGTGTTCTTCGCTACTTGCGTGAGACTCTCTCGTCGTTTGTTTTTCCTAGCTCCACCTCACTACAGCTTCAGGCGTACTCCGATGCGACCTGGGCTAGTGATCCTTCTGATCATCGTTCTCTTTCTGCTTACTGTTTTTTTCTTAGCTCCTCCCTGATTTGAGTGCAGAGGCTGAGTTGAGAGCTATGGCAGCAGTGACAGCAGAGGTTATTTGGTTGAGGTGACTACTTGCAGATTTTGGAGTGCCTGTGATAGGATATACGACTCTTTTGTCTGATAGTACAGGTGCTATCAATATTGCTCAATACCCAGTGAAGCATGAGCTCACCAGTCACATTGGTGTGGATGCTTCATACACTTGCTCACAGGTGCAGGAGGGAGTACTTGCTTTACAGTTTGTGTCATTAGAGTTACAGGTTGCTGACTTCTTCATGAAGCCACATATTAAGGTCCAACATTTGTATTTTCTCTTCAAACTCCGTGTGTATGATCCACCATGAGTTTGAGGGGGGTGTTAGAATATGACCCCTTTTCTATTTCTTTATCTGTATATAGCAACCCCTTTTGTATTTCCTATATGTATCGCTCATTGGACCTCTTGAATATATGCACAATATTCATAACCAATGTAAGCAGTAGTGTGTATTGTATTTTGTTATGTGACTCCCAGTCGCCCTTTTCTTGGGTGCTGCTTAGGATGTGGGTGATAAAATAAGGTAGACACAAGCAACACTGAAACTAGCTATCATGAGGTCCATGACTTCCAGCATATGCTTGTATACCTAGAGAAGTATTGTACCTTGTTTAAGGTTATAAGTTTACAAGAAGTGTTACCGATGGCAAAGCTCTAAAATTCTGTTTGATACCATTATACTGCTGATGCTTTTTTATGTTAATGTTCTCTAATTTGTAGGAGCTTTGGCGTTTGACATGGAGTATGCACAGTGGTTGGAGGAGCATAACAAGCATATCAATGAGTTGAGGGCTGCTATCAATGCACATGCTGGCGATAATGATCTTCGGAGTATTGTTGATATCATCATGGCACACTATGACGAAATTTTCAGGCTCAAGGGTGTGGCAGTCAAAGCAGACGTTTTTCATGTGCTGTCAGGAATGTGGAAGACCCCTGCTGAGAGGTGTTTCATGTGGTTAGGTGGCTTCCGATCATCTGAGCTTCTTAAGGTACCGATCTAGTATTATTTTTTGCATGCACAATTAAATTCCTTGACCTCTCAGGTCATGCCTGTAAACTCCAAGGCTCTTGCTTAATGGGAGTTTTCTTTTTCATTGACCCACCTGAGCTCAACCAAAATGGAGGGGTTGGGGGCCTTGGGGCTAATTTTGCTTACTGCCTTTAAATGTTTTGTGACTGCGCACTATTTAATAATGGTGGCCTGGTGGGTTATGCTTCGGCCCCCGTATATACGATGAAAAACTGTCCACTTTTTTCTGGATTTACTTGGAAGTTAGAAAAGCTCATAAGTCACGAAATCCATATTTCTAGTTGTGGAAATTGTACTATGTTACTGGATTTTATATACGATTTCTTGTTGAAGTTGCCAATCTAGTTATGATTATTTTTTTCACGGCCCGTACAGAATTCAAAATGATAAAACTTCTGACCAATACCTGCTATGTTCCCATCTAGTTCCTTTTTTACTAACATTTCTGTTGCAGTTACTTGCAGGTCAATTAGAGCCTCTTACTGAGCAGCAGCTTGCTGGTATATGCAACCTGCAACAGTCCTCCCAACAAGCTGAAGATGCTCTTTCTCAAGGGATGGAAGCACTACAACAGTCCCTTGCAGAAACCCTAGCATCTGGATCCCTGGGCCATGCAGGATCTTCCGGTAACGTTGCAAACTACATGGGACAGATGGCAATGGCTATGGGAAAACTTGGCACCCTAGAAAACTTCCTACGGCAGGTAACTGATGCAAATCATGCAGTTGTTCATGTCATTACATAATGTTATTCTCTTTCCTGTGCTTAATTTGCTGGATATTATTCAAGGTGTTTTTGCACAGACTATTTGGCCTATGTAATATACTTGATCATTATCGTGGAGAATGAAATTTGGGAGCAGCATAGCCAACCTTACTTTGAAATGGAATGCCAACATGATTTTTGATCTATTGAAAAGACTATCTAAAGGGTACTAATAAATAATAAAATCCTAAAAGAAAGGTAGGTATGTGGATTTTAACTGTACATTTATACATTAACTAATGCAGCAAAGAATAAGAACCATTATACAAGGGGGAATAGCAAGAAAATGAAGGGAAGAAAAATGTAGATCTCTATTTCCACTCTTGATTATCTGTTTAACAAATGTCTTATATGCAGGCTGATAACCTGCGGCTGCAAACTCTTCAGCAAATGCAACGCATATTAACCACTCGCCAATCTGCACGAGCTCTACTTGCAATAAGCGACTACTTCTCCCGGCTACGTGCATTGAGCTCCCTTTGGCTCGCCCGTCCACGGGAATAAACTGAATCAATTCATAAATATGGAATTGTTAGGTACTGTATCTTAGTGTTATACTAGTCTCATAGGAATTCAGGTATTCCCTATTCCCTAGATTCTTCACACTGTTCATGTATTGGTGAGAGATTTGGATCATAATCTTTTCATGTATTTGTTCAAGTGAATGTTCAGTGCGTATTGTAGTCTGTAGATGACATCATATTATTAGTTATTGGACAAGTTTGTAACATTTTTGAAAAAGAAAATGGAGATGTAAATACTTGCGGAATAATTGAAGATCTTATCAAGTGATGGTATTGGAAGGTATGGTTGTCTAAGAAATCATGCAACCTGACAATGGGGTCATACATCACGAGATTTAAACATTTCGATATCTTTTGGCTCAGTTCTGTAAAACCGAGAAAAGCTCACTACCGCATGGATCATGCTTCACACACTTATCCATAATCATCCTTGATTCCCTTCGCATTGGGCATGCATCATGCTAATTATGTTTAAGAATTTAATCAAACAATTTGAGTTATGACTCTTGTCATCAGCAAATCAAAGTTGCATGTCCTAGTTGTGAAAATAGAATGAACTCAAAACACACTTGCAAGTTTTACATTTTTACCTATCCTTTGAATAAAGCGGTTTGTAACAAGGAAGTTACACATGGGCAAGACGGTGTTCACTGTTGGAATAGCTTAACCATTGCGCTGAACTATTCCAGGGGGAAATGTATGGAAGTTATAGACTTCCCACACTTAACAAAGTTGCATGTCCTAGTTGTGAAAATAGGATGAACTCAAAACACACTTGTACTTTTCCAGATCAGAAAGGTGCATCATATACATAGGGAATTTTACATTTTTACCTATCCTGAATCTGAATTTGAATAAAGCAGTTTGTAACAAGGAAGTTACACATGGGCAAGACGGTGTTCACAAAGGAGCAACTTGTTCTTGAATCATATGGAATGGTGCTACCGTCAGGGGCAATAAGACCAACCATGGACAGGGTCGGATCCAGGTGCAGTTATTGGGCCGCATGACCTCGGCGACCTCGGCACAATCAAAAGTGACTATTTGTATATGCATGGGGTTGTTACGAATATATTGTGTATGTATTAAAGAGAGGTCCAAAGAGCGATATATATAGGAGTACAAGAGATATATGTCATATATAGATAAGGCATATAAGAGTCCCTATTGTCATATATAGATAAGGCATATAAGAGTCTCTATTCTAACTCCTATTCTAACGTATCTCTAACACCCCTCACCCCCCTCAAATGCAAGGCGTATGCAATAGCATTGCATTTGGAAAAGGGTTGATACTAAAATATGAAAAATCCAAAGTCCGAGTCTTGCTAATGTCGTCGTAGTATGCAGCTCTTGGAAAAATATATCGAGTATCAAAAGACCTCATCCCATCCGGTGTCGTGCAACGGCTCATAAAGCACAAGGTGCAGGAGCAAAATCGACCGTGGTAACAGATCGAAGAAGATGATGAATCCGACATGAATAAAGAGAGCTATCAAATCAAGTCGAATAGGAATAGGTGGAAGCATGGCGGCGCAGATCGTAGCCCAAGACGGCGGCGACGCAATGCACAAGAAGCGCAACAGAGGCGCAGTGCAGAAGAAGAGCGACGCAATGCACAAGAAGTACAACGAAGACGCAGTATGGAAGAAGCGCGACGGCCTTGAACGTTAGGAGCGGCGGATCTGCAGCGGCTCGAAGAAAATAGCAGCGGGAGCGGCGGCTGCTACCATGCATAAGGCAATTCCTATACTTCTATGACTGATAATAAATTTATGGACTCGCATGGCTTAGACAAACTCAAAAATTAAGTGCTACGGACTTGGATGGACGCAACGGAAGCAACGACACAAAGCCAGAAAATCTAAAGCGAACTGACAGCAGCAAAACCTAATCTCAATCTCTACCCCCCCACCGACAGCACAGTTCAGATGCACTCACGTGATTGCTAAATATGCACTCATACCTTCACATCAAATCTGCCCCCTCTCCTTGAACAACACAACTGCCTCATCAATCCCCCCGTCTCACACAGCAATCACGCACACACCGACACACGCACTGCAAGAACTCACTCAAAGGCAAAGCCAAGAGGATGCTGCCTATCTGCCGCCGCAATGGCGATAGAGGCGGACATGGAGATGCCAGATCCGGAGGAGCTCGAGTGGATGGAGAGCCACGACCTCCTCCCGGAAGAAGAGGAGGACACCTACTTCGAATATCCCGACGAGGGCTTCCTCCCGGTAGCCGGCGACGTGGACCAGCCGAGCGATTCACCCCAGGAGACCACCGCGTCCCAGGAGGCCGTGGGCCGAGGCGATGCAGGCACACCGGGCGGAGTAGGGGCGCTAGGCAGAGCAGAGGTGACAGACCCAACGAGGCAGCGGCGTCAGGACGTGACGGCGGGAGCGGAAGCCGTGAAGACTCCATGGCCAGATCTGGGTGATGGCTTGGGCGCCAGGTGAAGACGCCGAAGAAGAACCGGCCTGACGAGGCGGCAGCAACCCGATCGAAGGAGGTCGAGCAGAGACGGGGCAACGCCAAAGAGCACGACGACGACGCGGAACGCGGCGCCTTCCCCCGGGATGAGCACGCAGCAGGCCACCCTGTGCCCGGCAATGTAGAGGGACATCACCTTCACGGTCGTCTTATCCGGTAGCGCGGCGGTCGGCGAAACACGGCGGCGCGCGCGCGCTTCGCCCGGCCATCGGGAGAAAGCCGAGGTCGAGGTCGACGCCCGCGGTGGGGACGAACGAAGACGGAGTCGCGGGAGGCGGCAGCGAGCGCGGCGGGGCCGGCGGGGTTGCGCGTCCAGTCGGCGATGCGGCCCAGCTTGTCGTTGGGAGAAGGGCGCGAAGGGGATGAAGGCCGACGGAAGCTAGAAGGAGGCCGCCCTCGGGAGCGAAGATCGATCCTCCCGGGGGCAGCGGAGGCGACGGCGGCTACGATAACCCTAACCCTGACCTTTGCTCTGATACCATGTGCTTTATGAGCCGTCGCACGACACCGAATGTGAGGAGGTCTTTTGATACTCGACATATTTTTCCAAGAGCTGCATACTACGACGACATTATCAAGACTCGAACTTTGAATTTTTCATATTTTAGTATCAATCATTTCCAAATGCAATGCTATTGAATGCGCCTTACATTTGAGAGGGGTGTTAGAGATATGTTAAAATAGGAGTTATAATAGAGACTCTTATATTGTGTATGTATTGAAAAGAGGCCCAAAAGACGATATATATAGGAGTACAAAAATATATGCTATATATAGATAAGACATATAAGAGTCCTTATTCTAACTTCTATTCTAACATATCTCTAACAGAGGTGACCTTAATTGCACATGTGATGCGGTGGCACGGGTGACCTAATTTTCCGCTACTGACCATGGACACGTTAAGCAGCAGCTTTTCCACGTTGTACAGGAGCTCGAAGGGAAGCTTTGTAGGCAGCATCTGACTTCTCAATGCCATCAAAGAGGTACCCGAAAGGAGGCGTCCTGATGTATCTTCCTGAACCGGGAACAATGTTTAGAATGCCATCCTCCCATACCACTCGCCCCCTCGAGATCGTGACTTCTACCATTCCCTACACCAATTGAGCAGAAATGTCCACAAGTTGGATTCGAGTTTTATGTCAAATACAATTGTGAGCAATGAGGAACCAACCTTTCCTTTCCTGCCCTCGTATACATTAGTGTTGGACCTTGAATGGTGTGTGTGGGCAGCCATCACAAAGCTCCTTTTGGGATTTAGGATGATGATATCTGCATCAGATCCTTCCAGGATTGCTCCTTTCCGAGGGTATATGTTGAAAATCTTGGCACTGAAAAGATTTGAGTAATTTGTATAAATATACTTTAAATAAATAGTGGGGCATTTGACTTAGATACTGAATTTCTGTAATACCATTCTGTGCTTGTCACTCTTACGTAATCGGTGACAGAAATCTGGCCAGTCTCCTGCACACATTGTATGAATGTCAGAGAACTTAAATACTGGAAATAAAACCAATGGATTACCGATTGGCTAATTTATTTTAACACTATCGACAATTTTCCTTGGAAAAACCATTGAAAATCTTAACTTACCACCATGCTATCCCAAATTATATGCATCCTTTCCTCAATACCTGGTTCGAGTATTTAAGAGACATGTCTTAGTCGGCTTTTATTCACACAGAACAGGCATCATTGTAACTACAGTTACCTTTTATATTTAACTATTAGCACTAACACTCACTAGCCCTAAGGATTACCATTTACACCATTAGGAATCTTTCTGAAATCATCAGAGCCGAAAGCTTTTTGTGTGGAGTTGAAGGTGCAATGATCGGTTCCTACAAGCTGCATAGAAACAAAAAACAGTTGGATGCTTATACAAGTAGGCAATGCACAAGATCCTTTTAGCAAATAATATGCCATTATTGTTTGCCAACTCATCTCCAATTCTCTCTAAAGAAGCAAAAGAAATATGTTAAGAACTCTGCAACTTTAGGAAATCAGGACGACACAAGTGCATCACCTGTAAAATTCCTGACGAAAGAGCAGCCTGAAGTGCTTTATTATGCCCTGCTTCCCGGATTGGAGGACTCATCACATACCTAGAAGCATCATATGAGATAAAAGGAATCATAATTACACAAATATATTGAGTGTGTGTTTCTGTGTACATTGAAGCAGTTGTGAAGTCAGGATCCCAAAGCCAAGAATCATCAAGGACTAGCCCAGAAACCACAGGTTCACCGATGACTCTCTGCCCTGCAAAGTTTTGAGTTTACATCAACTTATGCTTTGTTTGTCAACTTTTAGAAATGCTTCCAAAATTAAATCAACTTCGATATTTGGGACATGATCAATCGAATGGGACCGTCCAGTTCACTGGCCCCAGCACCAGCAAGCTGTTTGAAACCAGCCAAACCTGTGGAACTCTGGTCTAGGACTACAGAGTAGAAACTAACCAATGGATGCGTCTTTCTAGGGGCCTGTCTATTCATGTTGTGAAACTACATGTTCATAAAAGAGGTCTGACCTTCTCTTTTAGCCTTGGCAATCTCTTCCATTGCATCAATGCTCATCACATGAACAACATACAGCGGTGTATTGATGAACTTTGCTAAGCGAATTGCCCGGGCAGTTGCTTCTCCTTCCAACTGCAGATAATAAGAAAAAACTTATTACTATTCGTTACATTCCTGTGAGAGGAAAGCACAAAAATTCATGATATATCTAACTCACTGCAGTGACTTAATTATTGTAAAAAAACTGGAACATATAATGATAAAGAAGCATAACAGTAAAAGAGAAGGTTCAACTTGGAATTACAATTGGAGGTCTTGAGAGAGCATGTCCTTCTGGACCAGTTATCCCAAGATTTATCATCCGCTGCTGTCCATCAGCAACAGCATCCCCATTCTCTGCATGAACCATAGCCAGAGCACCAAGAGACTTGCATTTCTGTAAGCCTTGCAGGAGGAGGTCATCGGTGACCATCAAGGATCCTTTATATGCCATGAAGAACTTGAAAGAATTGATCCCTGAAATGTTGGCAATTAAAATTTTGACACATTTTGGCACATAAAAATCAATACAATCTTGCATCATGTTATGAGAGATATATCAAATTATAGGAATTTTGTAAAGTTGATTGTCTGGACAAAATATAGGAGCTGCTTCATGTAGCAGAATGTAAATTCTTGAGAATAATCAACAATACAGAAAGGCCAGAATATGCACCAACCATGTTCCTTAACCATCACTTCCATTTCCCTCGAAATCTCATCATTCCACTTCGTAATGGCCATGTGAAATCCATAATCCATGGCAGATTTTTCTGCTTTCTGTTTGTAAGATTCCAAGCCTGCAGTTAAGTTTCCATTCACTGGAATGACAAAGTCAATGTGCATTGTTGTCCCACCAGCCAGTGCTGCAGCATGACCGCTAAAGAAGTCATCTATGGTAACAGTTCCCATGAACTCCATCTCCAGGTGCGTATGAGGGTCAATTCCACCTGTGACATTTGCAAGAAGCTTGATAAACTGAACAACAAGTAACAGCCGATTCCTTAAATATATACCACAGTTGTAAGAATCACCTGGCATGACATATTTTCCAGTTGCATCAATCACTTTGACATTATCGTCACCAACCTAAAAATGACATGAAGACATGAGACTATCAAATTGCAAAGTGGAAAAGCAAGAGAGGGCATGATTTCATCAGAACATTTCATTTCATGGCCAAAGGAGTTCCCGTAAGGGAGAAAAAGTGACCCATTCTTTTCTTTTTTAAAAGAAGTGATCCGTTTCATGGATACAAAGAAAAAACTATCTTCAGTACCATCTCACTAAAAAGGGAAAAGGGAAATTCACGCTAAAAAAATAAAAAGGGAAATAGTGTTTTTGCTGCTAACTCTAAGATGCATCTATTTTTGTCTGAAAAACATATCCATTGCTCGCTATGTTAAACCCTGAGCACGGAACAATTTCAGTATGCAAGCTTTATTTTTGCATGAGTTACTTATATTAAGAAAACAAGTAATAATATTGGAGTAGGGTGAAAAGACTAGAATATGATAGTAACATAGGACAAAGGCCACAGTGATGAGCTCTTGTGCACCCTGCTAAAATGTTCTTATGAAACAGAACACGCCATGAACATCTCACATTTTGCTTTGGTTTCCTTTTAACTCATGGACACGACGAATTTCCCACGTCGTAAAAAGCTTAATGTCCCGCAAAATACAGGAGTAAAACAACCACATGACAAACAGATAAAACTTAAGTAGTTCTCATTATGTTACCCGGTACAGGATACCGGTACGACGATCCAGATACCAGTTTGCCGAAAACACCAATACGGTGATACATGGGCGAATATATATGTATTTAAAAATACAAAATGATGTAGAGGAGGAAATAGGCAAAGGAAATGAGAAAAAAGGGGGGAAAAAAAATCAACCAGACCACCTAGCTACAAAGCCCAACATCCTAACCCACCTCCTCACCCAGGCCTTGTGTGTGTTGAAGTATAAGTGAATTGTACATTTTTCCTCATAAGCTTAAGCTTTTGGGTGAATTTGTTAGTGCATGTAACTTAACATGGTATCAGAGCCAAGAGGTCTTGAGTTCAAGACCCGGTTGGTGCAATTAAAAATAATAATTGCAACCCACTTCTATTCCACGTCTTAGGTCTAAATGAGCTTACACGTGAGGGGGAGTGTTGAAGTATAAGTGAATTGTACATCTTTCCTCATAAGCTTAAGCTTTTGGGTGAATTGGTTAGTGCATGTAACTTAACAGTGTGCACTAAAGAGCCAGCCACCAACCACTCACAGTCGCAGAAAAGGAGCGAGCCAGCGGAGCACCGCCACCGCCACCGGAGATCCGACGCGCCTCCACCTCTGATCACCTTTTTCCTGGCTTCTTCCCCGCGCTCTCACTCATAAGGCGAGGCGACAGCCGTATCGAGCCGTATCCCGTACGTATCGTGTACGAGCAGTTGGGTGACGTATCGGGGTACTTCTCAATAGTTCTACTCTTACAAGGCTCTCGCTGATCTCCAAAAAAAAAGGTCAACAAGCTACTTTTTACTGTCCCAGCATATTTCCATTAAAACTTTTTTTACATTTACCATAAGATTTTATAATGAACTAATATGAACTCTTCCTAAACTAAACAGTGTCAGCAATCCCAAGTACCCTAATCTTTCCCCCTGTCGAGAGAGCAACTGGGCAACCCACTTGGCATCCAAGAACATGGCTACAAGTGGGTGCAGCAGAGTGGCTCCTTGGTCGCAGAGGCCCTTACCAAGCCCATTCTGGGTGGATTGGAAGTTTGGAACCATGTCAATTCACCCCGATCCAAAGATTCCAAATCCCAAGCTAGACCAATCCGATCTCGCCAAGTCAAGGCACAGTAACCAACCAACCACTCACCGGGATGTTCGGCCGGACGGCGACGACCACGCCGTCCTCGACGTACACGTCGGCCTCCTCCGCCCGGTGCGCGTTCACCACCGTCCCGCCCTTGATCAGGATCCTCGTGCCGTCCCCTTCGCCGCCGCAACCGGCGCCTCGTCCTGCGGCGGCCGCGCAGAACTTCACGCACTCATCCAAATCAAATCACGTGAGAGAAATATCCAACCATGCGACGATCGTGAGACGGAGCGATGCACCCACCTCGTGCGCCGGGTGAGACGCCGCGACGGCGACGATGGAGAGCAGGAGCGGGAGTAGGCGGAGGTGGCGGGAGGTCACCATGGCCCCGGCCGCCACTTCTTGGATGCGCAGCAGAGCGGCGAAGCAGAGGTAAGAAGACTAGCAGTCTACTCAGCAGCGCGTGCGTCGTATGCGAGAGGAGTATTTACCAAACGGAAGAAAGCTCGATTTGTTGGAACGGCGCACAGGCCTCGGTCCCAATCTATCCGGATAAATCTTCTTCCCAGGCTGTTGACTAATAGCTCAAGAACAACGAATCAAACTGGCACAATGGCAAATCAAGCCACGCATGCTACAGATAACATCATCAGGATTCAGGGTCATTGTCGCTGCGTGCCGTAAGAACCGAGGCTTCTGTGAGACTGTGACTGTAACGATGAAGTGCAGAAAAGAGTGCGCTATTCCCTCAGAAAAGCAGTGCCTTATCTCTGGCCCTGGAACAAGTCCTGCATGTGCTTTTGACCATTGCAGTTAGTGATGAATGATACTAGTAGTAAAGAAGGTTCAACTTCACTCGTGAAAAGATTTGTAGGGAGATGCATCATGCTGCCTTGTTGACTTGTTATGCTCGGCAAGGTATCCAAACTTTAGATGGACGACAGGCATGCAACACAGAGGAGAAATAAGATCAGCATTTTGTTGCCGTCGTGGCTAAAAACAAAACATTAGAAAATAGAGGGCCACAGGGCTACTACCCACTGCAAAGGGTAGAGGTTTCGGGGTCTCTGAAGTATAGAAAATGGTACAAATGGACAAACAATATCTTTATTTGTATTAAATTCCCAAAAGACAAAGAGGATATATTTATATCATTACAAATTAGGAGGTAAGAGATTACAATAGTATCCACAATAAAAGACCCTACGACTATAGGGCTTCATAGCCTTATCCTTCTTCACTGGTAGCTTCGGTGTATGATGGACTTCTGTGGGCGGTGTCCACCACGTCACCTTTCTTGGTCCATTATGAGGTCTCGATCTCCCCTTCGTCCTTCGCCCGGCTGAGGTGGCGGACCGATTGGCCAAGGTATCGGCGGCACCCTTACCCCTTTGTGTATGCCAAATGGGCTAATTCTTTTGGCTCTTCGCAGGGCCCGTCCCTACAACAGGAGCCCTTTGCGATCGAGGGCTTGCTTTGCCTTGGTCGAAACCACGCCCTTTTCGGTCCCAAAGCGTTTAGACACTCTTATCTCCTTCAGCCTGGCGAAGTCCCCTAAATCCACTAGGTGAAGGTAGTTTTCGCACGGGGTTTGGTGTAGTGGTTTTTAGAAATTGAAGAGGCGCAACCGTTTTCGTGCTCGCCTTTTCAAATTTTGAAATGGTGTTACTATGCTGCTTGTCCCACGTGCTGTAGACGGTCATGGGCAGGGTCACGCCGGTTTGTGTGTTATAGTGGGGCACGTGTCGCGCTGTGGTTGGCTCGACTTCCATCGATTGGTGTACCCGCTCGGCGCCATTACCCTATGTAAGGGGCCCACAATGTGTTTTTTTTCTTTTGCTCGCAAGTCTACTTTTGTTGCCGCTTTGGCTTTCTTTGTTGGCTTGGTGCGTGTGTGTGCTTTTACTTCGCTCTCGGGGAGCTTTGGTTGGCTCGTCATGACCAAACGGGGCAAGGGTGTGACCGAGACCGTGGAGGAGATGTCGTATTCCAACGAGATCGGGTCGAGGCGACAGACAGGTTTCTCGCAACCCTCATGGTTGAGGGGCGGCTTCGGACATGGGGGTCGTTTGGTCTCCTAGCTCAGAGACGATTAGGTTGTGGTCTTCTTTGCATTCTTTGATGCGGGGTTTTGCATCCCATCGGTGCCTTTCGTGGCGCAGGTGCTAGGGATATACAGGTGGTGCGGAAGGGAATGGGAAACTATTCGTGTTTTTCCACGATGTGTGCCGTCAACTAAAGAAGAAGAAGAGCACCAACATCATGGTGAAATTTGGGAGTGTAAACTTCCATATGAAGCCCTCCTGGCAACAGTATGTGCCGGTGCCAGCCTCGAAGAACCGGTGGGAGACCGACTAGGTTAAGAAGTAGTTTTATTACACCACTCCTGCTTCAGAGGGGATTCACTCGTCGGGCGACGTCATCGACGTTATCCCTTCGTGAAGGTGTGACTGTTGTTGCTGAAAAGGCTGACAACACACATGAGTATACATGGCTTGGTATAAGAGTTTTCCATGATGCTCATTTGGCCCCTGTCGACCGGTTGGGGCTTGGAGCTTGACGAGCCGATTGACGACCTTCGCCCTATCAGGATAGAGGGGAGGAAGGTGAGGCATCTATTGTTTGTGGTGGCGACTTGTCGGGTTGTTTTTGACTTGTAATTCTTCTCATGACACAATTTTGTTGATAGACAAAGCTGCATGGTTGGCAGAGGAGTTTCTGGGATCTTACACTGTGGAGGAGCACGGTAAGCGGGAGAATGTTGTGCGCGGTCCTCACGTGAACCGGGAGTGCTCCGAGCACAGTGTACGGCTATTCAAGCGCGAGGAGCCCGACAAAGAGAGGAGGAATGAGAAGCGCTCTCGTCCCGCAGATGACGATTTGCCAGAGCCTATTCTGGTCGTGCCTATGTGGGAGGTTGCTCCTGGTGTGTCAGCTTTGGACTTTGGTGTGGGCTGCCCTGCTTCGTCGGGGTCAAGAGGTATGGCCACACGGGCGGAGGATGGGGCGCCACCAGCGAAGTGAGGGGCGCACTCGATGACTTCCTCCTCGCCTAGTGGTACGTCCGCCCTTAGGGAGACAACGCCCTCCGGGGAGCAACTGGACGTGGACGATTTCGAGGTCACCAACATTTTTCCAAAGGAGGAATCAGGTGATAGCGCACCCTCGGAAGCCTATGTTCCGTGGGAAGCTATCGAGCCATCAGATTCGGGGCGTGGGTGTGAGGGCTATCGTGACCTCATCGGCCCATGTCTAATGATGGAGTGGGGGTGCTACTACCCAGACCTCACTTCCCTTGGTGGATATTGGACCCTTGTGTCCCGCAGATTATAAAGTCCGCCTGGAGGCTTGCGTTATCTTCGGAGAGGTGGCTCGATTTGCTGCTGTGACAGATGCCGGGAAACTTTTCGATAACATGTCGCTTTTGTTGATGTTCCGATCGCTGGAGCCAAACATCGTGCTAGTATGATATCGTTATGATACGTCGTTTGCCTTTACTGCGTGTGTGTCACTGATTCGGCCTTCGTGGCCCTTTTCCTTGTAGAACTTGATGTTGTCCCGCGCTCTCCGAGACGACTTTCGACGCAGCTACAAGAAGGTGCAGGGACAAGTTAATGCCAAGGAGGCGGAGATAGGCTCCCTCTTCCGAGAGCGCTCTACCCTGGAGGTGAAGGTGCGCGAGTTGGAGTCATCGAACGCCTTGTTGGTCGCGCGGCTAGAGGCCGAGTGAGAAGGGAACGACCTCACGATGCAAACTACCTGGGGTGCAATACTTTCTCTTGGAGAGGCCCTCCGGGGATAGGCGGCATCCCTCCAGAGAGGCAACACAAGCTTGCCACTGTTGATGTGACCCTGCAGTGGCTGCGGTGCATGGGGCCCATCACCGCGCGCGATGCCCAAGTGTACCGGAATCATTGTGCCAAGGTCACATGGCAGTCGGCCTTCGCCACCCTTCACAAGGCTGGGCGCGACCACTTGGATGCTATTGCAATGCGTACGGTGGTGGTGCACGCGGCTAAGGAGGCCCCAGAGCTCCTTCGCCACACTCGGAGGGCCAACAACCTCTTTCTGAGTGATTTCTGGAGTATGTGCGGTCGGGATGCCGCACTGGCCTCTGTGAAGAATCTAGATCTACCATTATAAGTTAATAGAGTGTTTTGATGATTAATGATAAATCTATATGTGAGACTAACACTTTTATTGATATACCTATTGTTGTAGTCTTATTTAGATAAAAATGTGAAAAATCATGAAGGTATGCATTCGACATCATATTCTTATATTTTGTTGCATTCCTCAGATCCAAAATATAGGTTGAACTCCACTAAAAGTCTAACTTGAATATGTGCATATGTTTTTATTACACATTTGTGTATGCACACATTTAAAGAGAGTTCACTATATATTTTGTGGTTTCATTAGTATTGATTCATATTTCTTTATCTATATATATTTGAGATCTCTACTTTAAAACATATCACATGAGTATATAAAACTTGTGTAGTTCATATATACTCATATGTCTTTATATTCAATTATTTGTAATTGTGATGGTTGTCATCAATTACCAAAGAGGAAAAGATTAGAGTATCTTGACCCACCATCGTGAGTTAATGGTATGTTGCGGTAATTAATAACAATCACATTGTGGAACTAATATTTTTCATGGGTTGAGTAATTAGATTATGTTCCATAGTGATGGTGACTTGGGATGACATCATGAGTTGATCAACATCAAGTCAAAGTTCAAGAAGAAGATGCATCATGTGTTGATGCGGATCAAGATCCCGAAGAGCAGATGATCATGAGTTGATCATCAAATCAAGAGAAGATTCATCATGTGTTGATGGAAGTCAAGTGAAGGATGCATCATGTGTTGATGCATATCAAGTTCTCAAAGGGGAGATGATCATGAGTTGATCATGAGTTGATCATCAAGTCAAGAGAAGACACATCGTGTGTTGATGGAGGGCACGTGAGGAAGATCATCATGTGTTGCATCTAGAGGTGGATTTCGTATCCACTTGAGGTTGTGCATTCGTTGCACGTTGTGAGAGTCAATCAAGGAGCTTGACTTATTACTCTTGGAGTTTGCCGACTCTTAGATGGCGTTGGAGGCATCGTGTCCGGTGATCTCTTCAAAGAAGATTGTGAAGAGGGCCGACGTGTTGTGATGGTTGGAGCTCACCTACCCGGAGCGGGAAAGAGCTACCACTAATGGAATTGAGGTGTTTGGCTTAATTCGTAGAGCCAATCCAATTAGTTTGGGCTTACCTTATCCTGGATTAGGGGAGACCAGCAAGTCTCTGAACACCACAGTAAAACGTCCTTATATCATTGTGGTTTGCTCTAGTGATTTACTTTGTGCAATTTACATTCCTTGTAAATTGGGAGTTAGTGCATCTGAAGGAAACAAGATCATGGCAGTCATACGTACGAAGGGCGAGGGAGCAAGGGTGGGATTTGGTCCTTCTGGCACAGACATATACCAAAACTATTCCTGCATTTGCGGCTGAACCAAAAATAGGTGATGGTGATGCCGAAGAAGAAGTTGGGGACTCCAACCACAGCGCGACGCACACAATGGCCGAAGGTTGGGGGTTGCTGATGTTGTCGATGAAGACAAGGTCAAAGAAGCTCCTTTGGTCAAGGAAGCTAATGAGATTGCTGACGAAGGTGAGGAGATCGAAGCCCTAGTTCAAATGACGACGCTTCAAGACCAGGACTACAAGACATTGCCGAAAGATGAAGGATCCGATGATGAGGATACTGTAAAACAGCAGACGATTTCATCTAAGTGGAACACATACCAATTCGACAACCTCATCGTGGACGAAGGCTTCTGTGTACCGTGGTAGTACGACCAGAACGAGGTTAGGCAAGGAGCCATGTACAAATGCAAGGAGCATTGTGCAGGAGGCTTTCAAATTCTAGGCCTCGTCGCTGCGGCATACATTCACGGTAGTGAAGTCTAACCCAAGATGCTACAACGTGAAGTGCGACATAGCAGGATGTCCTTGGTGAGTGCACATATTCCAACCTAAGTGTGACACATACTGGAAATGCACTATAGTAATCCCACACACATATATCGTCTCTGAATCAATGCAATCCCACAAGAACCTACCATCAGGCTTCATTGCGAACATCATGTACGACAAAATTATGGATAATCTGGATTTCGAACCACGATCCATCATTCGGGCAATAGAGTCAAGGTTCTAGTACATAATCATCTATGCTAAGGTGTGGAGGGTAAAGCAGAAGACATTGGAATCAAGGTTCAGTACGTTTGAGAACTCCTACCACAATCTACCTAACCAACTCCGAGTCACACAGGACAGGAATCTCGGTACTCCTGTCGACCTTCAAGATGACACACATCCACGGTGGGCCGAGAAGAGGATACTGAAGCGAGCATTCTTCGTCTTTGGTGCATGAATCAATGCGTTCCATCATTACCGCCCGATCCTGTGTGTGGATGAAACATTCCTGACTGGGATGTACAAGGGGCAGATACTTACTGCAATTGCGACGAACGGGAACAATCAGATTCTTTATGTGACCTTCGCATTTGTTGAAACCAAGAACACAGACAGTTGGTTGTGGTTTATGAGAAACATGAAGATTAATTTTTGCTGCACAGGGCTGTCCTAACGTATGTGTCATACATGATCGGGATGCAGGCCGGTTGAGTGCATTAACTCAGCTACAACAAGGGGAAACAAGCCACTTCCGTGGGTGGATCTGCAGAGCAGGTGGTGCAAGAGACACTTGAGTGCAAACTTTTACAAACAGTTCTACAACAAGGACTTGATGAACCTTTTCAAGCGGTTGTGCAACCAAAACCAACAGAGAAAGTTTGATGTACTCTGAGAAACTCTGGATGAGCGGACGAGGACGCACAGAAGGGAGGCAGCGAAAAAGCCTACTCCAAGTGCTGACAATCTCCTCGAGGTATTGCCAGAGTTACCCACAGATGGTCCTGGTGTGACGAGGAAGACAGGAGGGGGTGGGCAGGTGAAATGCTTCTCAGGCTGGATTGAGTACGAGCCTAAGATGAAGTTGTCGTTGCTAAAAGACAACAATGGTGCTCGGTATGGTGTCATGACAACAAATCTAGGTGAAGTGTACAATTGGGTCATACACGGCGCGAGGTGTCTCCCTTTGGTTGGTATTGCTAAAGCAATTCTGCGCGGTACCATAACTTATTTTGTTGACTGAAGAGACAACGCATCGCTCTCTATGGCAAATGACAGAGTACTGTACTCTGCTATGATCACTAAGTACATAGAGGAGAAGAGCAAGAAGTGTGACATGCATCAGGCATTCAAGATGGGCACAAGAGAGCTTCGCTTCGAGGTTCTTCGCAGGTAGAAAGGACGTCGCAGGACGAACCGTGAGAGGATCATCCACGGTGATATGCACTTGCAACAAGCCACTTCTTCTGTATAGACTATGCTCACATGTGATGGTCACATGTTCGACAGTGATGCAGCATCCCGACCAATACCTTTCTGAATATTTCACCAAGGAAGAGGTGATGCAAACCTAAAATGCAAAGCTGTATGGTTACGACGTGGTTGGTCATTTCACTGGCCATCTTACCTGGAAGAAAATAATATGGGTCGCGAACATTGCTAGGCTGAAGGGAAAGGTTGGCCGGCAGCAGAGACGGCGTATCAGGAACGACATGGACGAAACAGAAACCGGGTGTCGTACCAAAAAGTGCTCTATTTGTAGGGAGTCCGAGCATACCATCAAGAATTGCCCTGCGAGAAATGCACACGATAAAAGAAAGTTCAGTAGTCCGAACGCCGCCGCAGGGACCTCATCCGATCGGCCGACTCGAGGTGAGCACTGTGGAGGTCGATATGGCAGACGTTAAGGTCGCAGTCACATGGATGGTTTATCTTGTTTAAATATTGTTGTAAGAATAATCCAACCATCACACTAATGGGGCTTGCCTTGCAGAAGATACGTGTACAAACACAAGAAATACTGTTGTACTCATAAAAGACAGTAATACCCCTCGCATGTACTCATAGATTACCTATTTCACTATAGGGGTATCCTCGTCATTTGTACAGGCCCAAGAGCCTATAAATACCCCTTGTGTCCCCCATTTGAAGGGGGTTCTCTCGAGCAATAAAGAAGTATGTTCAAACTGGTGAGCCCTCGGGGGCTCCCTCTCCGGAGGTAACCCCCCGTTGGCTCACCGACAGGAGTAGGGCGGTCCTCTCGGACCCCTGAACCTGTATAAATCATCGTGTCATTTTTTACTCTCGTGGACGATGGCCCATCAGACGGCCGACGTCCACCCCCACTTGTGTTTGGTTTTTATACCTACAACATTGGCGCCGACCGTGGGAACGTAGCTAATTGACGAAAGGTTATATCTCCTACCAAAAAATACTATAAGTCCACAAAACCCCCTTTGGCTCCGAAGGGTAACGATCTCGTGGACGACCCGTCTGCTCTTTGAAGGAGCCCCAACCGAGCACCCTCGTCGGAGATCAGAATTCTCCTTTGCCCCTCGGGCGCCCTTCTAGGCGCACAAGGGACAGGGGGCTACTGTTCAAGGCCATCCACCACGGGATGGACAACGTCCTACATGCCCTGGGGCTCCCACGCGCGTCCTCCTCCCTTGCGCGGGTCGATGCGGGGCCCAGTTCAAGGCACCCTGGCAGCTAAAAGGCTAAGGATTATGATGCCAATCATCACCCCAGAACGCATGACATCCATGCGGTGCGAGCGATGAAAGCTCGCTACGAGGGTTGCCCCTTAACACGCTACTTTTAGGGGACAGTCCCAACATATAAATCTCGTATGGGCTCACTTTCCCTCCAGGGGATTTCACCCTTGTGGTGCATAGGGTGTACGACCTCCGCGGTCTCCCCTAGCAAAAGTCCAAGGTGGCTTGGGCGTCTGTCGCCTCCACCATGGCGGCCCATGTCCTACTAGACCTAGGGCATGAGTGATCACCCTCGTGGTGCATAGGGTGTACGACCTCCGCGGTCTCCCCTAGCAAAAGTCCAAGGTGGCTTGGGTGACCGTCGCCTCCACCATGGCGGCTCATGTCCTACTAGACCAAGGGCATGAGTGACCACCCTCGTGGTGCAAAGGGCGTACGACCTCCGCGGTCTCCCTAGCAAAAGTCCATGCTGGCTTGGGCGTCCGTTGCCTCCACCATGGCGGCTCGTGTCCTACTGGACCTAGGGCATGAGCGACCACCCTCGTGGTGCATAGGGCGTACGACCTCCGCGGTCTCCCCTAGCAAAAGTCCATGGTGGCTTGGGCGCCCGTCGCCTCCACCATGGCGGCTCGTGTCCTACTAGACCTAGGGCATAAGCGACAACTTAGGCTCAGTACCAAGTTGATGGATGTGCTGAGGACTCGTCCCCCTTAAACTCCAGGCCACGCGTCGAACGACCTCCGGGTCCCCGCATTTCTAGCTCCATTACTTTGCAAGGGTTAACCAGTCTCATGCATTCCTGATCACCATAAAAAGCCCACCTACGGGGTAAAAGGGCTCCATCGCCCTCGTAGTTTGGTGCCCTACGACTTAGCCTCGTGGGCGCCACCGGTGTGCCCGTGACAAACTGTCAAGGGCACACATCCAAGATGCCCATGAATTAGCCTCATGGACACCTCCAAGTCCGCTGGGGGCTACCACCCCTAGTGGTCATTCGGTGCCCCACGACTTAGCCTCATGGGCGCCACCGGTGTGCCTGTGACTTATTATCGAGGGCACACGTCCAAGATGTCCATGAGTTAGCCTCATGGACACCTCCAAGTCCACTGGGGGCTACCACCCCTAGTGGTCATTCGGTGCCCCATGACTTAGCCTTGTGGGCACCATCGGTGTGCCTGTGGCTTACTGTCAAGGGCACACGACCAAGGTGCCCATGAGTTAGCCTCATGGGCACCTCTAAAACTGCTAGGGGCTACCACCCCTAGTGGTCATTCCGTGCCCCACGACTTAACCTCGTGGGCGGCACCGGTGTGCCCGTGACTTACTGTCAGGGGCACACGTCCAAGGTACCTATGAGTTAGCCTCATGGGCACCTCCAAGTCCACTGAGGGCTAACACCTCTGTTGGCTATTCGGTGCCCCACGACTTAGCCTCATGGGCGCCCCTTCGATATGTATTAGCCTCATAGTTTGAGTCATCCACCGTCTACCTGGCTCGAATATTGATCAAGGACTATCATGCCTATATAAGACTATCACCTCAAAGATCTTAGTATCTAAAACTCATATGGGGACTCTACTTGTCCCACGGCAACAATTTCAATTATCTGTCATATCAAACGAATGTTATCTTGCTACAAGAAATCAGTGTTGATCTTTTTTTTCACGCAGAGACGCTCGTGTTATCTACCAGCCCTCATAATGTTTCTAGCTCGAACTGCGATGATTCTGAGGAGTTCTACTTCGACGACTCTCATCACTCCACGGAGCAAGAGGAGGTCAACTTCGACCATGGCTTCTCTTTGACACGCCGCCCGCCTCGAAGGCTATGCCTCGGCTCGACGGCCCCGCTTCCACGACTTTGCCTACAGGGGCTTCGCTCCGACGCGCCGCCCGCCTCGAAGGCTATGCCTTGGCTCGACGGCCCCGCGTTCACGACTTCGCCTACAGGGGGCTTCGCTTCGACGCGCCGCCCACCTCGAAGGCTATGCCTCGGCAGGGCAACCCTGCATCCACTACTTCGCCTTCAGGAATGGAGCAACCAAAAACCATCCCCACACGAAGGGCCAACGAGAAGCGACAATTTGGTACCCACCCTTGCATGGAGCACTCACGCGATATGAAGCGCAAAATAAGTCTAAGTATTTGCGTGCCCGCGTGCCCACTAAGCAAAAATTGGCTAAGTCATGGGTGCCCTTGCACTTATTCAGCCCTCGTGCCATGCACTGCATTAAGTTAGAATTTGGCTAAATCTCGAGCGTTTACATTCTCGTCAAAGCCGGAATTTGGCCGAGTCTTTAGCGTCCTGGAAAAAACGTCCTGCTAAGTGAACGTCAAAAATGTCACTAACATACCACAGCAAGCATATTCGTCAACATGATACAATACCTCACCACTCTCCTTTGCCCCTCGGGCGCCCTTCTAGGCGCACAAGGGACAGGGGGGCTACTGTTCAGGAATTCTACGACCTTGGGGCACTTTCACGCCGGCTTCGTGAAACCGCCGCGCATCCGTCGGCCTCGGGCCGACTCGCCTCCGCCTGAGGCTCAGCCTAAGGACACTTTCGCGGGAGCTTTGAGCTCCGACCTTAGTGCACCTTTGTGTTGTGTCCAAACGACCTTCACGCCAACTTCGTGCAGCCACCGAGGGCCGCCGTGAGTGCCTCCATCGGCCTCGGGCCGCCTCACATCTGCCCGAGTCCCGGCCTCGCAGCTGACAGAGCTCTGTTGACCTAGAAGAGAAATTCAGACTTCTACATCTTTTTTGACAAGTTACAGAGAGTCAGCAAAGAAATTCAGAAGAACTTCATAGAACTTCAGAAGAATAAAACAGTAGCAGTCATCTTCCTCCTATACATATCTCTGTTGCCACAGTATAGAGTTGTCGTCTGTTCCAAGCCAGCCATGCTGACTATCGTACGTCGGGCAGCTCGGCAAGCAATATCTCCAAGCCTTCGCTGTGTGATTGCCTGCATGGGGAGGCGGTGTAAAGGTTTCTGGGCAACGCTACATGTGCGCAGCCGCTCGACGACCTTCGACGATATCTTCTTAGCTGCGAGCAGGGTGACCAACTCATCGAGCTTCTTCAGGAAAGGTGTGCGCGAGTTATCTATGCATCGTCCGATCCAGTGGTCGGGTACATGACAAGGACTTCTACCAGCTGCCCTCATGGTGGCCTCGCGCCCTCGTGGTGCCTTCGTCCCCTCAGGGCTTCGGGTCTCGCGCCCTCATGGTGCCCTCACGCCCTCGGGGCCTCGCGCGCCGTTGTGGTGCCCCCACACCTTCGGGGCCTCAGAGCCTCGCACCCTCGCGATCCCTCGTGCCCTCGTGGTGCTTTCGGGGCCTCAGGGCCACGCGCCTCGGGGCCTCGTGCCCTCGTGGTTCTTTCGG
Organism: Hsuehochloa calcarea; assembly: GCA_036346395.1. Lineage (NCBI taxonomy): Eukaryota > Viridiplantae > Streptophyta > Magnoliopsida > Poales > Poaceae > Hsuehochloa > Hsuehochloa calcarea. Next base: position 48,349,944 of record CM070593.1, on the reverse strand, counting down.
GGCCTCGCGCCCTGGCGGTGCCCTCGTGGCCTTGCGCCCTTGTGGTGCTTTCGGGGCCTTGGGGTCACACGCATCGGGGCCTCAGGACCTCGCACCCTCGCGATCACGCGCCTCGTGCCCTCGTGGTGCTTTCGGGGCCTCGGGGCCACACGCCTCGGGGCCTCGCGCCCTGGCGGTGCTCTCATGGCCTTGCACCCTCGCGGGGTTTTCGGGGCCTTGGGGTCACGCTCATCGGGGCCTCGCGCCCTCGCAATCCTCGGGGTGCTCTCAGGGCCTCACGCCTCAGGGCCTCTGGGCATCGCATCCTCTCACCCTCGTAGGGTCACTCTCTCGGGGCCTCGCGCCCTCGCGGCGCTTTCTGGGCCTCAGGAATTCACCCCCTCGGGGCCTCGCACCCTCGTGATCTCACGGTGCCCTCGTGCTGCCCTTGCACCTCTGGGCCTCGCGACGTCGCGCCCTCACGGCGCCCCCGCGCCCTGCGCCTGCGGTCTTCCAGCGACCTCGTGTGCCCTCGCTTGTGGTCCTACTGTCCTACATATAACTTGTACATATCAGTAGTAATTCCACTGCTACCTATCAAAACTCGGCATCCCATCATCCCATGGTGTGAGTTGCAATGTCCTGGCAACATGTCACCGAATTTAATTGCTCCATGTGATGCCTTTTGCTTTTTGGCAAGCAACTTTACCGAAACCAAGTATAGAGGTGTTGTATAACTTCATGCATGTCAAAACAAAGCCTAATCACGTCAAGACATAAAGTGGGTCCCACGGCCAAAAGCAAAAGGCATCTCATCCTTACGCTACTACTATCCCTGCACCCAACGAAGCCCGGCACCCGGCGACACCCTGCGGCCTCCCCGCGGCGCCCTTTGCCCGTGGCCGCCCCGCACTCCCACAGGCCTTGGAGTGGCCCGAGGAGATTCGGACAGAGGCGGACTCGGTCGCCTGGGAGGCACGCGGTGACGCCGTTTCGGCCGTCGTCGACCGCCGCGACATCCCCGGGCGCGAGACCCCGCTCCACCTCATCGTCCGCCTTGGCGGTGCTGCGGTGGCCGAGATGCTCATGGCGGCGGGCGCCGACTGGAGCCTGCAGAACGATCAGGGTGATCCTCATCTCCTAAGGATTCCATTCGCCCAATTAGTTTTTGCATCCAAGTACTTTTGAGTACATTGGCCAGGCAAGCAAGCAGCAGGCAGGCACCTCGGCAGAGCACTGCTAGCAGCACTGCAGTGCATTCGGCTGGCCAGCAAGCGGCAGTGAACGGCAGCAATTGAGCAGCAAAGCAGCTCCACGGCGGCAGTGAGGATCAAGCACAGGTCGGCAATGCAGTATTCAGCAAAGCAATTCAGCACAAGCTAGCAGCTGCGGCAGCACAAGCAGTTCGGCCAGCATCAGCAGCAATCGGCACAGCAGGCAGCAGCAAATCGGGAGCAGCAGCTCGGTGAGGTTGAGTGGCCAGCACATGGCTTCATGCAGTGGCAGCAGGCCGGACCGTGCAGCGGCAGCGGCAGTGTTCGGCAGTGCAGCAGATAGGTGAGGCGGCGGCTCGGCTTGCGGCGCTCGGGCGGCACGACGGCCCATCCACAAGGTAGTGGCGACAAGACGGCCGAGGTGGCGCCCTGGCGATGTTTCCGCGTCAAGGCGTGACGGCGCGTGGTGCATGCATGTGGGGTCGGTCGGCTTGACGGGTGCATGCATGCGGCCGGCCTCGACGGTGCATGCATGCGACAAGACAAAGGCGCCCTGCGCCCTTTTTTTGCCCCACGTGTGAGCGCCCAAGCGGCTTGCGCCCAGCGCCTCACACTACTCACAGGCACCTGCGCCATGGACACCTGGACCTGCGCCGGCAGTGGACGCCGCGCCATGGTAGATGGGCGGCGGTGGACGCCGACGCCTGCTCCTGCGGGCGCCCGCGCCTGCGCCTGCGCGCTCGGAGATGGGAGATGGGTGCCTGCGCCCCAGGGTGGGCGCCAGCGCCAGCGCCCGGCGAGTAAGACTCCGGCGCCCAGCGAGATGGACGCCGGCGCTCAAAGAGATGGTGGGCGCCGGCGCCCGGCGCCTTACGCCCGACGGCCGGCGGCGCCTGCGATGGCGTACTCCTATCGCCAGCCAAGCCCATGCTCACATGATGCAGCACCCACGTTCTTACGCATCATGCCAAGAAACGCAAGCAAGAAAGAAAGAGTAGAGAGGGAAACGCAAGCAAGAAAGAAAGAGCGCCCTGGCAGCCGCACCCCCTCATACAGCAGCACGCATGCGCTGGCAACAGCATCCCTCGCGCTGGCACCCTACGCCATGGCGCCCGTGCCTGCACCTTTGGGTTGTATGTATGTGTTGCATGGAGTTAGTGGGAGGTGTGGATGCATGTGTGCATGTGTTAGTGGGAGGTGTGAGTTAGTGGAGGTGTGGCTGCATGTGTTGTGTGCGTGAGAGGCTTATATAAAGCTCATGTATTCAGTTTGTTAAGTTAAGTTGAATAGGAACAAAAACGACACAGGTCGAGTTGTGTCTCCGGTGTTCCCTGTGTTTCATCTTCATAGAGCTTAGTAGTACAAGAGAATAGAGGTTCTCTCCGTCGTACTCCAGTGTAGCTCCAGAGTGTTCTCTCGTGTTAGTTGTGTCCACGGGATAGCGTTGAGTATTAGGTGAGTGCTCAAACCCAACAATTGGTATCAGAGCTGGTGTTGTGATGGCAAGGATGGCGAGGTCCGTGTCTCCGTTGTCATCGAGACGTGTCGCCAGTGGCCTAGAGGAGGTGTCTAGCGGCAGCAAGCAGGTGGCTCGCATTAGGCCGTTGGCACGAGATGGGAAGGAGGAGAGCGTCACGCTCCAGTACCCGTTGTTGACTAGTAGCAACTATGTTGCATGGTCAATGAAGATGCAAGTGTACATGGAGGCGCAAGGAGTGTGGGATGCTGTTGAAGAAGACGGTGTCGAGAGGCGCCAAGACAAGATGGCACTTGCGGCCATCTATCATAGTGTGAGCGAGGAGACCCTTCTTGCTCTCAACGGCAAGAGGACGACGAAGGAGGTATGGGCGACTCTCAAGTCCATGTACGTTGGAGTTGAGCGCGTGACGAGGGCCAAGCTCTAAACCGCTAAGAAAGAATTCGACAACATTCATATGTGTGAAGGTGAGTCAATTGATGGTTTTGCCATGAGGGTCACTCTCGCTCTCAGCAAGATGCGGACGCTGGGAGAGAGGGTTGAAGACTCTTGTGTGGTGGATAAGGTGCTTCGGGTCTTGACACCGAAGTTTCTACCGATCGTTTGCACCCTCGAGAACCACGAGGACTTGGATGTGATGTCGGTCGAAGAAGTGTTCGGGCGGCTAAAGGCGTTCGAGGAGCGCCACATGGTTGGTGAGGAGGAAGGTGAGCACTTGCTGCTCACCCGCACTCAATGGGAGTTCAGGGTCAAGAACAAGGAAGGCGTCTCGGTTCCGGTAAGAAGAAAAGCACCTTTGACAAGAAAAAAATGCGTTACTATAACTGTCAAGAGTACGGGCACTATTCTTGAGAGAAGAAATGCCATGAGTCGAAGAAGGAGAATGAGACGCATCTCGTTATGGCGGACGCCGACGATGAACCAGCCCTGCTTTAATGCAACAAGATTAGGGGAGAATGTTAGTTTTTAATCTTGTTGCATGTATGTGTTGCATGGAGTTAGTGGGAGGTGTGGATGCATGTGTGCATGTGTTAGTAGGAGGTGTGGGTTAGTGGAGGTGTGGCTGCATGTGTTGTGTGCGTGGGAGGCTTATATAAAGCACATGTATCCAGTTTGTTAAGTTAAGTTGAATAGAAACAAAAACGACACAGGTCGAGTTGTGTCTCCGGTGTTCCCTGTGTTTCATCTTCATAGAGCTTAGTAGTACAAAAGAATAGAGATTCTCTCCGTCGTACTCCAGTGTAGCTCCAGAGTGTTTTCTCGTGTTAGTTGTGTTCACAAAATAGCGTTGAGTATTAGGTGAGTGCTCAAACCCAACAGTCTCACCCTTGCGCCCTGGCAGCCGCATCCCCTGCGCCCTGACACCCCTACGCCATGGCGCCCCGCGCCCTGCAGCCGCCTGGGCTTGCCATTTCGTCAAGCACCTTGTCGGCGTCTGCTCCTAGCCGGGCATTATTGCGTGCGCAAACGGTGCTGACGGCTGTGTCGGGCCGAGCCGGAGGCGGTGCAAGGAGGCGACCACACCGGGCCAAGCCGGGGGCGGTGTAGGGAGGCGGCCACGTTGGGCCAAGCCGGAGGCAGCGCCGGAAGGCGGCCCTGGCGGCCACATGAGGCTGAGCCGGAGCTGACGCCAGGAGGCACCCTGGTGGCCACGTCGGGCCAAGCCAGAAGCGGCGTAGAGCCGGCCGGAGGCACCGGGGGAAGGAGAGTGGCAAGCAAAGACTCACCGGGGGCTCCGGCACCTGCTGTCCGACGCGCCGCCTCCAGTTCCCCTTCGCACGCCACCACTCCGGGCTCCCCTTCGCGGGAGTACTCTCTTGCTGAGAGTACTCCTCTGCAGGTTGGATGGATTAAGAAGAAGACAAGACCGAAGGAAGGTGGTGATTACTTTGACCAATCCGCACATGTTTGGGACTGCAAAGCATCCAAAGTAACCTGCAGTAATTGGTCTCCAAAATTAGCCTGCTACTTTAACCAGTCTCTAAAGCAGCCACCACTTTAATTGGTCTCTACCAACCATTTGATTGAAGATCTCTGGCTGATAAGTGATCAAAATGGTTGTTTTCAAGCAAAAGCAAGCTGGGGATTGTCTCTGTCCCTAGCCACCGTATCCTTAGTCTGCGCACATGTGCGGTGACATCAAAGGCTAAAGAAAATTCAGAAGGGCCAAGTCTTAAGAGCAGTAATCCAGTTGGACACAAGGTAGCTTCCTTAGGAAAAAAGAACAAGCAAGGCACAGGTACCTGCATCAAGACAGAAATACAGGAACAACTGGCCCACGTTCAAAAAGGAAATTTCAAGAATCTCATGTCTGCTCAATGTCCAGTTGGGCATAATATGGCGTGTTCGTAGCATATTTATGGACGTAACTACGGTTCAAATTTGACAGTACTCTCTGAAATATCAACCTTCACACGAAAAGCGCTATTCAAGATTGCCCTTTTGGCATTCCTCCCGAAACGTCAAAAGGCAAGGGGGTTAGTGTCGTAAGAATAATTCAACCATCACACTAATGGCGCTTGCCTTGCAGAAGATACGTGTACAAACACAAGAAATACTGTTGTACTCATAAAAGACAGTAATACCCCTCTCATGTACTCATAGATTACCTATTTCACTATAGGGGTATCCCCGTCATTTGTACCAAAAGCCTATAAATACCCCTTGTGTACCTCATTTGAAGGGGGGCTCTCTCAAGCAATAAAGAAGTATGTTCAAACTGGTGAGTCCTCGGGGGCTCTCTCTCCGGAGGTAACCCCCCGTTGGCTCACCGACAGGAGTAGGGTGGTCCTCTCGAACCCCGAACCTGTATAAACCATCGTGTCATTTTTTACTCTCGTAGACGATGACCCGTCAGACGGCCGATGCCCACCCCCTCACTTGTGTTTGGTTTTTACACCTACAACAAATATGTTGTGCCGAATGTTTGGGTATAATATCATTATGATTTGTGGACAGACTATATGATGACATATGTCTTATTTATTTGTTTTGTCTGATGTATTGATGTGTAACCTATTTACTACCACTAATATTGTTTCTTATTACTTTCTGTTCCTTATTATGTTGTGCATCGAATCGTAACGCGTAACTTATGTTTGTCGTTACTTTCAGATTTTTATTTTAGTTTTGTTGTAATATTAAAAAAAATCGCTAATGTAATCGGTGATAGAAGCTTGTTGCCAATTGCATCGGCGAATTAAGCCTCTACACACTGTTCTAATGGCGACGGTGCTACTCGATATTTAGAATGACGATGTGTCCATTTCGGCATTTGAAATGACAACAATAGCCTTTATAAAAAATTCAACTATTTTTTATAACTATTTATTAAATTAATATTATTTTAAAAAAATACCAAAAAGTCCAATAAGGTATGAACATGTGACAAAAAGTTAGGCATACCATTCACCACTAAAAGGTATCATAAGTCCAATGAGGTGCGAACATTTGACTAAAAGCTCTCTGTCCAGTACAGTAGTTAAGATGTCTCCGAGTAAAAGAATGACACCTCTCCTGTTCTTAAAGGAGTGAACTTTCCTCGCTCCTCAGCGTCTTATTTGTTTTTGTTACCAATGGGTCCCACGAATTTGGATGGCACGATCACAATTATCCTTTCTTCGTCTCTTATTTCGTAGACTAAGAACCTGCAAAAGGGGGAACACGGAAACAAGCTCCTATGGCAGCAGAAGCAATTTTAGGAGCCTTTATGCAAATCCTCTTTGAGAAATTGTCAGAAGCAGTTCGAGATCAGCTCAGATCTTGCAGAGGCATCGATGGCAAGTTATATAGCCTCTCAAGCACACTCTCGCAATTACAGGCCTTCCTTGAAGATGCTGAGGCAAAGCAGCTGACAGATGCATCCGTGCGGGGATGGTTAGCAAAGCTCAAGGATATTGCATATGATGTTGATGATCTGCTGGACAGTTATTTAGCCAAAGGTATTTATCTGAAGCAGAGGAAGATGAAACTTCCCACAAAGGCAAGTGTCAGTTCTCCTTCCTCCTTCTTGCGTAGGAATCTGTACCAGTACAGGATAAAGCATGAGATTAGCAGCATACTGGAGAGGTTAGATAAGATTGCGAAAGAACGGGACACCATTGGGCTCCAGATGTTAGGTGAAATGAGCAGGCGTGAGACCTCAGAGCGACCGCAGTCTAGTTCTCTTGTAGATAGTTCAGCTGTATTTGGTAGGGAGGGAGACAGAGAGGAAATGGTGAGGATGGTGCTATCTGATAATGGACATAATGTCTGCAATGTTTGTGTCATTCCAGTTGTTGGCATGGGGGGGCTTGGTAAGACCACTCTTATGCAGATGGTGTACCATGATGATAGAGTGAAAGAACACTTTGAATTGAGGATATGGGTCTATGTCTCTGAAAGTTTCGACGTCAGAAAGCTAACACAAGAAACTCTTGAGGCTGCTGCCTATGACCAATCCTTTGCTAGCACTAATATGAATATGCTACAGGAGACACTATCTGGAGTATTGCGGGGCAAGAGGTACTTGCTTGTCTTAGATGATGTCTGGAATGAAAACCACGATAAATGGCTCAGTTATAGAGCAGCCTTAATTTCGGGAGGGTTTGGAAGCAAGATAGTGGTAACATCGCGAAATGAGAATGTTGGCAGAATCATGGGAGGGAACGAGGCCTACAAGTTACAGCAACTATCAGATGATGACAGCTGGTCTGTATTCAAGAGCCATGCATTCAGAGATGGTGATTGCAGCACATATCCACAGTTGGAGATGATAGGCAGGGAAATTGTAAAGAAGCTGAAGGGATTGCCTCTTGCATCGAAGGCATTAGGGAGCCTCCTCTTTTGCAAAGCAGATGAAGAGGAGTGGAAGGATATACTAAGAAATGACATATGGGAGCTACCAACAGACAGAAATAACATATTGCCAGCTCTAAGGCTAAGCTACAATCATTTACCACCACATCTCAAGCAGTGCTTCGCATTCTGTTCTGTATATCCCAAAGATTATATATTCAGGAGAGAGAAGTTGGTTAAGATCTGGCTTGCACTGGGTTTCATCAGGCAATCTAGAAAGAAGAGACCGGAAGATACTGGAAATGCATACTTTAATGAGCTACTAAGCAGGTCTTTCTTTCAGCCCTACAAGGAGAACTACGTGATGCATGATGCGATGCATGACCTTGCTAAATCTATCTCCATGGTAGACTGCGATCAATTTGAGTATGGGAGAAGAGATGACAATGCCATCAAGATTCGTCATCTTTCGTTTCAATGCAGGGATGCCAGGTGCATGCGCTTTGAACCACTATATGGGTTTAGGAAGTTAAGGACACTAATTATTATGCATGGATACAAGTCTAAGATGACTCAGTTGCCTGATGGTGTCTTTATGAAGCTTCAATTTCTTAGAGTTCTTGATATGCACGGAAGAGGTCTTAAAGAATTACCAGAATCTATAGGGAATCTGAAACAACTTCGCTTCCTAGATCTCACTAGCACTGAAATCAAAACACTACCAACATCTATTGTTAAGCTCTATAACATGCAAATATTGAAGCTGAGTGACTGCAATTCACTAAGGGAAATTCCCCATGGCATTACTGAGCTTACTAACCTGCGCCACTTAGAGGCAAGCACAAGGCTACTGTCCAGAATACCTGGAATTGGAAGTTTGATCTGCCTACAGGAACTAGAAGAATTTGTTGTCAGGAAGCACCTAGGACATAACATCACAGAGTTAAGGAACATGGATCAGCTGCAAGGACAACTGTCCATTCGTGGCCTCAACAATGTAGCTGATGGACAAGATGCAATTTGTGCAAAGTTGAAAACCAAAGAATATCTTCAAACTCTACACCTTATATGGGATGAGGACTGCAAAGTCACTCCTTCAGAGCAGCAAGAAGAAGTTCTAGAAGGCCTTCAACCACATCTTGATCTCAAGGAGTTAATGATTAAAGGGTTCCCAGGGGTGAGGTTCCCAAGCTGGCTGGCTAGTACCTTTATTCCCAATCTGCAAACCATTCATATATGCAACTGCAGAAGCACGGCGCTTCCGCCTTTAGGCCAGCTTCCCTTTCTCAAAAATCTCGATATAGCGGGAGCAACTGAGGTGACACAACTCGGACGCGAGTTCACAGGATTTGGTCAACCAAAATGCTTTCCAGCTTTAGAAGAGCTTCTATTGGAAGACATGCCAAATCTGAGAGAGTGGATTTTTGGAGTTGCTGATCAGTTGTTTCCCCAATTAACTGAACTTGGTCTCATCAAGTGCCCACAGCTGAAGAAGTTACCCCCTCTTCCATCAACACTGACAACACTGAGGATATATGAATCTGGACTTGAGTCACTTCCAGACATTCAAAATGAAGCCTGTCCATCTTCTCTAACATCTCTATACATCAATGATTGCCCGAATCTAACATCTCTGCGTGTAGGCTTGCTTGCACACAAACCGACAGCTCTCAAGAGTCTAACAATAGCCCATTGTGAAGGGCTTGTTTCACTGCCAGAGGAGTGCTTCCGTCCACTTATATCACTTCGGAGCCTGCACATCTACAAGTGCCCTTGGCTGGTGCCTTGGACAGCACTGGAGGGAGGCTTGCTTCCCACTTCAATTGAAGATATTCGTCTAAACTCATGCTCTCCATTAGCATGTGTGCTTCTAAACGGCCTAAGATACCTTCCTCGTCTCAGGCATTTTGAAATTGCCGACTGCCCTGATATCAATAACTTTCCAGCGGAGGGTTTACCTCACACACTTCAATTCTTGGAGATATCATTCTGCGATGACCTCCAATGTTTGCCTCCTAGTCTGTATGAAGTCTCCTCACTTGAAACACTACTCATTTGCAACTGTCCTGAGATTGAAAGCTTGCCAGAAGAAGGTCTGCCCAGGGGGCTCAAGGAGCTTTACATCAAACAATGCCCACAAATTAAGCAACGATGCCAAGAAGGAGGGCAGGATCGAGTCAAGATAGCTCACATCAGAGACATTGAGATTGATGGAGATGTTATTGTGCCTGAGCAGATATAGAAGGTGAGACCTTTTCTCATAGTGATATTGACGCTGCAATCATATCTCTTTTAATTTTGCTAATATTATGTAGCAACTGCAGTAACATACGGAAACTGATGAGAGCATGGACTTTTCATGAGCTGTGATACTATTAAGTGTTTATCTTAGATCTTTCCTCACAGTTTCTAGTTTATATATCTCAACACTAATAGGCTAGTTAATCAAATTAGCACAGATAAAATAAACTAGACCCTCGAAACTTAAAAATCAAACTGGAAATTTGCTCTTGCTTTGGCAAATCTCTCGACAGCTTGGTGATAGTTAACTGCTATTAAGTGGTTAATGACCATATATACATGTAATAGTGTAATAGAAACTACAAAAATATGAGAAATACCATGCTGATAGTATTGTTGAGGACCTGAGGTGTAGTTAGCAGAGCAGTACAGTAGTACGAAATTGTAGAGATCTTTGCGGAATTATGATACATACATTAAAATGAAACAATAGAACACAATCCAGCTGCAAAGTAGAAAGATAACTTGTGCTAATGCTAAGAGCTAATACGTACAACATACTTACTCAGCTGAATCATCACTACCTTCTACTTATCAGCTTTGAACAGTACATGGGCTAATTGAGGTAATGCCACTTTATGCAACAAGCTTTAAGCTTTAAAATGTATTTGGCCAGAGAACTATAACTATAGGTAATCTATTTCAGTTCCATCTCCTTCAATCATAAAGTATAGCCAAAGCAAAATTAGATCTAAATCCCTTTATAAGCATGGGAGCACCCACTTTGGCCATACTTCATCCAATCTAGCATGTTTCCAGATCAAGCCTATCAGAATTTAGCCCAAAATTGCAGCAACAATTTGGTTGACATTACTCCGTATTGTGACTATTCACTCCAATAGTGTAAATTTATCATCTCAATATCAAATTCATAGCATGAACACGAATGGAAACTGCAATTTCGGTTGGGGTGCAGGGGGTTACGGTACTCACTTGTTGGTGTTGGACAGGGTGAAGCGGACAATGTGGGCGGAAGGAGGAAGCAGCGGTGCTGGCCTGCCCGCCTCTCCTCCGGCGAGGCGGCCAGCGAGGCCATATACCGGAGGGTGGGCACGGCCGGCCGGAGGGATGCGCACCTCAGCTCCCCTGGCTAAATTGCAAAAAACACCCTGCCCACTACCATACATAGACCCTGACCTGGTCCCACCTTGGCAGTGAGTCTTTCCTCAAGCAAAACTGCGCAGCCCCACTAGGACCAGATGGGTTTAGTAGGGTTTAGATTGCCGCTTGGCTTGGCTCCCATGGAGGCGGCGGAGGCGGAGCCGGGAGCGACCGGATTCCATGGCGGCGCCGGCGGACTCTCCACCGGACGGAAGCTGGTGCCGTGGTCGAGCTGGGCGGAGTGGTGCTTCGTCCGCGACGGCTTCTTCTCCCCCTTCCCCGTCGCCGCTCTTCGCAGGGTAATATCCTCTTCCCCAAAACCGGAGAAGGCTCCAAAATTGTAGCAGTAGGGTGTAAATTTTGAGCTTTTTGTTGGTTCAGATCGCGGCGTGGCGGAGCAGGGGGCCCCTCCTGATCCCCGTGGACGTGACCGCCGCCTTCGTGGAGATACGGCTGCGGGATCCCTTCTTCCGGTACTTCCCTTGGTGAAAAGTTCCATCCTTTTCTGTTTGTGTGCGGTTGTGCAGTTTGGGACTAGGGTGGTGTTATATGCGATTTTTTTCTCTCTCTAGGAGTGGAATGACTGAGGATGATACGCTGGAGTCGGAGGAGATGCTCGCGATGCTGTACAGTATGGCAATCATGAGGTTAGGAAATTTCTGGTGAAATTTTCATCCTATGTAGTCATGTGTGATACATGGGCAAAACTCTCAAATTGCAAAGGGAGTAGAATGTGTTTGCGGGGTTATCATGTTGCTGAAGGCGAAACACCTCTTTTATTGGGTGGATTCAGATGCAAGCCACAGCTTATTGTGCAAAGAGGAGGACTGCACAGCGGTTTAGGAATATAAGTTAGTGTTTGTGCATTGATGGTATCTAAACTGTTTTGATATTCATGTGGTTCAGCAAATTTCCTTGAACGGGAGATTTCAGATTTTGCTAGAAAAACATATATTTTTCTTTTAGGAATTCATTAAGAGCTCAACCTGTGGGTAATGTAAATTGAACTAGATAATAGAACTAACTTAAGGTGCCAATATGCTGTGGGTCTTTGCTTCCTGTTTCTCTGCTTTAGCCTTTTAGATTTGATTTAAACTGCCATATTTTGTTTCACTGGTACTCTTCATATTAGTGATGCATTGCCAGGGCCAGCTCTGCACCAGGGTGAAAAGGGTGCCTGACTTAGCACCAAGTTGCCAGGTAGTTAGTAGCAAGGATCAAAAACCAGGTACCGGAGGAAATCCCGGTCGGTGGCCGGTAACGGTAACCGGCCGGTTACTGGAAAAACCGGGAAAAACCGGATGAATTTTGAAAACTGAATTTTGAATTTAAGATTTGGAAAACCGGTTACCACCTAAAAACCGGAAAAATCGGAATAATGCAAATATTAGTTAGAAAATGTTTAATGAAGTGCATATTTAGCTCATACAATACGTAATCTAGCATATTTAGCTCATATGAAGTGCAAACCGGCCGGAACAATAAATCAAGCATATTTAGCTCATACAATACGTAATCTAGCATAAAAAGGCCTAAACCAACATAGGAAGTACATTACGCAGACAAAAATTCAAATTTGGAAGAAGAAAAAAAATCATGGTACTGTTCATCCCGTCCCCACCGGGATTTCCGGTAACCGGCGGTTACCAGCCGGGATTTTGATCCCTGATTAGTAGTACCACGGTGCAATATGCATAAATTACTGAGAATTCATACTTTTATTTCTGCTGCATTTGAGTGGTAGAAAAGTGTCCTTTGTACATTGCAGAGCTGAATGACTAATCACATTAACAATTGAATGTATCATTGTATGATCTGGAAAACATTTTAACAGTATGTGCTGACTAAGTATGAGGCTTCATTTTTTGTGGGTGTATCTATCCTAGACTCCTAACCTACAGCTGCTACTCGAGTTAAATTTTTACCAAAGACAATAATCAATTATTTTATACTTTTCTTTTTTTCTTATTTCCAGGCTTGTAAATGGTTTTGTGGAGAACACAAATAAGAAAACTGGTCGTTCAATATCTGAATTTGCTGAGGCTGTTGGAATACCACGAGTTCTGGTCGACATTCGTCATGGTTAGAATATTTTGTCTGTTCCATCTAGCTTTGAAGGCGCACTATTGTAATTGAGCCCTAATAAAATTATCCATTGCATGTAGAGAGTTCCCATCGCAGTCTTCCCTCTCTGCGTCTGCTACGTTTGGCAGCCATTAAGGTACAGTGAATTGATTAACATTTCTAAGACCTCTTGATAGTTAGTCATTTTTATTTTCTGTTGAGTGTTAGCTTTTGGTTATAAAGAACATAATTTTGTTAGTTGCTTATAAGTTTTTTTCAGTGTTACTTGCCCCGATATTTCACTAATTAAGATTACTTTCAGGCATTTGATTGGTTAAAGTGTATTTACTGGGATTCCCAGACTAATGCTATTCCTGATGCTCAAGTAGAACTAAGGTCAAGATTGCATGAGATTGACCAATTTCTGAAGGGCAAAGATTCAAAAAAAGCAAAATCAGGTTCCAAAAGGAAACGTGAGTATCATCAGGTTATAGTAATAACTGTGATTGAGCTTATACCTGGGTTTGTTCTGTTTCTTTGGGACCTGGGTTGTCATAGATAGATTTTCTCAATTTGCGTTTGCCCTAAGATTTCTCTGTGAACAATAAGAAAAATGATGTTCTCTTGATTACTAGGTCTCTGACCAACTACTGATTGGTATCCAGAATTTTCTGGTTGCCCTTATGTTTGAATAGTAAACTTACCAATGGTACTAGGCTCTTATCGGTTTTGCTGTTTTAGGTAGATTTTGTTTGCCACATTTTGCCAGTTTGCTTCAACAATTTAGGAAGTTCATGCCCTACCATTTTCACAAGAAAATGTACCTTCAACGAAATAAAGACAAATGTGATCCCCATTCTATAAAATGAAACTTGAAGGAAATAAAGACAAATGTGATCCCTATTATATGATTAATCAACCATGAGATGTTAAAGAGTAAATGGTACAACTGAATTTCAATCCCATGGAATGCAGTTCTAAACTTTGGCGTGGTACAATTGCTGATTATGTTGATTTCATTTCCTTAAAGATGTGCTTCTCTGGTCTATACATTATAAGAAAGATGATTGATATATGCTTTTTTTGCTTTATGCCAAGAAACTTGTAGGCTTATACTTTAGGATGTGCAAATAACACACGTCATGAAATTTTATTGCTTATCTCTTCCATTAATCTGAACTGTACAAAATTATTGCATATACTAGTAACTGTGTCATATTTGTTTGCTACCATCTAATGATCTGATTCGTGAATATTCTTGAATTAGTTTGATTGCTACCATCTTATCCTGACATTAATAGCAATTCTCTTGTAGTATTTATGACAGATGGATAAAGTTATATCATTGATAATTACAACCGTTTTTCAAGGGAATATATCTTTATGACCAAGATATCTCAGTGTTGACTGAGTTACTTGTAAATTGCAGGTTCTGAGAAACTGATTTCCAACACCATAAATTATGTATGTCGACTTTACCATGCATGTCCCTCTGAGGTTGTTTCTGCTCTATTGGATTTTTTCCAACTCAATGCCCCAGAATCCTCTGAAAACAGTGGTGTGCGTCAAACTGGTAGTTTGGATGTAAATAACTCATCTGATGTTCAAAATCAAATATCAAATAGTGATATTAAGACTATCATAACAAAACTATCGGAAAAAGAACCAAGATTGCTGCTTGGCGTACTAAAGTCAGCAGTTGAAATGATTGAGACCAGGGAAGGCCTCGACAACCAAGGTACTGCTCTTAGACCTTATTTCCTATAATTCATCTCATATTTGAGTGTTCTATTTTCAATTTTCTACCTTCTCTGAGACCTTATTTCCTATAATTCATCTCATGTTTTGCTTCACAAATCACAATCTTGATTTATTTCACTAGTCATCAACCTGTGCATCCGCACGGGCTATGTGGTTTAAACAATATTATGTTATTGATAATATCAGAAAAATTCCATTGCCAAACTTTGGTTCTCATTTCTTTTACTTTTTCTAATTGTTTTATATTTATAATTTATTGCCTCATGGCCCCAATATAGAACCAATATTGTTGTTTACGTGCATCCTAAGTACATATACTATTAGTGTTTGGATCTACATATATATAGAGTACACAAATTGTGATATTATAACATATATAAATTCGAAATCAAAATTGTAGTGTCCAGGCATATGTAATTCCATTGAATAGGTGAACCTAATACTTATATATTGAAAATATATATTTAGGAATTCATAATTTAAAAAAATCATGTTATACGAATATATACAAATTCACAAATGTGAATTCCGAATCAATTGTTATATCCAAGTATATCAATTTGTAATTAGAAATTGGAAAAATTGGTGCAAGAAAACAATAATAACTATCACCTTTTTTGAGTTGATCATGGCACGGTGGGCTTCAGATACGATACTACATGCAATTTATAATTTTAATAATTAAAATCCCATAGTTAAGAATTTTGAAAATTAGATTTTTTTTGCAATTATGCCATTATAGATATTTGGACAGAAAAATTTAGGTCCAAGATTTGAATATTCGTGTATCTATGCACAGCTTCGCAATTTTTCTATGTGGATGCTAATTGTTTCGGGATTCTTGGCTGTTAATTTGTATCTAGTACGGTTTCCATGGAGTCATATTTTGGTTTTTAGTACCGGACCAATATGCTCTATGCATGTGATCTGGAGTTCTATTTCTAGTACAGATCTGATGTACAAACTCTGAATTATATGCAGTGCTTTGGTAAGTGTAGATTGTAGAACATGAACCAACGCCTTGGACAAAAACTGTTGGAACTCCTCTGTACACACATTAATTTTTGTTGTTGGTTGATCGGACTCTCCTCTTGGACGGGACTAAAATTGGCACCTAAATATTAACAAATTGTAATCTGACTAGGTCACATGATGCACACACATGAGTCAACATATGTAGTAAACGTTTAGGACAGACATGCATATTGCATCCGTACATGTATACACATATCCGTAGGCTATAAGTTAGTTGTATTTATTTTATTTTTTTTTCACTAATTAATGTGAGAATTTCTAGCTATTTTTGTTTTTCTTTGAGTAATGTGATAATTTCTAGTTTTTTACCACCTAGAATTAATGTGAGGGCTTCGGGAGGAGCCTCCAATTAGTATAGATATAGAAGATAGATATAGATAGATTGATAGATTGTCCAGACTTGATGCTAGTATTTCCATTTTAGGGCTCTTGTAGAGTTGTATTTGCACAGCTATGTCTCTGGCCTTATTAGTTTTTGTTATATTTATAGGTGAATCATATGCCTGCCTGCCAGCTGAGCCATCAAAAATGAAAAACTTATGTTCCCTGGTTCTATGGCTTGTCACAAAAATAAAAGAATTAAAGGATTCAGGCTGTATTGGACTTGTCCATGAGATAGGAGTACTCTCTTCAGACAGGAATGCGGTCCCTCGTTTCTGTCTTGCAAAACTTCTGCAGAAGTGCTTGAGTTTGTCCATTACAGGTGAAAGATGTATCATAGATGCAGTACTACTGCTGATTGAGATGGCCAGCAATAATAATGTGAAGGAGAAACTGAGGAAGCTTCCTGTGTTATCCCTGGAAAGGTTGGGTAAAGATTCTACCCTCCCTGAATCCAGAATCATATCCAACGAACAAGAATCAGTTGAAAAGGCAACGGAGAGGCTGGCAATGTTCAAGTTGCAGTTGAAGGAACGGAAGAATGCATGTTTAGCAGAAAATGGCACCGAGGGATCGTTCAGCACAAGGACGCCAGAGAAATGTAATAGATGGTCAATAACAAAGTCTTGGACCCCTTGTCCGATAGGAATGATACCTTGTTCGTTTAGTTCAAGTGCTGTTCTTCCTGCCCTTGATGTCATTGACCATGAGTTGAAGGATGACACATTGGAACATGTAAATTTTGAGCATGATGATCATACCGAAAGGTTTGACTATTATTCTCAGAATAAATCTCACCCCGAGAAGCTATTGGATGATGGAAGCATTCCGGAAATATCAAGATCGTCACCTGAATACGGGATTTCGGATATGCCAGCCCTGACCTTCCCTTTGAAGGGTAGATTACTGGTTGGTGGCGTGTGGAAAAAGGTGACCGAAGAAGAGCTACTCCTTATAAAGTCAAAGGAGAAAATTCTGTTGTAACAACGTCCAATTCGAGACTGTAAAACGAACAAATCATAGCTTTGTACTGGGATTTCTTTAGAATTCGTCACGATTGTGATTTTTGTTGCTGTCACGTGGTCCTACTTTTCTTCTTTGCCGCCTTGAGTGAGCGGATGACCTAGCACTTATTGGTTTTCTTGTAAATTTCTCAAAAGAAAATTTCGGCCTGCACTCTATGAATAGTTTGAAATATTTCAGTAACGGAAGAAGATGAGATATGCAGCTGTACGCTGTTTTCTAGCAGTTACCGCACAACCGGTGTTTTCATGCCTTTTTCCCTCTTCAATCCGTAGAAAGAAAGAAAGAAAGAACGTATGCACGTGCATCATTAATCAATTAGGTGCTTTTTTGCTCGAACAAAGGTGCACAACTAGAAAACATTGCAGGCAGAAACAAACCAAAAACACTGCAAGCAGAAACAGGTGGCACGAACAAGGAGGACACCCGCAGTTGCACACTACAAGCATCCAATGTGTATCTTCACCACCGGAGAGGAGATCCCTTGCTCGCAGTTGCACTGACGGCAGCCATCCAACGTGCATGCATCCTTACCAATTCCTTCCCCTTGCAAATCTTTCGAAACAACGCGAGCTTTTTTTCACTTCACTCGAAGGCTCTGCCACATGAAGAACTGAAGAAGCCAGTTTATATCTTATGGGGTTCGGGTGCATTAACGAGTAAATCGGGCTTCAGTGATTCACCCACCAACCAGCAATTCGGTGCGCGCAGGATCGATAGGCTTAACACGCTACCACCTTCCTCAAGCGACGACGGGGCTTTCTCCAGCGAGGTGGCGGAGGGTCCGGGTTCACTAGAGTTAGGGAGGGGTTTACAGAGACCCAGCTGTCTGTAGAGGGAGGAGTGGACGGTGGGCGGTGCAACGAGGTGAGTAACACTTCACCCTTTTGTATCACGCTGTCCATTTACATTGAGTTTCACTATTATATAATATTTGTTGGTTTACATTATAGTACTTTTGAGTTAACTTTTTTTAGACAAAGCGAGGACAAAAGTCTAAATGAAGTGCTACACATACATGCCCGCTCCATGAAAGAGTTTGGCTATTAGCGAATTTTCGGCTGTAGATTGTTACAGCCGCGGGCTCGGAGGAGGGAGGTGGCGGAGGGTGGCACTGCGATGAAGGCGTGGATGAGTTAGGGTGGACGAGGGCTATGACGATTGGCTCGGCCAATCGGGCGATGGAGGGGGACATCGGAGGTGGGGCCAACGGGGCGATGTAAATATCTTCAATTCATATATAAAAAGAGTATATCTAAAAAATTATGTATAACACTACCATTTAAGTGGTCTTATATACTACACATACATACTCTTGGTTGAGCAAGATACTTTTTACATTGTGAGATAAGAAATAAGGAGTAACTACTCCCAAAATATATATATATATATATATATATATATATATATATATATATATATAGAGAGAGAGAGAGAGAGAGAGAGCACGTACACACTAGCTGTTACAGCTGCTATCTTGTAGTACGTCGTTGCTCGATCGAAGCCTGGCCTGATGGTGCATGCAGCTTCACATGGCCCCCTTCCTACTCTAGTCATGTCATGCATACGAGTTCCGTCAGATAGCAGATGTAAGTACGTACCATGCCATGGAAGTGGCCTAATAGTAATAGCTGGCATATATAATCGCATGATGTTATATTAATAGCCGTAAAATATTAATCTCCACCGTTGTTTGGATATCTGTACACAGCCTGGCATTTGGTGTGTGTCTTTCGCATCACATTAAGTTTGAGAAATCACTGCAGTGGAAATTAATTAGCTAGTGTTCCCTACATGTACTTGAATATTAACGTAAGCTTCGGTCTTTTTTTAAAAAAAAGAAACTCAGCTTCTATAGAAAACTAATAACAAGTTCTACAAACCAAAGTTCACAAACTGATTTGGGATACCAGCTCACCATGATACAAAACGCACTTAACAGAGACCACAAGTAAACTGAATACAATTGACACTAACCACAAGAATCCCTAACACAAATCCTAGTCCCAAAAATCTAAACGAGAATTAAACTTCATGCATCGCACAGAAGCTTTTCGATCAACGAATCTTCGGCCAAGTGAATCACCCTGTCCAACTCCTCACGTTCATCTTCTTTTATCAGAATTCGCCATATCTGAAAACAAGACACATATTTGAATATGGCTTCAGTCGGTTGCTTAGGAAAAGTCTTCCCAATCGCCATTCTATTTTTGATTTTCCAGAGCGTCCACGCTAAAGTTGCAAAACTAAATAAGGCAATGTGGTAATTGTTAGCCCCCCTATTATGTAACCAATAGAGATGAAAATCATCAAGCGACTTGGGACCTTCTCCCACTTCAAGAATTCCTTGACACCAATCCAAGCAAATTTGGCTAAAACACAATTAAAGAGGATATGATCAGTATTCTCCCTCACCACACACAGAATGTAGTTTTCAACCCCTCTCCAATTTCTTAATTTGAGTTGGGTTGTGTTTGGAGCCTGTCCTAGAAAGAAAGACAAAGGAAGATTTTTACTTTAAGGGAAATTCTACTTTTTCATAACTTTTGATTTCTCCAATGTCTATACAAAGATTTCACCGAAATTTTTTCAAAGTTCTCGAGACACAATACCACCTTATTGTTATCATTATTAAGCTCCACCCCTTTTAAAGCAGATTTCAAATTAGTCCATAAATCCTCCTCCTCCTCCTCTCTACCAAATTGTGTACTAAAATTAATATTCCACTCACCATTCTTCAAACTATCCGCTACACTAATGTCAAGGTTTGAACTAATTTTAAACAGTTCTGTCAGAATTAATTTTCAAAGAGCATTTGTCGAGCAACCCGGCAACGGCACGCACGCACGCACTTCTTACTCCATCAAGCCGGTAACGAGATCAAGCACGATCGAACATTTTACAATGTTGTAGGATCGAAATGACAATCAGAGGGGGGTGAATGATTGTAATTCGCAGTGAAGATTTTTTCCTCTAATCTACTATCTCCTAATTTCCTAATCTGTCAACACATTTAAGAGCACAAAAACGAAAAGACAGCAAAAAAGAAAAAGATAATATTTTCTAGTACTTGAGGCGACTTGTGTATCAGAACAAAACAATGCAAAGTCTTGTACCTATAGCAATAGATTAAAAGAATGCTTCGATTTCAATTCTCTTTGTAAAGGCTAAAAGATCTAATCACGTAAGATCTACATGCATGTGCAAAATCATTAGGACCTATGCATGCATGCACAAGGACTGCTCATCACCAAATTAAAAAAACTTAGAAAGCTAAAAACATAGCAACAATGCAATGTCACCTCACACAAGATTTAATGTCTGCCCAACACTTGACGTCCCGACCTCACAGCCACTATCTCTCATACCTTAAAAAATATTTATGCAAAACAAATTAACTAGCAAGGACAGATAGCACCTGCACCTACACATACGGTTCGGCCAGCAGTCCGTGACAAATCACTGCAGACGACGCAATAGATGAGTAGCGTGCAACAAAGAAGCGAAATCCACGCGTGTAGCAGCCAACGTCGCAAAGACCAACGACTTCGTGTGTGGCGCTTTTAGGCGCGCCTAGAGAAGATTTCAACGAGCATTGATGACGCGCGACGCAGAACGAGAAGACCAACGCTGTTGTCGAACGAAGAACGATGCACTCTGAAAACGCCCGCCGTCACAATCTTTATTTCTGGATATCGTATCGTCTTGGAAAAAAAAACTTTGTCTACAAAGGCGGAAAAACCTCGATTCGTTTACATGGCCGACGGCCTGGCTTTATATGCCAACACACACGCACACAATCCTGATCCGACTCCAAGACCAAAACGCGCGTGACACCAAAAACTCCGCACGGTTTTGTATCGGTATTCAAACCAAATAGGTTACCTAATATATTTTTTTAATTCTATCTCTTTCCATGCCTTGCACTTCTGTTGAAGCTACAGCTCCGCCTGGACTCCTAGCAACGTCCAGAGTCTTCCGCGTGTAAAACTCGGACTAGGACTAGGATCCACCAACGTGACCTCCATAGCCCCAATACGTGTCATCCATCTTTGAACTCCATGCACCCCAACTCGAGCTCGACCGTCTCCTCCAGCATTCTCGACCCTTAGGACCATGACTTCACACCAAGCCATTTCCCGGTCATCGCCGTAGACCACGATCGCCTCCGAGTTACCCTGCACATGCAAAGACCAAAGCAACATATTTTTCCGGCACAAGTTCTTCCCAACTTGACCGACATAAGTCCTCACACCACGATGCGCCTCAAATAATATCAGTAAATAACATTGTCAATTATTCATCAGCTAAAATATATTAGACTTAGCCACATGGTCTAACAATCTCCCCCTTGATGAATACATTGACAATACTTCAAAATTGATAATTTAATTTTTTAAAAAAGATTTTTTTTAAGAATAAGGTTTCAAAACTGCAAAGCAAAATAGGTCAAAAACCACAGCTGAAAAACTCCCCCTCAACACAAGGAAAGCAAAATTCTCCCATTTTTCTCCCCCTTTGGCAATGTAAACATCAAGGACTTCAGTGAAGGAATAATTATAAAACAAGGGAGTAAAAATCAAGAAGCTTTGTAGATTATCCAAGTCACTTTGCATGAATTTATTAAATTAACCAAGCCATCCTTTTAAGTAGAGCTATCTGGATCATATAAAGTCATATACCATATAGCAATGTCAAAACAAGTCTTTAAAATGATTAAGCAAGTTAAATTAATGACAGGCATCTCAACAATGACAGACGATTATAAGGAGCACAATGAGATATCACATTGAAAAGTTAAAGCCTAAAAGTGAAGCAAACTTTAAATTTAGACGAGCTAGCAGTCTCTTATAACAGCCTAATGCTCCACACTCAATTCTTAAGCATGTGGCATGCTTGTAGCATACTTCTTTTCAATGGTGGCATGCTTGTAGCATACTTCTTGTCAATTTAGCACATTTTATGCTCCCTTTTTTTATATACATAGATATGTATGGCATGCTTGAAGCATACATCTTGTCATTTGAGCACATTTTATGCTCCTTTTTTTGTATACATTGATATGTATGGCATGCTTGAAGCATACATCTTTTCAATTTTCTCTTTCTTATTTTTTTATAACATGTCAAATTGAGTGAACATAAAAGAACTGTAATTAGAAACATACGAGCTTCATAGTCAAGATTTAAAATAAGATTCACAATCAAGCTAATCCTTTTCGATGAACATCACAGAGTACTAAATATAATCAATCTAGTCAAAGTATACGGCCATGTCATGCTTTAGTTCAAATATGGCAGATTAATTATAACTAGTCATGAGCAAAGCTACACAGCACATGAGTAAATATGATAAAGAGAGCTCTATATCTCAGTAAATTTCAATGGCTTGGACTTGATTATTTGATTGACAAGTATAATAAACAAAGCTTCTGAAATTTTAAACGACAAGCTCCCCCTCAGAATAATCCCATCGGGTGCAACACACCCAACTCACTTCGTAACCAAACAAATCGAGAAGAATCCAAAGGTTTTGTGAAAATGTCTGCCAACTGATGTTTAGTATCTATATGATGAAGCACAACATTCCCTTTATCCACATGATCTCGAAGAAAGTGAAATCTTATATCAATATGCTTAGTTCTTGAATGTTGCACTGGGTTCTTAGCAATACAAATAGCACTAGTATTATCACAGAAAAGTGGAACATTATCCAAATTTATTCCATAATCTTCAAGTGTGGCTACTATCCAAAGTATTTGTGAACAACAACTAGCAGCAGCTACATATTCAGATTCAGCAGTAGATTGAGCAACATAAGATTGTTTTCTAGATGACCATGAAATAAGTGAATTACCCAAAAAGTGACATGAGCCAGATGTACTTTTTCTATCAATTCTACAACCTCCAAAATCAAAGATCAAGAAAAGATCTTAAACTAATACAAGAAGAAGCGAAAGCCATATGCCAAAATTTTGAGTACCATGTAGATACCGAAAATACGCTTAACGACTTGTAGATGAGAAACACGTGGGAAGCTTGAAAGCGAGCACATAAACATACAGAGAATTGTATGTCCGCCTCAAGCAAGAAGATATAAAAGTGAGCCAATCATGCTCCTATACTCTTTTGATCAACAGCCACCATCTTCATCAGGATCAAGGGTCAAGCAGCCCCATAGGTGTCATAATAGGCTTGCAATTTTTCATCCCAAAACGACCTAGAAGATCCTTTGTATACTTACTTTGATGCACAAAAGTTCCTCATTTGTTTGTTTTATTTGCAGTCCCAAAAGTAAGTCAACTCTCCCATCATACTCATCTCAAATTCTTTACTCATCGTTCTTTGAAAACTTAGTCACCAAAGCATGAGATGCACTCCCAAAGATGATATCATCAACATAAATCTGAATGAATAATTTATCATTGCCTTCCTTAAGAACAAAGAGAGTTTTATCAACCTTTCCCATGGAAAAGCCCTTTGCTAATAAAAAGTTTTTCAATCTATCATACCATGCTCTAGGAGCTTGCTTTAATCCATACAAAGCTTTTGACAATTTGAAAACATGATTAGGGAACTGTGGATTTTCAAAACCAGGTGGTTGCTTAACATAAACCTCCTCATTTATATAGCCATTAAGAAAAGCACTTTTACATCCATTTGAAATAATCTAAAACCTTTAGATGCAAAGAAAGGCTAACAAAATTCTAATTGCTTCAAATCTAGCAACAGGAGCAAAGGTTTCATCAAAATCTAAACCTTCTATTTGTGAAAAACCTTGAGCAACCAACCTAGCTTTGTTTCTAACAACAACACCATCCTCACTTTGTTTGTTTTTAAACACCCATTTAGTTCCTATTATAGAGTGATCAGAAGGAGGTGAAACAAGCTTCCAAACTTTATTACGTTCAAAATTCTCTAATTCTTCATGCATGGCATTGATCCAAGATTCGCCGCTTAATGCATGAGATATATCTTTGGGCTCAAAAGAAGCTACAAAAGCGTAATGAGCATGGGAGTCGAATCAATAAACTCGACCTTGTTACTCTTTCGCTTAAATCTCCAATCATTTGTTCAGTGGGTGTCTCCTTTGAATGTGACGAGGCGCAAATTTCAAGCACCTTCTTGTTCATTTTCTATATGTGTAGATGAAGTAGTAGCTTGAGGATGTCCAAGCTGTAGTCATGAGAGTAGAAGGTGTAGAAGGAACTACAAAGTGAGAAATAGTAGGAACCATAACCTCATCTTCATCATCCTCATCCTCATCAACAAATATGCTCTCCCCGAACATATGCACTTGTACTGCATCACTTATACTAGTGCCTGGACTAGCCTCATCAAAAGAAACTTCACGTGTTTCTATTATTTTGTTAGTCTCCAAAACAAGCACACGAAAGCCACGTGAATGAGCAGGGTATCCAAGAAAAATACCATCGCTTGATCTAGCTTCAAATTTATCTAAGATTCCAGATTTTAATACAAAGCATTTGCACCCAAAAACTCAAATGAGATACACTAGGCCTATGCCCAAACCAAGCTCATATGAAGTTTTACCAAGTTTAGATCTCAAGAATACACGGTTTGAAATATAGCATGCAGAGATATAGCTTCAAATTTCAAAATTTCCTTGGAGTTTTATATTCATCTAGCATTGTTCTAGCCATCTCAACCAAAGTTCTATTTTTCCTTTCAACTACACCGCTTTGTTGAGGAACAGATGGTGATGAAAATTGATGATCAATTCCTTTTTCAAAGACAAAATGATTAAAAGAAGAATTTTTAAATTCAGTTCCATTATCACTTCTAATAGCTTTAAGAGATCCCGAAGATCGATAGATAATCTAAGAACAAGACTTCTAAAATGACTAAAAGCCTCATCTTTAGATGCCATAAAGTAAACCCAAGAATATCTAGAGAAATCATCAACAATCACTAGTACATACCACTTACCACCAAACGATCGAACTCTCGATGGTCCAACTGTGTCAAGGTGTAGGAGCCGTCCCTGCATTTGTCATGACCATAGTAAGCGGAGGATGTGAACTCGCACACATCTTACCATGTCTACAGGAAGAACATACTATATCACTTTCATTCTTAAGTTTAGGCAAACCACGATAAGATCCATACCACTAACACGCGTGAGATGATCAAAACCAACATGTCCAAGTCTACGATGCCAAAAGAATAAATCTTTAGAAACATTGGCAACTAAACACCTAAACTTAGCATCATGTGAAACATCAAAATCAGCTTTAAAACTCTTCCAAATCTTGAAATTTTAAAACTAGATCACCAAGCATCTAACACTTTACATTCACCTTTCTTAAAACATACTTCAAGATCTTCATCAATCATTTGTGAGACCGAAAGCAAGTTGAATTTTAAGTTCTCAACAAGTGCCACATCTTTAAACATAAACTTTTTATTTACCTTCACTGTACCTTTTGCCAAAATAGATGTAGAAGTAGCATCTCCAAAAGTAACACTTTCAGCTCGAGATGTATGCGAAAGAGAGGAGAACCAACTTTTATCACCGGACATGTGGCGTGAGCATCCGGAGTCCACTAACCATATGTTCTCCTTCCTCACGCGAGAAGCCTACATAGAGACGAAGATGTCGAGGCCTCAAAGATCAAGGGTTAGAAATAAAACATTTAGGAATCCAGTACTGAGACACACGACAAGTAGGCGCAACACGAGTATTCTTATGTAAAAATTCAGATTTAACATTACTCATGTTACTAGTCACAAAAGAACGTGCATTCCTTAACTTTGACCAAGCCTTAGCCTTTTCTTTCATTTGTTGTTTGGCTAGTCTAAAACAAAATTGCACAAGATGTCCATCTTTACCACAATAACTACAAATGTATTTAACTTTATGTTTAACCTGAGAAGTAGAAGCAGCATTTGTATTCACTTGATTAGTAGAAGACATAATACCAGCAGACTTAAAAGCAATTTGTTTTGGTTCAGATGTTACTTCAATTTTTCCAGGTTCAAGAAGCTTAACAATCTTAGGAGGATTATTCTTGGCATGCTCAACAAAATTAAATCCTAGATCACGATTTTTCACACTTGTTTTTGACTTGTCTAGAATCATATTCAAATTTTTCTTACCAAAAGAAAATCTCTCCAAAGTGTCCTTAAGATACTCATTTTCTTTAGCCATAGTGGGACAAGTTGTGCATTTAACAAGTTCATTCACAAGATTCTTAGAAGCACTAGACTGAGCTAATCTTTCTTTTTGAGCAAAATCATTAAGTTGTCTAGTCAAAGCTTCTATTTCAGTGTTAAGCTTAGGACAATTAGAGCAAGAGGATATCTCATGATAAAGCATCTGTTGAATTGTTTCTTGAGATGAGTTAAGTCTAGCTTTTAGCAATTCACAATTAGAGCAAGTTTTAGATTTAGCATTTAAAGTACTTGACTCTAAACATGAAGAAGAACTAAACTTGAGCTTTTCAATTTCATCATTAGCACATTTCAATTTTTCATTACAAGAGTCATGTGCTAATCTTAATTCATTAAATTTAGCGATACGCTCTAAGTTGATCCATGTTTAAGGCATTAAGTGACCTAGCATTCTCCAACTCGTAATGTAAAATTTGACAAGACTCACAAGATTCATCATCGAATTAAAACTCTAAGTCTTTCAATTTCGAATTTAGAGATTCAATTAAAGTATCGTACTTCTTAATCTTTTTATCTTTCTTTTCTAGCACAAGTATCAAGTTTAGCAACAAATTTAGCTAAATCATCATAAGAAGGTTCTACCTCATTGTAGTTGTCATTGTCAAGATCATCATTGTCGGTGGAGCTTTGCTACTTGCCATTAAACACAACCCAATTAACTCTTTCTTGCCTTTGGGAACATCATCCTCATTGTCCGTGTCCACATCACTCAAATTAATTTGCTCAAGAGCCGAAAGAACACGATGCACCACTTTGCGATTCATATAGCCCTTCTTTTTATTTTTCCTTTTTCCTTTCTCCATCTCTTCTTCCTTCTCATTCTCTTCCCTTGCAAATCTTGCTAGAAACTTTGGACATTTGGGACGAATATGATTGAGATCACCACACTCATAGCATCTTTGAGGACCAAAATTTCCTCTTTTTCTTGATCTCACATTCTGCAACGCTCTTGTGAAACGTGTAGAGAGGAGTGCCAAATCATCCTCCGGGAGTTGCTCTAGCTGTTCATCAGTTAGTGAAGACAAAGAAGACAAAGCATAGCTAGTAGAAGAATTATCACCATTAGACTTGCAAGATTGTGAAGCTAAGGCAATTGATTTATCACCATTATTTTTCCTAGCAAAAACATCTAATTCATGAGTTTTCAACTTAGAATAAAGTACATCTAATGTAAGTGTACTCATGACAGTAGATTCTCTAATGGATGTAACCTTCATCTCCCATATAGACATATCTAATGCTCCAAGTAATTGACGTGCATTTTCAAAGATCGATATAAGTAACATTAACAAAGACGTAGGTTACTAAGAATTTTATTAAAACGAGCAAAGAAATCATCTATTGATTCACCAGGTTTCATCTCAAAACGCATGTAATCCTTTTTGTACATATCTTGACGTACCTCTTTAATAGTAGATGAACCTTCATGATAATCACATAATGCTTTCCATACCTCATATGCGGATTTAAGATGCACAACACGATCAAAATCACTCCTTCCTAGTCCTTGAATTATCAGGTTCCTTGCCTTGCTATTTGCCTCCACTTGTGTTATATTTGCTGCTGACACAGCATCGTTCTCGGGCACTTGATAAGGTTTGTAGACCTTCTCCCATATTGCAAAGCCTTGAGCTTGAATATATGCCTCCATTTTCGCTTTCCAATACTGAAAATCAACACCATCGAAAACACAAGGTTTTGTGGAATATCTATCCGTCGACATGTTTTCTAATCACCGGTTAAGATCAATTAGAAAAATAAACCTGCTCTGATACCACTTGTAGGATCGAAATGACAATCAGAGGGGGGTGAATGATTGTAATTCGCAGTGAAGATTTTTTCCTCTAATCTACTATCTCCTAATTTCCTAATCTGTCAACACATTTAAGAGCACAAAAACGAAAAGACAGCAAAAAAGAAAAAGATAATATTTTCTAGTACTGAGGCGACCTTGTGTACTGTAACAAAACAATGCAAAGTGCTGTACCTATAGCAATAGATTAAAAGAATGCTTCGATTTCAATTCTCTTTGTAAAGGCTAAAAGATCTAATCACAGAAGATCTACATGCATGTGCAAAATCTGTTAGGACCTATGCATGCATGCACAAGGACTGTTCGTCACCAAATTAAAAAAAAACTTAGAAAGCTAAAAACATAGCAACAATGCAATGTCACCTCACACAAGATTTAATGCTGCCCAACACTTGACGTCTGACCTCACAGCCACTATCTCTCATACCTTAAAAAATATTTATGCAAAACAAATTAACTAGCAAGGACAGATAGCACCTGCACCTACACATACGGTTCGCCAAGAATCAAGTGACAAATCACCGCAGACGACGCAATAGATGAGTAGCGTGCAACAAAGCTAGCGAAATCCACGCTGTAGCGAACCAACGCCGCAAAGCACCAACGACTTCGGTGTGTGGCGCGGCGCGCCTAGAGAAGATTTCAACGGAGCATTGATGACGGCGCACGCAGAACGAGAAGACCAACGCTGTTGTCGAACGAAGAACGATGCACTCTGAAAACGCCCGCCGTCACAATCTTTATTTTTGGATATCGTATCGTCTTGGAAAAAAAAACTTTGTCTACAAAGGCGGAAAAACCTCGATTCGCTTACATGGCCGACGGCCGCTTTATATGCCAACACACACGCACACAATCTCGATCCGACTCCAAGACCAAACGGCCGTGACACCAAAAACTCCGTTACTGCTTTGTATCGGTATTCAAACCAAATAGGTTACCTAATATATTTTTAATTCTATCTCTTTCCATGCCTTGCACTTCGCTGAAGCTACAGCTCGCTGGACTCCTAGCAACGTCCAGAGTCTTCCGCGTGTAAAACTCGGACTAGGACTAGGATCCACCAACGTGACCTCCGTAGCCCTAATACGTGTCATCCATCTTTAATCTCCATGCACCCCAACTCGAGCTCGACCGTCTCCTCCAGCATTCTCGACCCTTAGGACCATGACTTCACACTAAGCCATTTCCGGCCATCGCCAGAGACCACGATCGCCTCCGAGTTACCCCCGCACATGCAAAGACCAAAGCAACATATTTTTCCTAAGACAAGTTCTTCCCAACTTGACCGACATAAGTCCTCACACCACGATGCGCCTCAAATAATATCAGTAAATAACATTGTCAATTATTCATCAGCTAAAATATATTAGACTTAACCACATGGTCTAACAAATGTCTTCATTCCTAACTTCAAAATTTGTATCCATGTAACACACACAATTCGCTGCGCCGCCCAGGTGCTGCTTAGCTATCGATTGCCCCACCGCAGATAGCCAGCTGAGCTCACGCGCAGAGCAAATGAGCTCTTCAAGCTCATACTTCAACTTAAAACCCCCATCCTCAACGGGTACGCGAGTCATTGTCGAGGCGACCGTGCTATCCGACATCCTGGTTGCCCTCTGTCTCCCCACTTGAGATACAAGAAATTCGTAGCAATAGAACCTACATATATTTCTTGTTCTGTATTAGAGCTAACAAATATTAAGTGCTGGCTAGCTCCGCCAATGGTTCGAGTCGCACATAAGGTCTTGTCAGCTTGCGCCCAGGTTGATCAACAATTTGGATAATGCGTCCTTATGCGGTACAGTATATTTTTTTAGCACTAGGCCTTACGTATATTTGTAATTATATATTAGTCACATAGGTATGCTCGGGTCCGCCGGCAACATGCTCAGGCGGTCGCTTCCGTGAACCGCAGTCATACGGGTGTAGTGGATTCTATTTGGGAGGGGAATAGTTTAGAAGGAG
Source organism: Hsuehochloa calcarea (assembly GCA_036346395.1). NCBI lineage: Eukaryota > Viridiplantae > Streptophyta > Magnoliopsida > Poales > Poaceae > Hsuehochloa > Hsuehochloa calcarea. The sequence goes on along the minus strand of CM070593.1, from coordinate 48,319,854 downwards.
GAACGAGAACACAGAGAAGGCTAGAACGTGGATAGATTTGGATGATTCCAATGGATCACTGCCATCGCGACTGCCCAATGCCATCGCACCCGGCTGCCGCTACTTGCCGCCGCTGCAAGGTGGCTCGACGAAGATGGGCATGGTTAAGTGAGAGAGAGATGGGGAGGGAGGGGAGGGAGGAGAGGAGGAGGAACAGGAAGTGGTTTGCTGGTATCAGTTTCAGGTGTGGAGTGGATAAGATTGAAGTAGACATCAACATATATTGGAATCTAACGGTAGATTGTTCTCCCGTTTGATCGGTTTCCAACGCTATAACGTTTTTAAGTTTTTCCCTAAAAAATGCATTGTTACAAGTTGCAACTAAAGATCTCATCATTTCAGTCTCACAAAAATCTAAACCCAAAAGGAAAACTACCACAATTTTCATTCATATCCTAATAAAGAAGATGCTAAGCTCTGGCCCATTGTTCCCATCAGGGTTAAGCATGTAGAATGACTCTGAGTCTCGGGACCCCACCACGTGGTCAAAGTGCGCACGCATGTACGGAATTCTGGACTATTTTAGCCCTATTGCGTAACAAAAATTATAAAAATAGCCTCGATAATCTCAAAATTCCAAAAATAGCCCCCCCTGTCGTACTAGCTGCTGTCGGGGACGGTAGCACCTGCACCTTGGTGCTGCCCCACGTGGGCAAAAAAAAAATTATTTTTTAAAAAAAATATTAATAATATTTGTTGAACGATTTTTTAAATATGTAAAATGAGCTCAAATAATTATGAACTTTTTTGTGGAGCCTCCTGACATAGTTTTTCTGCTTGTGTAATTTTTTTGAAATTTTATGCATTTTTTTTCTCCAAAATTCTTTAAAGTCTAATGTTTGTAGGAATTTTCTAATATAGCAAATGAGGTCCAAACATTATGAAATTTTTTTGCCATACTCCCTACACAGTGGACTTGATTGTGTAAATTTTACATAATTTTATTTGCTCTGAAATTATCTCGACAAATTCAGGGTTTAGGTCTCAAAAATTAGGACGAGACGTTTCGGAAATTAGGGTTTCATGATTTCATGTGACTTGAAATGTGCGAAGTTTGGTACGACATGACTACTCTTGGCCGCTATGGTTCTTGATCACATTTCTTCTGTACGAAGCAGAGTACAGACATCCCATTCTTTGGTACAATAGGGGGGCTATTTTTAAAATTTTTGTTGCGTAATAGGGCTAAAATAGTCTAGAACTCGCATGTACGTGAGGTCACTGACCTCCTGATAATGCTCATGCCCATACGTCAGAAGCGAGCTAGAGCATCAGACGCTTCGTTCATAGACACTCCACTCCTATATGGGCCTTCACGACACTAAAGATGTAAATTGACTAATTTTGTTGCTCGTTACTTATATCTCACTCTATTATGTTGTTACATCCCCCGCAAGCCTCTTCTTTCTTGTGCTCTCATATCTCTCATACCAACCCCGATAGCCCCTCAATCTCTGGCGAGCTCTGGCCATGGCACATAATTTCATATATTTTTATGTGGTGTGGCTGTTGTTTTCTCTCGCTCCAGCGAACATCGTCGCCTACCATCACTCATGTACCGCATATAACTAGCGTATGTACTATCTGATAGTTGTTATCTAGGTTATAGCATCTATGGTCGTGTTAATCATTTGTGCTAACACGCCATGGGGGTTATGGAAGGTTCATCTTTTGTTCTTGCATCTATGTTGTTTCGTTGTCTTGTACGTATCATCAATGATCTTTGAAATGATATAATTTTATTGCATGTCCACCTGATCGATGTTGTGTCAAATTTATTGTAGATTTTAAATTAAATTGTTGCATATATTTTTGTACAATGTTGCTCCCGAGCATACGTTTCCCATCATACGTTCGGACGCTAGTTGTACCCTTTCTTAAACTTGACATCTAAGCTTTATATATAAAAAACTTATTATGGGGGAACAAATCGCCAACCCCTCAGTTCCTCCACGTCCCCGGTTTAGCGATTTTAGGCCAATCGTGGCTATACGTGTGCGAGTCAATTCATGTCCATTGGATCGCACCGAGCGGGAGCGCACGCCTCTCCTCCCTTCTCCTTCTACTGGCCTCTCCGTCCGGATTGAGCTCTCCTGACTCCTCCCGTCCCTTCCCCTCCCTCGACTCCCTCCCTGTCGCCACTCCTCTTCCCAGCACCACCGCTTCCTCTTCCCCTGCCCCTCCACCATCTGCTCCCCTCTTCGTACCGCCGGCTCCCCCTCTCCCACTGTGCACTTTCTCTTCCCCCGCGCCGCTGCCTTCTCCTCCCCTCTCAGCACCGCCGCCTTTCCCTTCCCCGTGACGCCACCTCCCCCTTCTCCACTGGTCCTCTCCTCTTTCTCGTCCTCGCCTCCTCCCTGGCTCCTCCCTTGTCATCCCCACTGCCACAACTCCCTCCTTCTTACCTATCTTTGTCCCCCCTATGTCACTGCCTCCGATCATTCAAATTGGAGGAAAGAGGACACGATAGTGGGAGAGGAGTGTTGTTCCCTCAAAGGCCGCGCCCTGGAGGTCAATGGCGACGGATGAAATCGTCCGCCACTTCTTCCACCCGTGCGTGACAAGCCCGGCGGCAAGAGCTCCACCAAGCACCGTATGATCGACTTCTACATCCAGACCCTCGCCAAGGTCGTTGGGAGGTAATTAGTGCGCATCTAACTCAATCGATCCATCCAAAGCATAGGTGCTTCGCGGAATGAGACTAATTTTGGTTGTGTGGTGGGTGGTGGTGGGTAGCAAGGAGGAGACGAAGAAGCGGATCTACAACCTGTACTGCGAGCGATACTTTGGATTCGAGTGTGAGATTGATGAGGAAACCTCCAACAAGCTGGAAGGTATATGGCAACAAATTTTTACTTATGTCCATACTTTAAGCACATAATGTGATAATTGGACACAAGATTAGGTTTCAACTTTCAATTCATGTACAGTCATGTTTTAGTTTTCAAATTTCTAGTTGATTAACTTGATAATGCATACTTTTGCTAATTGTGAGCCAAAACTGTTTAAGGAATGCCAATGGTTTCATACATGCTGACAAAAAGGCAAGTTGTAACATTCTTAGCCATTTAGGTCTGTCCTATGTCAGCAGAGAGGCTGACTTGTGTTGAACTATCGGAATCCATGATCCTTTTGTAATGGGTCAGTGTACCATATTGTTTGTATATCTCATTTGAGAAAATTGGGTTGTGGTATATTACTATGACCTTTGCTTTTGCTGGTTTAAATCAGGGATATGATGTGTTCATATGTAGAATCTAGAAGCATTATTATGCGGATATGTGCTGCTATAAGCATTAGCATGTACACATTTGTTGATTGTTCAGTAGCTAATCTAAAGATATAATTTATTGTTGAATACTGCTTTATTGTTTTGTAACTATATGCATTTTGGCATATGTGCATCTGTGTAATGTCAGTAGTTAATTTAAAGAGAACATTTGCTATTGGATATTGGTTTGGTGTTTTGTAACCGTGGGTTGTGTTTTCAATATAATAGGGCTCTCAAGTGTTCTTTTTGTGCTTCCGGGTTCCTATGTTGATGATGAGAATAAGGACTATGGCGGTAAGATTATTACTTATATCTCGTTGTTTGTAGAGTTCTATTAATTTTATGCTAGTTGTTGGTACTTGGTATGCTATAATTGATGCATATAAGGTGAGATTTTTTATGAATATTTCATTTCATACTCATGCTATAGATATACATTCATCTACTCTATTGTTTGCTGATTGTATTTTCTTGGTTTCTAGGTGCATGATCAGTTATACATCAGATCCCAAGGTTCCCAGTTTTTCGATATAGAAGTGAGTGGTGTTTGATTAATCAGTAGTAGTAATAAGTTTTAGTCGTAATTAATCGTCACCTATATTCAAAACATGGGGTTGTTGGCAGCCTCTATGATGTTATCTACTTTGTTGTATCCTTAGGATCTTATGGTTGAGCAAACGAGAAGAACAAATCTTCCTTCGTGTTCCTTTTATAGATTAATTTAGGTTGTTTCTTACCATCTGCACATTGTTACCTTCCTAATAGTAATGGGAGTTTCCCAACATTGCCCTTCTACAAAACAGCTGGTAAAAAATTGCATAGCAAATTTCTGGTAAGAAATTTTCCTTTTTTCAGTTAATATTGTTTGTGCCCCAAAAAAAGTTTTTAAAGCTTCGGTGAATAGCGTAGACTGCCTTTATAACTAAAAGCTCGAAGGCGTTAATGATGTATATCCTAGACCACTTGGAGTGGAAGCCTTTTGTTCTGCCATATGTACCGCATATAACTAGCGTATGTACTATCTGATAGTTGTTATCTAGGTTATGGCATCTATGATCGTTGTGTTAATCATTTGTGCTAACACGCCATGGGGGTTATGAAAGGTTCATTTTTTGTTCTTGCATCTACGTTGTTTCGTTGTCTTGTACGTATCATCAATGATATTTGAAATGTATACGGCCTTCGGAGCACAACTAATCTTTGAGCCAGTGCTTAAACACAAGCAAAAGAACAGAGCATTGAGCTATATATAGTTTAGTTCCATCTCCCATTTTCACCCGTACATATAAAAAAATTGCAATGTTACAACTTGCAACTAAAGATCTCATCATTTCAGTCTCACAAAAAGTCTAAACCCAAAAGGGAAAACTATCACAATGTTCATTCATATCCTAATAAAGAAGATGCTAAGCTCCGGCCCATTGTTCCCATCAGGGTTAAGCATGTAGAATGATTCCGAGTCCCGGGACCCCACCACGTGGTCAAAGTGCGCGCGCATGTACGCGAGGTCACCGGCCTCCTGCGCCTCGGCGCCGTCGCCACCCATGACGTCGGCCGGCAGCACGCCGGCGCCGACCGACACGGTGCGCAGCAGCTGCATGACGGTGAGGTCGCCTTCCGTGGGCTCCCGGCGCACGGCATACCCGATCTTGCGCCCGTTCACGTACGCCGTCCACAGCGGCTCGTCGACCAGCCGCGTGCGGCCGATGCCAGCGCCTGCGCCCGGCGGCTTCTTTTCGCACTCGAGCGCCACTCGCAGGTGCTCGGCGCCCATCTCCTGCATGAACCTGCCCGTCTGCATGGCGAGCTCCAGCAGCAGGATGGGCACGCTCCCGGGTGTCTCCTGCACGGCCAGCGTCACCCGCGCCTTGCGGTACCCGAACAGGGTCCCCGTCGTGCGCGACGCGCCGCTGACGTGGCCGTCGTGCATCCGCGACGCGCCGCCGTGCCGCGGTATTACGCCGTGGAAGCGGCACGCGGGGGCGAAGATCGGGAGGGACCGGAACAGTGCGCGCACGGCGCGTATGGCGCGGACGGAGCGCGCGGCCGCGCGGCGCTTCTTCTTGGACGGGGGCGGGGTGAGCGTGATCGCCGGCCGGGGGGTGTGCGGCGAGGGCGGGGGAAGCTCGGAGAACGCGCCGGGGGTACGGGGCGTCAGCGGCGCGCACAGCGGCGACATCGGCGGGGAGGGCTGCGGCGTTGTGTAGCGCAGCATGGTTAACGGCTCGACGAGATCGGTGGATTGAGATGTTGCAAGGTTTCTGGGATGATCTGTGATGTTGTTTTGTAGGGGAGAGAACTCGGGGGTTTTGAAACCCTGTGGGTTGGTGGAATGCACGTACTTGAATGGTGTGAGGCATGCACGTTGGGGGATAGGTGGTTTAACTTTGGGTTTAGCTTGCCGTGGAGTAGTGTATTTTCTTTTTTGCTTTAGTTTAGTTTTGATTTGGAAGATGGTTCGCATGTTTCAATTTCATCTCTACTTTTTTTTAAGCCCGTCTTCTACGTGTTGTATGGAGTACTACTTGTTTTGGGTTCAGCTCAGTCTAGCAGTGATCAGGCCCAATATGACCTTGGGATGGACTGATGGAGGATCAGGCTATGGCCGGACGGGCCGATCCTGCACATGGCCCGTGAACATGCCTGAGCCCCGATGGATGTAAACAGTCCGACTCTTGCTTTTGTTTATTATTATATACTCGTTTCTTTCGTCAAAGCGTTGTTGATTTCCGTAAAGAAAAGCTTGTTGATTTGAGCAGGCATGTCTTCTTTCTATCCCCCTTGTGTTCTTTGAAACGCACTTGTTCAACTCATCAACTGCGACATGTAGAGGTTTTTTTTTCTCTTCAAAAGGTGATAGTCGATTTCTAACTAATGCAGTCGAGTACTGTTCTAATAACTATACCAGTGTGTATGACATGAGATAAAGTTTAGAGCTCGACTCCTATCATTCATACGTCGCATATCAGATCTTGCCGTGGAGTCACTGCTATAGCTGTGCTTGATTGATTCAATTCGCAGGTCACATTGATTTCACTCTCGTTGACCCATTGTACACGGCAACAGTCCATATTTTTGCTTCTATTTTTTTTTAACCCACCGGCGGCACCGGGCACGGCACGGGGTCTCTGCAAACGCGCGCGCACGCACACCGTGCCGAGCGGTGCGCCAACAGCTGGCCTGATCCCCCTTTACGGAACGTACGATGAATCGCGGGGGAGTGGGAGTGGGAGCGGACGCGGCTCGGCGCGCGCGCGGTCCCTGCTCCTCGGCTGCATGCTCACGAGTCAAGTCACACGTGACACGCACGCACGCCCGCCCGCCGAGCCGAGCCGTGCGCCAGCGAGTGGCCCGACCCGACCCGACCAGCCTTTACGGAACGCGCGCGGGAGTGCCCGCGACAGGCAGGCACCGCGGCCCAAGAGGCAAGCGGGAAAATGGGCGCTCCCACTCGACCTCCGTCGGACGCCCGTCCGGTCCCAGATCAAACGTACCACGCACGGGCTGGTGCGTTAAATCAGGAATTCAGGACCCACCTCCGGTGTCCGGTACTCCAGTTTCCCCCGCCCAACCCCCCCTGTCCTCCGCGTCGCTGTCCCCGCGCGCCGTCCCCCACACCCACGCACGACGCACACACACGGACAACCCCCTTTATTCCTCCTCCCCGTCGCCTTCCGTTCCTCGTGTAATCCTGTACCTGCTCGTGCCGCGCTTTACGATACGCTGTGCCTGTGCCTACCCTCGTCCCTAGCTAGCTAGCTAGTCGGCACGTCTTCTTTCTATCCCCCTGTCCATCGCACTGGCGCAGCAACGTTATCGTCTAGACTCTAGCCCGGCACTGCTAGCTCAGGCTGTTCAGCCAGTATGTATTTAACTGATGAGGATTCCTCTCTTCTTTTTTTTTGGTGGCTAGTAAACTGCTCAGGATTCTAGGATGACTTGTCAGAAGGTATTGCCGGTTCAATCATGAACCATGATGATCCAACTCGCTATGGTCCAGCCGTGGAGCTGGCGATCGATGGGTCCCGTCGGTTAGGGTCTGTAGCTGTAGCTAGTACTGCGCCGCATGGCTTGGTTGGGCAATGATAGGCGATTCCGATCGCCGCACTTGCTGATGCATAACAGCTCGCCGATGGGCCAGCTCGTACGTGAAAAGGACGGTACCTCCTCCCTATCCACTGATCGCCGTGCCGGGCCACTACACCTAGGCATCCCCCATCGCCCAACGAACGAACGAACGAAACGTCGACCGGACAGGCGAACAAGCATGCATGCCGTTGTACGCGTTTTTCTACCTAGTAGGCGTTTTGACATCGGTTCCTGATAGTAGACTAGTCTAGTACATAATTAAGCTTAGTTGCAACATAACTGGCGCCGCCCATGCGAAGAGGAGCATGTTTACCACTGTTTGCAAGGACGCAGGCAAAAGGTTTTGAGCATGTTGCCCTGTCCAGGTATAGATCTCCAATCGTCCTGTAAAGCACAGTCTCACATGTCGATTGCACCATCCGAACTGAACAGCATCGCAGAACGTGAGTCGATCACCGACAATAATCGACATACATGCATGGAACCAATCAACATAAACCTCCACTCGCACAGTTTCAACCACCTCCTAGAATGCACTAGGCAGCTGGGCAGGCTAGGCTTGAGCCAGACTCGCAAGTTGCAACACGCTCGGTAGCCAGACACAAATCGAGCCACAAATTTGATCGGTTGTTTTTCTAACCTGAAATCGCAAGCATGTCCACGACAAACTGCAGTTACTGCACCACTACTACTACTACTACTACTACAGTATACTGTAAAGCGGCGCACAAACGACAGTCTCTGGAGCAAATCGATCACAGTGCATTTCGGCGGACAGCTTTGCATAGCTAGTGACAGCCACATCGGCGAAACGGGCTACATCAGCGGGGAGAAGGGATAAACCGAACTAACTGGATCCCAACTAAGGTGAACATAATTGGGTACGAGTCCATCCATCGATTTCGACATCACAACTAGAAAATATGCGCGCGCGCGGCACGGCTGGCCGGTCCCCCCGCCGCCCCGTGGCCAAGTAGTGGAGCGGGAGCTCCTCCTAATGCTAATGGTTGCCGTCTGCATCATCACTCGACGTCGACGCCTGTATACGCCGGCCTGCTTAACTAGCTCCCTGCCTGTCCATCTCTGATCGCTAATTAATTAGCGCTTGAGACCGTGAACATGCAGCCTTAATTAATACCGTCGCCATTAATGCAAGTACGGCGGATGCGCGTGGCCTTGAGTGTGTTGGCACGGCGGCCATGGCGGTGCGTTATGAGGGAGACGATAATGTCAAGTCATTCATAGCGATGGGCGATGGGCGATGGGTGACACTGGCACCGGGAAAAAACCGATTTTTAAACCGGTTTGTATCTCTATCGACCCTCACCGGTAAATCCAATTTCACCGATTTTAAATCCCTAACACTCATTCATGTGCGCCGGCGTAGTTCACACCTAGATCTGGGCTGGGCTTTTTTGGGTCGTCCCACGACACGACCTACACGACACGTCATAAGCACAAACACTGTTTGAACTGGGCCTGCATGCAAGGAGTAGAGGGATGTGTTGGGCTTAGGGATGGCAATTGTGTCCGATTACCCGCGTACTCGCGGCGAATACCCTAATAGAGGTGGATATGGGTGTCTTTCTTTTGCCAACGGGTACGAAAACGGACATAATTCATTGCTCATCGGGTAAACAGGTGTGTGCATGGGTAAGCCCCACCTGTACCCGCTTCGTCCGATTACCCGTAACCTACCCGCATGTGTAAGGAACTATGTCAGTTTGTATTTTTATTTTATTTGTTGAACTTGATTAGTTGTTTCGAACATGATATGTGAATTGTGATGAACTTTATTAGTTGTTGAATGTGTGATGCACCATTGATGTGTGAATTATGATGAACTTGATGTATGCATTGCTCGCGGGTAACAAGCATGTCCGCGGGCGATGGGTACCCACGGACGACGATGCATTATTCGCGGGTAAACGGGCATGCCCGCGGGCGACGGGCATGGGCGAGGTTTTTCGCCCGTCAACCTTCGCGGGTATGCCCGTGGGGGGAATTCGGGGTCGCGGGCATGGGTATAGGCGAGCACTACCCGTACCCGTCGCGCCCGATTGCCATCCCTAGCTGGGCCTAACTCCCAGGTACGGTAGGTGGCCCGATTGCCATTCCTTGCTGGGCCTAACTCCCAGGTACGGTAGGTGGCATGGCATGCCTACGTGGTTTGTGCTTGGGCTGGCACGAAACGAACAAGCCCGATGGTAGTGCGGCATCGTGCCTTGCTCTGCGGTCGGCGCCAACGCCTGCCCGAACGTACTCACGCGATTTGATGCTACCACCCACTACTTTCGGCGTTACAAGGAGGTGATGTGCACTCAACTTGAAGCGCAAATTCAGAGGGTCCAAAACACGCTAAACGTTTGCCTTAATGAGAACGAGCGGCATATGACGGAGAGCTTCAATAATCTGAACCTAGCTATCCATTACTTGAAGGAGATGCTACCATCGCCCGGAGGAGGCCCTGCACTAGTGCCGCCACAACCACCACATGCTTGTGCACACACACCATAATGTAGGTGACTACTACGTCGTTGATTCGGAGAAAGTCGTTCCGATAACCATGGAAGGCATCAATGACGTCCACAGCACGATGACTTTGATCGTCGAAGCGCTGGACATGGAGGGCATCATGGTGGAGGCATTGAACACGATGACGACAGTATTGTGAGAATCAAAATCACCATACCGGAGTTCAAGGGCATATCTGATTCAGAAACTTATTTGGAGTGGGAGATGCGTGTCAATTAAAATTTTAACAACCACCACTACTCCGAAGAGAAGAAGGTTTATGTTACTTCGATTGAGTTCACCGAATATGCTATTATTTTGTGGGATCAATTGAATCGTGCAGGAGAGTGTCCTCAGATTTGGGAGACGATGAAGCAAATTATGCGAGAACAATTTATGTTGGCATACTATACAATATACTACATACAAAGCTATGATGGCTTATTCAAGGTACCAAGTCGGTGAACGAATATTATCAAGAGATACAAGTGCTTATGATCTGTACAAATGTGTGCGAGTCGACGGAGGCAACCATGACATACTTCTTTGAGGGGTTGAACGATGATGCGTGAAACCGGATTTATTTGATGCAATCGTGGAGGAACTACTTCATCAAGCGGAGCGTGCTGAGAAGTGGGTGAAGGACACTCAAATCCAGTGTGGCCGAACCAACTTTAGCTCTTGGATGACCACAGCCATGGCGGCTGCCACGGCGCTGGATGACCACGACGATGGCCCTCCATGGTGATCACGGCGATGGCGGCTCTGGAGGGTGTCGCTCCTCCACGACACAGTGTAATAGGACCGGCCTAAGCTGGCACGGCACGTAGGTGGCCTAACGTGTCAGTGGGCCATGCCTGGGCTTGCCTCCTGTTAAGTGGGCAGTGCTGGGCCGGCATGACAAGGTCATAGCCCACGACCTATTGGGTCGCGCCGTACCGGCCTGGTCCGGCCCAATACCCATGTCTTTTCACACCCGGCGGATATGGCATAGTTGTCGCGTCACATGAGTTCCAGTTCTAGCTAAGTGAAGAACTGAGAACAAGCACCAATGAGAGCCATATTCCATGAAGCTTCCCTCGCATTTGTAGCATCGAAATTTATGTGTCAGAATGGAACAATACAGCATCATCGAATTTTATCTGCCCAACTTTAGAAGGTTCTCTCCGTCCTTTTGGTCGAGTGATGATAAACGTCTTCACTTATCATTGGTTGCTCGAGCCTTTCAACTTTCGAAATCTAGCACGACACGTCTAACGAAGTTTCTTTGAAGCCACCTACGTTGCCTTTGAATCTTGATGGTTGCTAACCCCAAAGCCGCCTCTGTGCTCTAATTCGAGCATGTGCATGTGTTGTCACCAAAAGAGTATGGGTAAATATTCTCTTTCACTTTTCTACCACGATTGGAGTTAATAATCTGATCTAAGTGGCACATTCCTGCCCTTTGATCTGAAAAAAGTTCTTCTGAAGAACATTCCACTTCATACATGGGAAAAGGCCGGACATGGTTAATTGAATCAGGCACTAAACATGCAGGTATCATGTTCACATCACCGACCCATACGAGACCAAATCCACTCCATCAAGACCAGTGTCTCGTAGGGGGAAAAAATGATGTTGTAATTTATCTCTGGTGTCCAGAGGAGTTGTTATTAGTTGGGATCGGCATGTGGTTGTATAAATTGGTCAATTTGAGGACACTAGCTGTCAGGTGCAAGCATCGCCACATGGCAACGACACTTCTCTAATCAGTCAATTGTCCAAGAAAGTCAGAAGAAAAAAAAAATGGTATAGTACTTATAATCCCCCTTTTCTTCCTCGTGCCTTTCACTGAGAAAAACATGCATCTTCGTCTCGGTTCAATGTTGATCGTATATATGTTTTTATCTCTACTACTCGAAAGAAGGAAACGGTGGTGGTCTGTTTTTTTACCATCAATCATATTCGTCAGATCAACTATCAACCAACGGTCCGAGTTATCTCGCAGCAACAAACCATCAAACCCTAGCAGACTGGCGTCAAAAATCGCGCACAGCGCACTCGTGATAAACCCTAACGGACCCGCGTCTGTCTCGCAAAAATTATAAAAAATTTATTTTTCGTTGCAACGCACGAACACATAACTAGTAAGAATCAAAAAAGGAGAATCACTGCTCACTAGGCATTCTTCAACCAGCTAGCTTGAGAAAAACATGCCACAAATCATGTATGACCTTGGTGCATAGATCAAGCAAGCAACGCGAGACTTTTTTTCCTCTTTGGAAATAGCTTTAGCAAATTGAGGGGCCTAGCCAAATTGAGTTTCGTTAAGGCAGCAAAAAAACTCATAGCTAATGGCCGATTAATTAACTTCTTTCTACAAAAAAAGCCATCCTTAGTCGTTTAATCACAACCAGACACCAAATCTTGCCCATCATCCATCCCAGAAGGGGAAAGAATAGTTAAATAGTAGTGTTGCTGCGTGCAAACGTATCTATAATCTTTAGCACCAAGCAGGTGGTTGAGCTGCAACTTTTGACCACAACAGTGTGCAGCCTGTGCTAGCTAGAAGACTGTAGTATTCCCGTTTTCAATCGGTGTTTTGGTGCTTATCGTTACTGTTGGATTTGGACCTCCTCTCCTTGGGTCAGCCCAGTGCCTCTCGGCCCAGCCCTTCCGGCCCGGTGCAGTGCCTCTCCCGCGCCTCCTTTTCCCTCTGGCCTCGGCCCACCTTCCCGATCCCGCCTCGGCCCAGTGCCCTCTCTCTCTCTCCCCTTCTTCCTCCTCCCTCCGGCGCCCCCACCGCTGGCCCCATTCTCCCGTCCGTGCGAAGCCGACGCCAGCAGCCGTTGCCTCGTTCCTGCCACCACCGGCTCCCGCCTGCTCCCATCCCCTCCCTCTGACTGACCGCAGCTCCGCCTACTCCTGCTGCCGCCACTCCCTCGCCCATGCCGCTGTGTCGTGTGCTTCCATCCGCCCGGTCCAAGCGCCGCCGCTCGCGCCAGCACCTGCCCGCCGTCGCCAGCCTTGCGTCAGCAGAGCCTCCAAAGTCTTCGCCGCACCATGCCCTGCCCTTGCCAATCACCTCCGAGTGTTGCCGCCCATACCGAGCCTTCTCAGGACCGTGCGCCGCCGAGCTCCCCCTCCAACAGCTCCTTGCCTTCTCCGGCTATAAATAGCCCGACCGCGCCCCTTCATCTCCTCCCCCACCTCGCTCCTTCTCCTTCCTCAGAAATCACCACCGAGCCGTCCCGCCCAGTCGACCACCTCCGAGCAGCACCGGTTCCGCCCCGGCTTCTCCCCCACCTCCAGCCATCACCCTTGAGCCCGCTCCTTCCCTTCCTCGCGCCGCCGCTCGCCGTCGCCGCCACTCCTCCCGAGCTGCGCCCCGGATCTCCCTCTGCCTCCCCCTCTTTTTCTCTGTGCTCGGAGGACTCGAGGCACCGCCGCCCGCGCCGCCCCTTTATTCCCCTCGACCACGACCGACAGGTGGGCCCGCCGTACTATTCGGTGGATCATGGACCATGGATCGTCTTGTCGTGTGGCCTTCGCCCACGCTTCAAGCACCCATGAACCGCGCCCACAGGCAAGGCCCGACACGTGTCGGCACCCGGAATTTCCAGCCTTTTCTGATTTTCTATTTAATTGAAAAACTTGTTAAAAGCTTCAAAAATCCATAACTTCCTCATTATAGTTCCAAAAATTATGAATCTTTTTTCTAAAAATTTCTAAAATCAAGATCTTGCTAATGACACTGGTCTTGTTTAATTTGGAATTCATTTGATTGGTGATTTGTATTTATTTGCTCTCTTTTGCTATTGTGTATTTTCCAGTACGTCCGTCCGATTAGGTTTCGAGGACATGTGAGACCTCCACCTCGGACAAGCTCAAAAAGACCTAGACCCCCCTACCTATAACCAAGGTGAGTCAATACTTTGATCATTTTGAGCCTACATTTTATGCAAATTATGTTCGTTTAAATTATCAAAATTGCATACTTTAATTTTGTAATCAAATGTATGTTAAAGCTTAAGGTAGTTAAATACCCACTTGCTGATTAATTATTTAATATGTCACCCATTGATCAACTTGAATCATCAACCCTTGTCACCCTAGTAACTATATGGTAACTACTAGTTGTAGTTGTACTTAAGCGACATGCTAATCTTGCTTAAGTACTGGGACACTAAATGTCCCAAATCATTATCTTTACAATAGAAGTATCATTTTGGGCAGTCATTGGGAAAGATGACTGGTATGGTTGAATAATTTATTTTCTACTCCCAAATCCTAAAAAATTGCTAATACCCATCTAGGTGGACGGTATGACTGGAGGGTGAATGGTTGGGTACTAATGTAGCCCAAGGCATGTTGTGGATGGTATGTGGTAAGAACCGTCCAGATGATCTTAAGGACTTAATCATGTGATGACCTCCAATTGTAAAACAGTACAACCACAAGCCTATAATGGTGTCGACCTGGCTAACTAATTGTGTCCACCGGTACGAGCTACACCATTGGGGGACTCCCCTTCGCTGTGAGCCCACGAGGCTACGGGTTGGGGTATGTGACTTGCGGGACCCTAGGCGTAAGTCGCATGGTGCAGGAGAGGGTCTGGGTAAGTGGTTATCAGGTCCCACGGGAGCGAAACCCTACTCAGGTGAAACCTTAGCCAGTGTGGCAAATACTGAGGGATGCATTGTAAAGGCCTTGTGATAATCTCCCATTGATTCACATGTCAAAGGTAACATGTGTATATATCAAGACGATTATCTCTTTGTGGGTAAAGATATACAATCTCTGCAGAGAATAAAACTGTTCGAACAGCCGTGCCCACGGTCACGGGCGGGCATGCGGAGCTTACAAGAGTTAGTTCTATTTCAAAAACCTTTGTGGGTGGGTTGAAAAATGTGCGGGGCTCACCTAGCCATTGATTTGGATTTTCCTTGGGTATTCTTACCCGGTGTTGGTAATAGGTAGGTATGACCATCATAAAAAAGAAGCATGAGTTAGAGTTTCCGACGAAGGGAACCTCTGCTGTTATTAATTATTGCACAATTAATCTCTTTAAAAATATAATTTGGTTAAAATGCTAAGTAATAGGATTTTCTAATATTTGTATTTATAAATGTTGCTTTACGCAAATAAAATAACCCGAGCCATCTTTTTTAAGCCGTGCACATATATTATTGCATCTGTTGTGTTGGCTTGCGAGCACGGTTGTTGTGCTCACCCTCGTTCCTCCCCAAACCCTACAGATGATTTGGACCAGGGAGACTACGCCTATTACGAGGATTTCGAAGGTCTCGCCTCAGTCTAGTAGACTTGTCGGTGCTTGTGTACAACCGATATTACCCAATCCCTTGGATAATATTAGTTGGACACAAGGTACCCAGTCGCTGCCTGTGGAGAGATGAGCCACATCTCCTTTTGCTTCCGCTATAGCTACGTGCTTTTGTGATGTAATATATTTGGCCTGACGGTCCTGCTGTAAAACCTGACTCGACGTGGTCTATGTTACTCTGTTGTTTGTAATACATGTGTTGGTCTTAATTCACGTTTGTATGAGATGACCCAGCAATGTATCTCTGAGTGCTACTTACAGATCCAGGAAGTAGTACAGTGATTCACAGAGGGTTCGGATTTACGAAATTCGGGTCCGACAAAGACGCCCTCTTTTGTTGTTGCCCAAGTTGTTGGTTGCTCGTGAGATCCGTGCAACCAAGGGCGAAGTTGGGATGTGCTCGCCCCACCTCGCCTTGTTTTCTCCACGCCTTCGTTTGGATACAAGTCGATCGTTCTGTTTGGTTGCTCAACTTAACCACTCTCGCCAATGTCTTTTCTGAAACGAACACACAAGCAGGCGCGAATCCACAGTAGGTTCTAGTGGGTGTTCGAGCACCCCCTCCCTGCACCACCGGACCCCTATCCCCTGTCAGCCATGGCAACATTGCCTCCCGGCGCCGGAGAAGACAAACATCTGGTTCTGGACTGGATGCCCAGGATCAGGGTGAGCAGACGAGGAGGATAGGTCGCTAGGCTGTATCTGAGCCTCTGTCGCTCCTCCTTGGACTTTACTATTGAGTTTGCACAGCCCACTCGGCAGGCAGGCCCACCCGGCTCGTGTCAGGGAAAAGAAGAGGAGGAAACCGGAAACCCTAGTGTGTGCGAGAACGGCGGGAGGTTGTGGGTGCACGGCCAACAGGAGAAGGTGAGCTGGCGGCGAGGTCTGCTACTCTAGTTTGCACGGTGAGGCAGGGTGTGCGGCACGCGCCGTTCCAGGCAATCCGGCATGGAGTGAAGAACAACTAACTCAAAAGTCAGAACTCGGAACCGAGGTTTATTTGAGTGCTTCTGAGAAATCGATTCTAGTTGTGGAATTGCATAGGCTTTAGAACTTTGCGACTATCTTCCCGGTACTTTTTTTCTTATGAGGAATGCATATGTTTTGCAAGGGTTCTTAGTGCAGCCCATGAGCTCCGGTTGGATTCGAATCCATGGTGGTCTGATGTAGCATAAAAGGGTTCTTGTAGATGTGATATGTGTGAGCACTGATATGAATTTTCAGCAATCATGATGATGTTAGACCGGTTTCAAAAAGTCATATTTATCGTACAATTAAAGCTTGAGTATACGTGTGTCTGGTTGATTTCTTTAACCCTTTCGATTTGTTTCTACAAAATTAGAGGTGGACACACTTACAGGTGGGGTGCTTCAAATCCATGGGCTAAGGAGAGTTGGCAAGTTGATGAATTGATGCAAAGTGTGCTAGCGAGGAGAGTTGGCAAGTTGATGAATTGATGCAATTGTTGTTTAATTGATCAGTGAATATTAGAACAGTAGTTATTAGTTGATTAGCCAATTTATTTAATTGGTGATAGTTGTTTACTTTTTCTTAGATTTAAAAAAATGAAGAAGCGAACTTTATATATGAATTTGATATTTCAAAGATAAAAGATCAGTAGATGTAGTTTTAATATACTTATATTATATTATAGCCTTAATGGTAGAGTTTCTTCTGTATTTTCATTCTGAATTCGTAGCTGCACGTAATGTTATTTTTAAGGTAAGAGATTGAAGGCGAAGATCGTTTCGGCGAGAACAAAATGAGGATACAGACTTACAGAAGGGTTGTTGCAACAAAAAGAAGAAACTTTGGTGGTTTGGTAAGGGTGGCGTGTTACGAGTAGGCAACAAGTAGGTGTCTACTTGTCTTTCACCCACCAACCACCGTTTCCGTTTCTCCAAACCTACAAAAAGAGAAGATCACCACCATCTCTCGGTCCAGCCCCTCTCCATATCTTGCCTTTTTTTTGAAACTTTCTCCATATATTACCTCGCTGCTACCATAACCCAACGCCATATCTCCTCCACCTTAAGGCAAATCCTCCACGGAGTAAACAAAGGCAGAGGCAGACAAGTGACAACAGGCATCCAGCAGCAGCATGTAAGCATGGGCAAGACCAAGCTGATCGCCACCATGCTCAGCTGAGTCAGCTCTTCATACTCGTAGTACCCCCTACACTACTACTACTACTACTACTAGCTCAGCTTTAGAACTAGTAGACGACTGGTAGCCTAGGCAAGTGCTGCTCCTGTGGGTGGCTTTCCAGTGGGGCTCCTCAGAGGCAAGAAGCCCATATCATCAGGTGAAGGAGGCAGTCGCAAGCGAGCGCGAGCGCGAGCGCGAGGAGGCAGGAATCATTCGGCTGCAAAGCTGCCGTCGCCATCTCGTCGCCCCTGTCCCCGCTTTCCTGAGCCGCGTGGGGCAGCGCCTATCCTCTCCTCTCCTCCCACCCCCGCGTCCTCTCCCTCTCAGGCACTGGCTAGCGAGTCCCTAACACGATACACACTGCACACGCAGCCGGGATAGGTTGGATTTTGTTGGGTGCTGCCGCTGTCGTTGCACCACCACCACCACCGCGCGCACCGCATCAACACCACCAGCACCAGCACAAAGTCGTTTTTGCACCCCTTTCCTTTCCTTGAGATGCTTCCGCTGCTCCTTATATCCACCCTCCCGGCCTTCACGCTGCTCCTCGTCGCGCCTGCCTCGTACAAGCCCTGCAAGCTCGTGCGGGAGCTCGGCCTCGTCGCGCTGCTGCTCGCGCGGGAGCTGCTCAAGTACTCCGTCTCGACCGTGCGGGGTAGGAGGGAGCAGGGGGCGAGAATGCCTCCGTCCAAGGCGAAGACGGTGGCGGCCAGGGAGGATGCGCTGGCGCCCGCATTGGTGGGGAAGGCGGAGGCGGCGCTCCCGGTGCTCGACCTGCCGGAGCTGGCGCTGGACCGCGTGCTGGAGGAGCTGTCCCCGGCGTCGCTCGCCGCGATGGCGTGCGTCTGCGCGGGGCTCAGGGACCGCTGCTCCATGGACAGCCTGTGGGAGCGCCACGTCCGCCGGAAGTGGGGCCGCGTGCTCGGCGCCGCCGCGCGCAAGGAGTGGGAGGCGGAGCTGAGCGCCAGGAGGAGCGCCACCACCCTGCCGCGCTCGGCCAGGCGGAGGAGCTGGGTGGACTCTCTCGCGTGTGCGTGGCCCTTCTCTTGGATCGGCTGCCGCTGGCTCAAGGGGGACTCGGCCGCCAACACCGCCGCCACCGTCGCCGCCGAGCCAGCGTCCGCGCCACCGGTCGACACGGTGGCCGCGTGGTACCGCGCGCTCGAGTGTGGCGAGTTCTGGTTCCCCGCGCAGGTGTACAACCGCGAGGTAGACAATCTACTCCTAGTACTAGTATATACTCAGTGTATACTCCACTATTTTTGGCTCAGTTGTAATTAAAGTTTGTTCTTTTTAACCACAGTCGTCGTTAGATTTGGTAGATGACGCTTTGTTTAATACCGGGAGAATAATCTCTTTAGCAGGACGGGCATGTCGGATTCGTGCTGTCCTGCTACGACGCTCACCTCCACTATGACAGGCGAACTGACACCTTCACCGCGAGGTACTCCAATTTACTTGTTGCTGCTGGTAGTGGTTCGCTGTTATGATCCGATTGAATTTGACACAAGTGAATGAAGCTGACTAATCCATGTAGTGCCCATGGAGTTTAGGAGTTAGTTAACCTCTTTGGAGTACAATTCGGGAAGTGCATCATAAAGACACGTTAAATCAGTGATTGAGAAATGTTAATGATTTTTTTTTATTTTTAAAAAAGGTGGAAATGTTAATGAAGGCGATAAGAATGTAGTACGAGATCTTTTGGATTCATTTGCTGTGAATGTGATTGGGCTCGCTTTTAATCGGCGATGGACGGGCAAATGATCGATAGGTACCCGCCTCACGGCCGGAAACCGGCGAAAGAGGAGGACGGCGTGCAGTGGAGCAGGATCCGCGCGCCGCCGGTGAGCACGCCGGCGCACGATCTCCATGTCTCGGGCTGCCTGGAGGACCTGCGTCCCGGAGACCACTTCGAGATCCAGTGGAGGAAGAACAAGGATTTCCCTTACGGTATGTGCTCCCCATCACACGCACTAACACATGTAGTTCAGCAAAGCCAATGCTAACCCTGTCAAAAGACTTAAGATGGCTATTGGGGTGGAGTTAACTTCGTACACCATGCCATCCATTGCAAAATTCCAGTTGGTTTAGCGCTCGATAATTGATGCTTTGCTGTTGTGGATCACAGGCTGGTGGTATGGTGTCGTGGGTCACCTGGAGTCATGCAATGCAAACGAGCATCTCTGTCGTTGCCATGAGGACGGTAAAGACCCACTTACTTTCCTTTATTTCTATTCTCACCTTTAGATACTGTCGGCAATAACACGTGCGGCCGAGATAAACACGAGGAAAGAGCGCAAAGTTACCATACAAAAGGCACGGCTATCTCATCTGCTTATACTGGAAGTAGTGAAAGATATAAACAAGGGGAGGAGAAATATGAAGGGAACATATCGGAGACAGTAAAGATTCTTGGCGCCTTTCTTCTTTTCGAGGATCAAGATTCGTTGTCCCCAAAGAGCAACTTGCGAGATACGGTGTGGCTACAGCCTTAATATTCCGGTTTTGTGGATCTCGTGCCGTTCATATCCATAGGCTGTTCATATGTAGTAGTAACTTCCTAGTATCTGGGGCCATTTTTTGTCAGTTATATTTGCAGTTCATGGAGTAGGACCATGCCCAATTGAACACTGGAAGCATGCTGCGCTTCTTTGTGTGTGTGCTCATCTGAATGTCTTGGTGTGTTCTTCTGTTTTCTGACAGATATGGTCGTCCTGGAGTTCAAGCACTACGCGCCTGGCTCGAGATGGAGGCAGACCACCGTGAGCAGGAAATATCACAGGGAGAAAGGGGACGAGACGGACGGTTTCTACGGAGGAATCAGGAAGCTCCAAACCAAAGACGAGATATCGACGTGGCGGAGATTTTGGCCGGTGGATGTCCTGAACTGAAGATATTCGCCGCCTGGTTAATTGCCTATCGCCATCCCGCTGTATAGTTGTTGCCGAACTGCAGCACTCCGCGTTCGTTTGAGTAATTCACTCACCTGCTGGTGCCGTCCTTCTGAATTTTTGGTAGCTGAGATGGATAAGATGGAGGAGAAAATTTGTTCTGTCCAAAAGCCCATTAGAGGAGCAAGAATAGGTTATGAATGATGCACAACCTTATCCAGTTTTTCGGTTAGCCCCGTGCTGTAGTCGGATCCTAGTAGATATATGTAACTTGTAGCTATAATTCTTCTGAATGTTATAATCTGATAAATCTCGATCCAGTTATATTTTAGCCGATGTTTCTATCATGTTAGTCAAGGATCCCATCTGACGACGATCAGGTGTTCAGGTGCCTAATTTCTGGCAAGTGAGCAATGCGAGGTTTGCAAGTCTTTGCGGATGGGTTTGGGGATAGAGCCGTGCCGAACTCTGTTGTGACGACAGCATCTGGAACGAAGAGGCAGTTCAGCAATTATTGGAATGGGAAATTGCAGTGAAAAGGTTTCAGAGGATCTGGAATGACTGGTGTTGGCGAATTTCGACGTGTGTTTGGAATGAACCACTAGCAGCCTCACTGAGAGTGAGGTTGAAGGTCCATAATAGTAAAAAATATATACAAATTGCTGGTACTAGATACAATATTACAAAATAATTGAGACAAATTACAAAATAATTTAGGATGCTCATGTGTTGTGATGCATTCCGACTTGCGCGGTTGCTGTGTGCGGTCCCTGCCTAGTGCCTGCTACCTCGCCGGCCTAGCCACCGCCGTGCTCTCCCTCTCTGATTCTTAGGCGACTGTCACCGGCGTGCAGTGGACGCACCGCTGCCCGTCGTGGCCTGCTCCTTGCCA
Source organism: Hsuehochloa calcarea (assembly GCA_036346395.1). NCBI lineage: Eukaryota > Viridiplantae > Streptophyta > Magnoliopsida > Poales > Poaceae > Hsuehochloa > Hsuehochloa calcarea. The sequence continues at coordinate 48,298,687 of CM070593.1, read as the reverse complement.
CTGCCAAAACAAAGGCCAGTGCCACATTCGGCCCCTCGTCAAGTTGCCTGGTGGCCGGTTACCCCTTGGTCTCGTGCGCGAGTGCCATCAAGTTTGGCGATTTTGGTCTGGAGCAATGGATCCTGAGAGACACACAGAAGAGTCTATGTAGTAAAACTAAAATTTAGAATAAAAATAAAATAAAATAAGTAATTTAATTTTATAACAATTTCTAAGTAAAAGAGTCCATATCAAGTAGAATAAAACTGAAATTCGAATAAAAATAAAATAAAATTAGTAATTTGATTTCCATACGAATTCCTCAGTTAAATCCCTAAATAATTATAATTCAGAATAAAAAATCAATTAGATTTGTATATGAAATCCAATAAGAAATTGAAATCTGGAATAAAAAAATAGCAATTTGATTTCGATATGAATTCCAAAAAATATAATTTGGCATAAAATGTAAACAATAATTGGCAATTATATTTGTATACTAATTCCAACAAAAATATAAAAATAAAATAAAATTAGCAATTTGATTACAAATTCAAAGGTAAAATCCTTAAATAACTGTAATTCAAAAAGAAGTTAAAGAAAAATTAGCAATTAGATTCGAACACGAATTCCAAGAAAAAAGAACTAAAATTCATAATAAAAATAAAAATATAATTTGATTTCCATACAAATTCCAAAGTAAAATCCCTAAATAACTAAAATTTGAAATAAATTAAATAAATTTAGCAACTTAATTTGTATACAAACTCTAATAAAAAATAATTGAAATATTGAATAATAAAAGTTATAGCAAGTATGGCACAAATGGTGTTGGAATAGACACAAAAGAAACCATCGCGTTCGCTCTCAAAGTCACATATTTCAATTGTTGCTTCCTATGGGAAAAATTAGCTGAAGTTTTGAATAAAAAAGGTTATAACGAGAATACCACGAATGATATCGGAGTAGACCACGAAAGAGTGCAATGACATCGATCTATCCCGCAAGAAGACATTGACCCACAGAGAAACAAATAGCCAAGGCGACAACGACGGAGATGAAAATAATGTTGTGCTACTCACCATAAATGTTCAACGAGGACAATGTCATGCAGATTGTTGGAGCCATTGAAGAGAAAGTCCAGTGTTGAAGGAGCCAATGGTCGCGATGACAAGTGGTGAGCTTCATTGTTGTTGAAGAAGTTAGTGGCCAAAGAAGCTCAATGATGGGGAAGCCTTGGTGGAGAGGAGATCAAAGTTGTACATTGAAGACGAGTTATGGACAATATATGACCATTAGATACCTAAGAGCGTGCCATCGCAGGTGAGGGACACGTCGTCACAGGCGATGACGAAAAGATTCTCTATATCATTAGACAACGACTAAATCAAACATGCTACATCAGTAAAGATGGGAGGTTATCACGGTTATTGAGAAAGCCACAACGTTGAGTTGACCAACGTCAAATAAGAGTAACCAACACAAGAGAAGAAGACATCGAGCATGTATAACATCATACATGCGTATGTACATGTATGCATCCATACGAATAGAAGTGCGGGCGTACAGAGACAGAGGAGAAAAAACTTAGAGTAGTGATGGCACAGTGGTAGAGAATAGGCTCGGGTCACCGAAGAGAGTGTGTCACGTGGCTAGGGTCGTCGACGGTCGCATGTGTATGTGCGTTGATGTTGCAACGTTTAGCACTAAGCAATAATTGGAGAGAAGTAGATGATATCTATATGGTAAAGTATTGCATTGGAAGAGGTAGCACTTGAGAAGGATCGATCAAGATTTGTGCTTACTATTGGAGGTAGAGGTAAAACGGATCGAATACGGATGGATAATGACTTTGTCATATTTGGTTTCACATTTTTCCCTGGATGTGGATTCAATACAAATAATGTCGGATACAAATACGAATCAAAACGAATACGGGCACATATATTTTTCAGAATGTGGAAACCCTTTTAATTGTACACTGGAAATTAATTGAAACATATAACTAGTTTATTTGATCCAAATATTCATGAATTGTTCATATTTTCAGCAACCACACTACACAGAACATTAGCACTTGCAAGCTGCATTAAATAGTTTATCACAGATTCATAGTCATAACACTTACTTTACCACATTTAGCTAATAACTCATAAGTCATCACACATTCACACTTAGTTCATCACATAAAATTTAGTTCACACTTAGCTCATTACACCTAGTTCATTAGTGACATACAAGTTCGATAATATCAAGATAAAATGTCTCAAAAAATATGCATAGTAGTACACTTAGTTCATCACATATCCATTTTCTAAACAAGTAGCAGACAGCAGCATCTCACCATCTTCCTCTTCCACTAGCACTGAAGAAGCTTAAATTAAAAAGAAAATTTTTCAATCGGTAATCAAATTAAAAAGATTCCAATTAACAACATACAAAAAATACTTCATGCAATTTTTTACTCTGCTTTGTGGATGTATCGTGTAACCTGCATCACTTGTGTCACAGATACTCGAGACACGCTTACGGCAGAAAAACAAGCGATCATCTTGAGCAATGCAAAACATGAACTGTATAGATAAATGAAGGATTTTATCTTGAAGACCATCTTAAAAATCATGGTAAATTGAACTTCAAAGAGGTACTTTCAGTTTCAGAGGCTATGGTAAATTGAAAGTACTTTCAGTTTCAGAGGAACTTGAAAAATCATGGTAAATTGAAGACACACTTATGACATCCCTAGAGGTTCTACACCAATTTATAATTTCCACGATTGTCTGCAGGCTCTACACTTGTACTTACAACACCAACCAACATTGTTAAATAGCTAACATTGCTAAATGATTGTACTCGTCAGCATGTATGGTATAGTGACAAAATGTTGGATTCGAAAACTTGATATCACAGCGAGCTCATTCTATTCACCTATCACAGCAAAAGACTGAACAACTAACATTGCTAAATGACCGAACAATGCTAAATGACTCAACTAACATTCCTAAATGACTGAACATGGCAAAATCTTGTATTAATCAACAACTACCAATGCTAAATAATTGAACTCAAAATAACTCAAAAGGACCCTTTCTATTCACAGATCATAGCAAAAGGACCCTAGGAGCAAATGATCCTCGTCAGCATGTATGTTATAGTGACAAAATCTTGAGATCACAGCGAGCTCTTTCTATTCACAGATCATAGCAAAAGATTACAAAATCTTAAGATCAAAGTGAACTCTTTTTATTTACATATCACACCAAAAGATTACAAAATCTTGTGAAAACTTGAACTAGTTTTTTGATGATCTCATCCATGAGCTTACCTCGGTGGCCGTGGCGGTGGTAGTCTAGGTGTCAGCGTCAGGCAAGAAGGGCGGGTGGCCGGCGAGGTGGGCCACAAGAGGGGCCCGAGGGGGACGGGGCCGTGAGGGGAGTCGACGGAGGTGGGCGAGGTGGCCACAACGGGGATCTGGCGGAGGCGCGGGGCCGCAAGGGGAAGCTAGCGGAGGCATGGGGGAGCCGGCGAGACGGGCGAGGGACCACGAGGGGGATCCAGCGGAGGCAATCGAGGTGCCTGGCAGAGGTGGGCGAGGGTTGGCGGGGCGGGGTCCGCTGATCCGAGACAATCCGAAATTGTTTTCGTCTGGATCGGTCGGAAACTATCTGATCCGCTTTCACCCCTAGTTAAAGGTTGATGAAAAAAGTTGTTATGACGAGAAGAGATAGAAGACACACGGTTCGGTGGGGTAGCTGACATGTGAGGGGAGATAAGTTCAAGGTAGGTCGCCCATAGTACACCGATGCATGCATGAATAAGGTACTCTAATACCTTGTACATGCATACAATTTGAGAAAAAAATAACTAATATAGTAAATATAGGAGGATGCAACTACATAATCTATGCACGATGGAGAGTGATTAGTTTCTAGGAACCCCAACAACTTATTGTGCTCAATTATTTTCTTCCATCAAAGCTCATACTTCAATTACGTTTCTCAGGTTGTATTTTTCCTTCAAGCTTCTATTGCTATTTTCAATTTTAGAATATCTTAACATTTTAAATAGCTTACAATATATATATATATATATATATTCTTAAGTATTTATACAAACTTCGAAATAAATCTAACATCGCAAATGTACGAACCACCCTGCTAGTTTGTCAAAAAGGGCAGGACTTGTAGTTGTGCTAAAAACACTATGGAAAATAGAGGAGATATACACTTGTGTTTTGAGCTTTGTTTGAAAACAATTCCAAAACATCGTATTTTCTCACCTACGAACAAGCACCACTTTGTTCTCTAGTTTACTGTAAGATTTGCACCTATGCCATTTAGGTTTCACCCATCCCTTGACCTAGATCGCATAGGTGGCATGATACAACATTGTCACTCCTCAACGCCCCCAAGTAGAGCAAATGTTGGATTCCAACGACACTTGGCATGTCCCATTTGGAAGATTTTTTGAAATAATATTATTTACAAAAATTTACAAAAATAAATAGTTAATTTTTGTTTTTACAAAACTAGCCTACTGTCTCCATTTGGAAAGGCGACACACTGGCGACAGGGACCAGAACAGTGCAGTGAGATCCCTGTCGCCAGTTGAAATAGTGATAGGGATTCCGCAAGTCACTGTCACCATTTCAAATGGCAGCACAATTTACCTTATAAAAACCTCAAAATTCTGACATAACTCACTTTTATTCAGAAAAAGAGAAAGGGGAGGAATGGAGAGGAGCAGAGAGGAGTAGAGTGGAGGAGCGAAGCACTGCCCGTTCGGTCGTCTACATTTTAGGTAATTATTTTAACTGAATGTATTACATAGTTTTAAATTTACGGTTACGTAGTGTAGTATGTTGTACATAATCCTTTTCAGTGAGTAGTTTAATTTTAGATATGTTGTTAATCGTGAAAATCTTATTTACGGTGTCGTACGTCAAATATGTTGGACACCACCAACCTCAAAATTTACTATGGTCAGGGGACTATTATTGAGGGTACCGAGGGGATTGATTTGTGTTATTTTCAATCGGCGACCGTGCCCCTAATAAGACCAAACCAATGTACATGGGGTGCTGTGATGTGGTGTTTGTTCCACACATTCGATTTGGACCATGTTGTGTATAATATGAGATTGAGTTGTCTTGCTGACCAAGTACCACATGGCACATATTGGGAGTTAGTGCATCTCAAAGGAACAAGGTCATGACAATCATATGTACGCAGGACGAGGGAGGAACAGTGTGATTTGGTCCTTCTGGCCTAGGCATATGCCAAGCCCACTCCTGCATCAGCGGTTGACCAAGAAGGGGATGGTGACGCCAAAGAAGAAGTCGGGACTCCAACCATAGCGCGACACACACAATGACCGAAGGTTCGAGAGTTGTTGATGCTGTTGATGAAGACTCTTGTGGAAGGAGCTCATTTAGTTAGGCAAACTAGTGGGTTTGCTGACGAGAGTGAGGAGCTAGAAGCCCTAGTCCAAATGATGGATCTCGAGACTAGGACTACATGACATTTTTAGAAGATGAAGGATCCGAAGACGTGGATGCTGTGGAACATCAATTGGTCCCATCCGATTGGAACCAATACCAGTTCAACAACCTCGTCGTCAATGAAGCCCCCTGTGACGTGGGAGTACAACCAGAGCAAGTTCAGGTAAGGAGCTATATACAAGTGCAAGGAGACCGTGCAGGAGGCGGTCAAATTCTGGGTCATGTCGGTCCAGTGTACATTCACAGTCATCAAGTCTAACCCAAGATGCTACGATGTGAAGTGCGACATAGAGGGATGCTCTTGTCGAGTGCATGTATTTAAGCCTAAGTGGGACGCCTACTAGAAATACTCTATCATCAGGCTTCATCGTGAACATCATGTATGGTGAGATCGTGGGTAATCTAGATTTTGAGTCACGGTCCATTATTCGGGCGATTGAAGTAAGATTCCAGTACACAATTAGCTATGCCAGGACGTGGAGGAAAAAACAGCAAGCATTGGAATCAACGTTCGGTGCATTCGAGGACTCCTACCACAACCTCTTTGGCCAACTCAGGGTAATACAAGACAGGAATCCCAGCACTCATATCGACATTCAAGATTCCACGCGTTTGAAGTGGGGCAATAAGAGGGTACTAAAGCGAGCATTATTCGACTTTGATCCATGCATCGATGCATTCCAGCACTGTCGTCCAATCTTGTGTGTGGATGGCACAATCCTGACTGGAAAGTACAAGGGCTAGATACTGATTGCAATCAAGTTCTTCCCATGGCATTCACATTCGTTGAAAGCGAGAATACAAACAACTGGTTGTGATTTCTGAGGAATTTGAGGATTTCTATTGTACAGAGCTGTCCTAATGTATGTGTCATACATGATCGATATGAGGCCTGCTGAGTACAATAACTCAGCCACAGTAAAAAGAGAACGAACCACTTCTATGTGTGGATCTGCAGAGCAGGTAGTACATAAGGCACTTGGGTGCAAACTTCTACAAGCAGTTCCGCAGCAAGGGCTTGATGAACCTGTTCAAGTGACTGTGCAACCAGAACCAACATCAAAAGTTTGATGCACTTTGGATGATTCTAGATGAGCGAACCCAGTCGCAAAGTAGGGAGGCAACAAAAAGGCCAGTACAAGCACTGACCAGACCCTCGAGGTATTGCCACAGCTACCCACAGGTGATCCTAGTGTGGCAAGGAAGACGGGGGCGCATGTGAAATACTTCTCGAACCGGGTTGAGCATGAGACTAAGGAGAAGTGGTTGCTGCTACATGACAGTGGTAGTGCTTGCTATGGTGTCGTGACAACCAATCTAACCAAGATGTACAATTGATCATGCGTGGCGCCAGATGCCTCCCTTTGGTTGATATTGTGGAGGTAATTCTCCGCAGTACCACAAATTACTTTGTTGATAGAAGCAACATTGTGTTGCCCGTTATGGCAAATGACAGAGTACTGTACTTCGCCATTACTACCAAGTACATGGAGGAGAAGAGCAAGAAGGGTGAGATGCACCAGGCATTCAAGATGGGCACAAGGGAGCTTCGCTTCGAGATACTATGCAGGGATAAAGGACGCCGTGGGATGAACCGCGAGAAGATTACCCATGAGTGCGAGTTACATCGCGCTAGTTGCGTATGTACTTGCAACAAGCCTCTTCTTCTTCATAGGCCATGCTTACATGTCATGGTCGTATGTTCGACGGTGTCACAGCATCCCGACTAGTACCTCTCTGATTAATTCAACAAGGAGGAGGTGATGCAAACCTAGAGTGCAGAGTTGTATGGTTACGACGTGGTTGGCCATTTCACTGGCTATCCTACTTGCGAGCAACTTAGCTAGGCCACTGACATTGATAGACTGAAGGGAAAGGTTGGCTGATGATAGGTACGACGCATGAAGAATGATATGGACGAAGCAGAAGTCGGGCGTCTTACGAAGAAGTGCTCCATTGCAGGGAGTTTGGGCACACCTTCAAGAAATGCCCTACGAGAAATCCACAAGATGAAGGAGACATCAGCAGTCCGGACGACGTCGTGTGGACCTCATTCGACGCCCCTACTCGAGGCGGTCGACATGACAAACGTTGAGGTCGCGGCTATGGGAAAGGTTCATCTTGTTGAAATATGTGGTGCTCGTCGCCTTGGTAATCTCATTTTGATTTGTCAAAAAACACGGTGATGACGTTGTGGTGAATGTTTTGTTATATCAGTGTGGTTTGTCGACAAAATATGTGAGGACATTGTGCTGAATGTTTTATAATATTTTTGTGATTTGTTGAAAAAATATGATGCCATTGTGCTGAATGTTTTGCAATATCATTTTGATTTGTTCATAAAATATGTGGTCAGAAATAGACAGTAAAAAACAAGCAGGGGTCTCTGTCGCTGTTTCAACTGGCGATAAGGACTTCCCTGCACTGTTCTGGTCCTTGTCGCCATTAAAAATTATGATAGTAGCCTAATTTTGTCAAAAAAATCGACTATATATTTTTGTAAATTTCTTTTAAAATAATATTATTTAAAAAATCCCATTTGGAACACAAGAAATGAAAAATAAAGGAATTAAGTGTCATGCCCTCTAGATTTTTATTGGAATTAAGAATACGAAAAATTTCCAAAAGAGGTGTTTGGATGCTACTGGGAAAAACACAAGAATGCATGGCACAAACCAAGAAAAATGAGTTTGGAGCTCATGTTTATTTTCCTCCAAAATTCCATTGGACTAGCCCATTTCATAGGAATTTCAAAGGAATTTATTTTATGGCATTCCTTGTTTGAAACGACCTCACATGAAAATTTTCATAGGAATTGAATCTTTAAAAATTCCTATGTTTTTTCTTCGTTCCAAATGGTGCCTTAATTCTTGTCTAAGGGTCTCTTTGGAACAAATGAATTTAGGAGGAATTCATTCAAAGGAAAATTTCCTATGTGGAATATTTGATTGGTAGGATTGCTTCAAAGGAATTTCATAGGATAGGAAAAATTCCTACAAATTTTAGAGGAATTTATAGCATGAGGCCTAACCTCATGTTACCAATTATTGTGAGAGTTCCGATGCACATTCTCTCTTTGTCTCTCCATTCTCTCTCTAATCAGCTAGCATATAATATCAATTTTTTTGGTTTTTCCTATGTTGCATCCATACACATCTTTTTTTAAAATCATATGGTTTTGTTTCCTACAGAATTGAACAAACCGTGACATTCTAATCTCGCGTTGTTTCTAGAATCCTATGTTGTACTACGATCTGCAAAGAGCCCTAACATCCCCAAATACCTTGTGGGACAAACAAATTGTGATGGGGAATGATGTATCCTAAATTGGTGGTTTTACATATTGCGGTTTTGCCTAAAAGGCAACTCTGTTGCCATCGATGCTATAGCGTCAATCTTCGAGCTAATGAACGCATTTCCGTGGTGATCAAAGTGTGAAGACGTTCCCACGTATTCTCATATTTGGAAGGCTTTTGGACGCGTCGACCATTGAGGTCCATACGAGCGATCGCCACTAGCAACGTGCAGTGATCGGGTCACGTAATCTGGACGTGTTGAGCTTTTTTTAAAAAAATATTTTAAAGATTCTAACCCATTTAGTCACGCCACAACGCGTGATGGCTTGGTGTGACAAAAACACTATATCACGTCGCTTAACACGGTGTGATAAAAACTTCCACGATAACCATCTGAGCTAGTGCGCGTCCGTTTTTGGGGATAGATCTTGTCACGCTAAAAGGGGCGGCGTGACAGCCCTCGTTTGCTACGCCGAGGTACATGACGTGACAACGTGCTTTAACCACATCACGCGTTATGGCGTGGACAAAGAGATCAGAATTGAAAATATAGTTATAGATAAATTATCTTTAAAATATTTTTTAAAATAGATTAAATTATTAAAAATAAGTTCGGACGTGTTCCACAGTAGTTGCACTAAAACGCCTTGTAAATTCACCGTCTGCACGTGTCCGATACAGTCGAACTTTTACATTCTGGTTGGCCTCCCGTCAACAAGGGATTGAGTCGTGTGATCGTGGAAACAGATTCACAGGGCTTGGCCAGGACGTGGGAACTCCCAGCGTTATGCGATCTTTGTAATGCTACATGATATCGTTGAAGGGGATGAAAACGGATCGGATAGTTTCCGACCGATCCGGACGAAACGGATTCGGATTATCTCGGATCGGATTTTTCTCGGATAATTTTCGGATCAGAAACGAATTCGGATTTTTTTATCGGAAACGGAAACAAATACGGTAGGCATGTTATCCAGCGGATACGGATATGAATACGGATTATCTGGATAACACCAAGTCCAGATATCCGGATTTCGGCCCAAATGAGAAAATGAGATTTTAATTGATTTCCAAATTTCAGAAAATGCAACAAATCAAATAGCCTTTTAGAAAATAGCAAATAGAGTTAAAAAAAATTCTAGAAAAAATACAAAAATTCCTTGAATTATTTTGAACTTAATAAAATTAATTCCAAGTTAAAGTTGGTTTTTATTTTTGCACATAAATAATTTTTAATTTCTAAAAATAGAAAAAACCTTTTTAAAATAAAAAAAATCAAGATTGTTTTTTTCATTTTCACTTTAAATCTAGTAAAATCTCATAAATCTCAATAAATTTTATTTTTGACATTGAAAACTAGGAATTTAAATAATTGACTTTATTTTTTTCTTTTTAACCAAGAAAATTCTTTTAAATCTCAGAAAAATTCAATAAAATAATAAATTTATTAATGTTATTTTTGGTAACATACTTTGGGATATTACAGTCATTTGTGTATAGATTAACCATCCAGTCTGATCAATATTAGTGTGAACTAAGTTTTATGTATGTGATGAACTAAGTGTGAATGTATGATGACTTGCTTTGTGAGTTTTGACTTATGAGCAAAATATAGTAAACTAAATGTTATGTTTATGATGAAGTAGTCAATCAATTTGTTAGTGCTAATGTTATGTGTGATTGTTGAAAATATGAACAATTCTTGAATGTTTGCATCAAATAAACTAGTTATAGGTTTTCGTTAATTTTTAGCATATAATTTAAGGAGTTTTCATATTCCAAAAATATCTGCGATCGTATTCGTTTCAATTCGTATTCGATATTATTTGTATCCATATTCGTATCCAAGTATTCATATTTGTATCTAAATCTAAAAAATAATACAAAAATAAATATAACAGAATCATTATCCGTCCGTATCCTTTCCAAAAGTTCTTTGAGTTCCAGTCACGAGCAGTAAAGAATATCAGGTGCAGTGTTCGACTCGACTCGACTTGACTCGACTCGGTGTGTAAAAAAAATCGATTGGACTTGAACGCTTCCAGAAGTTGCTCCGTGGCCGCACAGCCTGGCCCCGCCCCACGCACGCATCCACCGACCAGACCGGACACCGAGCCGCTCGTCTCCTCCTCCCGGCCACCCGCGGTCGCCGGCGATGAGCAGCGGGCTCCCGGGATTCCGTACGCCACCCATCGTCTTGATCTCTCTCCCCAACTGAATCGAATTCTCAAATCGTCTTTTGGGCTTCTTTCTCGTCCTTTGTTTATGTACTGTTGCAACTCACAATCTTACGATTGGACCAACCAACCTGATTCGATCTGTTGCCGCGCAGACAATGCGCTGGTGTCGAGGGCCGTGGTCGTCGCCGCCGTACTCTTCTCCGTCCCCTTCGGCTTCCGCGGCCGCTTCCTCGACCTCGGCCTGTCCTACGAGGCAAGTCGCCCTACTGTCGGGACCAAGTCACTCGCTACCCAGTGCTTGTTCTAGATCCTACCTGCTCCTGCAAACACTCTTTTTTTTTGGCAACCCTTGCTTGCTGTGTTCTGCAATCAAAAAGTGGGAATTGTAGGGCACATTATGTGTAGTGGTATATCAAGTGTTGCTCTGAAGATGCAGGCGTGGTAAAATCCCCGTTGCCTGAATGCCTGTGTCAATTTGGTTGGATTGAGCTGCAGTTGGGTAGATGTTTGTGGGGATCATATGGCAATGCTGTAAAAGGCAGCTGATTGGGTTCGCCATCCCTTTCATTGCAGAATGTTTACGAAAAGCTGCAGGTATGGAAGCTTATCACCTCGTTGTTTGCTTTCTCGTCGTCGCCTGAGCTGATGTTCGGAGCAGCCCTACTGTACTACTTTAGGGTGTTTGAGCGCCAAATAGGTTCAAACAAGTATGCTGTAAGTACATACTGTGCTTAAGATGTTGCACATGCACTTGCTATATTTCATTTGCTGGTGCTCATGTAGTTACTTAAACATTGTAGGTCTTCATAGTCTTCTCCATGACAGTGTCTGTACTGCTTCAGATCCTTGCTTTAGGTTACCTGAAAGGTTTGCTTTACCATTCTTTTCTTTTCGTAACGTATCATCCTGTCAAATGCTGCTTAAATGATTGGTGTTCCGTTCCGATCAGTTTATTGGTTTGGTATGGGTGTCTTGCCTTTTTTCAGCTTTGGTTTCACTTGACACTTGAGAGGAATGCTTATCTATCATATAGATGCAAAATTATAAATGATCTCCTTGAAGATTAAAACTAAGATCATAAGGGTTTTTTCATGGCCAAACACGGTTTACCTTCAGCATAATTTTCTGCGCACAAAATATCTGGATTCTAATTAATGTTTACCAGGTTGCTATTTGTGCGGTAGTGAAGGCTAATTTCCTTATATTTTCTAGGACTACAGTGTTATTTTGGACTCTTCATATGTGCCCAGAATCAATGATAAGCTGTCTGTTCTCACCCAAGCACTGGTGTTTAAAGTGTGTTTTCAGTGCTCTTGACATGGAAGAATTTGTATATCTGACCTGTCTAAGCCATTTCCTGCTAGTTCGAGGAAAACAATATAACCAATAATACAACTAGTTTTCACCACATTAGGTTGGGTTCTTTTTATATTATTTGCTAACTGTTGTAATATATTCATTTTTTGGTCTGTTTGTATTTACTTCTGGCTGTGATTTTTGGACTCACACCATTCCTTTTTCTTGCTTTGCAGTGACAAAAATTTAGCTGTTTGCATTTCATTTTTGTCTGACATGTTAATGTTCGAAGTGCAGAACCTTCTTTAAATCCATTGACATCTGGACCATATGGTCTCATATTTGCGTCTTATGTACCGTTCTTCTTTGATATTCCAATCTCAACAAAGTTTCGCATATTTGGACTTCGTTTAAGTGACAAGTCATTCATATATTTGGCAGGACTCCAGGTCAGTCCTATGATAACTTTTATCATTGAATCTTCCACAGTTCTACTGTATTGTAGCTTTATGTATTTAATTTTCTATCTTCAGCTTCTTTTTTCATCTGGAAGACGTTCTGTTATACCTGGACTTTCTGGTATACTGGCTGGGCTTTTGTATCGGCTGAATATATTTGGCATCCGCAGGTTGAAGGTAACTCTACCAACATCTTTCCAGAAGTGTGAATAATGTTTCTACATCATGTCAAAGTATCAATTAATGACCATGCTTTCTACATGCAATCACTTTTGCTCTACTAGTCTATATCAACATATGGTTCAGATGGTGGCATATTGGTATAATTAGTTGTGTGCAATGTCTAAAAATCATGTGTAGCTTTCTAATTGAGTTGACTGATGATCATCTCGGTATGAATGATTTAAGTTTTGTCATTGATTAGGAGATTTTGTGAATGGCATTTTTCCTGTCTTGGTATTTGTGTTTCCTTGGTAAGGTTTACTGTTTTTCACGTGTGATTAGTGCCTATAGTGGTCTTTACAAATACCTGCAGAAACATTGTAAAAGAAACTTTGAATCATTACAGCTCCCAGATTTTGCAACATCACCCTTCTCGCGGTTATCATGGCCTTTCTCTAACATCTCTTATCAAGGATTGCCAATTACAAGTACTTATGGAAACATTGCTTCTCAACAGGTTCATCAAATGGAGGCAAGTATTTTACACTGTGTCTGTTATAAGATCCCTTATATCAGCATCATGTTGCAACATATTGATTTTGTTGAGAGATTAGCAGATTTTTTTTGTACAAATTGAAGAAAGCATCCAAAGTTCTTAAGGAACGCACACTCAAAGGCCTTTCGTTTCATTTAGTATTTAGTGCTTGATAAAATAAAATAACGCTAAAGGAAATTCAGATTATGCAGATGTAACTACGTTTGTTTAATTTCTTGATAACTTAGAAGTTAGCACCTTGTCTGCTTCCCTTGTAGCTAAAGATGTTAGTCCACGACTGATGTCCTCTACGTTTTGAACCTTGACAGTACCCCCTCTGTTCAAGAATATATGACATTTTGGACATCGATACGGTCTCCAATATGCAATTTTGATCCCTACTTTTTATATGAATATAATCATAAAAAATATAAAATTATTATATTATGAAAATAATTTTCGTGACTAATCTAATGATATCATTTTCACATAATCAATCTAAATATTATTTTATATATTAGTGGTTAAAGTTAAAGAAGTTTGATTGCACGTTTTCTAAAACGTCATATATTTTTGAATGGAGAGTAGTTCATATGCTTGTTATAGAGAGAACAAATGAATTAGGATGTCATACCAATTAGGTATACATTGTTTGGGGATCAAAATATTGGCTCCGAGGAATTTATCATCGTGCTAAGTGCTAACAACAAGCACCTATAGGCATCTGAGTGATCCTGCGAAATAATGATAAGAAGTGTCTTCCACAGCCAGCAAATTTATCGCTTGGCTGTACCTTTTCTGTCTGTAGTTTTTTTCTTCCACATACTGGTGTTATCGGATCCCTAAAGTAAAATAGGACTAGTTTTTGCCTCTTCAATGAAGTTAGATGGTTTTCATTCATATTTTGGTTATTACTCTGAAGATTGAACACAGTAGATATTCCCTGCTTTACGTGATCCCTCTGTTCCTAATTGAATTTTGCCTTTGGGTACTGTTTCTTATTCAGGGCACGCACACAACTACCCAAGATCCAATGGAGTCTTCAGTCGCTACGCTTGTTTCCATGGGTTTTGATCGTGGTTCTGCAATGCAGGCTCTTGCACTGACAAATTACGATGTCAATTTGGCCTCAAACATCCTGCTTGAAGCACAATCCACGTAGAAAACATCTCCTGGAGCCAAAGATCGATGCTTTGTATATTAAAGAATGTGAGGCGTTCCATTCATTCTTCTGTTCCAGATTTTCCTCAGGATTTGTTGATGCAATGCAACTACATGCCATTGTGTAACACATAAATTAGAAAGATGATAGAATCGCAACCAATATATGTTTTTCCCTAATTAATCATGGCAATATTCTACTTCTCATTTGAAGTTACGAATATCTACATCACCCCCATTCATTATGCACTTACCAGCCGTGTGACTGCATACCATTTTAAAGCAGCATGACAAATAGTAGTCTAACAGAAAACTAAGCCTTACTGAAGCCAACCAGGGACGGAGACCAACTCCGCCCAGCCAACTGATGAAAATTTTAGTTCTAAGTATTGGAAACCAAATGTAGAATCAACATGGGGAGGGATAGATCTCTCCCGCTATCAGTAGCTTATCGTGCTTATTGCCAGGAAAGGCGACCCTACCAGGATGGTTCGGCCCTCACGCAATGAGATAGTTAACTTCCATAAGAAACGATTAAAAAAGCAAAATCAATGCGTAAAACTTTTGCTCATCATAACACGACAGGGTAGCTTTCACGCACAAGCCGCCTATTCTATCTGTTATGCCATTGCCATGTTACAACCATGAACCATGATCATACAAGGCAATGCATACAATTTGCAGAAATCATTTGCGCAGATAGATCAACGCAGAGAGGCTCAAATTCACCAGAAAGCTCAGCAACGCAGAACATACCGACCAGCATCAAGTAATACATACCCAAAAGGTCCCATAGCATATAGGAAATACAAAGCGAAGGGCAGGGGAGAAGGGCGTTGCCGTACTAGGTGATAATATGGAAAGGAACGAAACACAAAGCAGATCAGACTGCCATAGAACCACCAAGCAAAGCCTCGCAGACCCCCTTACATCTCGTCTGCCTGCGGTTCCTCATCCTCGTACTCGCCCTCCTCCTCGTCGGCGGTCGCATCCTGATACTGCTGGTACTCTGAGACGAGGTCGTTCATGTTGCTCTCTGCCTCGGTGAACTCCATCTCGTCCATGCCTTCGCCGGTGTACCAGTGCAAGAAAGCCTTCCTCCTGAACATGGCGGTGAACTGCTCGCTCACCCTCCGGAACATCTCCTGGATGGAGGTTGAGTTGCCGATGAATGTTGATGCCATGGAGAGGCCTCTCGGTGGAATGTCGCAGACACTAGACTTCACGTTGTTGGGGATCCACTCAACAAAAGCATGACGAGTTCTTGTTCTGGACATTGATCATCTGCTCGTCGACCTCCTTTGTGCTCATCTTTCCACGGAACATGGCGGAGGCGGTGAGGTAACGGCCATGGCGAGGATCGGCAGCGCACATCATGTTCTTGGCATCCCACATCTGCTGTGTGAGCTCAGGGACTGTGAGGGCACGGTACTGCTGGGACCCACGGGATGTCAGCGGAGCGAATCCAACCATGAAGAAGTGGAGACGAGGGAAGGGGATAAGGTTCACTGCCAGCTTCCGGAGATCGGAATTCAGCTGACCAGGAACCTTAGGCAGCATGTGACTCCACTCATGGTGGCAGAGATCAAATGGTTCAAATCCCCAACTGCAGAAAATAACAAACATGTGGAAAATGTTATGTCACACAGGCAATACAAATTGAAAGTGATGCATGTATATGTTTAAGGCAACAAAATCAAACATATCCAAACAGCGGCCATATCCCACCTTAATTGTTTTTGGATAACAAATCAGTGTTTAATCCCAAGTTTTCAATTATGAATCAATCCGCTTTGCTCTTCTCACACTCTTATTGAACACCTGGTCCTAACATTTCGTTAGCCTAGGTTGAAAAGAAACGGGGGAAGTTGCCGTTCTTTTAAGTTTCAGATACAGCACAGCCTGGTCAACTAAGAAGATTCCTCAATCATAAGGCAACTACTGGAGTTAGGCTATGATTAGCATGATCACGGCTATACTAAAAGCATAGCTTGCAGAATTATATATACACAGATAATCAACAAAACTACAAATAAGTTTAGCATCAATGCTAGATCATATAGCATGTACTAAAAGACAAACAAGTTTCTAGAGCAAGCAATGCTTAGCAGATATGGAATTAACGATGGTTACAAACATTTAATTATGCACCAGTTTATATCCAGTAAAGACTAGAAACGAGATTAGTTGAAGCGGCTTACAGCTAGGTGTGGTCAGCTTGAGAGTCCCGAAACAGATGTCGTAGAGAGCCTCGTTGTCCAGAACCATGCACTCATCAGCATTCTCAACCAACTGATGCACCGAGAGAGTAGCATTGTATGGCTCCACCACAGTATCAGATACTTTTGGTGAGGGGAAAACTGAGAATGTCAGCATCATGCGGTCAGGGTACTCCTCCCTGATCTTTGATATCAACAGTGTACCCATACCAGATCCAGTACCACCACCAAGAGAGTGGCATACTTGGAATCCTGATCACAGAAAAGGATGGCATTAATGGTCGCCGAACATGATAAAATAAGTTTACTTGCTTGGGGGCCCAAAATACAGAACAAAATTCAGTACTTTTGCTAACCAAAATGCAATACAAGCATAAAGTTTCTTAACTATGGTAATTCTATAACTGTTGTTGACCACTAGATCATGATCATCTCACAGGAATATATACAATGATAAAAGGCTTGTTATGCTAAACGATTTGGTTGACCAACAAATCTGAAGAATAGAATGCCCATACTCCAATATCATGGATTATAAACATAACAATGGCCATGTATTAGTATTACTATACCACCCAAGTTACCTAAGTAAGACAGACCATCTCAATACTAACATGATTTACATCACACAGTACATATCACTGCATGTTAGTGCCATCTAGAAAGATGAATACGTTTGTAATTAGGACACCAAACAACTAGCGAGAATCATCAATGTCACTTAGACCAATACAGAATGTAGGTCATACAGTAACTCATGTGCAATATGTTTCATACTAACAAGAGATCATAGTGCCCTGGTATAGCATTAGTCATATGGTGTACTACAGCACTACTATGCATTATACCGAAAAATTCACACGCATGGTAAAGTAAGGGTGATCTTCACATAAGCATCTTCACTCTAACCGATTCAACAGGAAATGATCTAGCAAGTATCACAAGTTTGGTTATCGACAAGCACAATTACCTTGCAGGCAGTCACAGTTCTCAGCCTCCTTCCTCACAACATCCAAAACAGAATCAATGAGTTCAGCACCCTCGGTGTAGTGGCCCTTGGCCCAGTTGTTACCGGCACCAGATTGCCCAAAAACAAAGTTGTCAGGGCGGAAGATCTGCCCAAAGGGTCCAGTGCGGACGCTGTCCATGGTACCGGGCTCAAGGTCCATAAGAACAGCACGGGGCACAAAGCGACCGCAGGAGGCCTCATTGTAGTAGACATTGACATTATGTCAATGTGTTTGGCAAGACCACTTGACTTATTGTTGTGGGCATACATTACTTCTTTGGTTCATTATCGCAGACAACTTAAGTGGTCTATTGATGTCGTCAACCACTTTTAAACCGTATGAACTTCTTTAGCCGTTCACTCGCCCGTAGCCTCATAACATGCTACAAACTCTAAGATACATTGTGGACGATGTAGTGACGGTTTGCTTTGAGCTTTTCCACGATATAGCTCCTCCAAATGAGAGTGAAGACATATCCGGATGTCGACTTTCTATCATCTCCGCAAAATCGAATCAGATACCCCACTATATGGAGTAAATCGATCTTCAGATGTCATCATGAGACCTTTTGTTCCTTGCAAATAACGCAAGACTTTCTTTATCAATTTCCAATGTTCTATTCGAGATTGCTCGAATCGCCAAGTAACCCAGAACAAAAGCTAAGTCGTATGCAGTGCACACTTGAGCATACCGTAAGCTTCCGACAATTTGAAGCATATGGAACCGCTTTCATTTGATCGATCTCATATTGGTTCTGGGCATTGAAAATCCCCATATCTCGCCGCCTTGACTATAGGTGCGGTGAAGGACTACATTTATGCATCCCAAATTTCTTTAAGACTTTCTCTATATATGTCTTTTGTAATAGTCCCAATATCCCTTTGTTTCTATCCCTGAATTTCGATCCCTAGAACGAACGAAGCTTCACCAAGATCTTTCATATCAAAGTTTGAGGACAAAATCTCTTCGTCTCGATGTGATCGACATCACTACTAGCTAGTAGGATATCATCCACATACTGTGATTAGGAAGATAAATTTCCCATCTTTAAACTTTGTATAGACACGCTTGTCTTCTACATTCTCTTTAAAACCAAATTTTCTTATTGTCTCACAAACTTCAAGTACCACTGTCTTGAAGCTTGCTTTAACCCATAAATCGATTTCTTTAGGCGGCATCCCATTCTTTCATTTTCTTCCATGACAAAACCTTTTGGTTGTGCCATGTAAACATTTTCCTCCAAATCCCCATTAAGAAATGCCATCTTTACATCCATCTGATGTAACTCTAAATCATAATGTGCTACTAATGCCATTATGATTCTGAAGGAATCTTTACATGAGACTGGAGAAAAGGTCTCATTGTAATCAATCCCTTCTCTTTGCGTAAAGCCTTTTGCCACAAGTCGCGCTTTGTATCTTTCTACATTCCCTTGGGAGTCGAGCTTTGTTTTGTAGACCCATTTACACCTCTGCTTTTGGCTCCTTTAGGAATAATTTCAAGTCCTGCACTTTATTAGTCTTCATGGACCTCATTTCCTCTTCCATGGCCTCAAGCCATTTTGAAGAATTTTCGCTTCTCATGGCTTCTTAAAATGAGGTGGGGTCATCCTCCATTTGAAATTCTTCAGATGATAAATCGATAATCATCGAAATAGTGATCTTCTTACTCTTTGAGACCTCCTGGGCCTCCATATTTGGTACATCTTCTGCTTGAGGTCATTGTTGTTCCCCTCATTTGTGGCAATGGGTTCTATAGGATCCTCAAGAACAAAGTTCCTCATTCTCATTCAATGTTGCCACAGAGGAACAATAATGTGCGGCACCACAAGATCTTGTACCGCTTGGTCAAAATGATAGCGTAGTGTAGAAGAGTGGCTCTTGAATCATCGGAGTGGGCACATATACCCGCTTCTCTTCAAGATCAATCTCTCGAGCTACCATGCTCCCTCATCATTTCATCCTCTAAGAAGACAGCGTGTCTCGCTTCTACAAACTTTGTATATCTCGTCTGACAAGAGAAACGAAAACCTTTTGACTTTTCGGTAGCCAATGAAATGGCAACTTCATCGCTTTGGGATCTAGCTTCCCAAGGTTTGGGTTAAATACTTTAGCCTCAGCAGGCTCCCCCACACACGTAAGTGGTTTAGTGAGGAACTCTTCCCATCCACAACTCGCATTTGTTTTGGGCACCGACTTATTAGGCACTCTATTGAGAATATGAATGGCGGTTTTAACGCCCATCCATAAACTCAATGGGAGTGTGGAGTAGCTCATCATGCTTCGCACCATATCCATCGTGGTACGGCTATGCGTCTTTCACCTACTCCATTTTGCCGAGGTTCGCCTTGTAGAATATCGGGCTACTATGCCATTTTCCCGTAAGAACCTCGCAAAAGGTCCGAGAACTTGTCCATATGGGGTATGTCGATCGTAGTACTCCCCACGATCGATCGAACTATCTTAATCTTTAAATCGTGTTGGTTTTCAACTTCACCTTAAATATTTTGAATTTATCCAAGGCTTCATTTCTTTCTTTGATTGGATAAATATATCCATAACGGAGTAATCATCATGAATGTTATGAACGAGTCATAACCATCCACACTTTTCACAGAAAAGGACCACAAATGTCTGTGTGAACAATTTGTAGAACTCCCTGTGCTTCTTTTGCGCCTTTCTTAATTTTCTTTACATATTTTCCTTTAATGCATTCTCGCATTGTTCTAAGTCCGAGAACTCTAATAGAGGAAGAATTTCATTCTTAACTAGTCTTTCTATTCTCCCCTCGAAATATGGCCTAAACGACAAGCCATAATTTCGATCATCCTCGTACTCGCCCTCCTCCTCGTCGGCGGTCGCATCCTGATACTGCTGGTACTCTGAGACGAGGTCGTTCATGTTGCTCTCTGCCTCGGTGAACTCCATCTCGTCCATGCCTTCGCCGGTGTACCAGTGCAAGAAAGCCTTCCTCCTGAACATGGCGGTGAACTGCTCGCTCACCCTCCGGAACATCTCCTGGATGGAGGTTGAGTTGCCGATGAATGTTGATGCCATGGAGAGGCCTCTCGGTGGAATGTCGCAGACACTAGACTTCACGTTGTTGGGGATCCACTCAACAAAAGCATGACGAGTTCTTGTTCTGGACATTGATCATCTGCTCGTCGACCTCCTTTGTGCTCATCTTTCCACGGAACATGGCGGAGGCGGTGAGGTAACGGCCATGGCGAGGATCGGCAGCGCACATCATGTTCTTGGCATCCCACATCTGCTGTGTGAGCTCAGGGACTGTGAGGGCACGGTACTGCTGGGACCCACGGGATGTCAGCGGAGCGAATCCAACCATGAAGAAGTGGAGACGAGGGAAGGGGATAAGGTTCACTGCCAGCTTCCGGAGATCGGAATTCAGCTGACCAGGGAACCTTAGGCAGCATGTGACTCCACTCATGGTGGCAGAGATCAAATGGTTCAAATCCCCAACTGCAGAAAATAACAAACATGTGGAAAATGTTATGTCACACAGGCAATACAAATTGAAAGTGATGCATGTATATGTTTAAGGCAACAAAATCAAACATATCCAAACAGCGGCCATATCCCACCTTAATTGTTTTTGGATAACAAATCAGTGTTTAATCCCAAGTTTTCAATTATGAATCAATCCGCTTTGCTCTTCTCACACTCTTATTGAACACCTGGTCCTAACATTTCGTTAGCCTAGGTTGAAAAGAAACGGGGGAAGTTGCCGTTCTTTTAAGTTTCAGATACAGCACAGCCTGGTCAACTAAGAAGATTCCTCAATCATAAGGCAACTACTGGAGTTAGGCTATGATTAGCATGATCACGGCTATACTAAAAGCATAGCTTGCAGAATTATATATACACAGATAATCAACAAAACTACAAATAAGTTTAGCATCAATGCTAGATCATATAGCATGTACTAAAAGACAAACAAGTTTCTAGAGCAAGCAATGCTTAGCAGATATGGAATTAACGATGGTTACAAACATTTAATTATGCACCAGTTTATATCCAGTAAAGACTAGAAACGAGATTAGTTGAAGCGGCTTACAGCTAGGTGTGGTCAGCTTGAGAGTCCCAAACAGATGTCGTAGAGAGCCTCGTTGTCCAGAACCATGCACTCATCAGCATTCTCAACCAACTGATGCACCGAGAGAGTAGCATTGTATGGCTCCACCACAGTATCAGATACTTTTGGTGAGGGGAAAACTGAGAATGTCAGCATCATGCGGTCAGGGTACTCCTCCCTGATCTTTGATATCAACAGTGTACCCATACCAGATCCAGTACCACCACCAAGAGAGTGGCATACTTGGAATCCTGATCACAGAAAAGGATGGCATTAATGGTCGCGAACATGATAAAATAAGTTTACTTGCTTGGGGGCCCAAAATACAGAACAAAATTCAGTACTTTTGCTAACCAAAATGCAATACAAGCATAAAGTTTCTTAACTATGGTAATTCTATAACTGTTGTTGACCACTAGATCATGATCATCTCACAGGAATATATACAATGATAAAAGGCTTGTTATGCTAAACGATTTGGTTGACCAACAAATCTGAAGAATAGAATGCCCATACTCCAATATCATGGATTATAAACATAACAATGGCCATGTATTAGTATTACTATACCACCCAAGTTACCTAAGTAAGACAGACCATCTCAATACTAACATGATTTACATCACACAGTACATATCACTGCATGTTAGTGCCATCTAGAAAGATGAATACGTTTGTAATTAGGACACCAAACAACTAGCGAGAATCATCAATGTCACTTAGACCAATACAGAATGTAGGTCATACAGTAACTCATGTGCAATATGTTTCATACTAACAAGAGATCATAGTGCCCTGGTATAGCATTAGTCATATGGTGTACTACAGCACTACTATGCATTATACCGAAAAATTCACACGCATGGTAAAGTAAGGGTGATCTTCACATAAGCATCTTCACTCTAACCGATTCAACAGGAAATGATCTAGCAAGTATCACAAGTTTGGTTATCGACAAGCACAATTACCTTGCAGGCAGTCACAGTTCTCAGCCTCCTTCCTCACAACATCCAAAACAGAATCAATGAGTTCAGCACCCTCGGTGTAGTGGCCCTTGGCCCAGTTGTTACCGGCACCAGATTGCCCAAAAACAAAGTTGTCAGGGCGGAAGATCTGCCCAAAGGGTCCAGTGCGGACGCTGTCCATGGTACCGGGCTCAAGGTCCATAAGAACAGCACGGGGCACAAAGCGACCGCAGGAGGCCTCATTGTAGTAGACATTGACACGCTCCAACTGCAGGTCAGAGTTGCCCGCGTACCGTCCAGTAGGGTCAATGCGTCGCACACCACCTCCCAGAACTTGGCACCAATCTGGTTGCCACATTGCCGTACCTCTCCTCCGTACGATATGTCAGGCCGTGTCCATGCCCTAGGCGCACAGTTGACCCTCTGCGCGCTACATGGCCTAAGCCCGTGCCCCAGGCGCATGGACTAGCAGCGTCCGTGCCATTGGGAGAGGGGGAAATAGAAGAGAAGAACAGAGGAAGTAGCGGCGCGACTCAGGTGCACGGCGGCGGCGGCTAGTGAAGGCTAAAATGGGTCGCTGGGGGCTTGGGGAGGCGACGGGAGGCAGCGGCGCGGGCGCATAGGCGGGTGGCGTCGGCGGCGCCCAGCGGAAGATGGCGCGACCATGGGCTCAGCACCGACGAGGGAGTTGTGCCGGGTCGCTCGGGGAGACTAGGGCGGGGCCAAGGCGACGGGGCGACGGCGCTGGTGTCGTGGGAGATGGTGGCGGCGGCGTAGTGGGGGGAGATGGAGGAAGGTCTGGAATACATCGTGACGCACTCAGGATGGTGAGAAACTCACTTGAGAGGGAGATCGGCGAGGTGTGGGCGAGCGCGCACTGGCGCGGCGAGGACACAGGCGCGGGCAAGCACAGCGGCTCGCCCGTGCACCTGGGGGCACAGACGCGGCTCGTCTGTGTGCCTATGGCACTGACTCGGGCCACGTGGCGTGCAGAGGGTCGTTCGTGCGCCCGGGGAGAGGTCCGGCTCTTTAGCACGTAAACAATGCTAGATTTGCTATTTAGCACGTAAATGATGCTATATTAAAAGGAAAACCCCACACTGCTGTTCTAGTGTAAGAAACAGTGCTGAGGGGATTGGATCTGGCAGAATAGCGCACTGTTTGCATGTAATTGAGGTGTGTTTTATCTTTTTGTTCTAGACATCGTGGCATTTGGAAGAATCTTTTTGTCAACGCGGCGGTGTAGGTGAGATCAGATCAATGGATAGATAGGAATATAAGATGAATGTGCTCATGCCTAATCAATTATGTGAATTAATGATTGTGTGTATCGTACAGTGCTACGTAATGGTTTGCTTGTTTGTGATGGTTGTAGGACACCAGAGCTAGGTCATGGTGAGGCGAACTAGATCGGGACTAGGTTAGAAGAACCGAGGTCTAGAATGATCAAGGTGGTGCCGGAAGATGACTGAGGCTAGCGGGGTGGTTACAAGCTGAGAAGACAAGGAATCGGAGTGGAAGCTACCAGTGATGAGCATGACGGGCAGCGACAAGGTGGATCGGGACTAGACTCAGGGAGGAGTTGAGGTCCGAACGAGGTTCAGGGAGGAGTTGAGGTCCTGAACGGTCAAGGAAGTCGGGTGCAATTATGGTGAGACATGTGGTGCGCCAAGTGACTTGGTCCCAGTTGCATATTTGGTGCCCCAAGGTAGGGATGAAAACGGATCGGATAGTTTCCGACCGATCCGGACGAAAACGGATTCGGATTGTCTCGGATCGGATTTTTCTGATAATTTTCTGATCGGATACTGATTCGGATTTTTTGTCTAAACTAAACAAATACGGTGAGGCATGCTATCCGGCGGATACGGATACGGATACGGATTATCCGGATAAGACAAGTCCGGATATCCTGATTTCGCCCAATAAGAAGATTTCAGCCCAAAAGGGAAAATAAGATTTTAATTGATTTTCGAATTTAGTAAAATGCAACAAATCAAATAGCCTTTTAGAAAATAGCAAATAGAGTTAAAAATTCTAGAAAAATCATAAAATTCCTTAAATTATTTTGAACTTAATAAAATTAATTCCAAGTTAAAGTTAGTTTTTATTTTTGCACATAAATTATTTTTAATTTCAAAAATATGAACAACCTTTTAAAATCCGAAAATTCAAGAAATTAACTATTATTTTTTCATTTTCACTTTAAATACAATAAAATCCCAGAAATCTCAATAAATTTTTTTTGACATTGAAAACTAGGAAATTAAATAATTGACTTTATTTCATTTATTTTTTCTTTTTAACCGAGAAAACTCTTTTAAATCTCAAAAAATCCAATAAACTAATAACTTTATTAATTTTATTTTTGGTAACATACTTTGAGATGTTACAGTCATTTACGTATAGATTAACTATCTAGCCTCATCAATGTTAGTGTGAACTAAGTTTTATGTATGTGATAAGCTAAGTGTAAATGTGTGATGACTTGTGACTTTGTGAGTTCTGACTTATAAGCTAAATATGGTAAACTAAGTGTTATGTTTATGATGAACTAGTCAATGCAACTTGTTAGTGTCAATGTTATGCGTGGTTGCTGAAAATATGAATAATTCATGAATGTGTTGCATCAAATGAACTACTTATATATTTTCGTTAATTTCTGGCATACAATTTAAGGGGTTTTCATGTTCCGAAAATAATCCGCGATCGTATTCGTTTCAATTTGTATTCGCCCCGTATTCGTATTCGATATTATTCGTATCCGTATTCGTATCCGGAGTATCCGTATTCATATCCGGATCCGGAAAAAAATATGAAAACAAATATGACAGAGCCATTATCCGTCCGTATCCGATCCGTTTTCACCCCTACCCAAGGGCCCTAGCCGGGCTGAATGTAACATCCCAATTTTTAGACTTTTTTGATATTTTTAAAATAAAAATAACCATTTGATTTTTTCTGAATGGTCACTACTACAAAAAAAAACTAATATTGGACGTCTCATCACAGAAGGTTGACAAAAACCGTCTGTATTAAATACAACCACAGACGGTTTTGGTTTAGCGACCGTCTGTATTACTGGCTGCGCTGAAAACCATCTGTGAAGAGGTAATATCAGAGATGGTTCGTATTGAAAACCATCGGTGAAATATCACAGATGGTTCTGAACAAGAACCGTCTGTGATATTCTATGATACTTCACACACGGTATCACATATAATTTTCAATATAAACCGTATGTGACATCCTGTCCTCATCACGGACTGGTGAGGATTAAAACCTCTATGTATTACTTGAATACATAAGAAAAGATCATACGTCTTCATGGTCGTAACCCCTAAGGCTAACAACCTCACTGGTCGTAAGGATTCCAGAGGTTACATAATAAATACTCTGGTTGGACAAGGTCCCGTTCCTGGTCCTCGATCAGTTAACTGCTCATAAAGCTATGAACTGGTATCTGGATCCAAATCTAGGTATATCATTTACCGTGTGATGAATGGAGCACGTGTTGTATACTCCATACCACACGACGTTACATAATCCTAAGACACTGACTAATGGTCGAATGTCTCACAGATATTTAACCGCACATCAGTTGATACTTTAATCAACTGCCACCTCCCTCCGACCAGACGCAACGCTTCACACAGTCGTCTTCTCCAGAAAACAACTGCCACCTCTTCGGAAGCTATTTAAAGATGGAGCATGGAAGGAGAAGGAGAAGGCGAGAACGAGACCGACGGCGGAGAAAGACAAGAGGCTACTGGCATTAGATTCATACTTTTGATCTATTTTCAGTAGCATAGCCAACATCATACTCAGTGTAACCAGGATTAGTCCTTTTCCTGATCGTAGGCATTCCTTAAAAACAGTCAGTTCATAGTAATAAAGAGCGACCTCATTCTCTTCCAGGAGATACGCATCATTTTCCTCTATTTCTATATATTTTCATAAGATCAACGATTTGATCGTCAACAGCTAGCGCCGTCCATGGGGAAGAAGTTGCAAATTTCCTGAAGAAATTCTTCGCTCATCAAAATCCTCACACGTTACTCATAATCGCTCATACGACTATGGCAGGGAGTTGGGACGACGAGAGCTGGTTCGACTTAGATGACTACTCCAACCTCGACATGGAGGAATGCATCCGCGCCATGGATGAGAACGGTATGTCGTCATCCTCCTCCTCTGTAGATTGGCATGTCGCAGACATCAGCAAAATCGAACAGATGGATGAAGATGCACCGCCACAACAAGTGATGCTTCCAAAGGGACATGTCATTCTGACCAGTTCGAAATGTCCAAAGATCTCTCCAAGCTTGGCCTTTCCGATCGGCGAAAAAGGTGACAAAACTTCAGCCCCGCAATCCGAGAATCGGTATATTCTCGATACGATTATGGTTGATAGGTATTCACCAACAGCTTCTGGAAATTCCAGGAGCCAACCGACATCTGGTAACAGTGTCGATGAAACCCCCACTGGCTATAGGCCAAGTAAGGATGATAAGACTCAGCATACGATCGGCTATTCACCGGATCAGGTTTAGTCCACCCCTAGGCCTCAGAAGGTGCTAATTTCCGATCGGTCTCCATTGTGGAAACTTTTGGTAGAGGTACTGAAGGGCTCTCCTCTGGTTACAGTGGAAGCTCTTCGGAAGATCGCTGCTGGAAGTACGAGGTCAATGCGATCGAAAATACGGATCAAAATGACGTGTACGGTCCTGCATACACTTCGTTGCCACCACATATTGATGGAAATAGCACGGGCAATCAAGCACCAAAATGACAGAGGTAACAGAACTGATAGATGCCAATCAATTAATTCTTCTGGTTCTGCCCCACCTAGATTAATGGGTCAGACGGGACCAAATACAAGGTCGGGGGAAGGTTCAGATCTACGAACGCCTACAACTACTTTTAATCCTCCAAGACCTCCAGTAACGGTATAGAACCTGTAGCGTGTTCAAAGTATTTTAAATAACACTAACTCTGCTCTAGCAGATGCTCCAGGTTTTGTCCAACTTGTAGGTCAGGTATTAGAGATCCTCCAGCAAATCATGCAACGTACGGAAGCGTACCGGGAACAAAGGAGTTCACGAAGTCAAACTATGACTTCGTCTCAACGTTCCTCTCTTAGTAGAGGGCAGCATGGTCAAGTTGGGGATCAATCGATACCAAGACCTCATCGACGATTCTGACCAAGGAGTCATGAGGGAAGAAGGCTATTTCAAACAACCATTCATTCTCCTCGTCGAGAGGATCAATCGCTTGACCCTGATGATCTCCGACATCGTCTAGGCCAAGCAGGTGGTCGGAGGCGTCATCCTAACATCCACGACCAAATTGGAACACCGCAGACTCGGTATTCTAATTTAAGAAACCAGTCTCCGACCGATTACAATTCGGCACCCTTCCAAAGAAGGCGCTATGAATCAATCACAGGCTGTCGAGCTTTCTCTGCAGGGCTCCAGGCTGTACGTTGGTCTAACAAGTTCCGACCTGCCAACATGGACAAGTTCAATGGGACACAGAGCCCGTTAGAATTTTTCTAAATCTATACTACCGCCATCAGAGCTGTTGGTGGTGACGAAAATGTCATGGCAAACTATCTACCTACGGTACTTGAAGGTTATGCCCGGTCATGGTTGCTCAACCAACCGGCCGGTTCAATCTAAACTTGGGAGCAACTTTGCGACCTCCTGATTGTAAATTTCCAGGGTACGTACGACCGCCCTGGAAAAGAGGATGACCTTCATCGAATCCGGCAAGAACCTAATGAGACTCTTCATCAATACATCAAAAGGTTCAGCCAGGTTCGTAATTCAATACCAGAGGTCGCAGAATCTTCTGTTATTCAAGCTTTCAAGGCAGGTCTAAGGAATCAACGTTTTACCAAGAACATCGCTATGAATCCTCCAGGGATGACTGTCGAGCTTTTCGACATGGCCGACCAATACGCAGCTGCTAGCGAAGTGGTTGAATGGAGCGAGGCCATTGATCGAATGGATAAAACCCCTCGACTTGGCTTGGAAAAGTCAGAAAAGAGACACACGAAGGCTCTCAAGAAGAAGAAACACTGCAAGCTCGATGATAAAGAAGTCCTTGCGGTTCCTGACAATTTTACCGAGGGTAAGAAAGATTACACCGGTCGAGGCAAAGCAAAAATTTCGACCGATGGATATAAAAAGAACAAGAAGTGGTGTCCACTTCACCAGCAGGCAGGGCATGACTTACGCACCTGTCGAGCCTGGCAAAAGAAACTGGAGGATTACTATGCAGGTAAAGGCACACTCCCCTCAATACAAGAACTCGGGGAAGCAAGTACCAAGAAGGACAAGGATGGTGATGATGAGATGGAATACCAGGAGCCTCAACAGACGGTCAACATGATCTTCGGAGGATCCTCCTCGTATGATTCACGACATCACCTGAAGGCCGTGGAGCGAGAGGTCAACCTTGCAGAGTCCCCGATCGCCATCAAGCCATCAAGGTGGTCGGAAACAATAATCACCTTCAGCAAAGAAGACTGCCCCATCCCGTCGGCTCAGCCAGGTAGGTTCTCTATTATAGTTGAACATACTATTAACAATTACAAAGTCAATCAAGTCTTAGTAGATGGAGGTAGTTCTTTAAATATTTTATTTACGGGAGCATTAGAGGAAATGCAGGTTCCCAGATCTAAGGTAAAACTAGTGAAGTATGCTTTCCACGGTATAGTCCCTGGTTCTACCGCAAAACCGATAAGGCAGATGTCCTTACCGGTTACGTTCGGAAGGCCCGACAGCTTCCGAACAGAGAAGATTTCATTTGATGTGGTTGATTTCGAAACCGCATATAATGGAATCCTAGGTCGTCCGGCTCTAGCAAAGTTCCTGATAGCCACGCATTACGGATATCAGAGTCTAAAGATGCCATGGCCAAAAGGAGTCATCATGGTTTGAGGAGATCGAAAAATGGCTTATGCATGCGATCGAAAGTCTTTTGAACTGGTCGATGAACTCCCGACCAGAAAAACTAACTCATCTGAAATGCAGGTCAAGCACTCCAGACCAAAGATGACACCAAAACCATCTGACCAGACAAAGAAGGAATCACTCGACAAAGTCATTTCTCTAGAGAACACCAAGTTGCCACATGGGTCAGGAAATACTGACGTGTTTATCCCAAATGTGATGGTCGGAGAAGGGCTCAACCTCAAATAGGAAGAGTCGTTCGTCTCCTTCCTCCGAGCAAACTATGATGTATTCGCCTGGCAGGCATCTGACATGCCCGGAGTCCTCAGCGAGGTGATTGAGCACATGCTAGCTCTCCAGCTTAATAAAAAACCGATCAAGCAGAAGCTAAGGTGTTTTGCACTTGATCGGAAGGAAGCAATCCAGTCGGAGATCGACAAGCTTCTCAAGGCTGGGTTTATTCGTGAAGTCAACCACCCTCAGTGGCTCGCTAACCCTGTAATGGTTAGAAAGGGTAATGGGAAGTGACGAATGTGTATTGATTTCATAGATCTTAATAAAGCTTGTCTGAAGGATGATTTTTCCCTTCCCCGCATTGACCAACTTGTAGCCTCTACCTTCGAGTGTGAGTTATTAAGTTTTTTAGATGTGTATTCAGGGTACCACCAGATTAGTATGAGTAAAGAAGATGAGAGAAAACTTCCTTCATCACTTCATATGGCACTTACTGCTATGTTAAGATGTCCTTTGGTCTCAAAAATGCTGGTGTGACTTTTGAAGGTTAATGCAGAAAACCTTTAGTCCATAGATAGGTCGAAATCTAGAAGCCTATGTTGATGATTTGGTTGTGAAGAGCATCAACGCTGGCGATCACATTCTCGACTTACAAGAGACTTTTAATAACTTGAGAAGGCATAACCTCAAGTTAAATTCAAAAAAATATGTTTTCGGAGTTTCCGCTGGAAAACTTCTTGGTTTCCTAGTTTCAGCTAGAGGTATCGAACCAAATCCAGCGAAAATAACGGCCATCGACCCGATGCGCCCTCCGAGCACAAAGAAAGAACTCCAAAAACTAACCGGTTGTATGGCAGCGCTAAGTCGTTTCATAGCAAGGTTAGGTTAAAAAGGATTACATTTCTTTAAAATTCTTCGGAAGCATGGAAGTTTGGAATGGACTAGGGAAGCAAACGATGCCTTTGAAAAACTTAAAGAGTACCTTACGAGTGCCCCGATCTTAGTCTCTCCGAGACCGGAAGAACCATTATTGATTTACGTGGCTGCAATGTCACAAGCTGTCAGTGGTGTACTGGCCGTGGAACGCGAAAACGTCTAACGACCAGTATATTACGTAAGCGAAGTCTTACATGGACCAAAGGAAAGATACCCACAGGTACAAAACCTGCTCTATGGTCTCCTTATGGTTTTAAGGAAACTAAGGTATTACTTTTAGGCCCACAAAGTGATCGTACCTACCGGATATCCCCTTAGTCAAGTCCTTGGAAATAGGGAATCGTCAGGACGAATAGCAAAATGGGCAGTTGAACTAGGGACGTTTGACCTCCATTTCATTTCACGAACAGCAATAAAGCCTTAGGCAATAGCATAATTCGTTGCCGAATGGACAAACCCTGAACCCAAGCAAGAACCCGAGTACGAACACCACGATGAGTGGAGTTCCTTGATGCTCAAAGGATCGGGGGCTGGGGTCGTTTTGATATCCTCTACTAACGAACACATCAAGTACACCATCCAGTTTAACTTTCCTGCTACGAACAACGTAGCAGAATATGAAGGTTTACTGGCAGGACTTCGAGCAGATTGTTCGCTCGAGATTCGCAAATTACTAGTGAAAGGCGATTCTCAACTAGTAGCGAATCAAGTGGGGAAAGAGTATCAATGCTCAAGTACCAATATATCATCTTATATGGTGGAAGTACGGAAACTCGAAAAACACTTCTTTGGTTCCAGATCCAACATATTCATAGAAAGGAAAACTTTTTGGCAGACTAGTTGGCACGGATGGCCTCCACCAGGTCCACCGTCCCGCCCGGAGTTTTTCTCGAGCAACTCGATTCAGCCCCGGTGGTCGAGCATTCTGAGAACATAAATGTTTCACATCAGGTTGTACAAATCGATTCTGATAACATAGATGCTCCACAGATCGGTAATGATCAGGGTAGAGGTTGGATGACATCGATCTACAATTATCTTCAGCATGACAAAATTCCTGAAGATGATGTAGAGGCTGATCATATAGCTTGAAAAGCCAAATCATACACTCTAATTGAACATACCTTGTATAAACGAGGATCTCATAGAGTGTTGATGAGATACATATCTCAATCGGATGGCATTAAGTTGCTAACCGAAATTCATGGAGGAGTCTGTGAAGCACATCATTCCTACAGAACACTGGTCGGTAAAGCCTTCAAGCAAGGATACTACTGGGCAACTGCCCTTCAAGATGCAAAAGAGCTCATGACGAAGTGCGTGCAATGTCAGTTTCATAGCCGACAAGTACATTAGACGGCACAAGCTTTGTAAACAATTCATCTTTCTTGGCCTTTTGCCACCTGGGGACTAGACATTCTAGAACCTTTCCCAAGAGCACCCGGGGGCTTCGAATTCTTTTTCGTCATGATTGACACGTTTACAAAATGGATCGAGGCCAAGCCAGTTATTAAAACTACAACTGAGACTGCTAAGAGATTTCTTATAAAATGTAATCACACAATTTGGTGTACCTAGTCGTATAATCACAAACAATGGTACCTAATTTTCAAGCGGTAATTGCGAGGAATTCTACGATGAACATGGTATCAAAGTCCATTTCGCTTCTGTTGCTCACCCACAGAGTAGCGGAGCAGTTGAGCGTGCCAATGGTATCATAATGCAGGGGATCAAACGCCGAGTATTCGACCAATTGATAAAGCGGTCAGGAGCTTGGGTTCATGAACTTTCTTCTGTTCTATGGGCCGTTCGAACAACGACCAGTCGTGCAACTGGTGAAACGTCATTCTTCTTAGTTTATGGAGCTAAAATCATGCTTCCTCCAGAACTAAAACTTGGCTCTGCTCGAACCGATTGTTTCAATGTAAACGATCAAGATGAACGACGACTTGACGATATCAATATCCTTGAAGAACGACGAAACCAACCCTTAATACGTTCGGCGATCTATCAACAAGCCATGCAAAGGTACTACAGTCGTAAGGCGCAACCTCGTAGCTTAGCTGTAGGTGATCTGGTTCTCAGAAAAATTCAGAACCAAGCAAATCGCAACAAGCTTTCTCTCAAGTGGGAAGGTCTATACACTGTGGTCGAAGTCACCCGATCAGGCTCGGTGCGATTATCCATGTCTGATAGGAGGGTTTTGTCTAATTCTTGGAATATTGATCAATTGCGTAAGTTCTTTGTTTAAATTTCATTTTATTTCCATTATTTTTAATAAAGATTAGTCATTCCTTTAATTTCTCACGACGAGTGATGTTGTTTATATGTCTGTACCTATACTCTGGTCGTCTAGCGATTCATATGCTTAAGATTATGAAGATTATATTCATTCGTTTCAAAATTTCCTTCTACTCTCGTTTGGCTACTGGTTGGGACACATAAAGCCTCCTAGTCGAAGTCTCTCCTTCTCCGCACGTGTTCCTACTCACTGGAAGGAGATTCCTAGCGACGATCCTTTTCCTATAATCTTCGCTGCCAGTCGGGCCAGAGCATGAGTACGTATTGTGAAATATGTTTTATATCTTCATTTGTTAGCAGTCCTTTTGACCAGTGTTGGTTACTACATATAAATAAAACCACTTATCGTTTATTGCATACTCTCTTTTTTATATTTTTTCTTTCTCATCAAAGAAAGTCTTTTTCTTCTAACCATATATCACATAGTAAGGCATTTTAAGTCATGGTAAAATCAGGGAGTTGGGTATTTTTTTTCAAGTCATTGTAAAATCACATACGATTCATGTTGAAAACCGTCTGTGATATTACATTACAGACGGTTTTTGTTTGAAATCGTCTGTGATAGGCAGCGTGGGAGGGTAAAATTTTTGAACACGTGCACGGGAGGCGAAATGTTTTGGCGTTGTTCTTATATATTATAGCCACCCCCACCTTATCTTTAATCAGTCTCTCTCTGTACCTCCCTCGATTCCCCAATGCGGTTCGGCGAGGAAACGCAGTCTGCTGTTTCACGACGCCTCCGGTGAGGACCCTGTCCTGGTTTCCTTCTCACTATGATTTCGTCCCCTACATCTAGTCAGATTTCGTTCTCAATGAGGACCTCATCTGTGGTCGACAAGGGAGGCCGATTCGGTTTGAGATGGACGCATCTACTCGACCTCGTCCTCGTCACAGAGTGGTCCATTGATTGAGAGAGAAAGAGAGAGAGAGTATCTTTTAATTATCTTCTTGCAAACTATCGAAAGAGCATATGCAAATTACTGTCCAGCAATTGATTGGTTTGACTCAAAATTTGATTTTTTTTGCATTAAAAAACTATCACAGACGGTTTTTACTAAAACACCGTCTGTGATAGTCTATTTCACAGACGGTTCTGAACAAGAACTGTATGTGATAATTGACTACCACACACGGTTATTTTTTAGAACCATATGTGATAGATTTTTTCACATTCAGTTAAAAAACTGTCTGTAGTAACCACATAGTGTCACTGACTCATAAAGTGAAACGGTTCAAAAAACCGTCTGTTATGAAGATTTTGAACTGTCTGTGATTACCTTTTTTTGTAGTAGTGGGTTAAAGATTAATTTGAAATTTTAGAAATAAAAACAATTTAATATGAGTAAGTCAAACTTCAATTAAATTAAAAATGGGTTTACTAGATTTTCTAGACTTCTTGAATTTTCTCCAAATTCTTTTGCTATTTTCTTGGAGTTCAATTTAATTTGTTATATTTTCTGTTTCCCCCAAAAATTCATTTTCTCAGTTGTAAAATTTAATTTAATTTAATTATTTTAAAGCGTGAAATTATTTTGGAGTTTTTTCTTTTTATTGAATTAATTTAAAGCTTAAAATGAATTCTAGATATTAAAATATTTTAAATGATTAAAATATGCTTCAATTAAATCCAAAACTATTTTATTTAGTCTTTTCAGGTTCCAATGTATTTTATAAAATTTTCTAGAAATTTTTGAAATTATTTTATTTTGAATTTTCTTTTTCCCTTTCCCTTTTCTTTTCTCTGTCTTCCCTTTTCTCCAATGCTTCTTCCCGATGGCCTTTGCGCCATGGCTGCCCATCCACATTGACCCAGCCGCCCATCCCTGCCCAATGCACCGCCCCACGCACCACCCATGCCCTGGTCTCCCTATATCGCCTACCCTGCCGCCCATCTGCTGTATATCCGAGCCGCCCCATGCGCGCGCCTACTGCCACAGCCATGCCGGCCGCACATCCGTCCGCAGCTCCTTGTGTTGCCCCCTCCCTCCTTCCTCCCCTGTAAGAGCAGGCCTCCCTCTCCTTTACCCCTACCCCTCTCCTCCTTCCCCCACCAGAGCAATTTGAGCCGAAGCTCTCTCTTCCTCCCCCAACTCCGGCCGGAGCTCCACCACCCGTTCTCCCTCTCCGATCAGTCATTTGTTGCGCCACCCACGTCACGAGGTGCCTCTCAGTCACCTCCTTCCATCGCTGGAGTTTCATCCCCTCCCTCGCTTTCTCCTGGCTGGGAACGCGATTCTCCTGTCACGGGCCGAACTGCCTTCCACCGCTGTTCCCGGCGCCGTCGACCATCCCCTGCCGCCTTTGACCCCTCCGTTGAGTTCGTCTCTCTGCGTTCCACGCGGTTCTCTCTTTCCCCTTTCCGGAACGTCGCCGGAGCACTGTCGCCTCCTTGTGCCTCGTCGACATTTTGCGTGTCTCCATCGCGCCGGACCTCCGTCAGCAACGCCATCACTACCATTGGGTTCGCCTTGCTCCCGGAATTCCATTTTGCTAGTTCTCTGGCCGCCCCTCCCTTCCCCTTGCCATCACCACCATTTTATTTCCCGAGCCGCCAGTAAGCTATAGCTATTTTTCTCTCTCCAACTAATTTATATCATTTCTTGTGAGTGCAAACTTTCGGATATTCGTTCTCCTTCATACGAACTCTGATTCCGTCGATTCTCATTTCTAAATTCATCTAAATTCAGGACATTTCTTTTGGTTAGTTTTGGATTTTATTTGGAATTGTTGTATTTATTTGGCTCTTTTCACGCGTGTAGATTCCGGTGTTTTCGAAGAATTCCTGGAACCGTCTGTCGAAGCATCTCAAACCTTCAATGAAGGCAAGTCGTAGACCTTTGATCATATTGAACCCATTTTATAAAATTATATTGTTTTATATCAACAATGCATTGCTAAGTTTATAATAAATGCTTTCAGGAATAGTTAAATGCCTAATTGTCATTATGCCTCCTTGTATAATTGTTAATGACATGTGCCCTTGGACACCATAGTTGGGATAATATTAGTTGGTCATATTTAATTACCAATATGGGTGTGTAATATGCTTAGCCATGCTTAGTCGCGATAGACTCTTGATCACATGTTTTGTAATGTTAATCTTGACTTAAAGAAATATGGAATCGTGGCGCGGCTACTATTATTAAAATTGTTGTGTCATGGTAAGGGTTGCCATTTGGCCGGTTGAATGAAAATAATTTATGCTCGAGCGAGTGGTCAGGCAATAAAGGGGGAATGTGCGAAGCACATGAGATGCGATAGTCTCTCCTGAGTAACCACTAAGGACTTAACTTTGTGTGCCATTGATTTAGGCCATACCGTGCAACCAAATGTCCAGGGTGGGGTGGACCTGGCTGACTAATTAACAATGTTTTGATTTGGTCTTGTTTGGGTTGATAAGCGGCGCAAGAGGGGTCCAGAATGACTAATCCTTATTGAGCAGAACCGGGTCAAAATAGAGCTATGTAAAAACCTTATGATAGTCTCTCCTTGATTCACATGTCTAAGAAAATGTGTGTTTTTATCAAAATGATTATCTCTTGTGGGTCAAGCTGTACAACATATGTAGAGTGTTAAAAACTATTCCAATAGCCGTATCCCAGACTATGGATAATGTCTGGTGATTTCACACGAGGGGTAGATTTTTATAAAAATATTGGAAGGGTTTGGTTGGGATTGGAGTGGTTAGTTTTGGTTGATGGTTGGGAAGTGAACATGGTTGTTCACTAGTTGTTTCAAATAAAGTTGTTACTTATGTATTTAATCTTTTAAATTGTGTTTTTCAATCTATTTACTGTCAATACTGCTTTCTGCAAAATAGTCATAAAGCTATCCCTGGTAAGCCTTGCATGAATACTATTTGCATACATTTACCTACGACTTACCGAGTACTTTAAAGTACTTACGGCTTTGCGCCATTTGTTGATCAATCACCGAAGAAAAACCAGGGATCACCGAGTTCGACGAGGAAGATTACTTTGAAGACTTTGCAAACTAGGTCGCGTTCTCCACTCGATTGTCTGTGGGCATATCGAATGGCTACCACAAGTTTATTTTATTCCGCTGCAAGTTTATCTTTTATCGTTAAGCCCTACATGGCAAACTTTGTAAAACATTGACCATAAGGTCTTTTTGCTACTAAGTAATTTTAATTTATCTACTTCTTAGCTATTTTTGTTGTATGGATATAATTACATCGATGTTGCAACTGTGCGAACTAGCTACTGATCATTGAACTAGTTCGGGATAAACAGAGGGCTCAGATCTATTGGTCCGGGGTCCCGAAAGTGGCCCTCGAGGGCCTTCTTGTGGTCTTCGTGCGCCCCTTTTGAATTTCGCATGTGGTCGCCCCTTACCTAGCACTTGACCTTTGCAAACTTCTTGAAGAAGCGGCACAAGGACTCACCCAGGGCTTGTTTTATTGCGAACAGGTGCCCCACGTCTTTGGGTTCGGCGTAGTTTCCTTGGTAGTTGTTGCAGACGAGGTCCCATAATTGTTCCCACGCGTATATGGATTGAGGGTGGTGAAGAACCAAGTCAACACCACCCCCAAGGGCAAGGGTGTTGCTCTTTGCCTTTATTGGTGTTGTCTCCCCCAACCACTTCGATGGAGGTTTCGTATACCCGGAGGAATTCCAAGGGGTTCGTGCTTCCCTCGTATGGCTTTATGTTTGACATTTTGAAGCCCGCGGGCCAGCGGGCCGCCTCTAGCCCCGCTCTCAATAGTTAATTTAGGTCCCCCCAAAGCAGTGATCTTGGTGGTGCTGTTGGCGGTGTCAAAGGGGCGGCCTCCCCCTCCAGCGGCCTGTCCTCGCGCGATGATCGTGAGCTGGGGTGGGGCCACAGGAGCCGCTGCTGCGGGTTTCCAGAGCTCTTTTTGGAGGGTCTCATACGTTTCCCGGGTTACACCTGTGGCAACGGGCAGAGGTGGGTCTGCTTGATGGTTTCTGAGAAGAGACGCCTCGGTGGGCCAGGTGTCACTCCCGAGAATGTCTTCGTGTGTGGAGTTATTGGCTTCCTCCTACGCGACCTCGGTGGCGGCCGCCGTAGCTACGAAGGTCCTACTTCACTTGGCCCTCGGTGTACTCAGAGCAGTAGCCGTCGCGACCGCTTCGGCCTCGGAGACCCTGGGTGTGCTCTTCTTTTGAGGAGTCATGCCAGCGCTTCAAGGCTATGCTTCGTGACTCTCTTTTCGATCCCCATGGATGGTACCAACTGTCGTAGCAACCGGACCAGATAATAAAGCAAGGGGACCCCGGTTGCCACAAGGGGAACCCGGGGATGCTCGTGAGAGAGGACTGATTCCAATAGAGAAGTTAATGTGTATTAATTGTCTTTAAAAAGTCCTGCCTGACTACATGGGGGCGATGGCTATTTATAGCCTTCCGACTAGGGTACACGAGATTACAGTATTACCCATAAAAAGACCCTATTACAGTTTTACTCCTAAAAAGACCCTATCCCTGTATGGACCGTAGGGGTTTTTCCTTCTCCTACGCGTAGCCTCCAGTCCATGGTGATGATGGATCCTTCTAGCCCTGGTCCATTCAGCCAGTACGCGCGGTCCACTAGTACCTCTTCCCCTTCGCACCTTACTGGGTGCCCCCAGGCCGAGGGGCCCTGGGCACCCTTCAGTGCTCCCGAGGTGGTCCCGAGAGAGGAATCCAGGGACCTCCCCCCTCCTGGATATGTGGCGCTCGAAGCCTCCTCGCACCCTTCGGCCCCTCCCCGAAGGTACACGTAGTACCTTCCGGGGGGCGGGGAGGGGGGTGGTGTAGCGTGCCTCCTACCTGTGGCCTTCGCACTTCCCTCGGGGCATTCCTGAAGGCATATCCGACGCCCTCGGGGGCCCCTAGCAGCGCCTTCGGCCCTTGGGCTCTGTGAGCTCTTTGGTGGTCTTGACGCGCCCTTGGGGCCTCCCCAAAGGCATATTTGGTGCCCCCAGGGGCCCCTAGCCGCGCCTTCGGTCCGTGGCCCTCAGAGACCTCCTTGTGGTCTTCGCCTAATCGTTGGGGGCCAGTGGACTGCCCCTACGACATTCCCTAATCTGGTCATCTGTTCCATGAGCATTCATGGAGTACACTATTTTGTATGAAGCAAGAACACTGGTTTTGACTCTAACTCACATGACAACAAAATAGGCATAAATATCCAAATGTGTATAGGTCAGAGAATTTCCTGAACTCCTGTTTGTCTCTACAATTTGCTCTAACAAAATTGATCAAAGTGCCTGTCGGGAATGTACCAGATTAACCATTGAATCACTTGTGTGTGCATGACAGGCCTCTGATTTTTTCAGTATGTTTGCACATGCCTACTGTTAAGTAACCCATCTCTCTTCTGAATGCAATTGGACAAAACAGCTTCGAAGAATACAAATTACGGACCCAATTGCAAGGTACTATGGCCTCAGACAGTGGCGAATCCAGGATGAAAATAGAGGGGGAGCTCTACTGTTAAAGCTATAGCATAACATAAGCATACCAAAGCTACATCAGTCGTTCTATGGTTGGAGGATTACTTGCTCATTGTATTATTTGAAAAATATTTGTGCAAAGTTACTTCTATTTTTGTAAATCTAATAATAATTAAGCAACAACCAATCAATCACTAATTAAACAAATTGGCTAATCGGCTAATAACTACATCGATTAAACAACAATTTACATCAATACAGTATACATCAATCATAAATTGGGATTCACTCATTACGAATTCATTCACTCCCTCATTCTCCAGCCTCCCAAAGGCATATTTGGTGCCCCAGGGGCCTAGCCGCGCCTTCGGTCCGTGGCCCTCAGAGACCTCCTTGTGGTCTTCGCCTAATCGTTGGGGGCCAGTGGACTGCCCCTACGACATTCCCTAATCTGGTCATCTGTTCCATGAGCATTCATGGAGTACACTATTTTGTATGAAGCAAGAACACTGGTTTTGACTCTAACTCACATGACAACAAAATAGGCATAAATATCCAAATGTGTATAGGTCAGAGAATTTCCTGAACTCCTGTTTGTCTCTACAATTTGCTCTAACAAAATTGATCAAAGTGCCTGTCGGGAATGTACCAGATTAACCATTGAATCACTTGTGTGTGCATGACAGGCCTCTGATTTTTTCAGTATGTTTGCACATGCCTACTGTTAAGTAACCCATCTCTCTTCTGAATGCAATTGGACAAAACAGCTTCGAAGAATACAAATTACGGACCCAATTGCAAGGTACTATGGCCTCAGACGAGGACAGGTTGTGAAGATCATCAGACCCAGTGAGACAGCCGGCAGATACGTTACATATCGCTATGTTGTATGACAGTACACAGGTGAAAGGAAGGAGAGAACCATAAATGTGGTAATTTTTGCGGTTACACATACATACCCATATGCTTGGAGAAACCGTATTACTTTGGAGCAGCCATGTTAATGACCGCATGGCTGTTATGTAAGTGAATTTAAATAAGCTGATTATATGGACCATACATAAATCCTCATGTTGTATAATTGTTTCAAGAACTGTATAAGAAGTTAAGAACTACAGAATAAAAACACCTGTTTTGGGAGCAATAAAAGCCTCTGCAGTTGTGCTCAAATCATTTTCATGAATCAATCTAGGGCTTCATGCATAACGAACCTGTTAATGGGTAACATATATACAAACATGGTGGATTCTGGAGTGGCGCTGTCTACATTTACTTCAGGTAAAAATTCATTCCCTTGGTTTTGCCGGATGCAAATATGCAATAACGCGACAGATGTGTAGTTTCTGTAGATAAAAAGGTTGATGAAGCGGCATAGTTTAGACTAAAATGATATAAGTGCCGCCGAATTGATGATTAAACCCTTTTTTTAATTAAAGGAAATGGATTAGCTAGTTGAAAAGAGTTATTAGGAATAAGTGGGTTTAGTGGTGGCGCCATTACAACTGTACTACTTTTATTATACAAACATCTGCATTGTTTGTAGATCACGCTTAGTACTGAGATCTGCATCATCAGCATGCAATGGGTGTTGGTATTACGAAAGAAAGCTGCTTTTGTAATCGTCGCCTAGTATCGATAACCAAAACTTTTCACTCTTCGTATAATGGAAGCATGCTTGTTCTATCTTCTTGTTGCATGCATGGTTGATGTTTCAAGCAGCCAACTCATGTACATAGGACTACAGGTAGCTCGCAAAAACGGCAGCCAAATGGGAGTACACCAATGTCATCTTCACGATGCATATACGGTGATTCATTGTCATGTCAGGGCTCAGAATTGCTGAACTCTACTACTTGTTTCCAGACACATATTGGCGTAGCAAACAAACACGCGTACTTATGGCAGGAATTGCAAATCGGGTAACATCATAGACAGTTTGCCCTTTACTTTAGGCTTTGGTATGGAGCTGTCCCGTACTGTAGTGAATGCTGGACAAACAAGTGAATTCTAGTAGCGACCACACATGGACCATTTCTGACTTATCGGACGGCTTGGACGACAGGGAGCAGAGCCTGGACGGACGGGATGAGGCAACGAGAACGCAGGCAAGAAAATCGCGAGACGGACGCGAAGGAAAGCCCAAGCCCGGGCCCGGGCGCGTCGTCTTGCCGGAGGCCGGTCATTCCACCGTGCCGTGCGTGGCTAAATGCTCGCTCTAGTCGCTCAAGCCGGCCCAAAGCCCGCCGTCTTAGGGATCGCGCCCACCCTAAGTAACTATAGACGCTTGAGAAGACGATAACCCGCCGCAAAGACAAAGACACACGTGGTTGGTGCGGTGGCGAAGGGATGATTGGTTGGGCTAGGCAGGTGTGGGGAGTGATTGGCAGGCTAAGGGAGGATTGGACTAGAACGGAGGGCTGGGCAAGTGTGGGAGTGATTGGACTAGGCGGGGAGGGATTGGGCTAGAACGGAAAGGTTGGGCCTATTTCGTGCAGTGTCGGCCAAGCACGCCCAACTAATCGTCTTGCGTCCGTGTCCCCAACTGTCGCCGCATTCTCGAGCTACTTGTTCGTCTGCGTCTTGCGTGCGGCCCATGTCACGTGTGCGTCTGCGTCGCGTGAGACTGCGTCTGCCGTGCTTGGTGGCCCAAAAAGCCGGCCCAAGTCCCAGCTCTAGTGATGGAATAGGCATAAAACAAGTCAGAATGCACCCAGGGAAGTTGCTTTGAGACTTGAGTTCGTCCTAATCCTCTCTTAAGAGTTCAGACACACCTAAATCAGCGGGCACAATGTTGTAGCTACAGAACTAGCTACGGATAGAGAAGGAAAAGATACCCGGTGCGGTTCCACCTCTAAAAATACCTCATGATAGAAAGGGTTTGGTCCACTGTATTTGTACTTCCGATCCATGAGTGGTTTTGTACCCCTTTGCTTCGTATGGGTCGACCCCGAAGCTAGACGTATGAGAGCGCTCCCTGATCCATATGAGGCGTTCTGGGGCGGGGGTTCTCGGGACTATAGTATGAAAAATCGGATCGATAAGCGAACCACTTGTATGATCAGAACCGTTGGTTTTTCCGGTTGGACTGTTGTTTAATAGTAATATTATTTTAATATTCATCGACAGAATCAATTGAAAAATTAATGAGTTAGTGTCATCTTCTAGACAATGTAACATAACAAATATGTTTATGCCCACTTAAACAACACAACATCCATATGACTCACTCCATTGTGGGGGGAGCAAGAGGTTGCTAACTCGAATACCATCCGCGCGATCTTTAAAAAAAAAAAATTCCACTTGGTTTTTTTTTTTGCAAACAATCCAAAGAGTAAATCGGACCAGACCAGGCTCCAATCCCAATTTTTTTCAATCGAGCCGCTAGTCCGGTCGGTTTTTGTACTATGCTCAGGACCCCTTTCGCTGCGGGGTGCGGTGTCCCCCACCTCGGCACCTTCGGTTGCCTTCGTGCATCCCTTGCCTTGTGCGAGGGGGTTGGTGGTACCCCTCGTCTAGACCGATGCGCACCTCAGGCTTGGCGCCCTCGTTGGCCTTCGCGCACCACTCGCTCCTGTGCGAGGGGGACAATGGTGGCTCTCATCCTGATCTAGGGCCATCATTGGCTTGGTGTCTTCGACGGTTTTTCTGGAGCCTTCGTGAGGTTGTTGGGACGGTGGCCCGTCCCTACGTCACAGAAGAAATCAATCAATAACTTTTTTTTTATAATATAAAAGCATATTTGGCTGAATTGATGCTATAGACAAATAAACCACGCACGCCTGTCTTAATTTGTTGATTACTCCAGATGGCAGTAAGATATGCAGATGATTGGCTCAAAGTACGCGCGTCTCCTCGTGTGTCGCACAGCCTGTGCTTCTGATAAGAGAGGCAAGGCCGTTGCGTTTCATACCTCGTGGTCGTCTGATAGGGTTGTTCTTGCCTTGTTGAATAACACCGTACTAGTACTACCATAGTAGTACCTTGTGCATAAAAATACAAGTATAGAACAGCCAAGCTAATTAAGAAGATTGATTGATCTGAAATTGTCGCTGTCTCCATACATTGTAGCGAGATTTGCTCTCTAATCCGTCGCTATCGTGACAGTCCATCGCTGGCGGGATCAATGGGCCGATTGGGTGAGGCATTTATGCCGGTCATTACGAGTCGTTTCTGTCTTCCTCTTGCGTCGCACTCTTGACGAGTCTCTTGCTCCAGAATGTTCTCCAAGATTAGTCATCATCAAACCCTGGCTTCCTTCCCCATGTAAATTAAACTCGAGAAAGAAACCATCAAGATACATAGCAATCCCTTTCTTGGATCGATTTCCGGCGCCGAACTACTTACTACCTTCCCCCCTCTCCTTCCAGGTACACAAGTACTAATCAATTAGCAGCTGGTAATGACAAACACGAAAAGAATTAATAAGACCAAACGTGTCGATGGCAGTGGCCACAAGCGCCTCACTGACCTGTACGGGGCCGTCCATACACAAGTCGCTTCCTCGTAGAATCAAGCGATGTGTCGCCGAGAGAAGGTTGGTAGTTTTGTGTAGTTGTCACGGCCGGCCGGCCGCCCTGCCGTGTCGTAGTCGGGCCGCAAGATGCTGCTCTCCACCCCTCTTTGGCCGTGTCGTAGTCCTCCGCGAAATTTAGGACGTGAGCGTGACTTTCACACGGAGACTGCACGCACGTACTGTACCTATAGGCTATAGTAACCCATCCACCACGGGATTTCAATTCTGGCTTATGCGGTGAGTAGTTTTTGGCTTATTTACCATGTTTTTAAAAGAAGAACTAATTTCATTCAAAGAAGAACTAATTTTGCTATTTTATTAGAAAAAGAACCAAACATTCAAAAACTCTGCGTTGAACACTGTCAAATGATCCATGCTAGAAAATTCCCAACCAGTCCAGCTCCCAACTGCACGCACACCCGACAATTTTTACCTTACCAACAAGCAGCTCGCCACCCAGATCCCACAGCTTGTTTAAAACGGGTGACCCCACATTTAAGTGACCACCAGGCTCATGTCATCCATCATTCAAGGATTCGTTCTCTCCTCTTTCTCTCTCGTCTCTCCTCCTCCTCCTGTACGGCTATACAGTAGTACTCCACACTCTCCTCCTCCTTTCCCGTCCCCTTCCCTTGGCCGTCGCTTGCCACCTCGAAGCGGAGGAATTCTTCTCTCGTAGGCGTCTTCCTCCTCGGCTGGCGTGGAGTGGAGAGCCATCCGGAGTTGGATTGATTTCTTCTTTC
Source organism: Hsuehochloa calcarea (assembly GCA_036346395.1). Lineage (NCBI taxonomy): Eukaryota > Viridiplantae > Streptophyta > Magnoliopsida > Poales > Poaceae > Hsuehochloa > Hsuehochloa calcarea. The sequence goes on along the minus strand of CM070593.1, from coordinate 48,253,733 downwards.
GTTGGTAAGGAAATCCTAGCTTGCTTGGATTGTTGGTCTAAGAGTGAGTTTTGTCCTGGGGATCTTTTCCTTGTTGCGCCTGTGAGCAATCTCATCCAAATCTTTCTTTCTGGAATGGATACTCCAATCCATACAGTTTGTTGCGGATTTGTTTGCCGCGTGGTGTAGTACTAATATAGTTTAGAATCCAAAATTTTTGGGGGTTCAACTGAGCCTCCATGCCCCACGTTAGGCCCGTCCCTGGTTCATTTGTTCAAGTTTTAGTTCAAAGGTTGGCGATTTATCCTGTTACAAATTTTATGTTAGCGAGCTACTTAGCCTTGCACTTCCAATTAAAAAAAATGCTCCTTTTTAGTTCAAAACCTTTTTTTACAACTATTTATGCCAAAGGATCTTTGGATGCTAATTTAGTAAGTTTTGGTGCGCTAGTTACTAGGGTGTGTGGAATTTGCTTCCGGGGTAAGTTGCTGGGATGTGCTTCTGAAATGCGAACTATTTCAAATAAAAAATGAACATGAATTCAAGGCTTCAAGCATTACAGATTCGAAAAGGTACACCATCTTGAGCTGTGCCTTACTTTATATAGACATGAGCTAAGTTGCTTGCGCACAAGAATAATCTATCATCAACTATCACATGTCATATTTGTTACTAATATTGCAACTTTATGTAGTGTAGCAAGCACTGAGAATATATATATTCTTGTTCAATTTTGGATCAGAGTACCACAGATGACAAGGGTCATCCATGACTCTGGAGAAGGCATGCAGGAGTCACTGGATATGGTATCGTCTGATGTCAACTTCCCCAAGGGCCATTTCCCAGACTATAGGATTGGGCCAAACAACCAAATCATTGATCCAGAGGAGACACATGAGGTTGTACCTTTGAAGGAGATTGTTGCGAAGGAAACAGCGCAGCTGCTAGAGCAGCGAAGGCGGCTCTCAGTGCGTGATCTCAAGGAGAAGTTTGAGAAGGGTCTATCTGGTGCCTCCAAGTTGTCTGAAGAGGTATTTTACTCACTTTCGAGTACTTCTGTCAGGGAATCCTAATCCATGGATAAAAGCTGTTGTAATTAGCTATGTTAGCGTGTATACGTGAACAGGCACATGTGCCTTTGTCTCCCGTACATGGCGCACTCCAGGCGACACCACGACGTGCGCAATCAGGCCTCCCACAATTCCAGGAGCCAGGATTGGATACGGCAACAACCTAGGATTATTCCCATGCTTAGCAATTCTATGTTTACCATGCATGCATGCGTATCGTATATTACTCCTAGTCTGTTGCCTCCTCTCTCTCTCATGTAATCTATATATGTACCGATCCTTGGCTAATGGATATTGCTGTGTGAGTATCCTATTCTTGCGCGCTCTCATGGCATCACGAGACGGTTCGCTTCTGCGACCTCTCCGCTTCGGTAAACACTAGCCGTTCGCCGACCACCGCGGCTACCGTCGCTGGCTTCCCCTTGCCGCACGCCCGCCTGTGCTCGCCGGCTCTCCTCTACACCCCGCCATGGCTCCTGATGATGAAGCACGCCTGAAGCGCGAGGAGGAAGAACGCGTCGCACGCGAGGCTGCTGAGACCGAGCGCGCCCGCTTGGACGTGCAGCGCGCCGCGGACATGCGCGCTCTCGCCGTCGCCAATGCGCGCAGTGGCCTCCATGCCCAGGCTGTTGCTGTGCAGTCTATCAAGACCATGGTGCCCGTCGTCCTCGACGTCGACTCCGCCAACTAAAGCAAGTGGTTGAACCTCCTCCTCAACACACTCGGCAAGTACACCCTCGATGACCACGTCCTCTCCGACGCCGGCGACTCCGACGACGATACGTGGTCACAACTTGACTGTACGGTGAAGTCGTGGCTCTATGGCACGCTTTCGTCGGACCTCCAGGAGCTCGTCATGCACCGCGAGGCCACGGCGCGCTCCGTTTGGCTCGGCCTCGAGCAACAATTACTTGGCAACAAGGAAACTCGTGCGCTCTACCTCGACGCCAAGTTCCGAAACTTCGTCCAAGGCGCTCTGTCCATCACGGACTATTGTCGCCAACTGAAGGGCATGGCGGACGCCCTCGGCGATCTTGGTGAGCCCGTGCCTGACCGGACCCTCGTCCTCAATATCCTTCGCGGCCTCAACGAAAAATTCTCCCACATGACGGCGCTCCTCAAGCGACAGAAGCCCTTCCCGACGTTCATCGAGGTTCGTTCTGATTTGCTTTTGGAGGAGCTAACCATGGCCAACAAATCGTCTGCACCTTCTGCTTTCCTAGAGGGCACGTCCACTGGTGGTTCCTCCAGCCGTGAAGGCCAGGCATCTGGCGGCCCTGTGCCCAACCCGAACTTGGGCGGTTCGCGCGGCACCAACAGCAAAAACCACAGACTGTCGCGGCGAGTCCGGCGGCGGCAACTCCTCTGCGGCAGCAACTCGTCCCGCGCCAACTCCTCTGGCGGGCCGCCAATCCGCCCAGGTTGGCCCACGGTGTACAATCCGTGGACCGGATCCATTCAACTGTGGTCCGCCCATTAGCTCCTTGCCCGGCCCCTGGTCTGCTTGGGCCGCGCCCGGCTTCACAGCCTCACGGGCCCGCTCCGCAGCAGGCCCTTGTCGCGGAGGGCCTTGGCGGCATGCAGCCGCCCGCACCTGGTGGACACAATGGCATGTAGCCACTCTCTCCTGGAGTCTGAACGTCCGCTCCGCTCCGCTCTGATTGCGGGGGCGTGTTAGCGTGTATACGTGAACAGGCACATGTGCCTTTGTCTCCCGTACATGGCGCACTCCAGGCGACACCACGACGCGCGCAATCACAGGAGCGGCCTCCCACAATTCCAGGAGCCAGGATTGGATACGGCAACAACCTAGGATTATTCCCATGCTTAGCCATTCTATGTTTAGCATGCATGCATGCGTATCGCGTATATTACTCCTAGTCTGTTGCCTCCTCTCTCTCTCATGTAATCTATATATGTACCGATCCTTGGCTAATGGATATTGCTGTGTGAGTATCCTATTCTTGCACGCTCTCAAGCTATAATATTGTTCACACAAGATACCGACTCTCATTTAAAAATTCTGCATGCTTTCCTTATACGAGATGATGCAGATTGATTCCTGGATATAGATAAAAATGTTGAAGGTTAGTGAAATCACAACAAGCGACAGAATGAATTTATGCTCAATTTATCTGTCAGTAACCAAATTAAGAGGTTGCTTTCAGTCTCACCGTAATAACATCAGTAGCTTTCTCCAGAGCTTAAATTTATTGCTGCAGTCCTTGTTGATCTCTTCTCTCATACTTCATTTCTAGTTTGCTTCTCTTTCCCGAAGTTGCTTCCGTTTCCAAAACAGCATATTGTTTAGAATCAAATGGATAAACACATGGAGAGTTATTATAATAGTACTGATGTTCTATGAGGTTCATTCTATAATCGACATCTTGCGTTGCTAAATAGGATAAATATTCACATTCTAGTGTTAAGTAACTTTCTTGCAATGAAATTCCATGTTGAAATTGTCGCTTCATATTCCAGGCTAAGCGGCGAGAAGCAGCTTCACTGGACAGGCAGGTTCTTCTGAAGAAGCTCAGAGATGTTTTGGACACACTGAAAGGTCGTGTGGCTGGTCGAAATAGAGATGATGCTGATGAAGCTATCTCACTGGTTAATCTCTTCTCTAGACATATACTGTGTTGCCAATATTTGACTGCTAACATAAGCTTCTTTGTAAATCCATTCTTTTGTTGTTAATTAAACTCATAGAGTTAAGTTGAATTTTCCATAATTGTTCTTTCTTGAAGTTTGCATCCTAGAGATAGCACGAAACAAAGGCAAAAATCTTATATAAGTAATTAAAACCTTTATTTGCAGTACTTGACAATTGACATGAGGTGCCAAGTGCCAACACTATTTGTTCTTTACAGTTATTTGTGTTTATACATGATGCTTTGAGCATTTAAGGATTCTTGAAAATGCTCAGAATTTGAAAGTATCTTAGTAGTGTTAGATTTTGGGAGAGGAGATGAAATGAGGGCTGAATTCTTGATTGTATTGCAATAGTGTACAATTGAAACCCTAGACTAGAAACTCTAGCTAGACTACAATTACATTACTACCCCTACATGACTATTACACTACTACCCTTAACATCCCCACTCAAACTCAATGCGTATGCAATAGCATTGAGTTTGAAGAGGACAACACTAAAATAAAAGATAAATCCGAAGTTCGGGCTCGAAGATGTCGTCGAAGCATGCAACTCTTGAACAAAAATTGCCCTTCGGCTCTTCACACACGAATGTCTTGATTTGGAGACGTTGAAACCGACAGGAATAGATAGATATGTCAAATCAAGCTGATGAAGAGAGATAGAGACGAGGACACGAACCAGATCCGCCTACCCAAGAAGTGAGGTGACAGTGTCGAATCTAGTGTTCGACGAAGGCAAAGACGATGGACCAGATCCACCCACCCAAGATGTGAGGTGACGATGTCGAATCTAGCGCCTGACTAATGAGAGACAGTTGATGGTAATGACAAAGAAGGCCATTGGCCAAGGGTCGCAATGATGCGAAGATGTGTAGTAAGATGGCTACAAGAGAGGATCAAGAGGGCAAAGTCGCATCAACAACGGTGATGGGGTGACCACACTCGATCCAATGGACGGATCGCGGTAACCCGAAAATGAAGAAGTAATCGGCTGATCGACAAAGGATTTGATGGACTAGCAACTCTTCGATGAACTCAAAGAGAGATGCAACAGACTTGGATGGACTCGATGAAAATCAAAGGAAATAGACTAAAGATACTAGCAACAACATACAAGCAGCAGATACTAGCAGCAGCATTGATCACACAAGCACCAACGGCAGTAGCGGGGCAGCACACTCGGTAGCAAGCAATCGATCAAGAGGCAAGCAATCAACGGAGCGGTGAAGTTGGTACTGAAGAGTAGAGGAGCAGTGGATGAGCGCCAGGCGGTGCAGATTCTTGAGGCGGCGAAGCCGAAGCGATGAGGACGAGTCGGCGAGGCGATGCTGGGTCCACGATCCCCGCGGACTTGGCGATGCTTCGTTGGCGTCGGAAGCAGAGGAAGTGGATGAGCTCCAGGCAGCGTGAATCTGGAGGGGAGGCGAGGCAGATCTGGAGCGGTGGCCTCCAGCTTCGAGCTCGCGCAGATCGACGGCGTGACGCGAAGGATGAGCTCCCCGCTGGTCTAGAGGAGGCGACGGAGGCAATTTGGTGTCGGCGGCGGTGCTCCATGAATGGAGGAGCACAGCGCCGCCGCGCAGCACGGCGAAGACGGCTACCGAGTCCGAGTGCGCGGCTACGGAAAGGGAGAGCTCCATTCTCGGATCCAATGAGGAGATGAGGCCGATGCGTGGGCGAGCTCCAGTTGCCGGATCCGGAGTGGATCGGCGAGGAGCGAGTGCCAGTGGAGGTCGTCGGATCTGTGACGAGGACAACATAGACAAACTCCAAGCGCCAGATTCGGGGTGGTGACGACGTAGATGAGCTCTAGGTGCCAGATCCGGGAAGTTGATCTGGCGAGGAAGGAGCTCCAGGCGATGCGTCGTCGGGGAAGGATCTGGCGAGTAAGGAGCTCCAGTCGATCCGGAAGAGGAGTACCGAGCTCGGGGACACTTGCTGCTGATTGCTGCTGCTGCTACTCGAAGAGATGTTAGTACTTGTTGGACCGTAAAGGCGACTAGAGGGGGTGAATAGAGCACGCTTCTTTTTCACAAATTATGAACTCAATACAATTTCACTCCAGTAGCTATTAGAACGCTATGAAGATCAATATATCAGTACAGCGGAAGACTTAGTATTGAATCCAATAAAGACCCCTAAGCAATGCGACAATAATCAGCAAGAATCAAAGCAACACAAGTACTGGCGGTCTGACCGCTGTAGTGAACCGGTCGGACCGATTGCTTAGGGCATGGCTCGGACCGTTGTTATCTTGGCGGTCGGACCGCTCGAAATCGGCCGGACCCCGTGGTAACGGCTTCGGACGGACCGCGAACCGATCCGAAACAAAGAAAATCGGCCCGACGGCGAAGTTGCAATTAGGTCTAACTTTTGATTCTCAACTCCAAACTTCACGAAACTTTGCACACACCTTCTCTATGCTATTGAGGACCTATTCCAATCGAATATTATGATAATTCTTGGAGCGATCTTGAGCAATTGTCAATTGATTAACGAAGGTCTAAAACCGGGCAAGAACGAAAACTTGATCCTAAAGCTTGTTCGTGAGAGATTGATGATCAAGATGATGCTAGATAGATTCACACATATCACGACAAGCTAATTCACGTGAAAGAATCAATCACAAACTCGCGGATCAAAGAAAGCCCTAAAACACGAAATTGAAAGCAAGAACGAAAAGAGACTTATCTCAAGCAAACCTTGCATAGATTGATTTCGTGGTTGATCTTTGGATTACATCCACACCATCATGGATCGATGAGACAATCAAAGATCACGAAATTCACCACAAACCATCAAGAGCCTTGCCTCCACCTCAACTCCCTAAAGACAATTAGGGTTTTGAAACATAAAAGGCGAGAGCGAGAGAGGTGCAGCCACCATCTCCTCCTATTTATAGTGGAGGCCTAAAACTCTTAGGGTTTGACTTAATTGGGCTCCGTTAAGGCCCACTAACAAGCGGGTCACATACGCACGCCAGCGAAGCGCCGTCTTTAACCTTTGACCTAAACCGCCGCGTCGTCATGGATTTGCCAATAGGTCACCATTGTCCATCTTGTGTCACTCTTGAGTCGTTGACCCACCCGCGCATCGTCGATCGTTCGGACCTCAACTCTTCAAGTCTAGTCCCGATTCTCCTTGCCGCTGACCGTCGTTGACCGCCAAGCTACCCGCACAACCACGCACAAGAAAACACGAATTCGGGAACAAGTTCTTCACAACTTGACCCATGTTAGTCAAAATATGCATCATGCAAATCATATGCCATGAAACCAATGACTTTGACCTAACAAAACAACATCGCCACGAAGTTGGCCGACGTTCAAGTAGAAACCGGTCGACCGCTCCAGCGAAGCCGGTCGGACCGCCCATGGCGGTCGGACCGGCTCCTCAGGAGCCTGTCGGACCGCCCCTGGGACTTAGCCAAATTCAACCTCCCAAATTCCGAAACCTTCTGGAAACTTAAATCCAATAGAACTTCTTCCTGGAGACTCCAAAAATTATGAGACCAAGTGCATTGGGATCCCCTCACTTGCCTACAACACCTATTTTTGGCCCAGCTTATTTTGACCACTTTTGGTCATCGCCCGTCTGACCATCACTACATGGCTGGTCCGACCGATTGGGACCTGGCCGGACCACTGCAAGGACCGGTCGGACCGCCACTGTAAAACACCTCGTAGCTTTGTCGAAAACGCGGGAAACGACAAACCGTAAACGCCATTGCCAATTGTCACATCATCCTAAGATCTGGAGCATATCCCCATGAAATCCACAGTACTGTTTTACATTAAGAAACTACATAGGCTAAAGATAAAAACGAGATGAGGTGCTGTCCCCGGAAGTAGAGATTGCTCCTCCCATGGGGCGGTTTGGGTGGAAGAAGATAAGACTAGAGTTTGGATCTAGGCTCTAATACCATGTAGATTTTGGGAGAGGAGAGGAAATGAGGGTTGAATTCTTGATTGTATTGCAAGAGCCCAAGAGGCTATATATAGTGTACAAGTGAAACCTTAGACTAGAAACCCTAGCTAGACTACAATTACATTACTACCGCTACATGACTATTACACTACTACCCCTTAACACCCCCACTCAAGCTTTAGATTCGACACCGTCACCTCACTTCTTGGGTGGGTTGATTTGGTTCGTATCCTCGTCTCTATCTCTCTTCATCGGTTTGAGTTGACATATCTCTCTATTCATGTCGGTTTCAACATCTCCAAATCAAGACATTCGTGTGTGAAGAGCCGAAGGACAATTTTTGTTCAAGAGTTGTATGCTTCGACGACATCTTCAAGCCCGGACTTCGGATTTATCTTTTATTTTAGTCTTATCCTCTTCAAACTCAATGCTATTGCATACACATTTAGTTTGAGTGGAGGTGTTAAGGGTAGTAGTGTAATAGTCATGTTAGTGTAATAGTCATATAGGGGGTAGTAATGTAATTGTAGTCTAACTAGGGTTTCTAGTTTAGAGTTTCACTTATACACTATATATAGCCCCTTAGGCTCTTGCAATACAATCAAGAATTCAGCCCTCATTTCATCTGTTCTCTTGCAATACAATAGTTCTGAAAGGAAGTGCTGATGATTTTTTGTTGTACTTTTCTGAATTTAATCTTGTCAGCATACCGAAGGCTCAAATATATCTAGTTGCGTGAGAAATCCATCATACCTCATATTTTATTAATTTATGCTCCTTGCCCTCTGTCTAACTCTATATTACCTTTAGTTGGAAAAAGTTTTTGTGACTGACAAGTCATGTGCTATCAGGTGGAGGCACTAGCAGTCCAGCTCACTCAAAGAGAAGGAGAATTAATTTTTGAAAAGGCCGAAGTAAAAAAGTTGGCTAGCTTCCTCAAGCAGGTATACCTCATTCCTTAATTATGTAATTAGTTATTAACACCTGTTTAAACGGTGTATCGAACCAGATCTGGAAGCCTTAAAGATGAAGTGAGGCTTCATAAATGCTAAACAATATTGTGTTTTTAATCGTCACTACATTACGACATGGATATGGTAACATGTTTAGATGGTGAATACATGGTTCCAGTCGGGAGTAGAAGGTGTTTCTTTTGGAAGACTGAGAACAAATAATTTCATTAATTTGTAACAAAATCTATTCGTAAATCCTTTTGGTGCGGTAAAGACCAATAGCAGCCTAGGAACATCTTATGCTCTTTTGCAAAATGGCCTGAGTTTTTTTTGGAAACTTAGCATAATGGCCTAGCAGACCTTATTGTTTACCGGATTTATATTGTATTTTTGAGCCATTTTCTATCTTGCAGGCCATAATATTAGATCTTTTGTGGAAAGATCTTGAGGGCAGAGGCTTTTTTGTTTTTGTTTTTAAATCTTGATAGCTTTGTTTTTAAATCTTGATAGCTGGAAACTGAAGATGTCTTATCATGTACTGCACTGTTGTAAAGGTTGTGATGGGTTTAAGTGAAGGAAAACAGTCCTATTTCTCACTCACCTGAGTTACCTCCAGTATTTATATAGTTTTGTATATGCAAATATAGCCGCGATCGGAGGATCAGCCCAAGTAGCATCCGAATAAGCCTGAAGAACGAGTCGGAGCATGGAAAGAAGAGAGGCGAGAGATAGTTCCACGAAGGTATCGCAGAACTCGAAGAAGGTGGTGTAGTGGACTGAGGGAGCGAAACAAACCGACTCGAATGTGACTGGATAAGTGATATCCGGACGAGTAACAAGAGTAGACAAGACTCCCAACAAGATGGCGATAGCAGTCGGATCGAAAGAGGCTCGCCATCGAGGGTTGAGGTGAACATTGAGCTCCATAGGAGTCTCAACGAGCTGATCCGAGGAGGCGCGATCAAGAAGATCTGAATATACTTCTCTTGGGACATAAAGAAACCATCCGGATGGAAGTAACCTCAATCCCAAGAAAGTAACGAAGAGGACCAAGATCCGACATAAGGACTTCGCCACTAAGCGAGCCTTGACAAAGGCAATGTACTGAATCATCTCCTAATGATCATATCATCAACATACTGAAGGAAAGAGTCGACCACGGGACGAAGTGTGGACAAAGAGCGAGATCATGATCACTGCAAAAACCAGCGCGTGACACGGGAGAAGCGCTCAAACCGACGGGGGTTGCTTAAGGCCATAGAGAAGCGGCGAAGCGAGACCATGCCTCGAGAGAATACCCAGGGCGGATGCATGGACCTCCTCACGCAACTCGCCATTAAGAAAGGCATTCTTGACATCAAGTTGAGAAGCGACAACATGGAGAGCCACCGAAAGAAGAGTCGGACGGGGTCATGGGCACAGAGCAAAAGTCTCGTCGTAGTCACGACCATGCTCACTCTTGCGAAGCCACGAGCAACAAGACGCGCCTTATAGCGCTCAGAGAGCCATCGAGCAGTCTTAATCTTATAGACCCACTTACATGTGATGGGGCGAGTGAGATGGAAAAGGAACAAGATCCCAAGTACCAGATCGCTCGAGGCGCAATCTCTCGGCCATGGCATGCGCCACTCGGATGAAGTGACAATCCCGGGGAGGCAGCTCACAAGTAGCGCCGAAAAAAGGCAAAGCAGGCGGGTGACGCGATCGCGGAGGCGAGCGAGGAGAAGACGGCCCATCGGGAAGATGAAACATCGGAAGAAGATGAAACATCGGAGAAGTGGTCTCATCCGGAAGATCCTCAATCGAGGTCGCGAGTGTGAGCGAGTGTAGGGGAGCCGAGGAGCGCAGAGGAAAGCAGCGGGCGACAATGGCGAGAGGCCACGGAGAAATATGTGGAGCGAGATAGGTGTATCGAAAGGTCAAAAGCAGAGACTCAGAGGAAGTCGAAGGAGAGCGGGCGTGGGTAGAAAGGCGAGACTCGCGAAAGTCACATCCCGAGAGATCCGGTCCGTCGACACGGATCCCAAGCCGATAGCCTTTGTGCTCGACTGATCCCAAAAACACACTCAATAGCGAGGCGTCGGTTTGTGCGTTCTCGAGGCGAGGAGAACGTAGCAAACGCAACCAAAGCATGAGAGGCGAGTAGTCGGAAGGAGACCAGAGGCGCTCAATAGGGATTGCGCCAAGAGCGAAGAAGGTGATGTTGCGAGATAGGTGGCGGTGAAACACCCGCCAAAAGGAGTGGAATAGGCGGCAATCATCATGCAGAGCTCAGGAGGTGAGATGCTTGCGCCAGAACACCATTCGAGCATGAGCACGGGACAAGAGACGAGCGAGTGCCCTCGCAGAAGGAAACTCGCAGGATGAGAGAGGTACTCGCCAGAGTCGCACGAAGACACGAATAGGAGTGAGAGCGTAGCGAACCATAGGCAAACTGTTTATAGATAGACAAGACCTCTCTCGAAGACATGAAATATATCCAAGTGTGGCGAGAAAATCATCTATAAATATGATATAGTATCGATGACCCTTTCAAACGAAGGAGCGGACCCCAAACATCCGAATGAACAAGATCAAATGGCGTTGAGACACGACTCACTATGAGGATAAGGAAGTGAAGTTGTTTGCCTAACTTACACCGACAATGTAGAACCTCTCGAGAGCACCCGAAGACCACGCGAACTAAAGACTGACGAGCCACACGATGGCCAGGCGGTGATGCCATTGTTGGAAAGAGCGTGACGAGTGGGAGGCGGAGAGCGGCGGCGGCAAGGGCAGGCGGAAGGAAGGTGAAGCAGTCAAGCTCCGAGAGCTTGAGTCAAGGCGCCGAGGGCGAACCAACGAGCTCCGTGTGGCGGTCCGAACACAACAAGAGTCGAGTCAGAATGATCCGATAACCAAGGTCGGTAATCTATCCAAAAAGAAGTGCATGGTTAGGCGAGGAACATGAGCAATGAAGGAACATGAAAAGATGAGTTGCTAAGAGGTCCTCACCGAGCGAAAAGAGAGGTACCATCGAGTAAGTACATGACAGGGAATCAAGAGGTGTAACAAAGATAGAGTGGAAGAATCGGAAGTCATGTGGAAGGATGCTCGAATCAAGGATCCACGGGAGGTACGACCTGTAGGAGGTGGTTTCGGTCGAAGAGTCGCGCAGAACTGCGAACCGTCGAGAAGACCCGAGCGCAGCATCGTCAATCGGCTATCTCCCTGCCATGAAGAAACGCGAAGTAGTCGATCAGCGCGATGTAGAAATCGGTGCGTGCTAGGAGAAGAACGGCGTAAAATATGCCTGCTTTCTTGTAGCGAGACTCAATGTGGCCGATCTTGTCGCATAGAGAGCAACGAGGCGACCACCGCGATGGGCGGCCACCACCACGTAGCGGGCCGAGGAGGCGATCTGAAGCGTGAAGGCATCGGTAGCAGTGTACGGCGAGCACGGAGGGTGGCATCGCCGGCACCCTCGACGAGTCTCCTCCGCGTATCTCGTAAGGGCCTCCAAGAGTGACCGAGGTGGCGTCAAGTAGCGGCACGCCTGCTCAACTTCGGGAAGGCGAGTAAGGAACTCGAGACAGCAAACTCTCCTCCTATTTATAGCTGGAGGCCTAAAACTCTTAGGGTTTGACTTAATTGGGCTCCGTTATGCTTACATTAAGAAACTACATAGGCTAAAGATAAAAACGAGATGAGTCTTTGTCCCAGGAGTAGAGATTGCTCCTCCCATGGGCGTGTTTGGGTGGAAGAAGATAAGACTAGAGTTTGGATCTAGGCTCAATACCATGTAGATTTTGGGAGAGGAGAGAAATGAGGTTGAATTCTTAATTGTATTGCAAGATCCCAGAGGCTATATATAGTGTACAAGTGAAACCTTAGACTAGAAACCTAGCTAGACTACAATTACATTACTACCTACATGACTATTACACTACTACCCCTTAACACCCCCACTCAAGCTTTAGATTCGACACCGTCACCTCACTTCTTGGGTGGGTTGATTTGGTTCGTATCCTCGTCTCTATCTCTCTTCATCGGTTTGAGTTGACATATCTCTCTATTCATGTCAGTTTCAACATCTCCAAATCAAGACATTCGTGTGTGAAGAGCCGAAGGACAATTTTTGTTCAAGAGTTGTATGCTTCGACGACATCTTCAAGCCCTGACTTGGTTTATCTTTTATTTTAGTCTTATCCTCTTCAAACTCAATGCTATTGCATACACATTTAGTTTGAGTGGGGGTGTTAAGGGTAGTAGTGTAATAGTCATGTTAGTGTAATAGTCATATAGGGGGTAGTAATGTAATTGTAGTCTAACTAGGGTTTCTAGTTTAGAGTTTCACTTATACACTATATATAGCCCCTTAGGCTCTTGCAATACAATCAAGAATTCAGCCCTCATTTCATCTGTTCTCTTGCAATACAATAGTTCTGAAAGGAAGTGCTGATGATTTTTTGTTGTACTTTTCTGAATTTAATCTTGTCAGCATACCGAAGGCTCAAATATATCTAGTTGCGTGAGAAATCCATCATACCTCATATTTTATTAATTTATGCTCCTTGCCCTCTGTCTAACTCTATATTACCTTTAGTTGGAAAAAGTTTTTGTGACTGACAAGTCATGTGCTATCAGGTGGAGGCACTAGCAGTCCAGCTCACTCAAAGAGAAGGAGAATTAATTTTTGAAAAGGCCGAAGTAAAAAAGTTGGCTAGCTTCCTCAAGCAGGTATACCTCATTCCTTAATTATGTAATTAGTTATTAACACCTGTTTAAACGGTGTATCGAACCAGATCTGGAAGCCTTAAAGATGAAGTGAGGCTTCATAAATGCTAAACAATATTGTGTTTTTAATCGTCACTACATTACGACATGGATATGGTAACATGTTTAGATGGTGAATACATGGTTCCAGTCGGGAGTAGAAGGTGTTTCTTTTGGAAGACTGAGAACAAATAATTTCATTAATTTGTAACAAAATCTATTCGTAAATCCTTTTGGTGCGGTAAAGACCAATAGCAGCCTAGGAACATCTTATGCTCTTTTGCAAAATGGCCTGAGTTTTTTTTGGAAACTTAGCATAATGGCCTAGCAGACCTTATTGTTTACCGGATTTATATTGTATTTTTGAGCCATTTTCTATCTTGCAGGCCATAATATTAGATCTTTTGTGGAAAGATCTTGAGGGCAGAGGCTTTTTTGTTTTTGTTTTTAAATCTTGATAGCTTTGTTTTTAAATCTTGATAGCTGGAAACTGAAGATGTCTTATCATGTACTGCACTGTTGTAAAGGTTGTGATGGGTTTAAGTGAAGGAAAACAGTCCTATTTCTCACTCACCTGAGTTACCTCCAGTATTTATATAGTTTTGTATATGCAAATTGTTATGATTGTTGCTTGTATTATCAGGAGGCCAATGGGCCTATATATATACAGATACAGGTTACAGATAAGGAAACCAAAATAAAGCTAGAGTCCTACTCTAACACTGATATCTCTCCAATTATATCTCTAACACCCCCCCTCAAACTCATGGTGGATCAACAACACTGAGTTTGGAGAGGTAGAAGCCGTGCTGTGCTCGAGTCTGGGCCTTCGTGAAGAAATCCGCTATCTGAAGCTCTGAAGGCACATACTGAAGAGCAATCACCTGATCATGCACACAAGACCTCATGAAGGAAGCATCAACACCAATATGCTTGGTGAGCTCATGCTTCACAGGTCACGAACAATCTTGATAGCACTGTCTTGTCTCGACAAGAGAGAGTCGGTGTAATGTGAAACACCAAAATCCTCAAGTAACCACCGTAGCCAAGTAATCTCTGCCGTCAAGATAGCCATAGCTCGCAACTCGACCTCTGCGCTCGAGCGGGACAACTGCGATCTGTTTCTTCGCCTTCCGGGCAATAAGCGAACCACCAAGAAAAACACGATGCGAGAGATAGACCGTGATCGGAGGATCACGGCCCAAGTAGCATCCGAATAAGCTGAAGGCATGAAATGGTTGGAGCATGGAAAGAAGAGGCGAGAGATAGTTCCACGAAGGTATCGCAGAACTCGAAGAAGGTGGTGTAGTGGACTGAGTGGGAGCGAAACAAACCGACTCGAAATGTGAACTGGATAAGTGATATCCAGGACGAGGTAATGACAAGGTAGACAAGACTCCCAACAAGATGGCGATAGCGAGTCGGATCGAAAGAGGCTCGCCATCGAGGGACCAAGATGAGGTGAACATTGAGCTCCATAGGAGTCTCAGGGAATGATCGATCGAGTGAGGCGCGATCAAGAAGATCTGATATACTTCTCTTGGGACATAAAGAAACCATCGGAGTGGAAGTAACCTCAATCCCAAGAAAGTAGCGAAGAGGACCAAGATCCGACATAAGGAATCTCGCTAAGACGAGCCTTACAGAGGCAATGGCATCTCTAATGATCATCATCAACATTGAGGAAAGAGTCAGACCACGGGACGAAGTGTGGACAAGAGCGCGGGATCATGATCACGAAAAACCACCACGGAGAAGCGCTCAAACCGAGCGAGGGGTTGCTTAAGGCCATAGAGAAGCGGCGAAGGGTCCATGCCTTCGCCAGAATACCCAGAGGCGGAATGTGACCTCTCGTCGCCATTAAGAAAGGCATTCGACATCAAGTTGAGAAGCAGACCGATGGCGAGCAGCGCCGCCGAAAGAAGAGTCGGACCGATGTGGCCACGAGCAACAAGACGCGCTTTATAGCGAGCAACAAGAGAGCCATCGCTCGAGCCATCGTCTTAATCTTATAGACCCACTTACATGTGATGGGACGAGTGAGATGGAAAAGGAACAAGATCCCAAGTACCAAGACGCTCGAGGCGACAATCTCTCGGCCATGGCATGCCGCCACTCAGATGAGTAACAAGATCCCTGTGGGAGGCGAGCTCACAAGTAGTCTGCGCCCGAGAAAGGCAAACGCAGGCGGTCGGATCGATCGCGATCGCGGAGAGCGTAGCGAGGAGAAGACGGCCCATCAGGGGAAGATGAAACATCAGAAGAAGATGAAACATCAGGAGAAGTGGTCTCATCCGGAAGATCCTCAATACGAGGTCGACGAGTGTAGACGAGTGTAGTGGGGAGCTCGAGGAGCCGCAGAGACGAAACAGCGGCGACAATGGCGGAGAGGCCACAGGAGAAATATGTGGAGACGAGATAGGTGTATCTGGAAAGGTCAAAAAAGACAGAGACTCCACAGAGGAAGTCGAAGGAGAGACAGGACGTGGGTAGAAAGGACGAGACTCGTCGAAAGTCACATCCCGAGAGATCCGCATCCGTCGACCAGCGAGATCCCAAAGACCGATAGCCTTTGTGCTCTCGAGATCAGATCCCAAAAAACACACTCAATAGACTGAGCAGTCAGTTTGGTGCGTTCTCGAGGGGCGAGGAGAACGTAGCAAACGCAACCAAACAGACGAAGGGCAGAGTAGTCAGGAAGGAGACCACAGAGACGCTCAATAGGGATTGCGCCAAGAAGCGTAAGAAGGTGGATGTTGACGAGATAGGTGGCGGTGGAAACAACCTCGCCCAAAAGTGAGGTGGAATAGAGGCGGCAATCATCGATTGCGAGCCGACTCAAGGAGGTGACGATGCTTGCGCCAAGAACACCATTCGAGCATGAGCACGGGACAAGAGAATCGAAGCGAGTGCCTCGCCAAAGAAGGAAATCTGCGCAGTGATGAGAGAGGTACTCGCCAAAGTAGAGTCGACGAAAGACACGAATAGGAGTGAGAATCGTATGCGAACCATAGTGGCAAACTGCTTATAGATAGACAAGACCTCACTACGAAAGACATGAAAT
This sequence comes from Hsuehochloa calcarea, assembly GCA_036346395.1. Taxonomy (NCBI): domain Eukaryota; kingdom Viridiplantae; phylum Streptophyta; class Magnoliopsida; order Poales; family Poaceae; genus Hsuehochloa; species Hsuehochloa calcarea. The sequence continues at coordinate 48,237,330 of CM070593.1, read as the reverse complement.
ATATCCAAGTGTGGCGAGAAATCATCTATAAATATGATATAGTATCGATGACCCTTTCAAACGAAGGGAGCTTAACCCCAAACATCCGAATGAACAAGATCAAATGGACGTTGAGACACCGACTCACTATGAGGATAAGGAAGTGAAGTTGTTTGCCTAACTTACACCGACAATGTAGAGACACGTCTCTGAGATGCACCCGAAGACCACGACGAACTAAAGACGACGACGAGAGCCACACAGATGGCCAAGGCGGTGATGCCATTGTTGGAAAGAGCCAGACGGAGTGGCGAGGCGGAGAGACCGGCGGCGGCAGTGGCAATGGCGGAAGGTGAAGCAGTCAAGCTCCCGAGACGCTGTGAGTCAAGGCGCCGAGGGCCGAACCAACCAGAGCTCCGTGTGGCGGTCCCGAACACAACAAGAGTCGAGTCGAGATGATCCGATAACCAAGGTCGGTAATCTATCCAAAGAGAAAGAAGTCGCATGGTTAGGCGAGGAACATGAGCAATGTAAGGAACATGAAAAGATGAGTTGCTAAGAGGTCCTCACCGAGACAGAAGAGAGGTACCATCGCAGTAAGTACAATCGACAGGGAATCAAGAGGTGTAACAAAAGATAGAGTGGAAGAATCGGAAGTCATGTGGAAGGATGCTCCGAATCAAGGATCCACGGGAGGTACCGACCGTGTAGGAGGTGGTTTCTCGTGCTCAAGAGTCGGTCGCAGAACTGCGCAGAACTCGCCGAGGAAGACCACGGCGGCAAGCGATCGTCAAGTCGGCTATCTCCTCGCTCGAGAGAAAACGCGAAGTAGTCGATGCGACGTCGATGTAGAAGTACCGGTGCGGCTGCTAGGAGAAGAACGGCGTAAAATATGCCGCTGCTTTCTTGTAGCATCGAGACTCAATGTGGCCGATCTTGTCGCAAAGAGAGCAACGAGGACGACCACCGCCAGATGGGCGCGCCACCACCACTGTGGTAGCCGGGCCGAGGAGGCAAATCTTGAAGCGTGAAGCGCGGTGTAGCAGTGTACAGGCGGCGAGCACGGAGGGAGTGGCATCGACCGGCACCACTCGGGCGAGTCTCCTCGCACGTATCTCGGTAAGGGCCTCGAAGAGTGACACGAGGCGGCGTGCAAGTAGCCGGGCACGCCTGCGCTCGAACTTCGGGGCGAAGGCGAAGTAAGGAACTCGTAGACACGCCGAAACTCTGTGTCAAGACGATAGCAAGCAAAGATGAACAGAACGCACGGCCAAGAAGTCGCGAAGAGAGTCCAGCTGACGCCGATCGCGAACTCGAGCATAGAAGGCGTCAACAGTAGCATCACCCCGCCAAGAGAGTGTTCTGACGAACTCATCGACAAGTAGAGGCATCTCGGAGGGTTCGTGAGCGCTTGTCGAAGATGAGTCCACATCCGATGTACCGATGAAAATCCCACAATCTCGTAAGAAAATCGAGGTCAACATCGCGATGAAGATGCGGCAGCAGCGAGCGTCGTCGTCACACCACCGAGTGTAGGTAGTCAGGTGATCCATGTAGAGTCCGAGCCTCTTGGTAGGCGAGGCGCCTTCTCATCGCAAGGCCGCCAGACTCAATAGCGGCTTTGTCACCGTCGAGGAAGCGCATGAGACGTAGGCTCCGTCGGAGTAGTAGGGCATGGCGAGCGGTGACATCGCTGCAGAGCGCCTAAAGATTTAAGACCGCGATATGGATGCGCATGTGAGACACGGTTCGGTGTAGTTAACACCGTCGAAGATCACCGGCAATGAGGAGGAAGCGGTACCCATTGGTAGGCGGCCCGACGGCCACGGCGACCAAGGTAACGTAGTCTAATAGCGGCGCGGCGATTAGACCAACATTTTTTTTTTTTTAACTCTTCTTCTCCTTTAAATGGAATCGGTACGGCCGATTCCAATCGCCCATCGTTGAAAACGGAAACCCTAGTAGGGTTTCCATGTGTCTTGGCGGCAACAACCGCCGCGGCGACCCTCCTCGATGGCGGCGGCCCTTGGCGGCGACTGGTAGGTGACGGCCATGCATGGCCTTGCGGCGACCGGGTGGACGGCAAGCGGCGGGCGGCCGGTTCGCGGCGACGCTGGCGACCCTCGGCGACCGGGACGTGGCCGGCGGCGGCGGCGGGGTTCGTCTTGACACGATGTCGAGCGAAGCCGGCGAGTGCTCAGACTGTGAGGACGGCGCGAAAGGAGCCCAAATGCACGGTCGATGGAGACAACAAGGCGGCGGCGGTTTGAAGAAGAAGACGGCGGCCGCGCGGCGACCCGGGTAACGGCGATCGTTCGGGCAAAGACGCCGAGGGAGCCCAGCGATGTAGAGTCTCGGGGCAACAAAGCGGCGGCGCCACTCGCAGCAAGGGAAGCCGTGCGGCGCGCAAGCGGCGGCGCCACGCAGCAAGGAAAGCCGCGGGCGGCCATCGACAGAGCGAGGGAGGCTCGAGACCGGAGCGGCGGCCGGTAGGTTGACAAGCGAAACCCTAGGTTTGCTCTGATACCATGTTATGATTGTTGCTTGTATTATCAGGAGGCCAATGGGCCTATATATATACAGATACAGGTTACAGATAAGGAAACCAAAATAAAGCTAGAGTCCTACTCTAACACTGATATCTCTCCAATTATATCTCTAACACAAATATGTGATGGTCCACAACAACCTGCTGAATGCGTATTAAGTATTAAGATATCAACTTTTGCTGGTAGTATGGTACCGTTGTTTCATTACACATAAATAACAATGTTATTGTTCTCCTGTATATTTTAGGCTACCGAAGATGCCCGAAAGGTGGCTGAAGAGGAAAGAGCTCTTGCGCTTGCTGAAATTGAAAAGGCTAGAGCTGCAATAGCAAAAGTTGAGAAAGCATTGCATGAGCACGATTCAACATCAAGTAGCAGGGAGAAGGAGGTGCTTCCTCAATTCATAATGAACTTGGATGTTTCTTTACTCTTACTGAACCTGCTCTTTTGTAGTATATTTAATGTAGTCCACTTTGTCGTGATGCAAATACGCTGACATGCAACCGTTGTATCCTTGTGATTCGAGTTGTTGCCACGATCATTTTGCATCTCAATAATTTTTTTCCCTATCAGGAGATAGAGGAATTTAGGAAAGAGGTTCGAGAGGCTAGAAGAATAAAAATGTTACACCAGCCAAGCAAGGTTTGTTTTGCATCATTGGTTCATTGTTTTATGTATGGAGTTGCAGTTTTTGTGTTTTTGTTGATCTCTGATGTTACTTCTCCCTTTGTGTCTTTTCTCTATCGAGTTTAAATAGAGTTTTTCCTCCTTTTTTAATCCTAGTAGTATAAATTGATACATCTTTTCTTGTCAATGCTATATTATCTCCACTATTTATTCTTTCATGTAGCCAGTGATGAAACAAAGCATCTTCTGGCAATTTGCTTGTACTCATGTATGTATTAATACTGGCCATGTAAAAAATCGTAGGTAATGGACATGGAGTTTGAGCTTCAGGCACTGCGGACACTCATATCAGACAAAACAGAGCTTTGCAATCAGCTAAAGAAAGAGGTAATTTTCTGTCAGGACATGGTTCGTATTATTTTAAGTCTCATCATTCAAGTAATGTTGAGCTATGTCAATCACCCCCTCACTGTTATTTTCAGCTTGCCATGATCAAGAGGCTTGAAGAAGATAGCTCTGACCAATTTGAGCTTGAAGGTTCTGATACTCTTGGGTCACAGTTTTGTATTATCCCACAAGTTGATGGTGCTCCAGACATTGCAAGCTGTCCGACTAAGTGGTACCGTGTAATTTCTGGAGGCAGTAGAGAGCTCATATCGGGTATGTAATCAGGTCAATAGCACACAGAGCTAGCTAGACTTCCATTCAAAGAAATAGACTCATTTGCAAGCAATTTTTGCAGTAAACTATGTTTCATGAGAACCTCTATACCTTTTTGTGTGACATGTAGTCATGGATCAAAATCCCGGCGGTTACCGGGATCCAAAAAACCAGCCGAAAAATTTCAAATTTAAAGTTAAATTCAAAATCCTGGCAGTTACATCCCCAATTCAAATTTCTTCAGACGAATTTCGACCGGGTTTTCCCCGGATTTCCCAGTTACCAACCGGTAACCGTTAACAGCCGCCCGACGGGATTTTACCCGCACCGGTATTTTGATCCTTGCATGTAGTCATGTCCGAAATTGAAGATAATTATTTTCCTTATCCTTTATTCATGTATATGTTCAGATATTGTAATCTCTTGCTGCAGGAGCAACGAAACTTACCTATGCTCCAGAACCATTTGATGTTGGCCGATTGTTGCAAGCAGAGATAGTTTTGAACACATATAAAGTTACTGTTCAGACAGATGGCCCTATTAATCCTGGTTAGGCCTTTTCCCAACTTTCTTTTAACATCTTCTCAATAGCAATTCTATTTTTTTAAATCTGGCTGATTGATGTGGATAAATGTGTTTCTTCCAGAAAATAACTGAACTGTTCGGTTCTCTTCTTGCAATATCAATTTTCACATATCCTAGAGGACCCAGACATGTGCTATTCTAACTTGTCACATTTGAGTCTTACACTGATTTCCTACTCTAAAAGTAGAGCTTAATATAACATCTTTTGTACATCAGATAAGGTCTATATAAGCAATTTATGGTTTATCTTGTCATATTATATGGGTTAGTCTCATATTATAATTTGTTATATGTGCTCTCTCAAGGGAGTGGTGTGTTTGAACTGCATTTGTGGTCTCACCACAACAATCTTACAAAAGCAACAAGTTAAGGATACAAGCCTGTGTTATAAGACGTATCACCAAAGTTTCACTTAAATGGCTGACTTTGTCGTACTTTGAACAGCTGCAGGACTGGAACGTTATGTGGACTCGCTAATGAAAAGGACAGATATTGAGTTCAATGTATGCATTCTTCTTGCCTATAGCATACTATTTCTTTGAATTTTTTTGAGAAGCCACCTCCCATGATTTAAATAAAACTTTGTACCTATTTAGGGCCTGTTTGGATATGGGGGATTCAAGCCCAAAAATATAAATCCAGCCCAATCCCCTACATCTAAACAGGCCTTTAATTTCCCCTATCAACTGAAGTGAAACTGGAAGCTGTGTTTGGCATGAATATTGGGTTAGCAATGAAAATGGCAATTTTGTTATTTGCGGTAGAAAAAACTGTGTAATTGAGCTTTGACTTAATATATGTTGTATTGAGGTTTGCATCTGTGCTGCTTTGTAGGTGGTAGTCACCCAAATGAACGGGAATGATTACTCATCAAACTCTCTCCATGTATTTCATATTGGAAAGCTGAGAATAAAGCTTCGAAAAGGAAGGTCTACAAAAGCAAGAGAGTCATATTCCACCACGATGAAGGTAAAGTCTGTTCAAAGTGTGTGTGGAAAAAGTCCATTTTTTAACCTTGAAATGTGTCCAGAGTCTGATTTTCAACCTTCAACCCTAAAACCGTCTGGAACACAACCCTGAACTAACGAAACCAGATCACATGACCCGCTCGACCCATTTCAAGGCGGTCTTGACATGATGTGGCGTCTGGATCCTAATCAGCATCTGGACAATAAAAAGGGATTTTAGCCCCCATCAGGCTGCCGTGGTGCCCTAGCGTGTCACTGCACGCGCTGCCCGCTGCTGTCCCTCCCCCCAATTCATCCATCCTTCCCTCCCCTGCCACAGCAGAGAGCAGGCTAACGGGTGGGTCCCATACCTTTTTAGTTTATATGTTGACTCAACATCATAAGTGGCAATATGAGCTGACTAGGACAACTGTTCATAGCTGATTGGGATGCCGCATCAGCGTATACCGCCTAATAGGAGCACACGTCAGTGAAAACCGCCGCCATGTCAGCCAAAACCATGGTGGTTTCGGGTCAAGGGGGTGTTTTGCGCCGGTTTTGAGAGTTTGAGGGTGAAAAGTAAACGGTTTTAGAGTTGCAGGTTGAAATGTGGACTTACATCGTAGTTGAAGGTTGTAAAATGGACTTCTTCCTAATTAAAATGATGTCCGCTGACTTGTAGTGTTTGGCTTCCTAAATATGTTGTGTGAGGTTGTGGTAGTAGATCTGCATGCTGTATCTGTGCTTGTTAATTTAGAAGAATATTGTCTTTTTCCTTCTATGGCTTCTGATCACATTTCAGAAGCAAACAAGGGTTCCATACAAGTTTGCGGAATTTTAAGCATGTTCTGTTATGGGTTAGTTCATCAAATATGCAAAGGATTCGATTGGAATTGCTAACTTCTGTTCACTGTGTGAGATAATTTGTAATGTTCCACTCCAAGCCAAGCATAAAAAATCGGCGGTAATTGGCCTAGACCAGAAAAAAGACCGGTCCGAAAAAGTTCTATATTTAAAATGGGAAGTTTGGATTTAAATTGATGAATAGTAATTCCGGGACGGTAACCGGTCAAAGTCAAATTTTGAGTTTAAATTTTGTTTGATGAAATTTGGCCGGTTTAAAACCACCGCCGGTAACCGGTACCGGAGGGGGTTCGATATTTTTCCCATTTCCGGTTTTTGAACCCTTGCTCAAGCATAACATTTAAGGCTTTATGTTGGGGATAATTTTCTGATAATCTTCTGTTTTTCTTGGCCAATCTCCAGTTGTGTGGGAGCCGTGGTGGTGGTAATGCTGCGGCTAGGGCAGTTTTCTGGCAAGCTAGGAAAGGTCTATCATACACTTTAGCGTTTGAAACAGACAGGGATAGGAATGCCACAATCATGCTTGCTCGTAAATTTGCTTCCAATTGTAATGTAAGTATGTCTGATCTCCCCCAATTTACGTTATTGTGCTCAAGAATCTGCTTAGTTTCGACGAACTTAAGAAAAAGGTGTTTTACAGCTTTTTATCTGCTTGGTGCAGGTTGTGCTGGCTGGACCAGGTGATCAAGTTCGTGGTGGCAGCTGATGAACTAATGATGCACGGGTTGACAGCAACACATACATAATTAGGGTGTGAATTGGGCACTCGTCTATTCGTGTTTGTGAGAGTAGAGGTTGTACACGAGGCTTTCCCCTTTTGATATCTTGTGAAGGCATTCTTTTTATTTGCCGACCTGTAGCTGTCAGCAACGTTCTGAAAACTTGCTGTACAAATTGATTGCTATTCTTGTGTATTACATCTGGGACGTTTTTTTATATAAAAAAGCTTGATTTTAGTGTAGTTTGCTCAGGGGGAGCTTCCCCTTGAGTTATCAGGAAATGTACAGATAAGAGGATCATTTCACGTATGATGTGTAACTGACCGCGTGAAGATATTATTGATGATATTCGGGGGAGCTCCAATGGAGTATGGTGTTAGCAGGCTAGAAATGTAATGATTGAGATGCGTGTGGATAGTGTGGATAACTAGTATACTAAAATGGGGTGTTTTTTGTTGGCCTTGGTGTGAGTAGAATGACTGCACTTACTTGCATTTGTTATTTCTCGTCTTGGTAGCTTGAAGCTCTTTAATATGCCAACGATGAGGTGACATTGGGGAGATATCAGGTGATTTATCACGACATTGTGAAAATAGTGTAAATCCCTCTAAAAGTGTTTATACAAGTTTTTTAAAAAATTAGTACATGGCGTATATTCATGCAAAACTTGAAGATCAAACGAAATACCATTTGTCAGATACAAAAAGACAAATATGATGTGTGAAAACTTTGTATCCACAATAGATTAGTGATTAAGTACCAGCTTATTAACTACGGCGGTATGTTAGGTGAACATAGTCTAATTCGTGAATATATGAACATACTCACTCTGGACCGTTTGATTCGAGACGGGTGGATTGGATGGAGGAGTGGTTTCCCCAAACCCACTTATGCCATTTTGTTTTTACCCCTCGCACGCTCTGCACAATTTTGAGATAGCCCCCTGGGTGCCATCTTTCCAGCCCGAACAACTTCAATCTCCTTCCTCCTGTGATCGAGCAAAGGTTAGAGGAGGCCGCCGCCCCTGCCCGACCCCGCTCCGGCGACGATTGGCCGACCACGCGCCAGCCTCCCCCTCCCACGGCATCGCCCCTGCCCATCCCGTTGCTGCCCCCTCTGTGGCTTCTTCTCCAATCGTGTTCGCCTCCCTTCCAGGCGCCGCCTCCTCCACCCGCCAGACTCAGCCGCCACCACCTTCCTGGGGGACTTCACCTTCCGCGACCGCTTCCTCCTCCGCGACCCCACCGACACCCCCTGCGCTGCGCCCTAAGCCCGTCCCTAGCGCCGCCCCGCCCCTTGCGTCGAGTCCCCTCCCCAGCGCCCCGCCACCCCCTGCGCTGAGTCCCTCCCCTGCGCTGCATACCAGGAACCAGCATTTTGTTGCAAATGGAAAGACAACCAAATTGGTGCCACCACATGAATATTTATCATTCACATTTCAGCGTTATCATTTGATTATCTGAACATCCAAAAAAATTACAGCATTTCTCAAACCTCGTCAATGGGCAATCTCAGCAACAAACCAACTAGGCGAAATTTTTCTCTATTAATCTATCTAATTCGTTGACATACGAAAGCATGTGCACTATTGAATTGTAACTTCTTTGCATCGACTCTTGTACAGGAAAAATGCCAGACGGCTTCTACTGTTTTCTCGTGCAACAAGAAGCTAAACAAAACTGAGCTGCAGGGGGGCCATGGATTGCAAAGACTGTTAGAAGTAGCACAATGATATCTTTGGTATGTGTAACATGTTGTCTATCCAGTCTCATTGTAATATGCTGACTATTCCCTTCTTCCTTGGGAGTGTATCCAAATGTATCTGATTCTGTATGAGTGAATGGAAGCATGGAGTTGAATGATTTTTGTGCATGGAGTTGAATGATTTTTGTGCTATCCAAATGTATGTTCAAGAATTGAGACTTGAATGTATTATCCAAATGTATGCTCATGTTTAAGGAAACAAGCAAAATAATCAATATTTTGATGATCTGTGATCCAACCAAATATCTTGTTTTTTCATGTATTATGCTCATGTTTAAGGAAACAAGCAAAATAATCGATTTTTTTTGAATGGATGTGAATGGAAGCAAGGGCCTTAATATTATGTTGTATGGATGTGAAAATTCTATTCTTGAATGTATTATTCTGGAGTCATGGACATGAACTCAGATTTTGACATGTTAATGTTATCCATTTTGCTTCTTCAAGTTTGTTTGGAGGATATTGCCCAGTTTTGTATTATGGAGGCATGGACATGAACTCAGATTTCAGGAATCATGGACATGAATTATGTCCTTGAATGTATTATTCTGGAGTCGTGGACATGAACTCAGATTTTGACATGTTGATGTTCTCCATTTTTACTCTTCAAGTAAGTTTGTTTGGTGGACATGGGTTTCAGATTCCAATCAAAACTGTGAAATTTCGGGGATTAATTGTTGTGTGTATCCCGTAGGATCTCACACGCTTTATTTATAGTCTTAAAATAGAGTCCAATTCTAACACAACTAGTTATTTAGATCTAACACGAACTCTCCAACATTCTCCCTCGAGACGAGTCGAAGATATCAATCATACACATCTTGTTACATATTGTAGCACACTCATTAGAACCTAATCCTTTAGTAAAACAATCAGCCAACTGTTCACCAGACTTAACATACTCCAACTTCAATATTCTGCCATCAAACTTTTCCTTGATGAAAAACCTATCAATCTCAACATGCTTGGTACGATCATACTGAACTGGGTTGTTAGCAATGTTGATTGCACATTTATTGTCACAATGCAACACCAAGAGATTATTCCTCCATACCCGAAGCTTGGACAATAAACTCTTCATCCATATCATTTCACTCACACTCAATACCATTGCTCTGTATTCTGCCTCTGCAGTAGAGCGAGCCACAACCTCCTGCTTTTTGCTTCTCTATGACACAAGGTTACCTCCTACAAAGATGCAATATCCAGAGGTAGACCCCCTATCATCCACATTGCTTGCCCAATCAGCACCGCAACACCCTTCCACATTCAGATGTTGATTCTTCCTAAACCAAAGGCCTTTCTCAGGACTACTCTTCAAATATTGCAGGATTCGATAGACAACATCTATGTGTCCTGTTTTGGGACCATGCATATATCGACTAACCACACTTACTGCATATGAAGTATCAAGTCTTGTATGACATAAAAAGATAAGACGCCCAACATGCCTTTGATAAGCTTCCTTGTCAACTGGATCTCTCGACTCAGCACATAGCTTGTGATTCCCATCAATAGGTGAGGCAATAGGGCGACACCCAAGCATATCTGTTTCTGCCAGCAGATCAATAACATATTTCCTCTGGGAGAGAACTATACCCTTCGAAGAACGAGCAATATCGATTCTAAGAAAGTATCGAAGAGCTCCAAGATCTTTCACCTCAAATGCTTCTCCCAGTTTTTTCTTCAAGGACTTGATTTTCTCGGCATCATCTCCAGTGATCACAATATCATCAACATAGACTGCCAATATAGTGATATGTGATTCTCTATGCCTATAAAATACAATATGATCTTCATTGCACTGAGAATAGCCCATACTACAGACTGCACGCCTGAATATATCAAACCACACCCTTGGAAACTGTTTCAGACCGTATAAGGACTTGTTGAGTTTACACACCTTCCTCTTAGTCTGTCTATTCTCAAATCCTGGAGGAATCTCCATGTATATATCCTCTTGTAAATCACCATGTAGAAAAGCATTCTTCACATCCAACTGATGTAGGGGCCATCCGAAGTTAGTTGCATAGGAGATCAACATTCTTTCCTTGCTCATCTTCGCCACTGGTGCAAAGGTCTCATCATAGTCTATCATATATGTTTGACTATAACCTTTTGCAACCAACTGTACCTTGTATCTCTCTATCTTTCCTTTAGTAGTTTGCTTAATTGTAAACACCCATTTGCATCCTATTGCCCTTTTTTCTTGCTGAAAGTGGAACAAGATCCTATGTCTTGTTCTTAAAGTGCACTAAGTTCTTCCTTTATGATATCCTTCCACTTAGGATCTTGCTTAGCAGCTCGCTAATCCTTTGGAACACGCACTGTCTGAAGAGATGCAATGAATGCTTTGCATGCAGGTGAGATATGAGAATATGAGATGAAATCTGCAATGTCATGCTCAAAGCCATACCAGACTGGAGGTTTTCCTGCATTAGCTATAGTTTCCCTACGTTGTGTAAGTGATAACTCTAGATGGGAGTGATTAGAATGAACATTACCACTCGCCCCAAGGGGAGACAAGGAACTTTATGGAGGGAGACCCGATGAGGGATTTGGAACAGAATCAACTGGCAAGGCTGGCTGTTCAGAAGGTTGTTCTGGCTGTGGCAATGCTGACCGTTTAGAAAGTTCCGTCGTTGGTGGCTCAGGTGCTGACTGCTTGTCTCTCGGCTTCTCCCCTGTTTCCCGAAACGTCTTCACTGATAAACCTTCAATTCTTTTTGGGCTATCATATCTCTTGCATATTCCGTTAGATTTGGGCACGAAATTGTCCCGACAATGACTTCTTCTTGTTGACTATCGCTCTCCTTGTTCCCCATCTCTTGACTTTCACCCTCAGAGATAGGAGAGAACTCCAAGAACTGATCAAGATTACCTCCACTCGTGTAGTAAGACTCAAACTCCCGGAATATCACATCCATACTCACAAATAACTTTTGTTCAACTGGGTTTCAGCATCTATTGCCCTTCTGATTTGATGAATAGCATATGAAGATACATTTCAATGCCTGTGGATCTAGCTTGCCAACCGCTGGTCGGTGATCCCGTGCAAAACACACACAACTAAACACCTTGGGAGACACCTTGAACTCTCGCTGACCCAAAAGAAGTTCAGCTGGAGACTTCATCCCAAGTATTCGAGATGGCACACGATTGATGAGATACATTGCCGTCATTATTGCATTGCTCCACAATCCCTTTGGCACATTCATCTAAAACATGAGAGAACGTGCTACCTCTAACAAATGTCGATTCTTCCTTTTAGCCACTCCATTCTGAGGTGGGGTTCCTGGACAGGTAATATGATGAAGTATCCCTTCTTCTGAGAGATATGCTGCAAACTCCTTATTAACATACCCAGTTCCATTATCTAACCGAAGAATCGAACCTTTGCGTTAAAATGAGTAGCAATCATCCTATGGAAGTCCTGATAACATCGAAGGACACCGCTCTTGTGTTTCATCATATAAATCCAAGTCATACAAGTATAGCGATTAATAAATATGATAAATCACTTAAAATCACTCATAGAAGTAACTGAGCATGGACCCCAGACATCCGAATGTATTAATATAAAAAGGTTCATAACTCCGAAGACCAATGATACTATATGTAGACCGTGTATGCTTTCCAAACTCACAAGTATCACGCACAAGTTTACTCTTGTCTACCCTTTTGAACAAAGCAGGATATAACCGACTTAAACTTTCAAATGACAGATGTCCTAAGCGACGATGATGTAATAAAACTTCTCCATCGATTCCTCCTATAGCCACAGCCAATGCCGCATCAACCTAATCAATGTACCACAACCCATTACGCCTTATTCTAGTTCCAATCCTCTTCCCAGTTCTCTTCTCTCGGAACAAACATGAATCCTCATTAAATGTGACAGTGCATTTGAATTGGTCAATGATAGAACTGACTGAAAGAAGGTTGACTGGAAAGGAGGGAACATGCAAAACGGAGAATAGAACAATGGATGATGTGCACTCTACAGATCCTACATCCTGAATAAGCTGGAAGGTTCCATCAGCTATTTGGATAATTTCAGAATGCGTATATGAGGTGTAAGATGCGAAAGCACTAAGTGAACCCGTGACATGCTTGGATGCCCATGAATCTATGACCCAATCAATATGAGAGTGCTTATATGTGGATGCAAGTGCATGTGCTTGAGTACCTTCGCCCACGTGGGTGAGTTTGCAAAGTTACCAAATGAGGTGGAATCATTCGAAGCCTCCAATGGTTTTCCATGCTGCCACTTCTCCCACTGCACAGCTTGCTCGCCTGTTAGAGTGACCGACGTGATCTCCCCTGTTAGGGCCACATTAGCCTTGGGGCCAACTCGGCCCCTTCCTCGACCTCCACCTCCACGACCACTACAATCTCCACCTCGGCCTCTACGACCACCACGACCTCCACCTCGATCTCCATACTATGGAGAAGGGCAAACACGGCTCAGATGTCCTCCCATAACACGGTTGTAGCACTCCCTATCATCTGGTATGGCGTACGCTGATTTGACCGGGTTGTTGCTCCCCATTACTCGTAGTTGAACCTCCTCCTGCACTATAGCCGAAATAGACTCCTCCATAGTAGGCAAGTTTGCCAAGTGAAATATGACAACCCTTCTACTCTCAAACTTTTGGTTCAATCCCTTTAGAAAGTGTGTAACCCATCTACGTTACAGCCACACACTGCCAGCCTCAATATCACCAGCACATGTTAACTGCACTGGATCATAGTGATCTAAATCCGCCCACAACTGCTGCAGTTCACTAGCATACTCCTGGACTGTATTCTCCTCTTGTTTCAGGGCCTCCACCTTGCCCTGGACCTTCACCATCATCATCATATTTCCTGCCCCGGAGTACATGTTGCTTAGTGTCTTCCACATCGCTGGTGCACTCTGCATCATCTCCACCATTCGAGCGATGGATGGAGATACCGAAATTAGAAACCAAGCTACCATCATAGAGTTGGTAGTGTTCCACATCCTCCAATTTATTCTCACCTTATCTGCAGGCTCAATACAAGTCTCCCGTTGGTAGTGCTCCACCCCCTTCGTCCTCAGAATTAGCTAAGCCCTTCTAAACCAACTCAGGTAATTCTTATTTCCTTCTAACTTTACATCATTCGGTATTAGCTCTAGTTTTAAGTCAGATGACCCTGCACCAGCCCTCAGACCTATCATACCCATCGTGATGAGGTCCGGTAACATGCTTCTCATGTCACCTTGAGTTACCAGCAGGGAAATAGTCTCAGCAACTGTCTTCCTTGTCTCTTCTACCGCCCTCATTGCGGCTTCTTTCTCCTCCTTCCTCGCAGCCTCAATTTCCTCAGTGGTCATCTTCTCAATCAACCAGAGTAATGCCAATTACTATCAAGAAATGCCACGCGTATCTCCCACAATCATGACAATTCTTCACGCATCAATAATATGCTGAACCTCGATGATTGCCTTCACGATTATCCAAATCATGCAGAGATATATGCTGAGCCCCTCCTATTTTTTCCTTCTTCCACCGACCCGACTCCCGTCGGTTTCTTCTTTCTTTTCCACCGTCCACCGACACTCCGTCCTTCCGCCTGTTTCTTCCTCCACCGAAAGAGGCGAGGCAACTAGAGGGCAGGGGATGCAGAGCATGCGGCAGTGGAGAGGCGAGGACGGGACCGCGAGCCGGGAGTGGTGGCAGCGGCTGCTGAGGCGACCAGAGGTGCCGACGATGGGCGGCGAAGGCAGATCACGTGTGAGCGACAGCGAGGGAGAGCGATGGTGGCAACCAGAGGCGGCGATGTCGGAGTTGCGTTGTCACCTTGAGCCCGTGCTCCCCCTTAGCCATAGTCTGTGCACAGGCGCGAGACGAGCGGGCTCGCCCGCGGGGCGACGCGGCGACGGCGACTCGCAGGAAGGAGAGACGATGACGAATGGCGGCGGCGGCGGATTGTATGTGAGGTGAGTACGGTTAGGGTTAGGGTTGGGTAGTGGGGGATGGCTCTGATACCATGTGAAATTTTGGGGATTAATTGTTGTGTGTATCCTGTAGGATCCCATACCCTTTATTTATAGTCTTAAAATAGAGTCCAACTCTAACACAACTAGTTATTTAGATATAATACGAACTCTCCAACGCAAACTTCAGCCCTATTTTTGTCCATTGCTGTCAGATATTGCCCAGATATTGCTTGGAGTCTAAAAGGTAATTGGTTGAGAGCACATCACAAGTATTGCCCAGATATTGCTGGGAGTCTGAAAGGTAATTAGTTGAGAGCACATCATTCAGTCAGCATTTCAAACATCTACAGCATTCAAACATCTGCTTCGTTGAATCATTCAAAATGGAAGCATCCCGACATCCATTAAAAAAAGCTTGCTCGGTTTCAGAAAGTAGTGAGTAGTGCTTCCATTTTCAGAAACTGATGCTAGTACACCAACAATACACCAATACATCAACAACAGATTGTGCCAAAGAAACCATTTTGCATTCAACAAGTCCATGCTTCCATTCCAAAAAAAAACAAGTCCATGCTTCCATTCCAAAAAAACTGCCATACACAGATGATGGTCATTCACAGATGAAATACACTCCATCAACTGTCAAGACTGCACTCTTGCCCCTGAAAGAACTGCCAACCTGTCAGCACGGGGAGGAAGGTATGGCTTGTTTTTGAGTATCTATTCTGATATCACAAAATCATGCTATTCTGATATCAATTGGTTATAGTCTTTTTGGTAGCGGTGTGCAGTGAATATGAGGATTACAAATGCATTTTGGACAACACTTATACAACGCCCCATGCATTTGATTCCCACTCATATCAGAATAGCATGATTTCAGAAAAGCATGATATCAGAATAACATGATTTCAGAAAAGCATGATATCAGAATAGCATTTTGGACAACACTCAAACAACACCCCATGCATTTTAAAGAGCCTTCAGGCAGCATTTCGTATAGCATTTCAGACAACATTTCAGTACATTACAAAGCACTACATTTTACCTAGTCTAGTGCACAAGGGGTATTACACAAAATTTCTTGAAACCAAAATTACATAATTTGGTATCAAGAGTAGCTGCTGTAGTGCTACCAAAATTACATAATCTTGAAACCAAAATTACAACTTGGTGCAAGCCGTTGTAGTGCTATCAAGAGCGCTTGTAGCTTCATGACATAATCTGGCATAAATAAGATCACAAGAAACAAGATCACATAATCTGGCATAAAATGATCACATTAACCCATTATTTGTAACTGAGATCCAAATGAAAAAAAAGAAGAAAAAAAAGAAGAAAAAAAAAGAAAGGAGCACTCACAGAATGGAAGGCTCCTTCAAGAATACAATGAGCAACAGCTGTTGCTTACTAGATTGATGGCATGCGAACAATGGAAGCCCACCAGAAGGCTTCACAGAATGGGAGGCGTCTGGCGGGCGCCGCAGGGGAGAAGCAGCGCAGGGGGAGGCGTAGGGGGTGGCACACGACAAAGGCTCAGGAGAGAAGCGGCGAGGGCGGCTCGGCGCAGCGGCACTATGCAGGTGAGGGGAGGGGAGGCGGCGCAGAGTGCGGCACAACATTGGGAGGGGAGGGGACATAGTGGCGGTGTGCCACCCCTAACCCTAGCTTGAGACAAGGAGCTCGCGGGGGATTTGGAGGCGATAGAGCTCATACTGAGGATGGGACGAAGGAGCAGGCGGAAGATTTGGATGAGCTGGAGGGCGCAAAATGCATAAACCTGCGCGCCCAGCGAGATCTCGTTCACTCCTTCGTGATCGGATGGCTCCAGTTGGGTTTGTGCATACGTACACAAAAGATGGCCTGTGCACCTGATATGTTGCCGTTAACTACTCCCTCCAATAAAAAAATAAGGATTTTTTTTTGCCGTTTTGGCATGTTTTCACCGTGTATTTACATAAACGACCGTCTTTGGAGCGTATTTAAAAAATAGCACCGGTGTCGCATGACCGCAGTGGGGCAAGCCCTCCTCGCCCGCCACGTCGCCGTTGCCACATGACCGCCGTGCGGCACGCCGGCATGTCATGCCCATTGCCACATAGTGGCCGTGCTGCAACGCCCTGACGCCGCCATGTGTCGCCGAGGTTTAGGTTAGGATTTAGATAGGGTTTCAGAAATTAGGTTTCTTGGCTCTTTTTATAAATTTTTAAATATAGCAAATAAATTCTAAAAATTACAAAATTTTATGTGGAACCTCCCAGCACAGTGTGCTTGCTTGTGTAAATTTTTCATAATTTTATTCCTTCAGAATTTTTCTCATAATTTCATATAAGTGTACTGATTGTACGAATTTGTGAGCCAATGATCATCCGACAAATTACCTACCGCAGCAGCTGTGTGCCCTTAGGAGTTTTCCATAATACAGCCGCCGTGCGGTGGCCCTCCCCCGCAACTGTCGTTGGGAGATGCTCTGAAGCCAAGGCCCCTGCCCCTAATTCCACTGTCCCTCCTCCATCCTCCGCACATCTGTTGCCTCGTCCATAAATTCCAGCGCTAACGCTTACGGGATTTTGGGCGCCAACGCCGCGGCTCCTCCTTCGCTTAGATATAAATATCAAACTCTCGCAGTCACTCTTTGCTCATCTCAATTGCGTTTAGATTCTCGTTCTGGCGCTCGTCGCTGGGAATTTAGAGAACGTAACATAATTAATTTTATTCGGTGACTAGTAGTTTATTGCTTCTCATCGCTCGTCGCTTGGCCTTTTTTGATTGCTTTCCCCTAAAGGCAGGTAATTTGTTGGATGTTTTTGCCGTTATTACCGTACTCGTAAATAATCAGTCTTAGTCAGCTAGTCATAATTAGTTAGTTTATGGGAAATTAATTAGTCATAATTAGTTAGTTTACTGGTAATAAATTAGTTTAGGGGTAATTAATTACCGTAGTCGTAAATAACTTATTGAAAATGAAGTGGTATTTTTTAGTCATAATTAGTTAGTTTAGAGGTAATTAATCCGTCGTAATTAGTATGTTTAGTGGTAATTACTTACTTTGCTGGTAATAAATTAGTTTAGTGCTAATAAATTAGTGGAAATGAACTACTAGTAATTTATTTATTGGTAATTAATTAGTTTCAAGGTAATTAATTACCATCACTTGCATGTAATTTGTTATATTTAATTACACATATGGGTTGTACCTGTTAGTGTTTTAGGTAACAACAGATAGGGTTGTTGTGGCTTTAGGTATTTTTGAATATGCTAGACTTGTTGGTGTTTTACGACAATGATCTCGTTTGGGTCGGACTCGATGGGTTGGACCAATCGAGATGCCAGTGCAAAGTGGTCCGGGCGGAGGGTCTCTACACGATGAATATTCACGAGCTTCGAAGCTGCATCCGGAGGGAGTTCGTCGCAGAGGCAACGATGAAGAAAGTTGTGATCGAGGTGATCATCTGCACGAATTATGTGTGGGAAATCGTCAAGGTGAATGGAAGCATAGCATGGAGGCAGTACTTGGAGATTGCCTCCCAGCCCGAGGTGGCCATTCACGGGAAGCCTGTGATGTAAGTGAATTTCGTACGAAGGGTGCCGGGAAACCCTAACAATGTCAGAGCCTCTATAAGCGGACAAGCACAGCCCGAGTCTGAAGATGGCAGCACAGAATGTGCTTCCTCGGAGGGAAGTCCCGCGCCTAATTTTGTGTCAAATGAGGGGGCGAAAATGCAGTGGTTGGCCCGCATCGACTGCCACGAGTATCTACCGGACGAGCTTGTCAGGTTGGAGCCTGACGAGGACGCCGACCCAAGCTCGGATGTTAGCGAAGAGGACACACACCAAGCCGGTGATCCAACCGGGGAAATGCATCATTGGAGGTGTCTTACGTGGCATCGAGACTTGATGATATCGCGGTACATTCGCTCGTATTGCCGCAACAAGAAGGCTCCCAATGGGGGTTTGATGTCAACACCCTCTTAGTTGGGTAGCGCTTCCCTAACAAGGTGGTCGTGCAACAAGCTATAGCACGGTATGCCTTGTCCATCAGCCATATGTACCTAGTGCACTAGTTCAACCCAGGAAAGTACGCAGTGAAGTGTGTAGTAGAAGGCTGCCCTGCCAAGGTCAGCGCTCACCGAGCAAAGATCTTTGGCTCGGTATTTACGGTCAAGGCGCTGACCGACCACACCTGTGAGCTCAGCGAGCCCCTGTGGCAACATCGGAATGTGACTTTCGCATATGTTGCAAGCCTCATCACGCACCTAGTTGAGGCGGATGTGTTTGTCTCCCCCAAGATGCTGATTTTGGAAGTTACCAATCAGACTAGCTATCCTGTCAGCTACAACGGCATCGAGTCCATGTACGGGACATACGAAGAGGCGTACAACCTTGCGCTGAGATTGCTTCACCAGATTGCCAAATCAAACCCCGGCACGTACATAAACATGCTTGGCCGTGAAGATGCTGAGAAAGGGTCCAACCGCTTCATACTTGATAGGGTGTTCTGGGCTTTCTCTCAGGCCATCGCCTTCCAGTTCTGTCATCCCGTGCTAACGATGGATGTAACTTTCCTTACAGGGATGTACAAGGGCACCATCCTCACCGCGGTGGCTGCCGACGGGAATGACCAGCTTCTCCCGATGGCATTTGCCATTGTAGAGAGCGAGAACACATCCAGCTGGCTGTGATTCCTGGCGAACGTGAAGAGGGCGGTGGTGGGAGACCGACCCAACACCTGCCTAATCACGGACCACAATGCTGGATTGTTGGCGGCCATCAACACCATGCAACGTAGGACAGACCTGTCTGACCAGTGGAACGATGTGCAATCCAGGTGGTGCATGAGGCATCTTGCATCTAACTTATTCACGCGGTTCTGCAGTCAGGAGGTTATGAAGACGCTCAAGGCATTGTGTCTGCAAAACCAGAGGCGAAAGTTTGACTCCATTTGGAGAGACTTGGAACACCGGACTACAAGGCATACAAGGGACTCCACTCTGGAGGGAGAGCAACCCAGCATCGCCATAAGCTTCTTGGAGTGGATTGATGGCCACACTCCTAAATTGGAGAAATGGTCCCTCGTCTATGACACAGACGGTGCGAGATACGGGATTATGACGACCCACATGTCTGAGGTTTACAACATCGTCCTCAAAGGTGTGCGGTGCCTCCCTATCACCGTGATCGTCCAGGAGACATGGACTCGCACTGTTGGTTATTTTGTCAATAGAGCCACTGCAGCCAAGTGATAGATCCAGGAAGGCAAGCAGTGGTCCGAGAACATGCAGAGACACATGGATCGGAAGATGGATAAGGCCCGAATGCATGGCATCCAAGTGATCGACGGCCTCAAGCGGAAGTACGAGATCAGGCTTCGGCAGAAATACGTCAACAGTCATGCCAGGGAGGAAAGGAAACAAGCATGCACCCTGGGTGATATGACGCCATGCACATGCAACCAGCCGAAGCTCTTCCACAAGTCATGCTCGCATGTGTACAAGGCGTGTGTGCAAATGAGGCAGATGTCTATGTCATACATCTCCGAGTACTACGATATGCCTTTTCGCTACATGGAGTGGAGAGTTCCACTTGTACGGCTTGGAAATGAACTACAAGGATCTTTGGCTAGACATGGTTCAATAGGGTCCCAACAGGGACTTGAAGAGAATAGGGAAGGGGCGGCGGCAGACACGGCGCTTCCAGAATGAATTGGATGCCAGCCAACGTACTAGTATTAGCCGCACAATCAAGTACATGATATGTAAGATCGTTGGGCACTCAATGAAGGATTGTCTCAACAGACCGAGCTCGTTTGGTCATCATTCAGTGTCGTAATTTAATGTATTATCCATCTTGTTTTGTGATGTACAATGAAACTTCTACGATACCCAGATATGTCAGACTCATTGGCAAACTTCTACGCGAGGATGTTGTAGAAGCGCAAGTGGTTTGCGCAGAAGGCCAAACATGTACAATACCCAGATTATTCAATGAAAGATGCTCTGGTACCAACACGGTTTTCGGTCTCGCAGTGTGTGTGTGGCAAGCCGGCGAAAATCATTCAGTCCACACACCCAGACACCTCCGCCCGGGCATACTACATGTGCAGGCACCACCTCGTAAGCGTTTCTTTTGCACGCATCGATTTTCCTTTCCCGACGTTGAATTCCATAAACTTTTAACTTCATCCCCATGTGATGGCAGCCCGAGATGCACTGCCATTTCTTCCAGTGGATCGATGGTTGGAGATGTATGACAGGGCGTTCATCCAGCAGAAGTACATGCCGAACTACTTGATGCGGGCCGAGACCTTCGTGTGGTGGAAACCTTATGTACCAGACCCTGTTGAGGAGGCACCGAAGGAGCCCAAGACTCGCCCGAGCATAGTCATTGTTATGTTTTTCCTTGTAAGATGCACTTACATCATGGAATCGCAGAATATGGACGACTTCGACATACCAACCCGACGTGGAGAGCCCCGCGACAAGGGGAAGGGAAAGGCTCGTGCGGTTGAGCCCGACCACCATAGCATATCCAGCCGCCTGGGCGTAATCTATATCGACGATGTGAGTTATGAAGAATTTACATCCTTGTTACATTTTTTACTGTACGGTGCACTTACACCATGGAATCGCAGGACATGTACGACTTCGATATGCCAGCCAGACGTGGAGAGTCCCGCGACAAGGGGAAGGATCCTTCAACCGAGACCGATCGACGTCGTAATGTATCCGGCCAACCGGGCGCACTCCGTAACGAAGACGTGAGTTATATACAATTTACATCCTTGTTACATTTCTTACTGTACGATTCACTTACATCATGGAATCGCATGACATGGATGACTTCAACACTCGCCGCCACCGTGAGTAGCCCTGAGACAAGGGGCACTCACAATGGCACCGTGGAGACTAGTTGCACACATCGTTAAATAACAGCCCCGAGACAATTATTCCTATAGATAAATCAATGTGTCTAGCAAACGTGGAATGTCGAAAGACAACGAAGGTGCTGCTGGCTTGAAAAGACTACAAACACCAATCAACATGCATCGAAGGTGCTACTATGTGATGAGGTGAGCTCACCAAGAAAGGAGATTGTCACAAAGACTAGTTGCAGATGCCTATTTTTTTATGCTATAGGACACTCTTTGTTAATTTAGCAGTCTACTGTGGATGATATTATTTAATATTGTATTGTACCACAGGCTAGGTAAGCTTGTGCATGAATCAACTGAGGGAAATGTGCAAATCATATAATGATATACTGTAGCCTTCAAAACACACACGAGTCGGAGGTTACGGAATATCATTATATGATCTGCATGCTACATATTTCCCTCAGTTGGTTCATGCATAAGCTTATCTAGCCTGTAGTATAATATAGTATTAAAGAATATCATCCACAGTAGACTACTAAATTAACTAAGAGTGTTCTATTTCATCGTGTTACATATGATAATATCCCGTCCTCCTTCATCCCGGTTCATGCACAAGCTTATCTAGACTTTGGTATATCCCGTGTTATGCTATTATATTTGGGTATATTTGTATTCATATTTTGTTTTCCTATATTTGTATGCATATTTTGGTTGTTATGTGTGTACTCCTACACCATATTGTATATCAACATCTCGAATGGAGTTGAAATGTAGCTTTTTTTTTCATACATTCCAAGTCACATGAAATCATAAAATCCTAATTTTTGAAACCTGAAATCCAAATTTTTGCGACCTAAATCCTAAATTTTACAATTCCAGAACACATATAAAATTTTCCAAACAGTACACATTCAAGTCACTACGTGAAGAGCCTTCAAAATAGAATTTATAATTTTTGGAGCTCAATTTCTACATTTGTAAATTCGTACAATCAGTACACTTATATGAAATTACGAGAAAAATTATGAAGAAATAAAATTATAAAAAATTTACACAAGCAAGTACACTGTGTCAGGAGGTTCCACATAAAATTTTATTATTTTTTGAACTCGTTTGCTATATTTGAAAATTCATACAAAGAGCTACAAAACCTAATTTCCGAAACCCTAACTAAACCCTAACCTAAACCTCGGCGACACGTGGCTGCATCAGGGCGTTGCCGCACAGCCGTCGTGCGGCAACGGGCATTACGTGGCGGCATTGCCGCACGATGGTCGTGCGGCAACGGGTGCTATTTTTTGCAAATACGCTCCGAAGATGGTCATTTCTGCAAATACACGTTGAAAACGTGCCAAAATGACAAAAAAAATTCAAAAAACAAGTCATTTTGGAACACGTACAGTCAAATTTTAAAAACTTTGACTATCGATATCTTTTTAAATATTATCAACTACATGTAAGTACATGGTATATATTCATGCAAAACTTGAAGAACAAACTTAATCCTATTTGTGAGATACAAAAAGACCAATACGATGTGTAATAGTGTCAATCCATGCAAAACTGGAATAGCAAACTCAACCTTGTTCGTACTGTGTGCGCACCGTTACATGTCGTATTTGTCCTTTTCATTTCTTATAAATGGGAATGTGTTTGTTCTTGAAATTCTGTATAGATATAAACTATATACTTACCTCTAGCTTTTTTTAGTTTTTTTTTGAAAACTTGCATATTTGATTTTAATGGAATTTACACTATTTTCATGACATGTGTCATTTTCACTTTATATCTCCCCGTTGACATTGCATTTGGACCTGACAAAGGCAATAATCTTTCATAGAAGAGAATAATCACTGCCATTCTTATATACGCCTGACTGAAATATGCCTAAAAAACAATGACAAAACCTTGCTTTATAGCTTGGCCTCTTAGCATTTGTTTTCGGAGAATCCCCTTACCTCTCAAGTCTTAACATATTCTGCTCAATTTATGCCGTATATTCCCTAAAAATATGCCGTATAAAACATCGGAGAACACTGATAAACTCTACTAAAATGCGAAGTCAAGTCTAATTTGGACTAATTGACCAACCTGTATCGATTATCAAAACCAGTAAAGCTCAGGTATACAACACCAGATTAAAGTATTTCATCCTTGAACAGACACCGAGACAGGGCAGTACAGAGTGTACGAATTTCTCTCCAAGACGCCTGACCACTGCCATAGTCACATGCGTCAATTGAAGATATCTTCAATCCAAAGCCAGTGGTACTGAGCTTTTGTCAGTGCACGTTTGGACCACGTATTCACATGCGTCAATATGAATGGAGTACTTGCTCATTGGAGTAAATGAGGGTTTTTCCCCAAGACCCCATGGTCGTCGAGATCATTTTCATGTCTTGTGAAGTTAGCTCAATCTTCTCTGATACAATCTTGAATTGATACAGTGGATCTTGATGCATGCATTTTCCTCTATGAAAGATTTGTTGAGCAATAAGTATGCGAATTCAAGGGAAGGGTGCTCGTGACACAAAAACGCAAGCACACTATGGTCGGGGCTCAACAACCTAGAATTACCAAATCTCTCTTATGCAATCGATCTCTCAGTAACACTAGTCCTAATTACTTCTTACCATGTTAAATGCGACTCTATAAACATAAAACAACACATTCCATTCATATTTACGGCAAGCAGTAGAAAGGCCATGCCCTTTCCAGCTCGGAAGCAACCAAGGGGAATCCCAATCTACCCCCAACGGCTAGTCCCCCCCTCGCCGCGACCAATCCCAGCCGTCCGATCGCCCGCCTCCCGACCGTTGCGATTCGAATACCTCCCGACCGTTGGAGCCGCTCCTCCCCTCCCCGCTCCACGTAGAGCCACGCCGCCCGACAGCGCCCTGCACCCGTCGTTATATCTCCCTCCCAAAACCGCCTCCTCCAAGAACTGTACCCATCACACGTCTCCCCACGCCATTGATTGACCAAGGATAGGGAAGAACCAAGAAGAGTAGAGTGGAGTGGAGGGAGGGGAGGGGAGAAGAAGGGAGCAAGAGGAAGCGCTTCTTCTCCTTGCTGCAGCCGGAGCCGCGGTGGCTGCGCTCGCCGGCGGGGAAGAGGGGACGCGGGCCACCCGCCTCCACTCGTTCTTCGCCTCGGTGCTCTCCGGTATCTTCGGCCAGGGCGGCGAGGAGGAGGAGGAAGTGGATCAGGAGGAGATGGCGACGCACAACCAGAACGCCGCTGCCGCTGCCGCTCCGCAGCTGCAGAACAGAGGTGAGCGGACGGACCTTGGGCGGGTTCTTGATTGGTTTACTGATTCGTCTTGTGGGGATTGGGGGGAGATGTGTTTTGGCGTGGTCGGGCCTGTCTGATTCGAGTTCTTGATTCGTTTGTTCCGCACGGTTTCTTGCTCAAGATTAGGTTTTGACGTGGGTCCCCGATCTGTTCATAGGTTTTTCCCCAAAGTTCTCTTCGGTGCATTGTTCAAGAATCGTTTTGTGTGTGTTCAGGTTCTTCTGTATTCGGGTTCTTTAACTCAACTGGATGGACAGTTTGCACCTTTGTCTTGTTCTTATTTGATGTCTGAAGAAAAGATTCAATTTTGATGCCGATTAGATGTGGTTTTGTCCAACTTCTTGGGAGGAATTTCTCATAGAATCTTCTTCTCGTTTCTCCTGTAGGTGGTGTAGCCGCTCTGGGAAAGCAGAAGGCCGTCGTGATCGGCAGGCCCGACGCGAAGAACCGACGAGCCCTGGGCGATATCGGCAACCTCGTGAACGTCCGCGTGACCGAAGGGTACGGAAGAAACCGAGCACTTCCCCCAGTCACAGTATCACCATTTCCCGTTCTTTCTCTGAAAACTCACTTGTTCTTGGAAACAGGAAGCCGCAGCAGCAGGAGCCAATGAACCGCCCCATCACCAGAAACTTTGGTGTTCGGCTGCTAAAGAACGCGCAGGCGAATGCCGCCGCAATCAAGGTGCAGCAGGCGAGGCCTGCGCCGAAGCCGGCCAGGAAGGTCGTTTCCAAGCCCGCCCCTCCTCCCCCTGAGCATGTCATCGAGATCAGCTCTGATTCCGACGTGAGCCAGAAGCAGTCGGAGGGCAGCGCCAGCTCCGTCCGCAAGTGCTCGAGGAAGAAGGTCATCAATACCCTCACTTCTGTGCTCACAGCTCGCTCTAAGGTGCGCTATCTGTGAAAAACTTCTCAAGACATTTACATTCTAGCCATGTCATAAACATGTGGAATTAGTCTGATTCTCCATTTAATGCCAGGTTGCCTGTGGAATTACTGATAAACCTCGAGAAGTGATTGAAGACATTGATAAGCTTGACGGCGACAATCAGCTGGCTGTTGTGGACTACGTTGAGGATATCTACAAGTTCTACAAGATTGCTGAGGTAATTGCACAGCTCGACCTATCCTGGGTCCTTAGGTGTATGTAAATCTTGTGATCTGCTTGTATCTGAAATTGATCTTTCCTGGATTGTTGCAGAATGAGTGCCGCCCATGCGACTACATTGACTCCCAGGTGGAGATCAATTCCAAGATGAGGGCCATCCTTGCAGACTGGATTATTGAAGTGCATCACAAGTTTGAGCTCATGCCGGAGACCCTCTACCTCACTATGTACATCATTGACCGGTACCTCTCGATGCAACCCGTGCTGCGAAGGGAGCTGCAGCTGGTCGGCGTTTCCTCCATGCTGATCGCCTGCAAGTACGAGGAAATTTGGGCCCCAGAGGTAGAGACAGAAAGCCTCACCCTTTGCTTTCCGGTGATCATTTATAGTTCTTCTAATTAGGTGCTGTGTACTTGCAGGTGAACGATTTCATCTTGATATCAGACAGCGCATACAGTAGGGAACAGATTCTTTCCATGGAGAAGCAAATTCTGAATAGGCTTGAGTGGAATCTCACTGTTCCTACGCCATATGTCTTCATTGTGCGCTTTCTGAAGGCGGCGTCTTCAGATATCAAAAATGACAAGGAGGTAGAATCAAGCTGGTGTCTCCGTGTAGTTTCCCATCCGATGGATTCAAGTTGCACTTTCAAGCAGAAATTTTGTGCTTAAATTTCTTTGGTTGAATGCAGATGGAACATATGGTCTTCTTCTTCTCCGAATTGTCGCTGGTGCAATACGGGTTGGTGATGTCTCTGCCTTCTATGGTTGCTGCTTCTGCTGTCTATGCAGCCAGGCTCACCCTGAAGAGGAGCCCTCTATGGACTGACACGCTTAAGCACCACACTGGCTTTACTGAGTCACAGCTAATGTAAGCACCACACTGGCTTTACTGAAATCTCTCTTTGCTAATGTTATATCTAATACTGACCTTTTCTGTGATGATTTTTCAGGGAGTGTGCAAAGATTCTTGTGAGCTCACACTCGACTGCCCCTGAGAGCAAGCTGAGGGTGGTATACAAGAAGTATTCCAGCGAGCAGTTCGGAGGAGTCGCACTGCGCCCACCAGCAGTGGAATTCTGCAAATAAATGGAGATTTGCTTCGTCTAGGATTTGTTTGCTTCTGCTTTAGAGTGCAATGGAAGGCGAGTCTGACATTCGTTAGGTTGTTTATGTTTGCTTGTTTTGGAGTAGTAAAGAAGGTTTGAAAACTTTCTACAGTTGCCGCGCAGTTGGTCAGGAGTCGGGAGTATTATCTGACATCTGATGGCCATTTGGATTTGGCAGTTCTGCGTATGTCATCTGAATTTTATCTGTAGCAGTTCTTACATAAGTATGAATGATGAATTGGAAATGTTTGCAGATTATATTTTCTCTCGTAAATTGTCTCCCTTGAGAAATTTTATGTTTGGAACTCTACTCTTAGTGTCTTCGTGAGCAAGATTGAATTGGAAGTGTTGGAACGTTTGCTTGTTTGTCGGACCCGGATTTTGTAATCCCGAATCCTCTGCGAATACACTGTGCTATTATTTCCCTGGATGCACTCACAGATACATCACTGAATCATTTCATACATGGCTTAAAACCACATACCATTCATTAGTTTAACCCATCAGAGTTTACATAGACCTCTTCGGTCAAGTTTTACCATAAGGGCCGAACATGCCAACAATTACATCACAAAGTAGCGGAAGCGACAATGGAAGCAAAAAGGGGTAAGTGACTGGGGAAACCTGTGTACATTCGATATTACTCGAAAACTCAGATAATATAGGATGCACATAAGTACCAGCGGAGTCAGCTAGACTGGGGCGAGACTAGAACAACTAAGGACTAAACTATGCTTCAAGAACTCCTGAGTCTTCAGACATCTGGTTCCTCGTAGTAGTCGTAATCTCCAATATTTCCTGCTAATGAGGGTTCGGGGGAAAGAGCGAGAATGAGCACAACCACCGTGCTCGCGAGCCAACACACAGTATGTAAATAATATACATGCAAGGCTTAACAAGAATGGCTCAGGTTCTTTTATTTGCTAAAACAACATTTTCAATTATCATAAATTATCCCTATGACTTAGTATTTTACACAATTTGCATTTTTAATAAAGAGAATAAGTGCAATATTAAATAACAGCGGAGGTTACCTCCACCTCATGCTTAATTTTGATAGCGGTTACATCCACCGATTATCAACACTGGGTAAGGCTACCCAGGAAAAATCCAAAACAAGGGCTAGATAAGCCCACCACATTTTTAATCCACCCACAAAGGTTTTTGAAATAGAACTAACTCAGGTTAAGTTCACATGTCCGCCTTTGACCGTAGGCGCGGCTGTTTAAACAGTTTAGACTATGCAGAGGTTGTACACTATACCAATAAGAGATAATCATACTCGATACCCACATGATTCCTTAGTCATGTAGTTGAGCGATCTTCACAGTAACGTTTCAAACTACATTGCCCCTTCCGCCATCTCACCCCTATGGCCAATTCCATAAGTTGTGCGGGATGTTTACCACAACTACTAGCGCAGCTGGCCCTGACCACAACGACTAGCGCAGCTGGCAACTTCACCGTTCCCGGTGTCCCTTTCAAGCTAGCATACGTCCTGCCGCTTGCATACTTCTAAACACCAGTGTGGGATGACATTCAGGGTTCAATAATTTTACTAAGCCAAGTTGCACTTTGCAGACTTGCGGTTGTACTTGTTTTACATAGGAGGTCATGACAAGATAAAGTCCTTAATTCATCTGGACGGTTCATACCACATACCAACCATTCTCGTGCTACATCCGCACTCACCACTCTTTTCATCCGCCCAGATGTGGTACTAGCAAGTTGTTTAGGGTTTTGGGGAGGAAAACCAATTAACACAACACACTAGTCATCTACATCCAATGACTGCCCAAAACTATTTTTATGATTTAAAATATGATGATTGGGACATTTATTGTCCCAGTACTTAAGCAAGACTAGCATGTCGCTTAAGTACACCCTATGCTAGTATTTACCATATATTTTACTAGGGTGACATGGAATGAGGGATTCAATTTATCAAAGGATGGGTAATAATTAAATAATCATCAAAAGGGTGTTTAACTACCTTTTAACATACATTTGATTACAAAAGTAAAGCATGCAACTTTGATATTTTAAATAAACATAGTTTGCATAAAATGTAGGCTCAAAATGATCAAAGTATTGACTCGTCTGGGTCAAGTTATCGCGCCTTGATCTTACTCAGAGCCTTCTCTGCCAGGGGTATTGAATTCCGGGTTTGCTTCTTTATCCGAATCTTGATCCTGGTCGAGTCGCTGGTTCTTCTGGACTCCGACTCCTAATTAAACGATACATGCAAGAGCAACAAATAACTCCAAAGAACTTCCAAAAGACCAAGTATAAACAAAGCACTTTAAATAAGTTTTACGATGAACGAGCTGAAGAGACAAGATTCAACGAGGAGGGGATGATTGACAAAGTCAATCGACCAAATGAGCGAGAGGGTCATGGCTGAAAAACTATGGCAGGGAAAACAAGGGAGAAACGAAGTCGAAGAACTTCCGCGGGGATACTCCACTTCGGATACCGCTGATCGGGCAAGATTAGGATATAGGATAATTTTTGCCGGGCTTTTAAAAAGACAGTAACACATTGTATCAAAGACGACTTTTGAACGGGGATAAAAAGGATGGGATAAACAATATTTGGACCAAGGAATACTCGATAGGATTACAAGATTAATATATAAGTTTTCAAGGTAAGCTATCGAGATTAACAAGTTAATCCCGAATAGCTCCCCAAAATATTTTGAGAAAATGCAAATTCATTTCAAAGCATTTTACACAAACGCGGGAAATTTGAATAAATTTGTTTAACAAAAATTGACATGATTGCGGAGACGATTACGAAGGTCATTTGCATAACATCCATTTCCAGAGATTTTGCAAATTACGCTCTTAATCGACGACTCTCAAGTATTAGCGAAATGGATAATTCTGTTAACGCTTGTTAATCGGCGAGTTAACCATTAACAACGGTTAATCGAATCATCCCAATTCACAACACGATCATAGAGAACAATTATTTTGGAAATATTTTCGCCAAAATGGAAAGCTACTAGTCGACCGAGGATTACAAAACAATACAATACACAATCGCCATACAAACTTCAATACACAGATTTATCACTCCAATTTCAAAACACAAAACCAAGGTTGCTGCTCCATTGCTACTTGCTACTGCTGAACTGCCTAGAGGGGGTGGCTTACTACCAGAGAGAGAGAGAGAGAGAGAGAGGGAGGGAGAATCGGCCACAGGAAGCAGGGGAGAGGGGGTGTGGGCAGGCCGGTTGGACCGGGGAAAGGGAGCCGTCTGACCGGGGGAGAAAGAGAGAAGGGGGCGCACGGGCGTGGCTCGCCGACGCGATCGATGTCCGGAGGGGCGGCGGGGCCAGGCAAAATGGAGCACCGGTGAGGAAGGGATGCCGAGGGAGGCGACGTCGTGGCCGGGACGGCACTGGAGAGGCGGCAGCGGCGACTGGAGCGCACGGGAGCAGAGGCTGAACGACGGCGATGGCGACCGGAGGGGAAAAGAGGAGGGGAGGAGAGCAATGGCACAGGGACGGTGCGGGGATGCTCACCGTGAGGTCGGCCGAAGCGGGGGAACAGCGGAGACGACAGCGCCGGGAGTGGAGGCGGCGTGGGGGAAGCGCACGGGGGCGGCGATCCACAGCGTCGGGGAAGCCGATTCGACGGGGGGAGCAAGGGGGCTTCGGTGCGGAGCTCCTGGTGGCGACAGATTGGCCGGAGCAGCGCCGGAGGGAGGGGAGAAGGCGACGGCAGCACCGGGTGGCTTCGGGGAGGCGCGGAGCTTGTAGAGCGGGGGCGCGGTGAAGAGGGGAGGGAGAGGAAGTGACATCAGCTTTTGTAGCCGGGGAAAAGGCAGAAAAACCGGCGGAGGCGGCGGGAGCGGCGAAGATGGGGGGAGAAAATCTGAACGGCGCAATGGGTCGGCGGACGGCGCGGGGGAGTCGGCCACACGGGATGCAAAGAAGCGGTAGAGGGCCTGGGGAGGCGGCGTAATTCAGCGGAGGACGAGAGCGCAGCGCGGCGGTGTGGAAGGGGGCCCAAGAGCGAGAGGGTGTGGAGAGGAAATGGCGGGGCACGGGTGGGAGTGCAGCCGAACGGAATAAGAAAAGGGGAGGGGAGAAAGAAAAGAGTCGGGCCGGTTGGGCCAGGGGATTGGGCCGAGGAGGGAAAAAGAAAGAGTGGGCCGGGAGAAAAACTGGCCCAAGAAGAAAGGAATGGGTCCAAGATTTGGAAAAAGTGAATTCAAAGTAAAATTTTGAATATGGAATTTGAAAGAAGGTTTGAAACCCAAACCCGAGCTTAGAAGGAGGCTGATTTTTTTGAAAATAACACCAAATTTGAAAATTGAATGAAAATCGAAAACCAAGGTAATTACTATTTATCGACTGAAAACGGTTGTTACATTGTTTCGGAGACTTCTATGGCTATTTGGATTTGGCAGTTCTTCTACCTCTTATGTGATACCTTTGTCACGAGCTTGATCTCGAACCCGTAAGTTGTAGCGGTGCCAGGCTGGAGGTCGCCCGGAACGATCGGGTTGATCAAGCCGGTGATCCGTCGTGAAGTCAGAAGAGATGTGGAAGAAGAATTGCAAAACCAGAAGTCGAGACAACGGAATTTTGTTTTGTAGAGATAAATTATTGCCTATCCCTTGCCTCTCTCTTATATAGTAGTAGTGCTTGCCAAATAAGGAAACAAATACATCTCCAATTACAATTGTAAACGTAATAGACTTGTTTACAAGTCCTATGCAGATACGCCTACGGACTCAGTTGCCGTATTGATGCATGAAGCCGATACTAACCCCTGTTCTGTCGAATCAACCGAATCGCACGCTAAGCCAGTTGCGTCATCCACACCAGTTGCACCGGCCCGCAATCTGTGACGTCTTCATACATAAGTACGCTCTCACATGGCATCTCCCTCATCTTGAAGAAACAGCTTGTGCTCAAGTTGGAATAAATGATATTGTTCCTTGAAACGTTGTACATGTTCCCAAGGCGTATCGGCGATAGACATACCTTCCCAGCGCACCAACACCTACCATACTCCTCGAGCTCTCCGAGCGCACACCATTTAAATGGGTGTTAGAATAACTTTTCCATGATACAATGGTGGTAATGGTAAAGTCCCAATAAAGAGTTTCAAAAGGCTGACGTGAACAACATCGTGAATCTTTGTTTTGGGTGGTAATATTAACCGATGTGATACCTCTCCAATTCGCTCAGCTAATGATGCAATCTTTCTATGCTGAATTCGCAACCACACCCACTGATCGATGGTTCACTATAGATCATGATGATGAGTATCATAGAAATGCTTGTAGCACTGTTGTGCTTGAAGTAAACGATCCCGAATATCAGCAAGCAAGACATCTTGATCGAGTAATAACACATCAACGGCTGCTACTTTAGCACTACCCGGCTCATAACAGCGAAGAGACGGCGGATCTCTCCCATAGACCACATTAAAAGGTGTATCTTTAAGTGAAGTATGAAACGAGGAATTGTAACAATACTCGGTCCTAGGAAGCCATTGTAACTATTGACGGGGTCAATCACCAGTCAAACATCACAAATACATGGTGATCACTTTGTTCACCACTTTAATTTGACCATCGAACTGAGGATGAAAAGCAGAACTCCGGTTTAATTGCACACCTGAGAGTCAAAATTATTCCTCCCAAAATTTACTTGTAAAAATTGAATTCCGATCACCGGCAATGGATAAAGGAATACCATGCAAACGAACAATCTCTTAAAAAAATGCCCATGCAATTGTGCTTGCTGAATATGGGTGAGCTAATGCAAGAAAATGTGCATATTTTGAAAACCGATCGACAACTGATAAAATAACTATTTTGCTGTTGACTTTGGGAAATCCTTTGATGAAGTCCATGGAAATGTCTTCCCAAATCTGAAATGCTGTGAACAACGATTGCAAAAGACCAGCGGGTGTAAATGACTACTCTTATTTTGTCAATGACTGAACAAGCTTGCACATACTGTTGAACTAAACAGCGAGTGTGTGAAACAAAAAAATAGCACGAAGTGTGTGTATTGTTTTTTGTACTCCATGCCCCAATGTATGTGCAACCTCCAAAATTGTTGGCAGATGTGGCAATGAGTCAAGGACATACAAATAGCCTTTGCAAGTGATTAATCCATCCACAAAATTCTAGTCAGATCCAAACATTCGAGTAGCAATGTTGTCATGCAACTGAAGCAATTTGGTTGATTCCAGGAGCTCTGCTCGGAACCTCTGAAAAATATCAAAACTGTTGGTCGTCAAGGCACAAACCGTGAGGTCTTCTGTCTCACGTCTGGATAATGCATCCACGACTATATTTTGACAATCCGGACGATATTCCACTCGGAATGTATATCCCAACAATTTACTAACCCAACGATGTTGAGGTATCATAGTCAATCGTTGGTCCAACAAGAATTTCAAACTGTAATGATCTGTTCTTTCAAAAAATGACCGAGCCCACAAGTATGGACACCAGTGCTGAATCATCTGAACCAAACCAATAAGCTCTTGTTCATACACGGCCAAGTGTCGATGACGAAGAGCTAGTGGTCTACTAAACAATGCAATCAGGCATGTACCCTGATGTAACACCGCTCCTACTCTTGTGCCCGAGGCATCACATTCCACAATGAGTTCGTTGTGAAAGTTGGGTAATTGAAGAATGGGGGCATATGACAAAGCATTTTTTAGTAATCAAATGCACTAGAGGCCTCTGATGACCATAGAAAATTTTTCCTTCTTCAATAACTTGGTGAGAGGCGTGGCCAATACACCATAATTTTTTGATAAATCGGCGATAATACCCAACCAATCCAAGAAATCCTCGCAACTGATCGTGGAATAGGCCATTCTTGTACTCCGGGAACTTTTTGTTTATCCATGGCAACTCGAGAGCTAGTAATCACATGCCCCAAATAGGCTACTGAAGAAGTTCCAAACAAACACTTGGATCTCTTAAGAAAAAAAAAGATGTTCGTGAAGTACCTAGAACACTATCTGAAGATGTTCTGACCATTATGTACTATAGATGAGGATGTCATCAAAAAACACGAGCACAAAATGTCGTAGATAGGCATGAAGTACCTCATTCATCAATGCTTGAAAAGTTGCCGGGGCATTTGTGAGCCCAAACGGCATCACTAAGAACTCAAAAAGCCCCTAATGTGTTCGGAAAGCTGTCTTCGCAATATCAGATGGATGCATTCGGACCTGGTGATAACCGTATCTTAAATCCAGTTTAGTGAAGAACTTAGCATTCTTGAGCTCATCCAAAAGTTCTTCGACTACCGGTATCAAAAATTTATCCTTGACGGTTTTATCATTTAGTGCTTGATAATCCACATAGAATCGCCACGAGCCATCATGTTTTTTAACCAACAAAACTGGTGTTGAGAATGCGGACGAACTTGGACAAATAGTGCCTTTCTGAAGCATCTCCTTGCACTGTTTTTCTAGTTCTTCCTTCTGTGCATGAGCATAACGATATGGTCTAACCGCCACTGGAGGGGTATCCAGCATAAGCTATATGCGATGGTCCCAAGCCCGTTTCGGTGGCAATCCCTGGGGTTCTAAAACAAGCCATTGAACTCCTCCAACAATTCTTGCAACAAATCTGTATCCCTAACACCGCATCAAAACCTGATAGTGGTATGGAATAACAATCCAAGAAATAAACCTCTTGCTCAATACATACTGGCAGATTGGGATACAGACCTTTACTGGATAAGGTATCTCCATTGGCCATGGCCACCTTCAGGCCTTGTTGCGGCTGTAATTGCAACCTCACGCGTTGAGCAGCAATATCACTGATAAAATTATGAGTAGAGTCGAAGTCCAATAGAGCAATAAGCTGAATTGACCCAACCCAAACAACCAACTTCATCGACTGTGTAGACCGGGACTGAATACCAGACAATGGATGTAATGATATTGCCAGTCGATTCATCTGGAATGCTATCTGCTGGTAACTCATCAGCATCATCAGGGCGTACTTCAAGTAGGAATAAACGTTTGCAGCGCTGCCCAAGGACAAATTTCTCCTCACAATTAAAGCAAAGACCCTGTCATCGACGTTCGGCCATTTGCGCCACATTTAGATGTTTACGAGGTAGAGATCCCGAGTATTGGAAGCGGTATTGTTGGTTCCTGATACTGTAGTTGGTAATATCTTTTGCAATGTAGAGCCTAAAGAAACTTTCTGATGCTACGATCGATTCTGGGTACTCTATTTCCCACATGGACGAGGGAAATTGGACGTCATCGTGTGACGTTTCTCGTAGGCATGGGCCAACACCATGGCCAACTGCAGACTACCTGGATTTTGAAGTTCTACATCTGTGCGAACAAGTTCCATAAGTCCCGAAGTAAATAACTGAACTTGTTGGCCCGGAGTTAAAGAGTCGGCACGACACAAAAGATGTAGAAATTTCTCTTGATAATCGTCGATCGTGCTGACTGCCTGAAGGTTCGCTAATTCCCCCAAAAAATATTGCGGATCGGAGGTCCAAATCGGATATTGCAATAATCTTTGAATGTGCGCCAAGATGGCTCGCCCTCATCACGTTCTAATTGAAAATACTAGTGTTGTGGTACGCCTAGCAGATGGTACAAAGCTAGCCAAACCTTGTCTCATTCCGGCGTTTGCTAACATGTGAAGAACTGCTCACACCTATTGAGCCAACACAAAGAATCATCCTTGCCATCAAAGGTGGGAAAAGATAACTTGTGACTACGCATGCCTAGAAAACCACCAACTGCTGGCAAATGTTGCAAAAATTTGGGTTGGTGGGAGGGCAATATGCCTGTTGGAGCTGGTAGCAATCCATCGCCAAATTGTGTCATTTTTTCTCTAGTGTCCCAACTCGTTCCTTGAGGCCTGCCACTTGCGTCGTGATGTTTGTCTTGAGCTTTTCCATTTTGAACATCATGGCTGCTGTGAGGTCGACAATATGTTGCGTCAATGCCGACATCTCCGATGACCCAACCATGGGCTCTGATACCAAGATGCCATGAGCTTGATCTCGAGACCGTAAGTTGTAGCGGTGTGAGGCTGGAGGTCACCCGGAATGATCGGGTTGATCAAGTCGGTGATCCATCGTGAAGTCAGATAGAAGAGATGAGGAATAAGAATTGCAGATGCAGAAGTCGAGACAACGAAATTGGGTTTTGTAGAGATAAATTCTTGTCTATCCCTTGCATTACAATGTCTACTCTTATATAGTAGTGCTTGCTAGACTATCTCTGGAAACAAAAAGCAAATAAGGAAACGAATACATCTCCAATTATAATTGTAAACGTAACAAACTTGTTTACAAGTCATATTCAGATACGCCTACAGACTCAGTTGTCGTATTGATGCATGAAGCCGATACTAACCCCTGTTCTGCTGAATCAATCGAATCGCACGCTAAGCCAGTTGCGCCATCAACACCAGTTGCACTGGCCAGCAATCTGTGATGTCTTCGTACATAAGTACGCCCCGCATGACACCTTGGTGTACATATCTGTCATCTAAATTTTATCTGTAGTAGTTCTTCATAAGTATGAATGATGAAGAGCTTGGAAATGTTTGCAGATTAAAAAAATTTTGCTCGTAAATTCCCTTGAGAATTTGATGTTTGGAACTACCGTAGTGCCCACCCACTGGCCCCAACGATCTAGCAAAGACACCAAGAAGGCCGCCAAAGCGCCAAGCTAGAGGTGCACCTCGGTCGAGATGAGGGGTACCATGTACCCCCCGCACAAGGCGTGAGAAAGCCGCTAAAGGCACCGAGCCAAGGGCGCACCTCGGCCAAGACAAGGGTGCCACGTATCCCCTCGTACAGGTGAAGGGTACAGAATGGCTGCCGCTAGAAGGGTACCACACACCTTGAAGTGAAGGGGCCCCGAGGTCCCTCGCCCCAGACTACCTCGTAGGGAGCAAGGAGGGGGTCTCTGTGGCCTTCATTCCGGGGCCAGCCACATGGAGCAGAGGGATTACAATGTATCTCACACTATTTCATGTGTTTGGGATGT
Organism: Hsuehochloa calcarea; assembly: GCA_036346395.1. Classification (NCBI taxonomy): domain Eukaryota; kingdom Viridiplantae; phylum Streptophyta; class Magnoliopsida; order Poales; family Poaceae; genus Hsuehochloa; species Hsuehochloa calcarea. The sequence continues at coordinate 48,200,263 of CM070593.1, read as the reverse complement.
TATTATATTGAAGTACAAGATGATTGCAATGTTATCTAGCAAAATATTCATGCTTGGGATGTTATTCATCAGAGTTTCCAATTCATTTAGGAAGAGGAACTGTGGATATCATGGGGATATGCTCCAGATCTTAGGATGATGTGACAATTGGCAATGGCAATAACGGTTTGTCGTTTCACGTGTTTTCGGTAAAGAAACAGTGTTGTCAGGCTTCAAGTGGTCTGACTGGCCTAAGCGGTGGTCAGACCGATCCAAGGGCGGTTTGACCGGCCATAGCGGCCGTCGAACCGGCCAACTTCAGAAAGTGTGGATTGAGTTGGGCCAAAAATAGAGGGTGTAGGCAAGAGAGGAGATTCTATTGCACTTGGTCCCATAATTTTTGGAGTCTCCAGTCAAAAGTTCTATTGGATTGAAAATTCCAGTAGGTTTCGGTTTTCCATAGAGGAAATTTAGCTAAGTCATTACTGGCGGTCTGACCGATTTTCACTTGGATCGTCACCCGTCATGGCGGCGATATTCGGTTGTTAGGTCAAAGTCATGAGTTTCAGGGCATATATGTTGCATGATGTATGTTTTGACTAACATGGGTCAAGTTGTGAAGAACTTGTTCCCAAATTTGGTTTACTTGTCTATTGTTGTGCAGGTTGCTTGGTGGTCAACAACGGTCAACGGCGAGGATGATCGGGACTAGGCTTGGAGAGTGTTAAATCGACGATGCCAAAGTGAGGTCAATGAACTCAAGCGTGGTGCACATTAAAATGTCTATTGTAATCCGAGGCGCAAGATGGCGCAAGGTGTAGCTAATTAGGTCAAGAGGTGTTAAAGACAACACATTAAAATACGTGCGTTTGTGTCCCGTTTGTTTTGAGCCTTAACGGGAGCCCAATTGAGTCAAACTTCTAGAAGGTCTAAGCCTCCACTATAAATAGGGTAGGGAGGTGGCTGCACCTCCGCTTCATCTCTTTTGCTATTTTAGAAACCCTAATTTTCTTAGGGAGAGATTTTGTGGAGGCTAGGGTTCTAGAGATTTTTATGTGATTTTTGTGCTCTTGGATTGAGCATTGTCCTCCATTGATGGAGAGACTGTAAGCCCATATCATATCAATCAATCAAAGGAAAGTTTGATCATGTCTTGTCTCATTGCGTTTTTCTCTATATTTGATGATTTTGAGTTTTTCTTTGATTCGCGAGTTTTTGATTGAATTCTTCACGTGATCTAGCTTACTGTGATGTGTCGGAACCTATCTAGGATCATCTTGATCATCAATCACCCACTAGCAAGATTTTGGATCAAGTTTTTGTTTTGACCCGGTTTTGAACCATTCTTCAATAAAACAGAAAATGATCCTTATTCTTTCAATAATTATCATAATATTCAATTGGAATAGGTTCCTGACATCATAGATAAGGTGTGTTCCAAGTTTCATCAAGTTTGGAGTTGTAGATCAAAAGTTTCATCAATTTGCAACTTCGTCATCGGGTTGTTTTGATTTGTTCGAAGGCGGTGGTCGATCGCCCAAAGCCACCACGGACCACGGTGTCGGTCGACCGGTTATGACCCAGCGGTCCGACCGCCAGTGCATTGAATTGCTTTAGTCCTTGTTGATTTTGTCATATTGTTTAGGGGTTTAAATTGGATTCAATATTAGTCTTTCGCTGTACTGATATACTGATCTTCATAGCTTACATAGCTACTAGAGTAAAATATTATTGAATCAATTATTTATGAAAAAGTGAGCGTACTCCTATTCACCACCCCCTCTAGTCGCCTTTTCGATTCAACACGAATAAATACCACTAATTGCAGCCAAGAAAAGAAAAATGCTGGTATGGCGTGGATTGCGAGAAGGAAGGAGATGCAAAAGGCGAAGGTGAGGATCACCCTCGGCCGGCTGGACTTCTTGCTCCGGCCAGCGCGGCTCTAATTCTGCTGAAGTCTAATTTCTTTGAGGCAACTTTTCTCTTCTATATCTATTGCTCCTTTATAGTCCAGGCGCAGCATAGACTTCGGTTTTCTGAAATCAGAAAGGCAGAACACAATTCGGAAAGGAAACTAACTTGGATTCTAATTCAACCTCTAACTCAATGGCTTACTCAATCTCTTAAGGAGATACCAACTCTATTATTTCTTACTTAACCTTACCTCTTTCCGAAAACTCCTATTACCTAACCGGCACAATTGTCCTGTCCTAACCGGCTACAGAAACAGAATTGGATTCAGTTTCAGCAGCTTCCAACGTCTCGGTTTCAACAGCTCCAGCCGAAACAGCATATGCCGAATTCTCCTTTGATTGCTTACGCTTGCGTCGCTGATATGTCTTGGCAATAAACGTGTCCACAACAATGCAATACCCTCACAGCTCTTATATCATACATATGTCCTGAACATATTGTTCAAGTCACGTCAATATCAAATTTTCAGTACAAATTTTGAACTTGCAGGGTGATTTCGAATTGCATCTGCATTGTGCCAAAACTTTGTATGATGCCTTTTTCTCCTCTTTGCAAAAGATATGCCGTTCTCCAACATACTTTATAAAAAATAGTAATTTGAAATTTCAAGTTAATTCACACCTTCTAGTCTTGAAAAAACCACACGCTTCGTAGTTTGCCATAAGATCCTACAACTTGAGTATATCAAGTTGATTCACACGGAAGTTTCAATAGCACTATCCAAATAGAGCTCCGACAAACAAAATGGTGGAACAAATGATACATTTCAAACATCAGTTTTGGAACATTGCCGATCGATTTCGGTGCATACCAGATACTGCTGTCCCAATTATCATGATGAGCATAACATCTCCATCAACGAACTGAGATTGTGATATGAAGATCCACCCTTGTTGACTGCTCTGCGAGAAACCTCTTTCCATTCAAGGGCACGTCTTCTTATTGCCTTCGTCTCAGCTTCATCACAGGCCATCAGCCTCTTAACAGCCTTTGCTATCTCCTCGCTTCTGATCAGGCGATCCTTATCAGTCGAATCCCTCAACTCCAGCCCAATCTTCCACTCTTCCACAATTAGCCTGCCATCAATTGGTTGATCAAAGAACAGTGGTAGGGCGAGCATTGGTACACCAGTGAAGACGGCTTCAAGTGTTGAGTTCATCCCACAATGTGTCAGGAAGCCCCCAACTGAAGGATGGCACAAAACCTTCAACTGCTCGCACCATGGCAGTATCATGCCCCTATCGGTGTCACCGACAAGTTCTTGCACCCGAGGAGATTGTTCACGAAGAATCCACAAGAATCTGACCTCACTAGCTGCAAGGCCCAACGCAATCTCATCAAGCTGAGAGGTTGACACGGAGAGAAAGCTTCCAAGGGAGACATAGAGCACCGAGTTCACAGGTTGAGAGTCCAACCAGGTGAAGTAGTCTCCTGAGCTGGTAACTTCTTTGTTCGACTTGGTATGCTGATCATCGAGGGTCATGTAGGGAATGCAGGGGCCAATTGGGTACACTGGACATGCGAGCATTGATCTTAGTGAGTCGATGACACTGGCCTCAAGGTCGTACATAGTGGTAAATACGAGACATTGCGCTTTTCTGATGCTAGAGACAGCTGCTAGGACATAACTAACTGTTCTGTCGTTGTGAATTAAGGGCTTGAGATCACATAACCTTATCGAACTAGAAGCCAGGCCGGAGATATAGCGCTCAAGTTTCTGATCAGATTTATCTGCAGAAAAAAATAGATGAGTGAATAATGCTGCAAGCTACCATATAGAAGGTTGAGATCAACAAAATTACATCCTGCAAACCTTGGGCTACAATGACAACACAACCACATATATGATGTTACTGACTTGGGAGTCTTGGGAAATGTCGGTGGAGTTGTGTTAGGAATGATAAAGATGGGATTGAACATGGATGCGAAATTGGCTATTTCTGTTAAGATAATTTGAGTACCAATTTGTCAAGCTTGAACCATGCTAAATTTTAGTTGCTTCGTGTATGTCTACACATGTTTGGATGAGATTTTTTTATAAAAAAAAACCGATGGATGAGAGATTTTTTAAAAACAATGGATGAGAGATTTTTTTTAAAAAAACAATGGATGAGAGAGATTAGCTAATTTGAACTAAATCCCAACCAAATCCCATCATCCAAACAGTGCTAATTCATCTCTCAATCAGACAGCTACCTGACTGCAGTCTGAAATTAGACCCTGGCTAGGTGATTTGTTGATTGGAGGACTAAAATAAAAACTGTCGTTATGGTGACCATTAAAGTTTTTTCTTGCTTAATCACGTGAGCATTGTCCCAGTAAATGCAAATGCGACAAAACTAACGTGCAAGTACTTACAGAGTTACACATGATCCTAACAAGTTGTTTTCATATTTATCGGTTCCTCATGAAAGAAAATAAATCATATTTATAGGTGTTATACTCTGATACTCCTTATGCACAACAGTCCCAGATCGGATCAAAGTTTGTGAGAAACGGCATAAGCGTTCACAGTATCAAGAGCAAATTAGTTGAATCCCATAGAGAGAACCTAATAACAACGATGAAATAATCACGATGAGAGAGGAAGATTGGGCGAAGCCGACCGCAAATTCCTCGAGCACAACATCAAAAGAGTACAAGGGATTGTCGCTCTCTCATAACCCTCTTGAACCTTTTAGGACACTCGGATTCTTACTCTATACAAGAATCTAGTGCTAAAGAATAATAGCATCTAATCCTCCCGTGCACTTCTTGCTTTGCATGAGTTAGTGTCATGAACAGGTCCACGACCAGGTAAGTTGTCGTCACGACCAGGTCTATGACCAGGTATTGGTCGAAGGTTGCAGTCGTGCAGGACAAGGAACGCCGGTCAGAGTCTTCGGCCAGACGTCGTATAACCTTGTCACGGTCTAGAGACCGAATTGGATAATCGTGGGTAAGTGCAGGCTTTGGCCTCGGGCCTCGTCGACCAAGAGTCGTGATGGAGATAATAGGGGCAGGAAAGGAAGCATGCGCTGGGAGGAGATGCGCAGGGGGGAAGAAGGCAGACAAGGAAGGAGAAATTAGAGATAATTCTTTCTTGCATTTCTATACGTGAGAAGCTCCTTAAATAAGGATAGCCCCACCTAACAATCATATCTAATCATACCAAATTTGGAGATAACAAATTAACTAAGCAATCTTTTCTGAAATGGAAAGTAACTAATGCGTCATATCTAATTGGCGTGATTTGTGCCTCTAATATGTGATGCCAACCATCACATCTCTACTTCCCTCGGCAAACAGCTCGTCCTCTAGCTAAAAGGAGGGGTAGTGATGCTTGAAGTCGTCCAATGGCTCCCATGATGTGTCGGCGTCGGGCAAGGCCTCCCATTGAACCAAGACCTCCCAGTTACCGCAAGCTAGATGAGCACGCACCACACGCCGAGGCACTGGGATTACGCGGCCATCCTGGAGTGCGGGTAATGCAGGAGGAGCAGCGGGCGGCTCGCCGTGGAATGTTTTGAGCATACTGAGATGAAATACAACGTGAATACGAGCACGAGGCGGCAGCTCCAAGCGGTAAGCCACTGTGCCGACCCTGGCCAACACCTTGTACGGGCCATAAAATCGCGGCACCAGCTTCTTATGGGTGCGGGCAGCGCGAGAGAGAGCCTGACGGTGATGAAGACGCAGCCACACCCACTGCCCAGGCTCGAAGACAACTCGCGGTGATGCTTGTCGTGGTGTTTGTAGTGTTGTTGTACCTGCAGGAGTCGTTCCTTCACCTTGGCTAGGAAGGTGTCATGGTCGCGCAACATGGTGTCAACGACAGCCACCCGAGCGTTGCTCTCCATATACTGTCGCATGGTCGGTGGCTCCCGATAGTAGACCACCTTGAAGGGTGTGTCGCGAAGTGAGGACTGGAACGAAGTATTATAGCAATACTCTGCCCATGGCAGCCAGCGTAGCCATTGTCGTGGACAGTCGCCGATAAAACAACGAAGGTACATGGTCACAATCTTGTTGACCACCTCCATTTGCCCATCGGATTGCGGGTGAAAAGCCGAGCTGAGATGGAGTTGTACGCCAACGAGGTTGAAAAGGTCCGTCCAAAAATTGCTTGTGAAAATGGGATCCTAGTTGCTCACAATAGAGCAGGGGAACCCGTGCGGCTGGACCACTGCTTCAAAGAAGACCGTAGCAACCGAACTCGCCGTGTACGAATGCGCCAACGGAATGAAGTAGGCGTATTTGGAGAACGGTTCTACCACTGTGAGGATGACCGATTTCCCATTTACGTGCAGCAGCCCCTTAATAAAATCCATGGAAATATCCTCCCAAATGCGTGAAGGAATGAGTAGTGGCTTTAGCAGGCCAGCCAGATGAAGATACTCGGACTTGTTGCGTTGGCAAGTTGCACAAGCACGAACAAAGTCCAACACTGTCGTCCGGACGTTGGGCGTGTGGAAGTCCGCCCGGAAGCGATGGAGTGTCTTCTAGATGCCTTCGTGGCCAATGGAGTGTGCCGCCTCTAGGGCCGATGCCAATGCCGGTGAGGAGGCCGGCAAGAATATCCGGCCTTGGTACTAGACCAGGCCGTTGATGACGATGCATGGTAAGCCGAGAGTGCCGGTCAGCACATGAGTCCGAAGGCGACCGAGCTCAGCATCCCCATCAGTCTCCTTGTGAATGGCCTCGAAGAGGCCAAACAGGGGCCCCGAGATGGCCAGAAGCTAACCGTCAAACCGGCTGGCCTCGGCATCCTGCCGCGACAAGGCGTCGGCGACTATGTTGAGGCGACCAGGCTTGAATTCCACGCCAAAGTCGTAGCCAAGGAGCTTGCTAACCCAATGGTGATGCGGAATCATGGAGAGTCGCTGGTCAAGTAAAAACTTGAGACTGTAATGGTCAATATGTACCACGAATGGGCGCCCCATAGATACAGGCGCCAATGGCGAATAGCTTGCACCAAGCCGATCAGTTTGCGTTCATAGGCTGCCAGTTTGGCATGGCGTGGCGCTATCATGCGGCTGAAGAAGGCGATGGCACCCACTCCCTGGTGCAGGACGGCTCCAACGCTTGAGACGGACGCGTTGCACTCCACGATGAAGTCAACGGTGAAGTCGGGCAGTTGGAGGATAGGCACCTCCACCAAGGCCGCCTGTAGAGTCTGGAATGACGCCGTCGTTGCTGACGACCAAGTGAACGCCTCCATCTTGAACAACTGTGTGAAGGGTGCTACCACCGTGACGAGCCCCTGGATGAATTTGCGGTAGTAGCATGCCAAGCCGAGGAAGCTGCGAAGGGCTCGGCCGGTCCGTGGTTGTGGCCACTCCAGGACCGCCTGTACCTTCCGGGGATGCATGGTGACGCCGTTGGCGGAGATGTCATGTCTAATAGACACTTGGACTTTTTGATAAAAGCACATTCTGCCTTAGCACGTGGAACACCGCTCGCACATGGCGGAGGTGTTTGGACCAGGAAGAACTGTAAATCAAGATGTCATAAAAAAAGCACAAAACGTCGGAGGAAGGGTCGTAGAGGATCGTTCATCAGTGCTTGAAATGTTGTCGGGGCGTTGGTGAGGCCGAATGGCACCACCAGGAACTCAAATAGGCCCTCGTGAGTGCGGAACGCCGTCTTCTCAATGTCTAGGGGGTGCATGCGCACCTGATGGTACCTTGAACGCAAGTCCATCTTGGTGAAGAAGCGCACACCGCTGAGCTCATCGACAACGGAAATGGGAAACTTGTCCTTGACGGTGCACTCATTGAGGGCCCTGTTGTCGACGCAGAAGTGCCATGAGACGTCTCGCTTCTTAACAAGCAAGACCGGCGAGGAGAACGCCGAGTGACTGGGTTGTATGATTCCTTGGCGCTACATCTCGGCACACTACCTTTCGAGCTCGTCCTTGAGGAGCTGGGAGTAGCGGTATGATCGTACAGAAACGGCCGGAGTGTCTAGCAGTAGAATGATGAGGTGGTCACGCCCGCGTTCCGACGGTAGCTTGGTTGGCTCGGCGACGATGTCGTTGAACTCGGCCAGCAGCTCATCCATCAAGTTGGACGACAAGACTGCACACGACCGTGGCACGTTGGATGGTGCGCCTAGCCCGTGCCAGTACACCGAGTGTTGGTCGCGATGGAACGTCATGGTGAGTGCTTCGAAATCCCACAGGACCAGCCCGAAGGTACGGAGCCACTGGACACCGAGGATGACGTCGAACCCATCTAGTGGAATCGTGTAGCAGTCCACTTGGAAGTCTTCGGCCGCCACCTTGATCGGCAAGGCATGATAGACACCAGTGCTGGGCACCCGCTCCCCGTTGGCGACAATGACCCACAGCGTGCACTGCATGCGAAGGCTGAGGTTCGTAGCCGTCTCGTGGTTGATGAAGTTGTGCGACGACCCTGAGTCGATGAGAGCCAACAACACTGTTCCAGCCACTTCCAGTGGTAAATCGTCATCGACGTCATTGCTTGGGGCCAGAAGCATGAACAAGCGCTTGCACCGATGATTTGGTGTGAACTTCTCCTCACAATTGAAGCACAGGTCGGTTTCCCTGCGAGTTGCCATCTCGGTCGGCGTCATGTAATGCCGGCGAAGACGTGGTTCCGGGGCACCTGCTGCCGCGCATGCCGGAGCCGGTAGGGCTACTGGGGTGGCTGCCGGATTGGCTGGTGCTGCTACCGCGCCTGCCCGTGCGCCCCCGGCTGTTGCCAGCTGCTGCCGTAGTGGCACCGGTTGTTTGGCCGCTTGTTGGGGTGGCAGCTGGCCGGCCACCTGAGCGTGCCTCTCGTAGGCCCAAGCGAGGGCCATTGCCATCTGGAGGCTCGTCGGGTTTTGTAGCTCGACGTCCGTCCAGATAGGCTCCATCAAGCCTGAGGTGAAGAGCTGCACCTGTTTGCGCGGTTGAAGGCGCTCCACATGACACAGTATCACGAGGAAGCGTTGCTGGTACTCTTCCACGGTGCCGGTCTGCGAGAGCTTCTTGAGCTCCCCTAGATGACTGTGCCGAATGGATGGCCCAAAGCGAAGGTTGACGCATTCCTTGAAATTCTTCTAGTTGGTCTCGCCTTCGTCTCGTTCCAACTGAAAGTACTATTGTTGAGCAATACCAACAAGGCAAGCCATACCTTCTCCGCTTCCGGCGTTTTCTGTCCTCGAAAACATTGATCACAGCACTGCAACCATCCCAGGGGATCTTCCTCGCCGTCATACGTCGAGAACTCCAGCTTGTGCAAACGTGGGGGTTGCTCCCCTTCGTGCGCTGGTTGGACGCGCTGGTGGTGCCGAATGGCGCTGGTAGTAGCCCGTCGCCCGTAGTGCGTTTCTCCTTCTCCGCTGCGCCGATGCGATCCGTTAGGCTGAGGATTGCGTTCTTGAGCTCGGTTATTGTAGACACCATGGTTGGAATCTGATCGATGGTGCCCTTTCACGCCGGATATGTCTACGAATCAAAGCGACCACTGTTGTTCAACGTGTGGTAGGCCACGACCGAGTCTTGGTCGAAGGTTGTAGTCGTGTAGAGCGAGAATCTTGGTGAGTCTTCGACGAGCCAGATCGCCTTATCACGGTTTTCACATCGGATATGTTGCCGTCAAAACAGCCCACCGTTGTTCAACTTTATGAGCCATCGCATTTCCTTTGATGCGACTTCAAGTTCGAACCATCCGCCTCTTCGTAATCCATGGTAGCATCGCTTGCCCGAAATCGCCGCTCTAATACCAAGTTGTCACGACCAGGTAAGTTGTCGTCACGACCAGGTCCACGACCAGGTCTTGGTCGAAGGTTGTAGTCGTAGGGCGGGAGGGAATGCCGGTGCATTCTTTGAGTCTTCGGGGAGATGCATTTGACTATCGATGCATTTGCTTTGTCACGCGTCTAGAGACCAAATTAGATAATCGTGGGTAATTGATGGCTTGCTCTGTGCTTTGGCCCCGTGCCTCGTCGACCTTTGTGGTTCGGCAGAGCCGTGATGGAGATAACAGGGATAGGGAAGGAAGCATGCGCTGGGAGGAGATGCGCATGGAGAAAGAAGGCAGACAAGGAAGAAGAAATTAGAGATAATTCTTGCTTGCATTTCCATACGTGAGAAGCTCCTTAAATAAGGATAGCCACACCTAACAATCATATCTAATAATACCAAACTTGGAAATAACAAATTAACTAAGCAATCTTTTCTGAAATGGAAAGTAACTAATGCGCCATATCCGATTGGTGTGATTTGCGCCTCTGATATGTGATGTCGACCATCACAGTTAGTTTGTGGCTTGTGTTCTCTATGACCACCCTCATGGCTTTATAGTGCCCCCTAGTTCTTCTCCAAAAGGAAGTAAGAATCCTAATCCTATTAGGATTCATATAGAAATCCTTATAGCACACTTCTTCAAGTCCTAGTCGATTAGGACGTGAGTCACCCATACTTAACAATCTCTACCTTGATTCTTATCTGTTGAATTCACTATGCTCCTCCAAGAACTCCATCTTTTTTTTGTTTTTTTTCTTTCCCATCTTTGGGAGTACCCCTACCACAGGGGCTCATGCACATCACCGCAATGTGTGTCGGTATCCGGGCTAGCCTGTCCGAAAACTCCACATAAGAGCTATTTTGTTGTGTAGTGTGGTCAACCACACCTCCTGTTCCTACAACCTTCCATGCCACTGGTTTGTACTGCCTTGGAGCTCCACCTGCTCGTTGGTCCCACCATATCTTCCTTCTTCCAATAGCTTGTATCTTTGCCTTTGCGTTTGCTAGATTTTGCAACCATCTTTGCAGTTCCGCACATTACTGCAGATATGATCTGAGTATCTACTGTTGACGACACTGTTTCCTTCTCCTGACCAGTATTTTTATCAGACCTCTCATTGGCTGCTCTTCCCTTGTGATTACCCATCAATCGGTATGCTCCATTGCTCTAGATATTTTTCATGATTATCTGCTCTTTGCAAGTAACTCGCATGATTCCACTTCAAAGTGATTTCTCACAACCTTCGAGTTCAAGCCACCTCACAGATATTATATTATTCTTTAAGCCGGGAACATACCGAACTCCCGTCAATGTGCGATGTGCTCCATTATACATCTCCAATGTAACCGTTCACACCTTAGTAATTGCATACTCCTTGCAATCCGCTAAGTGAACAATTCCATATGCCGGGTGTAGAGATACTTCGTCAAACATCTCTCTCGTTGAACATATATAGAAGCAACATCCTGAATCTAATATCCATTCATGAGAAGTACCTGATTGACTGGCGACTAGTACATTCGAATCATCTTTCACTACAGCCACTGAGCATGCTCCCCTCATTTGCTTCAAACTTGGACAATCCTTTATCATATGACATTCCTCGTCACATAGATAGCATACACATGTGCCCTTGCTCTTGCCCTTCTTCCTGTGACTTTTGCTTTTGCCTACAACACCTACGGCAGTCAATGCTTAATCATCCAAGGATGAAGAATTTGATGGCTTCTTGAAGGACTCCGCCTACAATAGATATGGCACTGCCTCATTAAAGTTGAGTGTGTTTTTCCTGACAAAAATGTTCATCACCACCAATTGCTCCCATGATGGTGGTAGAGATGACGACAATACGACGACATTGTCGTTCTCCTCAATTTTCTCATACACACTAGTTAGCTGTGTAATAAGCTTGTGAAGACATTGAGATGGTCAACAAACCGTGTGCCACCTGAACAGTTGCCACTTTAGCACCCGCCAGTTTGTCAACGACTTTGTCATATTCTTCAAAGTTACTTTGTCATATTGTACTAACAGACTTCCACTCCATCACCTACCAATCTTCATCGGACGTCTTTTCCGGTTTGTCTCCTACAAGAGCATCTATTGACCATTGATGGATAAGGACATCCTTCACCACACATTGCCACACGTTGAAATTTCCTCCGCTGTCAATTTTCCATTTGATTCCACATCATAGACATCGATCTTGATTTTGTGTCATCTGACGCTCTGTCGACCTTCTCACAAATCAGATTAATCTGGCATTGGTTCTGATACCACTTGTTATACTCTGATACTCCTTATGAATAGCAGCCCCAGATCGGATCAGAGTTTGTGAGAAACAACACGAGCGTGAATATCAAGAGCGAAATAGATGAATCTCGTAGAGAGAACCTAATAACAGCGACGAAATAATCACAACGAGAGAGAAAGATTTGGCAAATCTGACTGCAAATTCCTTAAGCACACCATCGAAAGAGTACAAGGATTGTCGCTCTCTGACAACCATCTCAAACATTTTAGGACTCTCGGATCCTTGCCATATATAAGAATATAGTGCTAAAAAATAACCTACCATCTATTCCTCTCGTACGCCTCTTGCTTTGCATGAGTTAGTTTTTGGCTTGTGTTCTCTATTACCATCCCTCATGTCTTTATAGTGCCCCCTAGTTCTCCTCCAAAAGGAGGTAGGAATCCTAATCCTATTAGAATTCATATATGAATTCTTGTAGCACATTTTTTCAAGTCATAGTTGATTAGGATATGAGTCACCTGTACTTAACAACAGGTGTTTCAGACTTTCATTGGCCATGCTACTCACACCTTTGCACATGGAGCTTCGTACATCCTAACACGTGAAACGCTTTGGAATGTGCACATAAACAATCACACTTGAATAAACGAGAAGTTTTTTTCCCCTTTTTGTGCAGAATCATCACACTTCATAAGCATGAATAATGAATGTAACTAATCATAAATCAGATCCTAGAACCTCCAAATTCAGCACTTCATAGATGCAACAATGTATAAATTGATTCAAATGCGGGTTATTCATTAATCAGGACAGGGTATGCTTGGAGTAACAAGCCATGGAAGCAAGAACCCTCACCTGCTGTCGCACCGGAGGCCGTCGCGTGCTCGCTGACAAGCCACGACGGGAGGCGGTCGAAGTGGTAGTACGCGGAGAAGAAGGCGGCGGCCATGGGGAAGAGCGAACAGACGGGCACGCCCCTCCGGTTGCCAACGTCCACGACCCACGGCACGTAGGTGTCGGCCACGAGCGCCGTGACCCGCGGGCCCTCGTCGAGCCGGTCGAGCAGGCGCTCGAAGGGCGCCTCCATCTCGGTGCCGACAGCCTCCAGGAAGCCGGAGTGGTCGGCGGCGCGGCCGTGCTCGGAGGGGATGACGTTGGGGATGGCGCGCAGACGGACGCCGGGCGGTGGGGCGGCGGCGGCGGAGGAGGAGGAGAGGAGGCCGAGCCACTCCTCGGTGAGGACGAAGGTGACCGCGGCGCCGCGCGCGGCGAGGAGGCGGGCCAGGTTCATCATGGCGTTGACGTGGCCGCGGCCCGGGAACGGCACCGCCACAATGTGGCAGCGGCATGGCTCGTTCGCGGCTGCCGCGGCGGCCATCTCTGCGTTGCGTTTCGTGTGCGTGTGTTGCTCTCGTTGTGCTGCCGCGGCCGCGGCCGCGCCTCCTCCCTCACTTGGACGGACGCACGATGTTGTTCTAGTGAACTAGCGTGCGGTGCTACGATTCCAGTAAGTGCTGGCCAAATTGGCGGCCCGCCCAGCGCGGTACGATGCGGCTCGGCTCATCGTGTTCTGATTGTTAGGTGGGTCGTGTTGTAATGTAACAATTCATGTGTTAGAGAGATGGTTCAGGTACGGTTCATCGATTATTCGTGTTGAACTGATAAGAGTCTGTTTAGTTTGACGGATTTTTCCGATCTACTTAGCCTGTTAGATTAAAAAAATTATTAAAAAATAAAAAAATGTAGAATTCAGATATATATATATAATATAATATGAGACAAGTATATTAAAAATGTAATAAAAAAATTTATTAATGTTCAAATTATTAACTCGTTAAAACCTTTGCCAAGTAAAAACTCAACATGGGAAAACTTTACAACCTGTAACTCTATATACTTCCTTGTTATACATGTCGTTGTCTAGGTATAAATTTTCAAACACCTCCGACAACTGTAGATTTTCCACAGTGTGTTGTGTTCGTGAATCAGCTTGTTCCCAGTCCATCACGGTAAGAAGTATCTCCACTAACTCACCTGTAAGACTTGTTCTTCTCTCCTCCAATATTCTTTCAAAAAGACTGAAATCAGACTCAGAGAAAATCGTCGAGATAGGAACAGTTAACATATCACGTGCAAATATGAATTGCACGGAATATGTTAACTTATGGGCTTTCCACCATTGCAAAATTTCGAAACCCTCTAAGTTGGAATATATCGTATCGCTGTCCAGATAGGTGGATTGTTCCCCACTCCTTGTAAGTCTTGGTTGGGTAGGCGACATTGTAGAAGAATAAGACTTGGACCTAGAGGAAGAGCCACCAAATATCTTGCCCCACATATTTATCTTGCTACTTGAGACGAAGGCTACTGGAGGTCGTTGCGAGCGGACTTCTTAGAACTTATTTTCATACCTTTGGTGAATCTTGTATAACCGAGAACGAACTTCTGTAAATCTAGCTCTATAGCATCACTAAAAAGATTAAGTACATTACCAAATTGACGAGGATTAAAATCTATATGTATTACTTTAATACATAATTAAAAGATCATACGTCTTCATGGTCGTAATCCCTAAGGCTAGCGACTCCGTGGTTGTAAGGATTCCAGAGGTTACTTATAGATACCTTGGTCGGACGAGGTCCTGTACCAGCTCTCCGACCAGATGACTGCTCGTAGAAGCCTTAAACAGGTATCTGGATCTAACTCCAAGTATATTCCTACCGTGTGACGAATGGAACACATATCATATTTGCTCCATACCACGCAACGGTTCACGATCCCAAGACACTGACAACAACTAATATATGGTTGAGTGTCTCACAGACGGTAATCGACGACCAGTTACTGTTTTACTAACAGCAACTGTCCCTCCGACCAAACGTGTCATTCTAATAGACGTCTTCTCCAGGAGAAACTGCCACCGCTTCGTTGGTTATTTAAAGACGGAGCACGGAGGAACAAAGGCATCGAATTGAGGCATCACAATCAACACTAGATTCATATTCCAACTCTGATTCAATAACATAGCAAGCATTACACTCTGTGAAATTAGGATTAATCCACTGCCTTGTTAAATGCACCCCTTATAAAGGATCCACCTCATAGTAATAAAGAGCAACACTATTCTCTTCCAAGAACCTTTGGTCATTTTTCTTTATTTTATTTCATAAGATCGGCGGCTTGATCGTCGACACAAATGTATCAATTTTACCTCTAGGATCTAAAAGAAATGCAAATTCATATATGTAAAGCATTTCTCTCCAATATTTAAGGTATTTAGTTTTCATAGGAACAAATAGCATCGCGTAAAACTAAGTTATTTTCATACATTTTCAATTGAGTAGAAATATATAAAATACTATACACAATGATAGGAGATGTTGGATATTACAAACGGACAAAGCAACAGTGGCCTCATAATTTTTTTAAAAAAAATTGTAGTACCTTCTCTACAACGAACCAATGTTACCCAGTCAATAATATAGTACCGTCAGTGCTCTGATAGTGCGTTTGAATAAAAAACAGAAAAAGTGATCTTATATGGTAAAAGACTCTTAAGCATCAGTAGAGTTCCACTTTAACAGCATGTCTAAACTGAACTTTCTTGAACGTACACCCATCGTCCTGCGGAAATTCTTATATTGTGCTATTATTACGTTAGAATTATTCGAGAAAGAAATCGTATCGCGAAATGTTTTAATATAAGGACTCGACCTCTTTAAACCACATTTGGCTATAAGGATAATAATATGATAAGTGCCCTCAACGAGTCACTCTGGTGAAGTACAATTTTAGAGCCACCCCAGCTCGAGGCCAGACTTCAGCTCTAAGCAAAAGTCACCAAACATCGCAGGCATCCAGAGCCGCTTCTAGGCCAAACCACGACCATGTGAACTACGTCACTGCCGAAGAAGCCTAAGCAGCTTCAGCCCATGCCACGACCACCTCGGGAACCCACGTGCCTCTAAGTCTCCGACGGCTCTGCCTCCCCCCCTCCGGCTATAAGAAGCCCTGAGCCCCTTTCGTTCCTCCCCTCGTCTCTCCTTCGTTCTGGTAAGTGCCACAAGAGAGCAGCCGCTGCGCCTCCTTCCGGTTCTCGCAACACCAGTGTATCCTTCTTCTGCCCGCGTCGATTCATGCCCCAGAGCTCCTCGAAGCTATCCCCTCACTCGGATTCAGTTTTGTGTCATAGGAACTGTCGTCTCTCCTCTTCTTCTTCAGTTCTGGCCGACCACTTCACCGCCATCTCCTTTGTCGCCGACCACGAGCTCCCTTATCGCCGTTCAACCTCCTGCGACCTCCCTCTCGGTCTTGGTAAGCCACATTTCTCCGTGTCCAGTTCTCCCTCTTGCCTTTCCGACCTCACTGAGCAGTCGAAACTCCTTTTCAACCATGTCTACGACTACGTCTACGATCATGTCTGCGACTACGGCTACGACTCCGACCAAGTAGTCACGTTGTCGAACTTTCTTTAGACCACACTGCATTGTCGAACTCCCTCAGACCACGTCGCGCCTCGAACCTCCTTCAGACCACATTGCGTTGTCGAACTCCCTCCGACCACGCCGCATTATCGAACCTCCTTCAGACCACACTACGTTGTCGAACTCCCTCCGACCACGCCGCGTTTCGCTACCCTTTACGACCACGTGCAGTCGCTACCCTTTACGACCACATGTAGTCGATATCCTTTACAACCACATATGGTCGATATCCTTTACGACTACGTGTAGTCGATACCCTTTACGATCACATGTAGTCGATACCCTTTTCGACCACCTGTAGTCGATACCCTTTACGACGACATGTAGTCGATACTCTTTTCGACCGCATGTAGCTGATACCCTTTACGACCACCTATAGTCAAACTCCTTTCGACTACGTCTTGTAGTCATAGCTCCTTTCGACTATGTCTTTTAATTCTAGCTCCTTCCGACTACGTCATGTAGTCGAACCTCTCTCCGACTGCGTCAATTCGAAGCCACAATACTTGAAACAAACGGTACTCGACACGAACAGTACCCAAAGCCAGTGGTACTCGAAACGATGAATACTCAGAACAAACAGTACCCGAAGCCAACAGTACTCGAAACAAACAGTACTTGGAACCGGCAGTACTCGAAGTCAGAACTTCAGAAGCTCCGTTCTTCTCCATTATAACTCTGATTCTAGTGATTTTTGTTTCTAAATTATTCTAACTTCAAGACCTTGCTAAGGGCACTGGTCTTATTTAAATTGGAGTTCATTTGATATTTCTTGTGTATTTATTTGTTCTCTTTGCCTGTTTATTTTTTTCGGTACGTTCGTTCGAAAAGAGTTTGAAGACGCGGGAGATCTCCAGTTTAATCAAGCACGATACTTTCAAGACTCTCTCACCTGCACTCTAGATGACTCAATACTTTGATCATTTTGAACCTGCATTTTACGCAAATTATATTCCTTTAAATTACCAAAATTGTATATTTTAATTCTTTAAGCAAATGTATGTTAAATTTTAAGGTAGTTAAATACCCATTTGATGATTAATTAACTATTATACCATCCTTTGGCAACTGAATCCATTATTCCATGTCACCCCAGTAACTACGTGGTAATTACTAGTTATAGATTGTACTTAAGCGACATACTAGTCTTGCTTAAATACAGAAGCATTGAACCTCAATCATCATCTTTTAATTATAAAAGTGATTTTGGGCAATCATTGTGGGTAAATAACTGGAATATTATGGTAATGTATTTTTGCTTCCCAAAAACCCTAATAATTGTTGTTAAGTCATCTAGGCGGATAGTATGGTGGTGGGTGCGGACGTAGCACGAGAAGAATGTGTAGTTTGTGGTATGAACCGCCCGAGTGGATTAAGGACTTAATCTTGTCATGACCACCCATTGAACAACAAGTACAATCACAAGTCATCTCACTGGTGGAGGGGTAAAGTAGTGCAAGCGTAGGCTTGAATGGGACACCGATGGTGAAGTTGCCAGCTGCACTAGATGTTGTAGAAAGTTGTGGTCCATCTGCATTAGCGACTGTGGTGAATATCCCGCACAACTTATGGGCGTAGCCCATATTGGTGAGATAACGGAAGGGGCAAGATATTCTAAAAGTTACTGTAACGATCGCTCAACTATATGATATAGAATCATGTGGGGCAGCGAATATGATTGTCTCTTGTGGGTATAGTGCACAACCTCTGCAGAGTCTAAACTGTTTAAACAGCCGTGCCTACGGTCAAATGCGGATATGAGAACTAAACTTGAGTTAGTTCTATTTATAAAATCTTGTGGATGGGATAAAATGCTGGTCGGGCTGATGTAACCCAGTTTTGTTATTTCCTGGGTCATCGTACTCAGTGGTGTTGGTAATGGTGGATGCAACCACAACCAAAATAAGCATAAAGTGGAGGTAACTTTCGTTATTATTAATATTGCACAATATCTCTTTTAAAAATGAGATTTGGTCAAACTGCTAAGTCGTAGGAATTTTTAAATATTGTAGTTGAAAATGCAGCTTTAAGCAAATAAAAGAACCCGAGCCATACTTGTTAAGCCTTGCATGTATTGTTACTGCATCCTGTGTGTTGGATCGCGAGCACAGAAGTTGTGCTCATCCTCGCTCTTTCCCCCAAACCCTCAGAAGCAGTAACTCTTGGAGACTACGCATACGACAAGAATCCCAAAGCTGGAGGCCACAGAGATGATGAAGAGTAGTGTAGTTTGTATAGTCTGGGTCTTATCTCAACCTAGCTGACTCTGTTGGTGCTTCGTGCATCCAATATTATCCAAGTCTTTGGATAATATGGGACGCACATAGGTTTTTCCGGTTGCTTGCCTGTGGAGAGATGCGCTCTACCGTTTTGCTTCCACTACCATTTTTGCTGCCTTTGTAATGTAATCATTCGCCATGTTCGGCCCTTAGTGTAAAAACTCGACTTGATGTGGTTTATGTTATACTGATGTTTTTGTAATATAATAGTTAGTTCGGTTTACATCATGTATAAAATGATTCAGTGATGTATCTGTGAGTGCTATCTACTGATCCAGATAATAGCACAGTGTTTTCACAGAGGATTTGGATTGATGAAATCCGGGTCACAAATTTGATAATACAGTTCGTAATATTTTTACCCGTGTGTGCTACATCAATTAATTTCAAATCTATAATTCTATTCTCGATTACCCAATCGTCATTAACATAATGTGAATTACACTAAGATAATCCTCCCTAGCCTGACCGCTCCATATGTCCGAGGTCAGGGCCACTAAAAATGTGCACATACTAAATAGTTCCTTTATTTTATTACGACGTTCGTTGTAGTATTTTACTAGATCCCTGGTTATTGTCTGTCTAGAAATAGAAGAAAATATAGGATTATGCGCAGTCCTAATGTAATTCTGGAAAGCAGGAGACTCTACAAGGCCTAATGGTAAATTTTCAGAAGCAATTAAATGACAGGGAGATTGGCGGCCTACCTCAGGATCGTGTCCCGGCTACATACTGTACTGTCGGGGTTATATTGCAGCTACGTATGCCTCATCACCAATTCTTCCTTGGCCTTACATCTTATAGCATGTCTAAGCAAGTGCCTCATTCCACCTGTACACCTTGCAGACAATTCATTGCGATAATTTTGCAAATAGCATTTGGTACCTCCTTTCCATGTGCGTCTTGCTTGGTTGTCCCATCGAAATTCTCATACACTCCCGATGTAGATGACTTTGACCTCTTTGCTCCGGTTGGCGTGGAGCTTAATGCTGTCGTGGAGCCTGATGACAGAATTCCGCTTTGCCCTTTCGGTTGGCTTGAGGCAGCCGTAGCCGCCTATATGGACGTAATTTCCTTCGGTGAAAGTCCGTAATCACCAAGAACAAAGCTGTCGTAACTGTCCATAACCAAAGCTACAAAATCAAAACTAACACTATTATTACTTTCATCTTAGCATAATAAGCACTAACCATCAAAGTATACAAAAAATAGAATTGTACCTTTTTACTGATTTCCTGTCGAAAATTGCATTTTAAAAAATTTGGCATAATTTTTTTTGAATTTTTCCAAACTAGCTCAACACGAATTTGAATTTGGACAACAAAATTTCAAAGAGAGAATGAGGAACGGAGGGGTGTTGAATGAGGGGGGGGGTATGGTGGCTCTTTATAGATTTTTTTGGGGGTTTTGAATTATTTTGCTATTTTTAAAATGCCAAATGGTAAAAAAAAAACTAGCAAAACGCCAACAACCATATTTTAGTCGGGTCGTGCCGTGCCGACCACGCCCACGAGCTGCCCCACCGCCCAGACTTGCTTGACCGCTTTGCCGTCTTCTGCTAGGCCGCCCGACCCGTTTCTTCTTTTCTTCCTCCCCATGCCCCTGCCCTGCCCACGCGTGTCGCACTGCTGCCTCCTCTCCCTCTCCTCCCTCAGTTCGGCCTCCTCCCTCAGCCTCCTCTTCTCCCTCTCCTCCCTCAGCGCTGGCCTCCTCTCTCAATGCCAGCCCGCGCCGGAGGTTTTTGTTTGTTGTTTGTTTCTCGACGTTTTCTATGTTGGTTGCTATGTTTGGTTATTGGGCGTGTGAGCGGCGACGACAACCGTTGTTGTAGTTTCCTTTTGATCCTTATGACCCTGTCGGCATCGATGCCCCTATTGGTCGCAATGTGTGGAAGTTTTTTCGATGATATCTTCTCGCTGGCGAGTTGAATGATGCCACCAAAAAGTTGCCCCCCTCCTCCCCCATCTTTATTCTTTATGTTCTTAATTCTTTCTGCATCTTTTTTGGGTTGTCTTATGTGGTCAAGACTCAAGACTTCTTCATTAAACTGCAGGGCGTCCCCTCCTCGGTGATCTTCTTTTACGAGAGAGGAAAAGGGGATGGATAGAGAGGAACACCAAACACCACGTCCTTCTTCGTTATCTTTATGTAGATTTTCTTTGATTTTTTTAATGGTTTATAAACATGATTTCCTTTGTTTGTCAAGTGTAGAGCTAGAGGTGCCACATGATTTATGTCCCGTTTGTGTCTCTGTGATGTTTGAGTATGTTCTTTGTGTTAAAGTCTCCGTAATCACAGTTGTTGTCATGAGTTGTTATGCATTCGATCAATGCTCCATTAGAATCCATGTTGCTTTATTCAAATTGTTGTGTTTATTAGCTAAAAATATTTCGGATTCACAGTCGACTCATCTAGAGGTACTAGAATTATGGATTCATAGGCCGTGCCAAATGGGTTGTGTCGGGTTCGTGTCGAGCCTGACACGGCTTGATATTATTTGTGTCATGTCGTGCCGGTCCACCTTGCCAAAATAGCGGTCTAAATACGGCACAAGTCGTTGTACCGAGCTGACATGGCCCATAAATAGTATAGATTATGTTGAATCTACGGCATCACACCTTAGACATGTACAATCCATCTTTCCAGCTCTACTCCAACCACTCGTGCCGGGCGCACGCGCACACGCGGAAGAATCTTGCGCGACGTGCCTTATCTTTCGTACCACCGTCTGCTGCCTCGGATGGCCGGCACGGTTAGCGGGGGAAGCCCAGAATATGTTTGCCATGACCATTCGGCAAGGGAAATAAATATCTTGTTTGTGTACGTATGCAATTCGAGCGGGGCAGTAACACCCGATGGACATATATGCCTTCAGCGTTGTACAGACCTGTAGCTGTGAACAAAGTATCAGTTGAACAACAGTTAAAGAGTGCGAAGGTTATCTCACTAGTCCGTATCTCTTTGATGTAGGTTTTGAATTTTGACAGCACACTGAGCTATCGTTCTGGTAACTTATCTCAACATGACACCCAACTTGCCTTATTACAACTCTTTATACCGTGTTTATTTTTGCCCTCAACCAACATTTGTTCCTTCCCTGACTGTACTAAATGAAGCAAAAATCACTCTGAAGTTTCTGCAATTTAGTCTTCCTTCGATGGGATCTTTCACAAAACCGTTCAAAGAACGATGCGATGAACCACCTTCCTGAACTGCGCTATGGGTAGCCTCGCTCAATTCCGCAGCTCCTTTTCTCATTTCTTGGATGTCACTATTATCCAAATCCATTAGCTTTGTCGCCACGGCCGAGATTGCGGCCCGGCTGACAATGTCATCCTGTCCGACTGGATTTTCAAATTTTCAAATCCTCTGTGAAATTACTGTGTTATTCCCTAAATCAATAGATAGCACTCACAAACACATTCCTGAATCATTTCATACAAGTCGTAAGACCAAACCATTCATTAATTAAACACATCAAATGATGAGCATAACTTCTGTGCCCGCGAGCCAGCACACAAGATGCAATAATATACATGCAAGGCTTGACAAGAGTGACTCGGGTCTTTTATTTGCTAAAACAATATTATCAAATATCAATATTAGTAAAGTCCTATCACTTAGCTTTTTAACCAAAATGCATTTTGTAAAGAGAGTAATTATACAGTAATAGAATACAACAGAGGCTACCTCCACCTATACTTATTTTTTTATCATGGCTACCTCCACCACTTACCAACACTGGATACGACCACCTAGGAACAACATAAGATCAAGGTTACATCCACCCAACCAGTTTTTCAACCCATCCACAAAGGTTTTTGAAATAGAGCTAACTTTAGTAAGTTCTCATGTCCGTATTTGATCGTAGGCATGGTTGTTTAAATAGTTTTATACTATATAGAGGTTTGTATAATGTACCTACAAGAGATAATCAACTCGTAGCCCCTAACGATTCCTTAGTCATGTGGTTGAGAAACCATCATAGTAACTTTTCAAATCACCTCATCCCTTTCGCCATCTCACCCATATGGGGTTACACCCATACATTGTGCGGGATGTTCATCACAATGACTAGCGCAGCTGACCCCAGCCACAACGACTAGCGCAG
This sequence comes from Hsuehochloa calcarea, assembly GCA_036346395.1. Lineage (NCBI taxonomy): Eukaryota > Viridiplantae > Streptophyta > Magnoliopsida > Poales > Poaceae > Hsuehochloa > Hsuehochloa calcarea. The sequence goes on along the minus strand of CM070593.1, from coordinate 48,177,446 downwards.
CTGACAACTTCACCTTACCACGGTGTCCCTTTCAAGACGCAACGCATCCGCTGCTTGTACTGCCCCGATCCTCTCCAGCCAGGTGATTTGTAGAGTTCGATAACTTTACTAAGTCAAGTTGCACTTTGCAGACTTGTGGTTGCACATGTTTTACGATGGGAGTTTATCACCGGATTAAGTCCTTAAAGTCATTTGGGCGGTTCATGCCATATTCCACATATTCTCGTGCTACATCCTCACCCACCATCATACCATCCGCCCAAACATAAGATAGTAGTGTGGGGTTTTGAGGAGGAAAAACCAAGTTATCTCAAATACTTCAGCCATATACCTCCCATGACTATTTATTAGTCAATCTTTGCATATGAAAATGATATTTTATCGATGTTGCCACTATGTGCACTAGCGTGATCCTGGACTAGTGCAGAATACAGAGGGTCCAGAATTCTATTTTTGGATCCCGATAGTCATCAAGCTTCAAGAAGATACTCAAGACAAAGGTATGACGAGCTAGGACTAAAGATGTGTTCCTAGTCTTTTACCAGTCTTGGTGTTTGGTTGGAGACCAGATTGCTAGTATAGGTTGTTGTACTATTAAAAAAGGTATTAACTAGTAGCTTAAGTCTTATCATGTGCTGATAGCTCAATCTCGCTTGCTCTAACTCATCGTAGCATGATGCTATTATTTGCGAATGTGTTTTGCAAATAGTTGAGGCTCATGTGTCTAATCCTTCTAGCATGTCACTATACTTTGCAAATGTGTTTTACAAATGGTTGAAGTCCACGTACCTTCTTCTTGTGGCATAATCTAAGTTTGCGAATATGTTTTGTAAATTGTTAGAGCTCATGTTTTGCTTTGTTCCTGCCTCTGGAAAAATATTCAGAAAATCAGGTATGACCGCAAGTATTGAGTGGTATTACCGCTGGTCGGTAGGGGTGAAAACGGATCGGATACGGACGGATAATGACTCTGCCATATTTGTTTTTATATTTTTTCAGATACGGATACGAATACTGATACTCCGAATATGAATACGGATACGAATAATATCGAATACGAATATAGAGCGAATACGAATTGAAACGAATACGGCCGCGGATATTTTTCAAAACATGAAAACCCCTTAAATTGTATGTCAGAAATTAACGAAAACATATAACTAGTTTATTTGATGCAGACATTCATGAATTGTTTATATTTTCAGCAACCACACATAACATTGGCACTAGTAAGTTGCATTAACTAGTTCATCATAAATATAACACTTAGTTTACCATATTTAACTTATAAGTCATAACTCACAAAGTTACAAGTCATCACACATTCACACTTAGTTCATCACATACATAAAACTTAGTTCACACTAACATTGATCAGGCTAAATGGTTAATCTATACACAAATGACAGTAACATCCTAAACTATGTTACCAAAAATAAAATTAATAAGGTTATTATTTTATTGGATTTTCTGAGATTTAAAAGAGTTTTCTTGGTTAAAAAGGAAAAATAATAATAAAATAAAGTCAATTATTTAATTTCCTAATTTTCAATGTCAAATTTTTTTTTTGAGTTTTCTGGGATTTTATTGTATTTAAATTTAAAAAGGTTGTCATATTTTTCAGAAATTAAAACTAATTTATGTGCAAAAATAAAAACCAACTTTAACTTGGAATTAATTTTATTAAGTTCAAAATAATTTAAGGAATTTTTGTGATTTTTTCTAGAATTTTTTTAACTCTATTTTCTATTTTCTAAAAGGCTATTTGATTTGTTGCATTTTCTGAAATTCGAAAATCAATTAAAATCTTATTTTCTCTTTTGGGCTGAAATCCCCTTCTATTGGGCCAAAATCCGGATATCCGAACTTGGTCTTATCCGGATAATCATCTGGATAAGTATCCATATTCATATTCGCCGGATAGCATGCCTACCGTATTCATTTCCGTTTCCGACAAAAAAAAATCCGAATCCGTTTCCGATCCGAAAATTATCCGAGAAAAATCTGATTCGAGACAATCCGAATTCGTTTTCGTCCGGATCGGTTGGAAACTATCCGATCCGTTTTCATCCCTACTGGTCGGTATTACCAAAGTTTACAAGGCGGTATGAATTTTCCAGAGAGGAAGTTTTTGAAAAGTTTTCTTGAAATCCAAAATCTAGTATGACTGCAAGTGATGTGCGGTATTACCGCAAGTCGATAATTCTGAAATCCAGTTGGCGTTATGTTTTTCCCTACAGCATGTCTTTTGAATATTTTGAATCTCTCTTATAATTAGAACGATCTCATTTGAACTACGGTACTACCACAAGTCGGTAGTACCAAAAATTATATGGTGGTGCGTAAATTACAAAGAACATGTGTTTTGAGAGTTTTGATCTCCCTTGAATCGGTATGACTGCAATCTCTTAAGAGGTACTACCACAACTTTATATGTAACGGCTAGTTCAGTGCATTAAATGCTACTGTTTCACCCGTTGAGCCGAAAATCGGTAGTACCGGGTTTTTACAGCTGTACTACCGCAAATCCTGGTTTTTTTCAGGAATATGGTCGTAACGGCTAGTTTTGTGGTTGTGGGCTATAAATTCACCCCCACCTGAACTAAGCCTAGAACCTTTGGCACTCCATTTCATTATATTTAGCTAGTGCGAGCTTCTCCTCTCAATTGTGTATGTGTTGCACCTTGTGAGCAAGGAGAGAGATCTCTAGTTGCATGTGTTGCTTCTAGAGTTGGATTTTGTATCCACTTGAGCTTGTGCATTCGTTGTACGTGGTGAGAGTCAAGCAAGGGGCTCCTGGCTTGACTTATTACTCTTGGAGTTTGCCGACTCCTAGACGGCGTTGGAGGCGTCGTGCCGGTGATATCTTCAAAGAAGATTGTGAAGAGGCCCGGCGTGGTGTGAAGGTTGGAGCTCACCTACCCGGAGCGGGAAAGAGCCACAACTAGTGGATTTGAGGTGTTTGGCTTAATTCGTGGAGTCGGTCCAATTAGTTTGAGCTTACCTCAACGTGGATTAGAGGAGACCAGTAAGTCTCCGAACACCACGGTAAAAAGTCATAGTGTCATTGTGGTTTGTTCTCTAGTGATTTAATTTGTGTAATTTACATTCCTATAATTAAATTGCTTACATGTCTTTGTATATTTGCTATCATTGACATAGTCTTACATTGTTGGTGCACTTAGTGAAACTAGTTGTTTTAGGCCTTATTTGTGCAAAACCGATTTAACTTACTCTTCCGCATTAGAAATCGGTTTTAGCTAAAATATTTTTAAAATCGCCTATTCACCCCTCTAGTCGGCCTCCTCGATCTTACACCCGTGCCGTGCTTGGGCTTCCCCGCACGATAGACCGGCCCAGCATGACACAAACAGTGTTGGGTTGTGCCAGACACAGCACAACGCCAACATGGCCCGTTTGGCCTACATGCGGAGAAGGCGAGGCACGAGGCCAGTGCAGCGGTGCGACAGCGCGGGTGAGGGGCCGTCGCGGAGGGAGAAGAGGAAGGAGGCGGCACGGCGCGGAGGGAGAAGAAGAAGGAGGCGGCGGGGCGGCGTTGACGCGGAAGGAGAGGAGGGAGAAGAGGGGAGGTGCGCGGACACGTGGCGGCGTGGAGGGAGGAGACGGCGGGGCGGCACCAACACGGAAGGAGAAGAGGGAGGAGGAAGAACCAGAGAAGGCAAAGGGGCGGGGCGTCAGCGTGCGCTGCTTCGGGGAAGGGGGAGGGAGAAGAGGGAGGTGGGGAAGAGGGAGGCGACGTGGCTCACTGTTGCTTTGTCCGCTGTCTTCTATTTAACATCTCGTATTATTATGCATTGTATTTTTTAGATTACTACTCAATTGAAAATGTATGAAAATAACTCAGTTTTATGTGGTGTTAGTATTGCTACGAATACTAAATACCTTAAATATTGTAGAGAAATCCCCTTCCTATATGCATTGTATTTATTTTAGATTCTAGAGGTAAAATTGAAGCATTTGCTAATATTTTTGATCTTTTTAATGATGTTATAGGGCTAGACTATTCTAATTATTTTGCAGAAGTTTATTCTCGATTACACGAAATTTATCAAGGGTATGAAAATAACTTCCAGGGAGTCCGCTTGCAACGACCTCCAGTAGCCCTTACCTCAAATATCAAGTCAAATATGTGGGGCAAAATCTTCGGTGACTCTTCCTCCAGGTCTAGATCTTCTTCTTCTGCAGCATCGTCTACTCAACCAAGAACAACCCTAAGGAATGGAGAACTATCTACCTATCTAGACAACGATACAATGTATTTGAACTCAGAAGGCTTCGTAATTTAGCAATGGTGGAATGCCCATAAGTTAACATATCCCGTACTATCCATACTTGCACGTTGTATGTAGAGCTATCGGTTGTACTCTTTTTTCTTTGCCAAGATTTTATCACGTTGAGTTTTTTTTACAAAGGTTTTAATAAGGCAACTATTTCAATATTAATAAAGCTCTTTATTACATTTTCAATATATTTGGCTTATTTTTTATAATTTTTATATGTATTTATGAATTCTACACTTTTTTGTTTTTGGAATTATCCTGATTTTTTTTCTCACTTTTTCTGATTTTTGTTGTATTTTTTAATTTTTGGATTAAGTAGACTGTAAACAGCTCGACGGATACCACACATAATGGCTTTGTCGGGCCGTGCCCGAAGTCTACTCTCGACCGAATGGAGTAGTATTTTTTTTTGAATAATTATGATTATTCTCTCTCTCTACTGTCCTTTTGGCAGGAGACAACTGACCGCATCAAATCAAGCCCATTTCTTTTCTACTGGTCACTACTCACGCTATTCACACACGCTACACGGCTCTTGGCACTGGGTCGTCAAATGAGAGACGCAAACTCCAGACATGGTGGGTTGCACTGGACATCGAGGTTTCCGACGTGATAAGGTCGTCAGATGAAAAGCACGGAGATCAATTTTTTATGTTTACGGAGCAATAATTCTTTATGTTTACGGAGCAACTAGCAACTAGCTCGGACGTACCATCTATAGTACGCTCCGATATAATATTTATAAGCAATACGTACAACAAAATACAAAAAAAACATACAACAACAACAATTTTTTTTATAGAAAAATGATATTCTCACCGATACAATATAAAACATCATAGGAACTAGCTGCGTTTTTAAAAGACTAGTTCAAATAGCCTAAATAAATAAATTCTAATATTCTAATATTACAATATTTAAAAATAATAATAGAAACATCAGAAAATAATTATTATAATATTTTTAAAACAATATTGCAATAAATAAATGATGAAGGGGGACTACAATAATTTTTTTACTCTTATGCAATAAATCAAATACCCAGTTGCAAACAAAAATATTTCTCTCTCTCTCTCTCTCTCTCTCTCTCTCTCTCTCCCCACAGGCACAACTGCAGATCCAGCCTCCTCTCTTGCTGCTCCTCCCGCACTGCCGCGGACGGCACCAACGTCGCCTGCTCCCTCGGCGCCTCCTCCTTCATGGCCGCCCCAACTGCTACCGCCACCTCCGGCGAACCGTCAGGGTCGATGGGGGAGATGCAGCCCGAGGAAAGGATCTGACGGGGGTAGATGAGACTCCGAGCTTGGACGACGGCGAGCTGTGGAAGGACAGCATCGGGTAGCGATTTGGGCGGGAGCTTTCAGACGACGCCGGCTCCTCCTGCCGTAGTGGGGAGCACCCGGTGCTCGGGGCTCTGCGGGTGCCAGCGAATGAGCAGCACTAGCCGCGGCAGCAGACGTGCTGCATGTCGGCAAGGAGCCCACGGCGGCGAGCTCGGCTAGCCACGACAGCTTTTACGAAGTCCGTGCCACGGTGCCTACTGAGCTTTTGTTGTTGCTCGTGGAGGCCATATCGGTGGAGCTCGCGAAGTCATGGCCGCCCCCAATGACCTCCAACTGCAAGGGGACCCGTGCCTCCCCACTCAGAAAAAGTATTGCGTCTGGAACGGAGATGGTCCCTTTGCCCTTTGGTGCTACCAAGAAGCGTAGCATGCCGGGACAGGACAGTGAGAGATTTGAGAGTGATCGAATCAGAGGTGCCCCCAATTCCCTCGTGCGACCGATGCCCATGCCATCAGTAGCTGCATTACTGCATACCATATACTACTACAGTACTACCATGAACAATTGTCTCTTCAGGGAAACAAGCGCCTGCACAGACGGAGCCGACCGGTCGAAAACCCATCAGAGACCTCAGGCTGACCAAACATGTGTGTAACTAGCAAGTAGCAACTCCGTGGTGTTTTGAGTGTTGACACAGAACCAACCTGCTTTTCATGTCAGCTAACTGAATTGTTACTAGCAAGTAGCAACCCAATGGTGTTGAGTGTTGACACAACCAACCTGCTTTTCATGTCAGCTAACAGAATAACACATTTTGGAATGAACAGACCGTCAACGTCACTCAGACAAAAACATATGTTAGCCCTTCAACAGGCTGCACGCATTCATAAAAGTGACAATACGGATTAGGGAATTCCATTTCTAACTTACCAGCGTAAGCTGATTACAGTTTATTGCTCTCATTGCAAACAATTTGCCCCTGTGCATTGTGTACACTTGACCAGTTAACCTCTCCTCTTCAACAAGCTTTAGACATTAAACGTTTGAAAAAGAAAACTATAGACATTAAACAGTACTACTATCACCTTTTAAAAAAATAATAGCTCGATAGGTAGCTGAAGTAGCTCTTTAGTTAATTTTCCAAGCCTCAAAAACAAGTAGTTTATCTTGTCAAAATAGACTAATAGTACTTCGGATTTCAGATAAGCAACTCAGTCTCAAGTCTCAACCCAACGCCAAGATTGCCAAATACTCCATCGAAGTCAACCACCTCACAAATCGCACTTGCTGCAATCATACTTGAAATGAGTCTACTATGGTCTTCAGAACCTTCTCTGACGATGGCCACTGTTTGTCGTTGGCGCTTGCGACGAAGAGCACCACCGTGCTCCCCTTGGCAGTGGCCTTCGCTAGATTGTGAGAACCGGTCAGTGCTAGTGGAGTCTCCAACACATAGGTGTAGTACTGCATCACATGAATAAATGCGCATGCTTCAGGTTTCAGCAACACGATTCAGTAACCAGTAACTACTACTAACTTGAGAGAAAGATTTGCAATTGCTGGACAATAACTGTAAGGGAAGCTTCATTACTGTTTGGTCACCGATTTTCTCGATGGAAGTATCAATAAGCTCGTCGGAGTCGAAGGTGTTGCCGGTGACGAAAGGTCCCAGAGAAGCGATCAGCTTGTCGGGGCTGCCAATGTCCTCAATCGTGGCGTTCGGCTTGTTCGTCAGGCGGATCAGCGGCGATGCCACCACCTGCACCTTGCCCTGCTTCTCGTTCTCGAATTTCACCTCCACCCATGGCTCGGCGCACTTGGGTTGGCAGTAGTTCCCGGACAGTATGTTGGCCACTCGCGCTTGCTTCCAGGTCGGCGGCAGAATGAACTCGTAAGGTTCCACATTGCCTATAATTGGTAAAGATGAACTCAGCTGATGAACTGAGTAGATATAACTCGTTTCCAATGCCACAAAACCAACTTAAGAATCTCTCCAGACAGAGAGATTAACCAAATTACACTACGTACTACACGACTATATAGGAATTATACTGCACGACTATATAGGAATTATACTGCAGTCAGTTCTTCTGTAAATGATAGATAGGTAACACTAACAAGGAACAATTAATTCATGGAGATAGAAAGTAGCAAGAACCGAATCATCACCAGCGCGGAGGGCAGGGGTGTCCTTGGGAGTGGCCCGGAAGAACACGAATCCCGCGTTGGACGGCGCCGGCGGCAGGTACGTGCCGACCTCGACCTCACGCGCCCCGGCGGGCAGCGGCGTCTTCAAGAACAGCGCGCTCAGGGCCGCCCCCAGCACCAGCTCCCTCCTGTGGCTAGCAACCGCGAGAGGCGCCGGCCGAGGGGCAGCGGCGACGACGGCGTTGTCCGTCGACGACGACAAAGAGTGGGGAGCAGAAGAGCGCGTGCGGCAGGAGGTGAGCAGCCGGAGGGAAGGGAAGAGCGGGGAGAAGACGGAAGAAGAGGCCATTAGGGCGCGCACGGGCTCGTGTTTGGTTCGCGCGGGAGGGGAATGGACGGCCACTCTTATCCAGATGAGCGCGATATTTCGCTTGATTGGCGTCAGACGATGTGAACTGTGAGTGGACCGCGAGCCCAGGAGAACTGGCTCGTATACGTACGTACGCGCGGCTCAGCACTGTCCTCTTGTCGACCGGTCGAGGATAAGATAAAGGAGCCGCGTGAGGGGTGTGCGGCCGAGCGGCAACAGCTAGCACTCGGCAAGCATGGCGCCGGTAGCCCTGGTCGCTCCCATCTCCCCCCACTCAGCCGGGAGGGCCACCGCAGCCGCGCTCGCCGCCGCCGGCTTCCGCTCTGGCAGGACGACTTGTCTGCCCGCTGGCCATTCTGGTATTTTTACCACCGCTCTATGTTCTATTATTGTGCCAGTTAGCTGATTGCATAAACCAAGCCGGCAGATTGTTAATCACCTAGTCTTCTTCTGTATGTTGCTGCTCTCCCAAGGCAAAATTGTGCTGCAACCGAACGAGTTGTTCAGATCAGTGAGACAGAGGAGGCGTTTTGCGCTAAGAAGCAGCTCGGATGACTCCAAACCCACGGAGGAGAAGGTACGTACGTATGCGCTGAAGCGATGCATCCTGAAAAATGAGCCACCTTCCACGCCCCAAAACTAAGCAATCGCTCGCGTCGTGTTTCCATGTGCAGACACCGTTCGGGTACACGAGGAAAGACGTGCTGCTCGTCGGCCTCGGCGTGACCCTCTTCGGCGTCGCCCTAAAATACGGGCTGGAGGTGACGAGCGCTCCAAGCCTCCAACCTCTTCTTCACTGGCAGCTGCTCGTTTTTTGGTACATATCACTGACGAACCTGTTTGTTTCCCCCCACTCACAACCTTGCCTTAACTGAACATAGCTCGTCGGAGTCGATCCGTTGCAAGCCGGCAACGTCGTCCAGCTGGTCATCGTGCTCGGGATGACGGTGGGGTGGATCTCGACGTACATGTTCCGGGTGGCCAACAAGGACATGACCTACGCCCAGCAGCTCAGGGACTACGAGAAGCAAGTCATGGAGGTGACCTTTGGCACTTTGTACACATAGTTGTTTGTAGCTTCTGATATGTTTTAAGTCTATAGAAAAAGGTTGTGACTGACCATTGATTTCGTTCCAGAAACGATTGGAGAGCTTGTCAGAGGCTGAACTGCAGGCTTTGCTCGAGCAAGTGGAGGAAGAGAAGCAACGCCTGGAGCCAGTGAGCGATCAGGGTATCACCTTCAATAGTAAGACGGAGGATCAGACGAGTACAAACTAGGACCCCTTGATTCTGGGATGAATTAGCCCCCTCTGCACTGTTAGGATAGCTTGAAATAATGTTGCCTCTTATGGCTGGCTCCTTTTGTTAAGAAGTAGTAATCTGTACAATAGTGGTGCTCTTAGCAGCACTGATGGATGGTTTCCAAAATTGGCTTGGAAGCGATACATACGACAAACCGGACAACAAAATTCAGACAACATGATCTACACAAGATGTTCGAAAAATAAGGACAAACGGAGATACGAATTTTTACATAGAAAATTTTTGCGGGAAAAAACTATAAGCGTTAACAGGCGATGATCACTGTATGTAGAGTGTTTATAAATTGCACGAGATTACAATGAGACGTCTGCTCCCCCGTGCGGCTTACAAGAGGTATATATAGGGGTAAAGGACTTAGAGTCCAAGAAGGAAACGTATCCACTAATAAGGAAACTGATTCAGACTCATCAATATTAGACAATTCAGATCACAATATCAACAATCTCCACCTTGAGACGAATTTCCTCTTGTAGCATAATGAAGAATCATCAATCACCAAAATATCTCCACAATAAGATAAAAATCATCATGCACCAATTAGTCTCTAGGATAAACTGTAATACCAACTAAGTTTGCTCAAACTTAGTAACAGGAACTGGCTTTATCATAATATCAGCTGAATTATCATGAGTATTTATCTGGCACACCTTGACATCACCTTGAGCGATAACACCTCGAATAAAGTGATATCTCGCATCAATGTGCTTTGTTCTCTCATAGAATATTTGACCATTTGTAAGGCATATAACACTTTGACTATCACAAAATATGGGAGTGTAAGAATTATCTTCACAAAGCTCAGTATACAAACCTCTCAACCAAATTGTTTCTTTACAAGCTTCAGAAATAGCCATATATTCTGCTTCGATGGTAGATAAAGCAACAACAGCTTGCAAACTTGTCTTCCAACTAACAACACAACCACCAATGGTGAAAATATAACCTGTGAGAGACCTCCTCTTGTCCAAATCGTCAGCATAATCAGAGTCAACATAACCAACAAGTTCATCTCTAAAATTTCCAAACCGCAAACGAGCATTAGAAGTGCCACACAAATATCTAAAAATCAACTGAACTACTTTTCAATGCTCTTTTCCAGGATTAGCCATGTATCTACTAACAACACTCAGTGCATGAGATAAATCAGGAGGAGAACAGGCCATGGCATACATAAGAGAACCAACTGCACTGGAATATGGAATTCTAGACATGTACTCAATATCATAATCTGACTCGGGACAAAAAGCCGAAGATAATCTGAAATGCGAAGCTAATAGAGTACTCACTGGTTTTGCATCATGCATATTAAAACGATGAATGACCTTCTCAATATAATCTTGTTGACTAAGGTATAACTTGCTAAATTTCATCTCTCTGATAATCTCCATACCAATAATTTTCTTTGCTATACCTAGGTCTTTCATCTCAAATTCATTACTCAATTGTGCTTTCAGTTTTGCATTTTCTGACTTATCTTCTGCAGCAATCAACATATCAACATAGAAAAGCAAATAAATAGCTGAACCATTAACAGTATTTAAATAAACACAACTATCATAATCAGACCGTTTAAAATCATGAGAGAGCATAAAAGAGTCAAATCTCTTGTACCATTGCCTAGGAGATTGCTTCAAACCATAAAAAGATTTTTTTAATCTACAAACAAGGTGTTCTTTTCCAGGAATAACAAAACACTCAGGTTGGTCCATATAAATGTCTTCTTCTAACTCCCCATGTAAGAATACAGTTTTAACATCTAATTGCTCAAGTTCAGAATTATGCATAGGAACAATACTGGGTAAAGTGCGAATAGAGCTATGCTTCACAACTAGGGAAAAGACATCATTAAAGTCCATACCTGGAATCTGACTATAACCTTTAGCAACCAACCTTACTTTATACCTTGCTGGTTCAGTAGAAGAAATACCTTCCTTTCTTTTGAAAACCCACTTGCAATGAACATGCTTCTTCTCCTTTGGCAATTTCACTAGTTCGCAAGTGCCATTCTTTTCAAGTGACTCCATCTCATTATGCATAATAGTAATCCACTTATTACAATCAGTGGAATCAATAGCCTCAGAGTATAATGAAGGTTCTGCATTACCTTCAATTTCTTCTGCCACACTCGAGCATAAGCAACAATATTAGCTTTTTCAATCAACCTCTTGGGTGGATTAATCTCCCTCCTAGACTTGTTAACTGCAATAGACCGTTGTGGTGACTGCTCACAAATAGGAGGATTCTCAACAATAGGTGCATCATAAACAACAATATTTTCCTTATCTGATGTATTATTTGAACCAATAAGAAGATCCACCTGAACACTTGAATTCTGCTCACTCTCAACAGAAACATTAGTAGGCAGTTTATCATGAAGCATAGTAGATTCATTGAAGACAATATTTCTGCTAATAACAACATTATGTGTTTCAGGATTCCATAACTTATATCATTTGACACCAGGTTTATAACCAAGAAAGATGCACTTAACAGCTCTAGGCTCCAATTTTCCATTATCAATATGAGCATAAGCAATACAATCAAAAAATTTAATTCTGAATAATTTGCTGGGAAACCAGACCATACCTCAATTGGAGTCTTCTTTTTAATTGCAGTAGAGAGTGACTGATTAATAAGATAGCAAGCAGTGGAAACGGCTTTAGCCCAAAAATATTTATGCAAACCTGCATTAAACAACATGCAACGGGCTTTAGAAATGATGGTCCAGTTCATACGCTCAGCTACACCGTTTGTTGAGGAGTATGGGGAACGGTGTAATGCCTGACAATGCATTCAGTCTTGCAATATGATTCAAATTCATTAGAACAGAATTAAAAATCTTTCTCCTTTTGAGTTCTTCTCCTTTTGCCTGCCACGAATTATTTGCATTCAGTCTCCTTTTGCCTGCCACGAATTAAAAAGCTTTCTCAAATTCATTGCCTCGATATCCATTATTTGAGTTTTTTTTCCTTTTGCCTGCCACGAATTAAAAAGCTTTCTCCTTGCGAGCTTGAATTTTCAGAAGGTACCATCTGTTTCATCTTCTCCTTTGCATGCAAAGCTTCATATACTTCATTAAGAGTGAGAGTATCTCTACTATATAATATGGCATCTCTGAAAGTTAAAAAATAACTAGGCAGTGAACATAAAAGAATAAGACCCAAATCCTCAGCCTCATATTTTACCTCCATCGACTCTAGGCCGGTAACGATCTCCTTAAACACTGAAAGATGATCAAGCACGGATCCTTCTTTTTGCAATTTGTGGGAGTATAATTTCTGTTTGAGATGCATCTTCCTAGTGAGATCCTTTGTCATGCAAATTTATTCCAGCTTCAGCCATAATGCAGCAGATGTTTTCTGCTTTAAAACTTCCTGCAAAATATCATTTAATAAATGAATGTGAATCTGAGATAAAACCTTATGGTCTTTGTATTTCTCATATGCGGTCCATGCGATAAGTTGTTTCTCAAGACCTTCCTATGCATCATCCAAATCCATCTGTGCCAACATAGTCCTCATGTTGACTTGCTACAACGAAAATCTTGTGTCTCAATCAAAGTGTGGAAGATCATACTTCAAAGTCGCCATGAGAAGTAAGACCTGAAATTTATTGGTACTGATCTGTGTAAACTTAACAAAAAAAAACTACAACCTCTTTAGTACACCTTCTGTGTACGCGAATCAAAGATCTTCGAATTCTCCGGGTACCTCTCGTGTGCATGTAGCAATTTTCTCCAGAAAAAAAACAATAAAGTGACTACACTTGGATATGCTCTTCTCGGGCTTCGTGCGTATTGTTTTGTTGTACTGATGCTCTCAGCCGACGGCTCTTAATCAAGGCAAAAAAAGAAAAAGGTAAAGCAAGGGTTGTGCTCTTTTGGATCTCCACGTGACCGGAAGAATTTAATAAAGAAAGAATTTACTTGCCGTGTGCTGGAGAAACGGCTTGGGGCTCCTGTTGTAACCTAGGATCGAGGGCCTGATGCTTACGCTTTGGCCTGGTTTCTCTTGCTTCACCCTTTTTCTCACGTGGAGCAGCACCTCTACTGGTCCTTTTCTTCGGGTGTTGCACCGCTGGAAGTTGCGCCTCCACTTGGACCAAGGACCGAAGGGCGCTGGCGCCGCTATTGGACTTCGGGAGCGAACAGCTACGGGAGACGTAGATGCAGTGCCACGAATCGATCCACTTGGGCCGCTTGAAGGATGACTCGACGACGACGGCGCTGCTATTTTTTCTTGTGTCTTTTGGAATTCTAATCTTTTAGGTTCTGATACCACTTATTATAAAAATAGAAACAAATAGAGACATAAATTTTTACGTGAAAAACCTTTGTAGGAAAAAATCACAGGTGCCAACCGGCGATGATCACTATATGTGAAGTGTTTACAAATCGCACAGGATTACAATGAGACGTCGGCTCTCCCTGTGCGGCTTACAAGAGGTATATATAGGGGTAACGAACTTAGAGTCTAAGTAAGAAACGTATCCATAAATATAAAAATTGATTCGGACTCATCCATATTAAACAATTCGGATCACAATATTAACACAAGACTCACTAGGGAAAGGCATGTCATGCCAAATTCTTCAGCACCTTATCTCGGAGAGGAAATCAACGGAGCACCACGACCTTCTTCTTCCCCTTGAGGGCCCGTTTGGCTGGACGGGATCGGCCGGATCCCGGTCCAATCCACTTGGAAAAACCCGGTGGTGGAATTTTTGCCGGCCCTTCTTATGGGCGCGTTTGGAAGTTCACATGGGTTGGAATTTTCTGGCCCAATCAGAGTTGATCCGCAGGGAAAATGACCCACGTCTCCAACTCGAGTTTTTCTTTCCCTACATCGACACATTGTCTCTCTCACATGACACAACCCTGGTCTCGTAAAGTCGCAATTCAGTGTCTTCGCCGCCACATCCTCTCCCTGTTCTCGTGACTGACGCAGCGACCACCTCCATGCCCAGAATCTTTATTAGCTCATTCTAGCCCTCTAGGTATGGGCTGCTTGCCCAGTAGTTAGTGAGGAGGAGCGTCGTTGGATCGGCGAGGAGGAGGTAACATTGGCTCGGTGAGGAGGCGGCGCTAGCGACTATGGCAATGTAGTTTCGCGCCAGTCGAGTCCTTGGACGAGGCGCCACACCGTCACCTTGCCATGCGCGAGCACTGCCGCTTCAGGCAGCTGGTGTCACCCGGCCTCTCCTGTTTGGCGTTGTTGTGGCCTCCGCGTCCACGCACAACCCCAGTAGGTTCAAGAACCGGCGCTCCATGTCCTGTCGAAGATGCCCGTGGGCCAAGCATGGTGTCGACTAAGGCGAGGCCGCATCACACATTTTTTTTCTTTCCTCTTTCCCAAATGCAAAGGGGTTACTTTCTCGCGTGGACTCATTCCCCACAGGGTTGTGGTGGTCAACCGGATCCCTACGGGGATTTTCTTTCCTTCGGAAAGTTTCCCCATTTTGCCAAACAAGCCCTGAGGAAGACCTCGCTATCAACCAGTTCGCACATGTAGAATTTTTTTTTTAAATAATATATTTTAAAAGAAAATTACAAAAACAAATAGCCAGTCTAAAAAACAACAAAAATGATCTCCTGTTGCCAGTTGAACTAGCAGCAGATACCCTACCCCCCACCTATCGCCAGTCCAACTTCTTGTGGCCAGTTCAACTAGCGACAGGAACCTGTCGCCATTTGAACTGGCAACAAAGACTCGTTCCCTATAAAAGATCCATGAAACCATAAAATTCGGCACATGACTCATTTGTATTCAGAAAAAAAGGGAAGGAGGAGGCGTAGAGGGGAGGAGAGAAGCTAGCGAAGCGCTGCCCGTCCGATTGCCCACCTGAGAGGTAATTTTTTTGAACCAAATGGATTACATAGTTTTGGATGTACGGTTGTGTAGTGCAGTATGGTGCACATAATTTTTTTCGGTGGGTAGTCTTGTTTTAGATATGTGGTTAATCGTGAAAATGTTCTTCGTGGTGCAGTGCGTCAATTATGTCGGACGTCACCAATTTCAAATTTTACTATAGTCTGGTGACTATTCTGGAGGGTCCTGAGGGGATTGATCTGTATTATTTTCCAATCGGCGACCATGTCCCTGCTAAGAGCAGAGGGGCATACATGGGGCGCTGTGATACGGTGGTTGTTTCACACATTCCAAGTGGACTGCGATATGTATGATCTGAGATTGACTTGCCTTGCCCCTCGAGCAACACAACCCACATGTTGGGAGTTAGTGCAGTTAAAGGGAACAAAGTCATAGCAGTCATATCTACATGTGGCGAGGGAGGGAGGGTGGGATTTGGTCCTTCTGGCCTAGGCATATGCCAAGCCCACTCCTGCATCTGCGGCTGAACAAGAAGGGGGTGGTGATGCTGAAGAAGAAGTCGGTAACTCCAGCCACAGCGCGGAGCACACAGTGCCCGAAGCTCCCAGAGTTGCTGATGCTGCCGACGAAGACCCTGGAGAAGTAGCTCCTTCAGTCAGGTAGGCCAGTGGACTAGCTGACGAGGGTGAGGAGCTGGTAGCTATAGTGCAAATGATGGATTAGGAATCCCAGGACTACAATGCATTGTCAAAAGATGAAGGATCCGACGACGAAGATGATGTGGACCAGCTGGCGGTTCCATCCGAGTGGAACACATACCAGTTCGATAACCTCGTCGTCGACGAAGGCTCCCGTGTGGCATGGGAGTACGACCAGAGCAAGGTCAGGCAAGGAGCTATGAACAAATGCAAGGAGGTCGTGCAGGAGGTGGTTAAATACTGGGCCTTGTCGGTGCGACGCACATTCACAGTCGTCAAGTCTAACCAAAGATGTTACGACGTAAAGTGTGAAATAGAGGGATGCCCTAGGCGAGTGCACACATTTCAGCTTAAGTGGGACACCTACTAGAAATGCTTTATAGTGGTCCCGCACACATGCGTCGTCGTTGAGTCAATACAGTCCCACAGGAACTTGTCATCAGGCTTCATCGCCAACCTCATGTATGGTGAGATCGTGGATAATCTTGATTTTGAGCCACGATCCATTATTCATGCGATTGAGGCAAGGTTCCAGTACACAATTAGCTATGTCAAGGCTTAGAGGGCAAAACAGAAGGTAGTGGAATCAAGATTCGGCACGTTCGAGGATTCCTACCACAACCTCCCTGGACTACTCCGAGTTATACAAGACATGAATCCCAGCACTCATGTTGACATTCAAGATGCCACACACATCCGAAGTGAGCCGATAAGATGGTACTGTAGTGAGCATTCTTCGTCTTTGGTCCATGCATCAATGCATTCCGGCATTGTTGTTCAATCTTGTGCGTAGATGGTACATTTCTGACTAGAAAGTACAAGGGCTAGATACTGACCGCAATGGCAACAGACGGTAACAATCAAGTTCTTCCTGTGGCATTAGCATTCGTTGAAAGAGAGAACACGAACAGCTGGTTGTGGTTCCTGAAGAATGTGAGGATTTCTATTGTACATGGTCGTCCAAACGTAGGCATCATTCACGATTGGCATGTCGGCCTGCTCAGTGCAACAACCCAGCTACAACAAGGAAATAATGAATCATTTGCATGGGCGGATCTGCAGAGCGGGTGGTGCATGAGGCACTTGGGGGCAAACTTCTACAAGCAGTTCTACAGCAAGGATCTGATGAAGCTGTTCAAGCGGCTATGCAACCAGAACCAGCAGCGGAAGTTTGATGCACTCTAGAATATTCTAGATGAGCGGACCTGGACGCACAAAAGGGGGTAGCGAAAAGGGCCACTTCAAACACTGACCAGGCCCCCGAAGTATTGCCACGACTACCTATAGATGGTCCCAGTTTGACAAGGAGGACGGGGGCGCAGGTGAAATGCTTCTTAGATTGGATTGAGCACGAGTCTAAGGAGAAGTGGTCCTTGCTGTATGACAGGGGTGGTGCTCGATATGGTGTCATGGCAACCAATCTAGTCGAGGTTTATAACTGGGTCATGCGCGGCGCAAGGTGTCTCCCTTTGGTTGGTATTGTTTAGGTAATTCTCAGCGATACGATAAACTATTTCGTTGACAGAAGCAACAACGCGTCGCTCGTCATGGCAAATGATAGAGTACTCTACTACGCCATGATCACCAAGTACATGAAGGAGAAGAGCAAGAAGGGTGAGATGCATCGCACATTCAAGATGGGCACAAGTGAGCTACACTTCAAGGTAATGTGTAGGGATAAAGGACACCGCGGGACAAACTGCGGGAGGATTACCCACGAGTGCACGCTATGCCGCGCTAGTTGCGTATGCACTTGCAACAAGCCCCTTCTTGTGCATAGCCCCTGCTCCCATGTTATGGCTATATGTTCCACGGTAGTGCAGCATCCTGGGCGGACATTGAAAGGTTGAAGGAAAACGTCAGCCGGCGATAGGTACGCCGCATTAGGAACAACATGGATGAAGCAAACGCCAGACATCGTGTAAAGAAGTGCTCCATTTGCAGGGAGTGTGGGCACACCTTCAAGAAATTCCTGACGAGAAATCATCAGGACGAATGAGACACCGGCACCCTGAACGTCACCGCGGGGACCTCATCTGGCCGCCCGACTCGAGATAGTCCACATGGGGGACGTTGAGGCCACTGCCATGGGAAAGCACAGGCGATTGTAATATGTGATTGCCAATGTTCTGGAATATCACTTTCATTTGTAAAAAAAACTAAGTGTTACGATGTTTTTTTACAAATGTTATGTAATATCAGTGTGATGTGCTATAGTTTTGAGTAATGGTAAATTCACATGATTTTATCTTTCTTACCAACTTGTGAGAGGAGTTGGGGTTGTGTGTGTTCCCCTGTGTTCTATAATTTACTGCATGGACCGAAGGTAAAGTGCGAGGCAAGGAACCATTAATACATTAGAGTTCGCAGACAGAAGAACGTTACACGTGGTCATATGGCATGATGGTTTGACTAATTGCTTTAGTCATCCTCGCTACTACTACGGTACACTAGGACACAAGCATCCGGACCATGTAATTATACATGCCTTTAGAAGATAGTAAAAAACATGACAGATAGGACGAAGGACTACTACGAAATGGCCTAACCTACTGCGTCAACTGGGGCCATTTACCCTTCGTTGCGAGATCGGTGTTGTAGTCTTCACCGGCTTCCCTCGCCTTGGCCGCCATTTTCCTTTTTGTCGCGCTCTCTCTCGTGAGCCTTGCGCCCCCTACGGCTACACGCCTCGAGATGAGCTTTCGTCTCCTGACATATACGCTCATTTTGCTCATCGTTGTGGCGCTCCTCCCCCCGGATCTCGTGGCCCTTTTGGCATCCCACTCCTCGTAGTTCATACGTCATTGGTCGCATGGGTGGATCTCTTGGTCGATCCACTTGTGGTAGTCACATAGCGGATCCAGGGACTACAGGTAGACAGGAGAGGTTGTTAGTGCGTATTTTGAAGGATAATGGTAGGGAAATATACTGTAACTGGTACTTATCGGCTGCTGATAGCTGCTCGTGTCTCAATGGCGGTCGAGATATTCCGAGGAGTAGTTCGCGCAACCCCGACAATCCATGCCCAGGCTGAGTCGCTGCTTGGACTTGAAAAACTTGCATGGGTCTCTGCCCCAACAGTGAGGTAGCGTCTCCCCCTCGAACGGGTTTTCCAGCGAAGGTTCGGTTGGAATGTTCTGGACGGGGTTGCTACTACGGGTAGCGACGCCATTGCGGGAGGCGCCCTCCTGGCATGCGCCCTTTGTTCGTCCAGGGCCACATCACGCCTTGCAAGTTCGCGATCTCTTCTCATTACTTCTCCCTCTTAGAGAGATTGTGTTGATGTAGGAGAACCCGCCGTGGAATAGGTAGTACTTATAGACCGAGGCAGCCCTATGTACACGGCTGAATTGTAATTCGATTAACAGAAATTCGCATTCGCGAGGAAGCGCTGAGCAAAGCTGACTTGTTGGGTCACGTCTCTGCGCAAAGCTGACTCGTTGGGTCACATCTCTGCGCAAAGCTGACTCGTTGGGTCACGTCTCTACGCAAAGCTGACTCGTTAGGTCACATCACTGCGCAAAGCTATCTCATTGTGGCACATCACTGCGCAAAGCTGTCTCATTGTGTCATGTCGCAAGGTGTAGAGAGAGGGTGGTACGAGGTTGTATAGTTGTATACAAATTAATATTTATATGACATGACTGAACAAACATCTGCTGACGGCCCCCCTCTTGGGGCGTACCTCACGTGTCGCCCCCAGCCGCACCTGGCGCTGGTGCGAGTACGTCAAAGGATCAGACGGCTAGCATACCCGACTGGTGCGAGGAGCCAGAGGTGGTGTCGCGACGTCGAGGTCCGGCGTCGGTAGGGTTAGCTCCGATGCACCTGGCAGCTGAGAAGCCCTGCGAAGGCCTGGTCCTAGGGGAAGTAGAAGTCCTCGGCAAATATCTCGTCATATGACAAGTCTGCTTCATCCCAACACGGTGCATGGCCTGTGAAAATATTATGTTACGCATGCAATCATGGGAAAACTATGAAATAGGATGTTACAAAATCATGCAAGGTAGTCATACCTGGGGGCACGAAGGCAGCCGCGGACGACTCCGCGCACTCCTACCCCATGTATTGGTGGAACTAAGGACCTGCAAGAGAAGATTGCCGTTAGTAACTAGTGGGGTTTGAAATAAAGAAGCGAAAATGAATGTGTCATGCTCTCCTGCAAACTGTCCCGAGGAGCTCTCACCATGGTGCCACGAGGACCCGCCCACCACGTCCGGGGGAGGAGCCCGTGGCCGTGAGCCACCATGGCTGCCCCCTCGTCCACGCACTGGTCGGTCTATCGGGTCCCTCGGCTTGCGACAAGTCGCTATCTGGATCCCTCGCCTCGCCCTCTCCGTGATGCGCTGTAAGATCCCTCTGATCACCCCCCAAGCGACAACTGCTACATGGAACCTGTTAACTCAAGGATCTCTCAGTGTAGATCCACCTGCACACATAATCAACAAGTTGGAAACCTAAATCTAGCGAATTAAATATGAAGTACCGACCGTTCAATACATACCATGCGGTGGAATGCAGAGTCCGGCTGTGTGGGGTACGTGTCGGATGTCGTAGCATCGTGTCGTGGTGGGTCAACCACGACCCGGATGTAGCAAAGCCTCGTCCGACTGGTGTACCACTCTATGTACTCTTCATACTCCCCGGGGGTCGTAGTGAGCACCCCCCAAGACGACGTCATTGTAAACGCTGAGCCAGCTCTCAACCCATGGGAACATCTTCTCCGCCCAGGTGGTGGTATAATGTACTCCCTTCTTAGTGTACATGTAGACGGCAAGACAATTATTTGGTATGTATGTAACACAGATTGTACTAAAGAATTAAAGCGTGAACTTACTCATGGACGTGGCAGCTGAATGGCCGCCAGTAAGGGGACTGTTGTCGCAGACATCGAATCGCGCATCGACCCGCACCACTTGGTACTCCTCTATGAAGTCCTCGTGCACCAAGACTATCCGCGTGTACTAGTACACGTAGGCTTGCATGCACAAACTGGATAGTCCTCCGAGCACACGCGCGGACACCCTCTCATGAGTGTACGGTCTCCAGATGACGCGGCCATCCGTCAGCTGGTCAAACATCGCGACGTAGCTCGGGTACGACGCCACGTGGTGATCGGTGTATAGGTCACCTATGGAATAGACTAAAGGAAAATTTAGCATAAGAAATTATGATTGCTTTACGAGAAAATAATAAATGTTCATGAAACTTACCCATCGGCGAAAACACACCGTGCCCATAGTCGGCCGGTCCACATCGTCGCCCTCGGCGTACAGGCTGACTGTGTACGCTCCCATGTCCAGCTGTGGACGTCCGATCTGGAAGAGCTCGAAGGATGTAGAAGCAGTGGGTATCTGGAGAGGATGTAGCTGTCATGGGACCGGTGACACGCATCGCACATTGTGCGGTACGTCGCGCAGAACACGACCGGACGCCAGGTGTAGGGCTGGATCTCCTCCACCGACCAGTATGCGAGCTCACATACGTAGCGGATGTAGTGCTTGTCGACACTGTCGTCGTGAGACCTCAGGAATATGACCCACCCAAATAGCCGCAGCATGTAACCCTCGATGTGCCTCCTCACCGTTTCGTCGGGTGCACCCTCTACCATACGCTCGGGCTGCAAGAAAACATATACACGTCAGCAAGGTTCACAAATGAATTGATGCGAGAGGACAATAGTTATGAAGACTTACGTAGAACTGGCAGATCCAACTCAGCGTCGACCCGTGCGGGCTGCTAAACTCGTGATAATGGATGCCCGGCGGTAGTACATCCTGGAACCTCACTAGGAACTCCGTGCGCCACGTGGGCAAGATTTCATACACCGCCATGGGGAAGCCTGTGCAGGGCAACCCGGTCAGTAAGCTCACGTCCTGCAGTGTCAGCGCCATCTCCCTACATAGAAGGTGAACCGTGTGCATCTCCGGCCTCCACCGGTCGACCAACGCCGTCAGTAGGGCCCAGTCGTATGGAAAACGCCTGGACGTATGACTAGGACCGAGGTCCTGATCGTCCTCCCACGTCGCCTCCACTATCCGTGCCAGTAGAAGGAGGCCTGCCGCCCTCAACCTGCGTCGGGTCAGATTATGAACGAACGTTAGTCCACAAGTCGTAGTCAGACCACAAATGAGTACACGAAGATCGCAATGGAACGTACCTCGACACCCAGCTTGGGTGCAACCTCCATACCCTGATGGGCATGCGCAACCGCAACACGCCAAGCTCAATCGGCGTCTCGCCCTCATGGGGTAGGATGGTACTGAGGCGGCTACGGTGATGTAGGTCAATCACCGGGTTAAGCAACTCATACGGCCACTCGGTAGCGTGGTCTAGGTCCGCCATACTTGAAAATTCAGTACATATATTGTAAATACTACGAAATATATTATAAGGTAATAGGAAGCAACATTAGCAATATAATTACCAACCACAAATACAAACTTAATTCATGCGATAAGTCATAAAGCTGTGATTACGCTCTACCTACCCTACGGAGCTAAATAAAGCTGGGATTATTTCGATTAGGCTCTACTTACCCTAATTAACTGCTCTGATTTTTTTTTTGTAATTTTAAAATGTGTCATGCTATTTTTATAGTTATAAATTAATTCCTGACATTAATAATATAATTACCGCGCACAAATAGGGAGCTAAATAAAGCTGCTATTAATTCGATTAGACTTTGTGTACCCTAATTAGCTGCTACGGATTTTCCTTTCAATTTTAAAACATGTAATGCTATTTTCATACTTAAAAATTAATTTATGGTATTAACAATATAATTACCACGCACAAATGATGAGCTAAATAAAACTGGTATTATTTACATTACGCTCTACCTACCTCGTACACAGCTCAAATGATGTACTACATAATTGGACTACATTTATCTAATCTAGTAAATTCTATATTGCTATTTCATCTATCATAGACCTATAGCCGAGACGGTTTAGAAGCGGCGGAATAAATCTTGATTATAAAAACTTACCGGAGGTAGACTTGGATTTTACTTTTCTAATGCCAATTTCTTGTTGAAATTCTTGCCCAATTGAAGAAACCTCGAGTGAAATCCAAGCAAAGACCTTAATCTACTGCAATGAGTCCGTCGCATTGCTAAGATGAATCTGGAGGACATCGAGCATGGGAGCAAAAGCATCTTTGGCAGATTGCTTCCCATCGAGAAGAGTCAAGAAATTGGATTCTCAATTAGTAGGTAAGAAAAAGCTTTTACCTATAATTATCTTTGTGTTATCTTCCTCTAGAAGTATATTTTTGTTTGGTGGATATTATTCTTTTGAGAACAAGTGGTGAAAACAAAAAGCTTGCGGGCTTCGACTTGTACCCAGAGAGATGGAGTCGATGAAGACTAGTCTTCAAGGCAACATCACTCTCTGAACAATGTGCTTAGTGAGCTACATTACGAGGAAAAACTCCTCGAGAAGATACCATAGGCTTGCTCACAAGTACCATTGGGAACAAGTCGGAAAATTGCAAAATGGTGACCACTCTGAAGACTAATCAAAATTTGTGAATCAATAAGGGAGGCGGTCAAGGCTGCGATAAGTTACGCTTTAGTGAAACTTAAAGCTCAAGACCCATGTAATGTTAAACCAATCGAAGCCGACTTCGATTAGTCTGAATCAGGCAAGTCGTCGATTGATTGAAATCGATCGATTGGCAAAAGGTGGCGGAGGAAATGCACTAGGCTCTCCCAGCCGGAGTAATCTTGTAACTACCTTGTAAAGCGGACAATTTTGTTGATGAGTAATATATGATCCGCTTTTTCACGAAAATCATCTTGTCGAGTAGTTAGTAACTCAAAGATAATAAGCGAAAGAAAGACTAAGATTGAAGTCAAATTAATAACTTTATCCTAGCCCCAGACTATTTGCTTAGATTGTTTAGACAATCTAAATAAATAGTGTTTAAAAATGGGGTTTACGAAAACAAAGAGAGGTTTATTTAACTTATAGCTTTTATTACGGTTGTCAAATCTTGATCGAAAAGAGTAGAAGCGACTCGACACTAGGAAGTTCCTTCTAGTGGGCGGGACCACGTCTGCGAGGAGGAAAGGCTTCGACTAGGTGATGTTCCCATCTCAGACTAGTTTAATCAAACCAAAACGACAACAGGTTAAACAAGCGTCTTAGAGGACTTTAGTCATTCGTTAGTCCTTTTTGGTGGACTTGATAAATCTCTTCCGGTAGCAAAAGTAGGAGGCGGCGACACTAGGAAGTTTCCTTCTAGTGGGCGGGACCACATGCGAGAGGGAAAGACTTGACTAGGTGTGTCTCTTCCTTCGACCGATTAAAACAAATCGAGTACACCAAGGTGGTCGAACTAATGTAAGAAAGTGCACTCTATTTAGAATATTTTTGAATTTCTTGAAAAAATAGACTAAGATTGAGAGAGTTGGCTTTGATTTAGACGGATAGCGTTTCTCGCTTTTGGCGGTGTAAAAAAAAGCGGGTGTTTTAAAATCATAGTCGAAAGATTAAAAAGCACTACTCGAAAATAAAGCAAAAAAGGTAGAAAGAACACGGACTTTTATTTCTGGCCCGGTCACACATAGAATTTAAACGTGGCGGTCGATGTTCCAAGAGTTTGAGAGAATCTGTCCATCTTCCATTACTAGTCGTGCAGAGCCACAGTAGAGTTACTCGACCCTTTGTGTAAGGACCTTCCCATTTGGGGAAAGTTTATTCCGATTGGACTTGGATTGGCGAGCCTCAATACCAAGTCACCTACAAAGTGCGAGGTTGGACCTTACGATCATAGTATCTGCGGAGGGCTTGTTGGTGGCTAGAGAGCGGATTAAGGCTAGGTTTCTCCTCTCTTGAGTAGGTTAATGTCATCTGCTCGAAGTTGTTCTGATCGAGTTGTTGAAGGTTTCAACTCGAATCGACCGCAATTTTAGTTGCTACTACTGATTTTTATTTCAATTTTAAAGCGTGTCATGCTATTTTACTACTTAAAATTAATTTTTGCTTTCTTTTCTCCCTCTTCTCCTCTCTTTCTGTTTTTTTTTCTGGAATTAAAATGAGGTTTGGAGTGAATTTTTGGGGTTTTTATAAGGTGACAGTAACTTGTCGCCAGTTCAGGAAGTTAGACCGACGACAGGTAGGGACATGGTACCCGTTGTCAGTTCAACCGACGGCAGGAACTCATTTTTGTTATTTTTGGACCAATTATTTATTTTTTTAATTTTTTTTTAAAATATTATTTTTTAAAAAAGTTCTGCGCATTTACCCATCAAAGTCCACAGGATCCCACCATTGAGCCTCTTTGTCTCTAAGAACCACATGTCGTCCGTCCCCCGGAGCTCCTCAAAGGTAATGAACACTGTTGTACTATGCCTTGAGCGCCTCCACCAGGACCATGTCCGATCATCACCTCACCCGCAACATACACCTGCCGCCCTCCTCCACCGACACCCTACTCGATCCTAGTCTGAGGTACTCACCATTGCACCAACATGCACCAAGTAGAAGTCTGGTTGCATCCTTGAGATGATCGCATCGACAATGCGCACCAAGCTTGGCGCCAAGCGTGTTGCTCGCCGCAGCGATGGGAGGAGAGCCTCGCCCTCACATACGTGGTACCAATAATTCTCTGGCTCCACGTCCCCGAATTTCCTGACGATCAGGGTATCCTCCCTAGCCATGGAGAGCTTGATGGGGCTAACACTAGTGTCCTCGATGAGGCGGACCCCAAGCTGGCCCTGCACTCCCAACCGTCCCAATCGGCCCGGAATTGCCTCTGTTCCACGATCCTTACCTCGGATTGGAGGTGCTCGATGTCGATGTAGAAATGCAGGCGCTTGCTCTCCTCGGGCATGCCCGCCGCGTAGGAGGCGGCGAGGCAGAGGCTGAGATTGAGGACGAGGGTGCAGTTGAGGTAGCGGGCCTCGGCGAGGGCGCATCAGGCTGTGGAGGTAATGCGGCATGGGTTTGCATCGGTCGCCGCCGCCGAGGTAGGCGGGGTACTTTCCTGCGGCGAGCTGGGAGTGAGAGAGCGCGAGCGGGGGAGGAGGGGCGGTAGCGTTAGTCGCGCCCTTGCGGGGCAGGGGCTTCTGGGCGTGGCGGTTGGAGTGGTATTCGCCGATGGATGTGACAGAGTACGCGCGGGTGACGGGGTCGCGGGCTATGAAGAAGCGGTGGTAGTCCTTGTAGTTGGTGGTGGAGGAGGCGGGGGAGCGGGCGCGCCAGGCCATGTCGCAGGAGGAGGGGGGGTCGCCGGGGACGGGGCGGGAGAAGTGGATGGGGGAAGTGTCCATGACGCTGCGCATCATGAGGTGGAAGAGCTGCGGGTCGGCGCAGTCGAGCGAGGAGGCGGGGTCGCTGCTCCCTGCTCCTGCTCCCGCTCCCGCTCCCGCTCCCGGTGGGATGCCGGTGTCGAGGCGACAGAAGGAGAGAGGGCGACGGGCAGGTGGCTGAGGGTGAGGAGGAGAAAGGCGATAAGGAGTAGGGCACCGCGCCCCAGCAGCGGCCGACCCGGATCCATCGGAAGATGGCGACGGCGACGAGTGGACTCGTGGTCGCTTGTTGGTTGGATCGGAGTCAGGCTGGCAGGCGGTTGCGGGTTGAAGAAGATAACGAATGGGTGTCCTGTACTCCGATTTCGGTTGACAAAGGCCATACAAGGTAGTACTTGTGGGCTGGAAGCTATTTTATAGGCCCAACAACACCTGGCCCGAAAGAAAAGCCCATAAGACCCAAACATCGCACTCGCACCCAGTCGTGGATAAGATAAAAGTGTCGAGTGGGAGAGGCTAGCCCGCACTCCGACTCCCCTGACATGGCGCTAGCCCTGCCCTCTCCAATGGCGTCCCTCTCCCTCCACTCCGGGAGGATCTCCGCGGTGGCTATCGGTGGCGGATACCCTCGCAAGGCGGCCCCGATGGGCGCCTCCGCGTCCCCGTTCCTCCGGAGCTCCTTCGTCTCGTCCTCCTTCACATCATCCGCCTCCGCCTCCCCCGCCTCGCTCTCGGCTGCGGTCTCGGCGTCGCTCGCCTTCACCTCCGCCTCCTCGTTCGCAGGTGAGAGAGCTTCTCCTCATTACTTGAGTTTGATTTATCGGTATTGCTGTGCTAGTTCCGTTGGGTTGGGGAGCTAGAGGGAGGTTACCTGCAAGAGCTGAGCGGGTTTGAACTTTGGAACTGTGGGTGTTGTCTCTAGTTCTGCGCAATGAGATGTTGATATAGTGTTTTAAGCTTGTATAGTGTGTTCACTGGTTCACTTGTTGTGTTAGTCTAAAACAGGAAACAGAAGAACATAGGGACTTCGATTATTGTTTAGCATGTAAATATACCCTAAATAGCTGTCTGAAAAATCTGAAATTTCTCCGGCATTTCTCTGAAAAATCTTAAATTCCATTACTGTCGCACTTGTTGGTTGGTGTACAAGGTTTGATGAAATCACGAGCCAACGAATTTGCGTAAGTAGTTCGAATGAGAGACAAAGTTAACTTGTAGTTGTAGACCCAGATTTTATTTCAGTGCCCAAACATGAAACTGATAATGTTCATATTTCAGTGATCAGTTTGAGTGTATACAAAATTATGAATGTTGAAGATCTAGTCAATTTTCGGCATATTTTAATACAGAAGTTAAGCATATAAAACATGACAAACAAGAGCATGAGTGATTCAACAATGATGTATTCATATTCGCTAATGAACAGGATAACAGCAGATCCTATTAACATATTCATAGCGCACAGAAACAAAAACATTAGATAAGTTCTCAGGGTATACCCTCGGACGGGGCCAGTGTCTGTGACACCGATGCGCCGTTACCATCAGTCGACATGATGGCCTATTCGATGTAGTCGATCGAGGCGTGATGCAGGACGAGGCGTGATGCAGGAAGATGTTCGTCGTGTAGTATCGCGAGCAGTTCACCACCAGGATGAAGACGAAGTCACAGAATGAGCAATGCGACTAATCGCTCCCAAAATTTGATCGCCTGTCTACCCGAAAGGTACTCGACGGACGGAGTTTGAGAGGCCTACTGCCAGAGCCTTCTGCGCAAGGGTTCGAACCGGAGATTGCAGAGAGCGACAACAAAACAATCGAACCTCTCGAGTATTCTCCTCTTTTATGGAGTAGAGAGCCTTTAGTATTCTCCTCCTCGATGCGACAAAAGAAAAGACTAGTAACTGCAGACATTAGTCACTAGCAACTGCCTCCATTACTCGAAAGTAACCGCAGCCATAATTCACTAGTAATCGCACTTCGCCACTATTCGTTAATGATATTTATCGCGAGTCGGTGTGTTTCGATTTTCAATAGATAAAGAAAACGCGTCGCGCTGCACACGCTGCGTCCCAAGACGCTGCCATCGACGCCACACAATCCAGGCACGGCACGGCTGGCGAGGCGGCGAGCTAGCTAGCGGCCTTGCGCGTGTCTGTGCTCTCTCCAATTGCACAGGGGTTACCACTTTCCACCTTTTAAAGTGGTGTAACTCTCATTCAATTCTCCATATGGGACTAATCAATTTTTCCATGTGGGCCTAGGAATTTCATTTGATTAATTGCTAAATTAAAATGGTCCAAGCCCAATTAATCCAACAATCCCACCAAATTTCAAGGCACACAAGAAATGCTCTCATATACAATCCCCAGGTGTTTGATGGAGACCGTTAAGTTGAACATCCACCTAGGAAAGAAGTTACACTCATCCACAATCAACAATGGACTATGCCTTGAATTGACAGCTTTTGTGTGAACAAGTTTTACCTAATTCCTTTACTAGTACTAGGTCGCCTAAAGCATCCCTCTACGTTGGAGCGTATAAGTCATACTCGTGCCTATTCATGATTATCTTGAGATCACCCAAATCTTATAGATCGTGACCAAGATCGAACTCATATAGGTGTGTTCCTTCTAAGATGTCCTGTGGCGACATCTACGCTTTAAATAAGCCACTCGGATCACATTAAGGTAAAACCAACTCGCCATACGAATAGGAAAGAAGCGCATCATTGAAGAAATGAGCCATGTAAAGGTCTCTCCTCCCACCAATCAACGACTTGTTTCATCATCCTACTTCACGGGATCTCCGATCACGTAGAACAATTACCACCGTGGTATGACTCACGTGGGTCTCGAGCCCATCTCACTCGATGCACTATCTATCACATTACGTGATAAACCCTTTGTAAATTGGTCGGCCAGATTCTTAGCTATCTCGACATAGTCGATCTATCACTCGGAGTTTTTCACTTTTCGGCGGACTTCAACCGCCTCTTAACATGCCTAGATGACTTCATGTTGTCCTTAGAACTGCTCACCTTGATAATTACGGTTTGATTATCACGATTCATTATGATAGCGGTGTCGGTTTTTCAACCACCAGAAATCCATAAGGAGTTCACGGCCACTCGGCTTCAACGATGGCGGTATCTAACGCCGTGAGTTCGCTTCCATTGTTGACCTCGTTAAGATGGTCTCGCTTGCAAGACTTCCGTAAAACAACACCACCTCCAAGTGTGAACACATATCCACTCGCTTTTATCTCATCAAGATCGAGATCCAGCTTTGAATCATTGTAGCCCTCTAGTACCTTTGGGTACCCAAAGATAGTGAATGTCATAGCTCATGGTTGCCTTTAGATAGCGCATCACTCTCTCAAGAGCACGCCAATGATCATCTCCTGATTCAAACAAATCGGCTTAGCTTGCTCACAAGAAACGAGATGTCGAGCCTCGTAGCACTAGCTAAATACATCAATGAGCCAATAATGCTGGAGTATCTCAATTGATCCCTTGTTATTCTTGGTTTTCCTCAATAACACACTAGGATCATAAGGAGTAGAAACAGGCTTGCAGTCACTATAACCAAAGCGACTCAAGACCTTCTCCACATAATGGGATTGCACAAGTGTAACCCTACCATCACCTCCTCTCAGTAGCTTAATGTTAAGAATTACATCAGCCACTCCCAAATCTTTCATTTCAAAACTCTTGGACAGAAAGTCCTTGACCTCCTCAATCACATTGAGGTTGGTCCCAAAAATCAGTATGTCATCAACATACAAGCACAAGATCACTCCTTCTTCCCCACCATAGCGATAGTACACACATCTGTCGGCTTCATTCACAACAAAGCCAGTAGATGTCAAAGTTTTGTCGAACTTCTCATGTCATTGCTTAGGTGCTTGCTTTAGGCCATACAAAGATTTTAACAACTTGCACACCTTTCCTTCTTGACCTTCTACCACAAACCCGTCTGACTGATCCATATAAATCTCCTCCTCCAACTCTCCATTTAGGAAAACTGTCTTAACGTCCATTTGATGAATGAGAAGACCATGAGAAGCAGCCAGGGCAAGTAGTACTCGAATTGTGGTCAATCGGGCAACAGGTGAATAAGTATCAAAGAAATCCTCGCCTTCTTTCTGAGTATAACCCTTGGCCACAAGCCTTGCCTTGTACTTTTCAATTGTACCATCAGGCCTAAGCTTTTTTGAAAACCCATTTACATCCTATGAGTTTACACCCATAAGGACGGTCAACGATCTCCCAAGTTCCATTAGACATAATAGAATCCATCTCATCTGCATCGCTTCCTTCCAAAGAGTCGTCGTCGAGAAGAATATGCCTCTTCAATGGTTCTTGGAGTGTCATCCATGAGGTATACAATGAAATCATCACCAAAAGATTTTGCAATCCTCTGTCTCTTACTCTTTCGAGTAACTTCATTGTTATCCTCCTGAGGATTTTTCATAGGCGTTTGTTCAACATGTTCTATCGGCACAAAAGAATCAAGGGAAATTATAGGTTCTTGACTAGATGAGCTAGGTACATCACATTTTATAGAAAATTCATTCTCAAAAAATGTAGCATCTCTGGACTCTATGATTGTACCAACACGCACGTCAGGTACTCCAGTTTTTATAATTAAGAACCTATAACCCACGCTGTGCATAGCATAACTAAGAAATATACAATCTACGATTTTTGGTCCAAGTTTGCGCTTCTTGACAATTGGCACGTTAACTTTGGCTAAACATCCCCAGGTGCGCAAGTATGAGAGAGTCAACTTCTTCTTTTCCCATTCCTCGAATGGTGTTACTTCTTTATTATTTGTAGGAACTCTATTCAGGACATAACACGCGGTCAATATAGCATCACCCCACCATTCCTTAGAAAGTCCCGCAGTGTCTAACATGGCGTTAACCAAATCAGTTAGAGTGCGATTCTTTCTTTCGGCAACCCCGTTTGATTCGGGAGAATAGGGAGGCGTCCTCTCATGAATAATTCCATGTTCCTCGCAAAATAAAGTAAACTCATTTGAAAAATACTCTCCCCCACGATCAGACCTTACCCGCTTGATTTTCCTCTCAAGTTGGTTTTCTACCTCAGCTTTATAGATCTTAAAGAAATGAAATGCTTCATATTTTGTTTTCAATAAATACACATAGCAAAATCTAGTGCAATCATCTATAAGCGTTATGAAATATTTCTTTCCACCTTTAGTCAACACGTCATTCATCTCGCACAAATCGGAATGAATGAGTTCTTACGGTGCCAAATTCCTCGCCTCTTTTGCTGCCTTGTGAGGCTTGCGAGGTTGTTTCGATTGAACACACGTATGGCACTTAGAACCTTTGACCAAAGTGAATTTCGGGATTAAACTCATATTGGCTAAGCGCGTCATACACCCAAAGTTAACATGACAAAGTCGTGAATGCCAAATATTAGATTCATCATCATCGTTACACACATGGTTCACAACTTTATTATAGGAATCCATCAAAGAGAAACGAAACAAGCCTCCGCTCTCATAACCTTTACCAACAAATGTTCCATACTTGGACACGACACATTTATTGGACTCAAATGTAAGCCTAAAACCATCTCTACACAGAGAGATTCGCCGACGAGATTCTTCTTTATAGAGGGACATCTTGACGTTCTTGGATGCACGGTCTTTCCCGAAGTAAACTTCAGATCGACCATACCAACACCATGAACAGCTGCATGCGATCTGTTTCCCATCAACAAGGAGCAACCTCGACAGACCTAATAAGATGAAAATAAGGAAATATCAGCACACACATGAATATTAGCACTAGTGTCAACCCACCACTCAGGTGATTGACAAGCGAGAGAATCGTAGGTAAATAATTACCGTGCCCGATGTTCCTCCAAAGATTACTAATAATCATGTTGGTGACTTCTTCTCGCTTATCCTTGCGGTGCGGACAATCCTTAGCCCAATGGCGAATCACCGCACACAAAGCAACCGCCCTTTCCTTTGCCTTTCTTCTTAAACTCAGTATTAGCCTTAGGCTTGACAAAAGGCTTATTTTTCTTCTTATTGTGGATAGCCCGAGGGTTCTTCTTCTACACCAAATTGGCACTAGAACCTCCTCAAGAAGAACTTTCTTGCCACGAGTATCTTTTGCCTCGCTTCTCTTCAACACCAAGAGTGCCAATGAGATCGGTAACATCAACTCCCGCCTCTTGTGTTTTAGAGAGGTAGCAAAATCCGACCAAGAAGGTGGTAACTTGGCGATAATACCGCCGACCACAAACTTGTCCAGAACTCACACTTATTATGCTCAAGCTCCTTTGCGGCGCTGAATCTCATGAGCTTGTTCTACTACGTAAGCGGTCATCGACCATCTTGTAGTCATAGAACGCTCCATGACATACACTCATCGCCGAAGATCGGAAACTCGAACTTGGCCTCAAGTGCATCCCACATCTCTTTGCCCGTAGGCAAATGCATGTACACATCCACAATGTTATCTCGCGAAGATGTTGACAAGTGCACCTCGAAACAAGTTATCCGCTAAATTGAACTTGTGTTCGTCCTCAGCAGATAGAGGCTCAGCGGGCTTGCCTTGTGCAACATGAAAACATTCCATGGCGAGAAACCACGAGGATAGCACGTGCACGCCATCTCTTAAAATTGAAACCATCAAACGAGGGTGCGGCTTAAGCGGCAAAGAAAGCCAACTACGAAAAAGACCTATCAAGTTTTTGGATTGTTGAAGATCTAGTCAATTTTTGGCATATTTTAATCCAGAAATTAAGCATATAAAACATGACAAACAAGAGCATGAGTGATTCAACAATGATGTATTCATATTCGCTAATGAACAGGATAACAGCAGATCCTAGTAACATATTCATAGCGCACAGAAACAAAAACATCAGATAAGTTCTCAGGGTATACCCTCGGGCGGGGCCAGTGTCTGTGACACCGGATGCGCCGTTACCATCAGTCGACATGATGGCCTATTCGATGTAGTCGATCGAGGCGTGATGCAGGACGAGATGTGATGCAGGAAGATGTTCGCCGTGCGATATCGCGGCGCTTCACCACGAGATGAAGACGAAGTCACAGAATGAGCAGCCACGCTAATGCGCTCCCCAAAAACTTGATCGCCCGTCTACCCGAGCAGGTACTTAGACGGACGGAGTTTCGGAGGCCTACTCGCCTAGAGCCTTCTGCGCGCAAGGTTTTGAACCGGAGATTGCAGAGAGCAGCAACAAAACAATCGAACCTCTCAGAGTATTCTGTATCCCTCTTTTTATGGAGTAGAGAGCCTTTCTGTATTCTCCTCCTCAGTAACAGCAAAAACGAAAAGACTAGTAACTGCAGACATTAGTCACTAGCAACTGCCTCCATTACTCGAAAGTAACCGCAGCCATAATTCACTAGTAATCGCACTTCATCGCAGCTATTCGTTAATGATATTTACTGCGAGTCAGTGCGTTTCGATTTTCGAATAGATAAAGAAAAACGCGCGCGCACCCGCACCGCCAGCACGCTGCGTGCGCGCACACGCATCGCACCGCACATGCGCGCCAGCGTGCTTGAAGCGCGAAGAGCGAGCGAGCAAGCGCGTGTCTGAGCTCTCTCCAATTGCACAAGGGGGTTACCACTTTCCACCTTTTAAAGTGGTGTAACTCCAATTGCAATGTCCTCTCAATTTTTCCATGTGCACAAGGGGTTACTAAATTAAAATGGTCCACCTTCCAACAATGAAAACGTGCAAAGCTGAAGGTGATACCTCTCCAATTGCACAAGGGGGTTACCACTTTGCACAATCAGAATAAATCCCAGAGAACAAAAACACAGCCAAAGACAGCTAAATAATTTATTTATGAGTATGTTCGTTCTGTTTAGCAAAGCCTACATTTTATGTGTCAAACCCTTCTCTCAGTTCCAACCTAACAATGACTTAGTATTTTGATATTTGAACATTATGTATGTCAGGTTCATCTTTGGGAATTGAGTTCAGCTACAACAGAGTAACAACGCGAAGATCTCGCGGTCTGCAGATTAGGGCCGGAAAGGCTGCCCTCTGCCTGACCAAGAGGTCAAGATCTAGGAAGTCACTTGCCCGTGTGCATGGTTTCCGCAGGCGGATGCGGACCACTGCTGGAAGAAAGGTTCTGAAGCGTAGACGAGCCAAAGGAAGGAAGCTACTCTGCACAAAGACGAACTCACCCACCAGGAAGAAACGATTATTGTGATTGCACTACAATTTGAGGCGCCCTGTATTCCAACTGTAAGTTTTACTTTTTGCATCCCATGTTCTCAGCCATGTTCATCTGTAACAATTGCTGAACACCCTTTTTCCTGTTGTTTTGGTTAATAATTTAATATCTGAATCACATTCTCAACACCGATCAATTTGTCCTTTTTGGTTGTGACAATCTTTAATACTATGTTGTTTCGTGAGATAACATGTCTTCTTGAGTACTGCATTCTGAACATGGACTCTATCCTAAATGCTACTTATCATCCAAGAGTGAGGTAGGACAGAATTGGTACTTACTTGTCGGGACTGGATTTCTGAATTCGTATCCTCACTGTTCCATAATCAGTAGCTAGTGTACATAATGAAAACATTGTTGATAACAAGTTTGAATAACGAAATAACATTAATAAATAACTGAGTACCGGCCTTATGGCCACTTATTATAAAAGATGTCAAAAGATCTTGAGTCTTACAACAGCGGAAACATCAAACGATAAACTCCGAGCGGTGGCACATCAAATTGCCCACCGGCATTCGACTGAGGAGCGCAACCTAGTACTTCGGGTGCCCTTCATCAAAGCCTCAGGCGGTTTGATACAGATAACAACACCGTCCTTGAATGCATATTGACCATACTGGCCGACTAACTCTATGATGTGTACATGGACTTTAAGTCCGCCACAGAGTTGTGGGATGCACTCGAGCACAAATATGTCGAAGCTGAGGTTGGTCGTTGACTCTATATGTGCGAGCAATTCTTCGACTACAACATGGATGATGCTAAGTTGATAGTTGCACAGACTCTGAGATTCACTATTGGTCGAAGAGATTACGCATGTGGGTTGTGTTTTGCCTCCTAAGTTTGTGGCTACGGACATTGTTGCCAAATTTCCTGCTTCATGGCGGGATTTTGCCACTAGCTTAAAACACAAGAGGGAAGAGATATCTATTGAGGATCTCATTGTTGCCCTTGATGTGAAAGAAAATGCAAGAGCAAAGATGCACCAAGCTCGACCAGTCAGAACAATCAAATCAATGCAAATATCATAAAGAAAATATATACCAAGAATAACAAAGGATTTAAATCAAACAAGACAATTAACTTTAAGAAGAAAACTGAGAATAAAGATATGAGGAACATCACCTGCTTTGTGTGTGTGGCAAAAACGGTCATATGATGAAAGATTGTCGTTTCCGCAAGAGCAAGGATGTTGTACAGCCAAAGAAAAAGGTTGTCAAGTGATCATAGGCGAGGCCTCAACAGGAGGGTATGGTAATTCACCTGTTGTATTTTCAGCATGTCAATCCACTGATTGGTGGGTTGATACTAGAACTAATGTTCATGTATGTTCTTATATTTATTTGTTTTCTTATCAGGCAGCTGGGGCTTCCTCCGTCCTAATGGGAAACGGGTCGTATGCTTCTGTTCTTGGTGTTGGTACGGTGGATCTGAGGTTTACTTCAAGAAAGATTGTCTACTTGAAGAACGTGCAACATGCGCCAACAATAAATAAGAACCTCGTTAGTGGTTCTCTCCTATGAAGGGATGGTTATAAGCTAGTATTTAAGTCAAATAAAATTGTAATGTCTAAGTTTGATAACTTCGTTGGTAAAGACTATAAGAGCGGATGCTTGTTCTGCATAAGTACTTTAGAGTATTGTCATAGTCTGGATGTTGCAACTGGTTTGAACAAATGTGATGTCAACATATGGCATTCTTGTTTTTGATATATTGGTTTTGATAGTATTGCTCGAATATCCAGATTAGATTTAATTCCGAAATGTGAAATTGTCAAAGGATCAAAGTGTCAAATTTGTGTACAAGCAAAATAATCTTGAAAATCCTTTAAGGGGTTACAGAGAGAAAAGAACTTGACACCTTTAGATCTTGTCCATTATGTCTTGTGTGAGATGAATGGATTGTTGACCAAAGGAAGTAAAAGATATTTTCTAACTCTTATTGATGATGCATCACGATATTGTTATGTGTATCTACTGAAAACAAAAGATGAAGTTTTAAATTACTTTAAAATTTATAAGGCCGAGGTTGAGAACCAACTAGAAAAGAAAATTAAAAGACTGACGTTTGATCGTGAAGGAGAGTATATCTCTAATGAATTCTCCTAATTCTGTTCTGAACATGGAATAGTCCATGAAGTTACACCACTATACTCATCTCAATCAAATGGGGTGGCTAAGAGGAAAAACCGGACACTAACAGACTTGGTGAATGCCATATTGGAGAGTGCCGGTATGCCTAAGATATGGTGGGAGAAAGCTATTTTGACAGCAACTTTCGTTCTAAATAGAGTAATCACTAAAAGGTGTGAGATTACTCCGTATGAGGGATGGAAGGGAGAGAAAACTCAATGTTAATTTTCTGCGAACTTGTGGGGTGTTTGGCAAAAGTCAATATATGTAGCGTCCCGTTTTTCGGAGTTTTTGA
This sequence comes from Hsuehochloa calcarea, assembly GCA_036346395.1. Classification (NCBI taxonomy): domain Eukaryota; kingdom Viridiplantae; phylum Streptophyta; class Magnoliopsida; order Poales; family Poaceae; genus Hsuehochloa; species Hsuehochloa calcarea. The sequence goes on along the minus strand of CM070593.1, from coordinate 48,140,542 downwards.
AAATTTTAAAAGAGAACCATTTGTTTCTATTCGTCAAAAGCTTAATTTGGAAATTTCAGAAATCCATTTGCAGTTTAATATGAGTTAATCAAACTTCAATTAAATTAAAGTTGGTTTAATTTAATTTTCTAGAATTTAAAAATCAAAATTATTATTTTAAGGATTTTCTTGGGTTTATTGGATTTTAGAAATTTATTTTCCTTTTCCCCGAAATTGAAAATTTATTTATTTGCAAAAGAAAAAGGAAATTTAAAGTTAAAAGTATTTTTATTAAGTCTAGAATAATTCAAGGAATTTCTGTGAATTTTTCTAGAATTTTTGGAGTCTATTTGCTATTTTCTAAATTGCTTTTTGAATTGTTTGAATTTCTAAAATCAAAATTGTATTTTAATTCCTTTTCTGTCGTGGTAGAACCCTAGCCAGCCCACCATCTTGTTCCATCTCCGCCCGCTCCATGACATGCTCCGCTCCGTAAGCCATTTCAAGGCCGCTTCGCCCTCAGTAGTTGGATCCTCATCGTGTGGCTCTCGCCGCCGCGTCGCTCTTGCTTCTTGGCCGTTGGATCAAGATCCGCCGCATCCGCTCGCCGCGCCCCTCCCTCTTCTCGCCGTCCGATCGAATCGGACGGCGCCCTTCGTCTCCTCGCCGCGCTCTTCTTCTCCCCACCGTCCGTCGAATCGGACGGCTCTCGTCGCCGCGCCTCCCTCGCCCACGTCCGTCGAATCGGACGGCTCCCATCATCGTCTCAGCGCTTTCGCCGCGAATCCGCCGCCGCGAATCCGTCCGCGCGAATCCATGCCGCCGCGAATCCGCGCCGGCGCCCTCCCTCCGCCTCCGTCGCGTCCGCCCGTGTGGTGCCGTCCGTCCGCCTCGCTTGCGCCGCGCTCATGCTTTTCCCATGCGAGCTCTATAAAATCCATGCGCGCCTCTTTCTCTCCTCTCTTCTTTCTCTCTCTCTCTCGGTCGCGTTGCCGCTGCCTCTCTATCTTCCCGGCTCGGCCGCCTCCGCGTCGCCGCTCTCTCCGCCACCGCTTCTCCCTCGCCGACGCCGTCGTCTCTCAGCTCGGCCCGCCGCCGCCACCGCGCCTCTCCCGTCTCTCTCTCTCCTCTCTCTCTCTCGACCGCGGCCCGAGCCCACGTGGCCACCCGTGGCGCCACGTCGGCCGCGCCGTCGGCGTTCTGCCGCGTGGGCTGCTGCGTCGCGATTCGCAAGCGCTGACGTCAAAGTCCGATTTTTCAATAGAAAATTAATTCCGAAAATCCGAAAATCCAATTCTATCATTTTATGTGATTTTGAAATTTCTTTTGGCTATAACTTTCACATCCGAACTCCGATTTGGGTGATCCAAATTTCTAAATTCATATAAATTCATCCTCTTTCATTTGGTGCTGGTTTTGTAATTTTTGGAGTTCATTTGGTGCTGTTTTATTTATTTGTTGCTATTCTCGCACGTGTAGATTCCGGCGTTTCGGAAGATTTCTTCAACCCAACGACCGAAGAACCTCTCCTCGTCAACGAAGGCAAGTCGTAGGCCTTTGACCATGTTGAACCCATTTTATAAATGTATATTGTATTAAATTATCATGCATGGCTAGTTTTATTAAAAATGGTTTTGGGAGTAGATAATTACCAAATTGCCATTATGCCTCCTTGATAAATTGAAAATGAAATGTCTCCTTGAATGACATATATCCTTGGACACCATAGGATGGTTAATACTAGTTGGGCATAATTGTATTGCCAACTTGGGTGCGTATTATTGCTTAGACATGCTCTAGTTACATGAGACTTTCGATCACATGTTCAATGATTAATGAAATTTGACTAATGGAACTATGGAGCAGTGGTGTGAGGCCACTTTTATTAAAAGATGTTGTGCCATGGCGAGGATTGCCATTTGGTGGGAATGAACAAAAATGATTTATGCTCGGGCTTGAGGTAGGAAGCTAGAGTGGGTGCGTAATGCACATTGGGTTGTGGTAGACTTGTCCGAGCGACCAACTAAGGACTTAACTTTGCAAGTCATTGATCAGGTCACCTCGTGCAACCATAAGTCCGGTATGGGACGGACCGCCAATTAATTAGGAAAGTTTTGAGTCGGTTCTGTTGTGGTCGTTTATTAGGCGCAAGAGAGGCGTGATGGCGAAACCTTAGCGCGTAACCGAGGCAAAATGGAACTTTGTAAAAGCCTTGTCACGTGCTCTAGACTACTCACCTAAGGAAGTGGCGGTGGTATCGACGGATGCCAAACAAACTAGAGAATTCGTGTCTTGTGGGTAAAGTTGTACAACCTCTGCAGTGTTAAAATCTATTCGAATAGCCGTGTCCCGATTCACGGACATGCACAGTGATTTCGCGCAAGGTAGTATTTTCAAAATTGTGGTTTGGATCGTTGGAAACGTTTGGTTGGAATGGTTGGGAAGTGAACGGGATGTTCACTGTTTGATTCAAAAGAACTTGGTTATCTATGTATTATTCTTTTGAAATCCTGCTTTGCCATCTAATTATTGTATTTACTGTTAAACTTGCTTTCTGCAAATTAACCATAAAGCCATCCTTGTTTAAGCCTGGCATGAATACTATGTGCACACATTTCTCTACGACTTGCTGAGTACTTTATGTACTCACGGCTTTATGCCCCTTTGTTGATCAGTCCCAGCAGAAGAACCAGGAAATGTTGAGTACTATGAAGAAGGCTACTTTGAAGACTTTGCGAACTAGGTCGCGTCCTCCACTCGATTGCCTGTGGGCATGTCGATTGGGCTCCACGTATTTTTGAGATTTCCGCTGCCAGATACTCTGTTGTTGTTAAGCCCTTTTTGTAAGAACCTTGACCATAAGGTCTTTCTTTGCTTTAATTAATATTACTTTGTCTGCTTCATTAGTTCGTTGTTGAATGGTCACGATTACATCATTGTTGTAACTGTGCAAGCTAGCTACTGATCATGGGACTAGCTTGGTATGCACAGAGGGTCTCGGGGTTGTGTGACACCTGGGGTTCCGACAATATACCATTGCAGAAAAAGAGAGCTTGGACCTAAAATAGTCGATTGTGTCTTACTGGGATATGCTCATAACAACATGGTATATAGATTTTTAGTAGTAAAATCAGAAACTCCTAAGAGTATTGTTAACATAATAATGGAGTCTAGAAACGCTTCATTTTTTAGGATATTTATCCTATAAGAACTGCAGATAGTTCTTATCGATCTGAGGATAATCAAACTATGAATAATAGTAATTTTGAACCTATCACCATCTCTGAACCAATGAGTGATATACAATCAGCTTGTGATATTTCCAAGAAATATAACAATTTAGTCAAAGAGAATACTTTATTGTATGTCTCATGCATGATGTGACAAACACTCTTTTAGAGGCTTATGCATTACCTGATGCCGAGTATTGGAAAGAGGCAGTCCATAGCGAGATGGATTCCATCATGGCTAACAGGACTTGGGAGATCATTGATCGTCCTATCGGGTGCAAATCTGTTGGATGCAAGTGGATCTTTAAAAAGAAAATGAGGCTTGATGGTACTATTGATAAGTACAAAGTAAGACTTGTGGCCGAGGGTTATACCCAGAAAGAAAGTGATGATTATTTTGATACTTACTCTCCTATTGCTAGATTGGCCACAATTCGAGTGCTCATTGTATTAGCTTCTTCCCATACTCTACACATTCATCAAATAGATGTGAAGACAACTTTCCTTAATGGAGAGTTAGAGGAAGAAATCTAAACGGAGCAACCGGATGGTTTTGTGATTTCTGAACAGGAAAATAAGGTATGCAAATTAATCAAATCCTTGTATGGCCTAAAGCAGACACCTAAACAATGACACGAGAAGTTTAATAAAACTTCAACTTCTGCTAGTTTTTCTGTGAATGAGGCAGAAAAGTATGTGTATTATCGTTATGGTGGGGGTTCAAGGAGTGATTTTGTGTTTGTGTGTCGATGATATACTTATATTTGGGACAAACACTGTTGTTATTGACGATGTCAAATCTTTCTTATCTAGATGCTTTGATATGAAAGACCTAGAAGATGCAGATGTTATTCTGAATATCAAATTAATCAAAAATGAGGATAGGATCACTTTGAATCAATCCCATTATACTGAGAAAATCTTGAGCCAGTTCGGTTTTGAGAACTGTAAAATTTTCCCAACTCCTTATGATGCTAGTGTTAAGTTTCAAAGGAGTAAGGGATTAGTAAAAGGTGAATTGAAACATTCACAAATTGTTGGGTCCCTTATGTATCTATGTGGCGCCACAAGACTAGACATATCATTTGCTATGAGCAAATTAAGTCGGTTTACTACTAACCTAGGAGATGATCACCGGAAGGCACTTGAGAGAGTGTCGCGCTACTTGAGAGGTACAACCTTATATGGAATTCACTATACTTGGTATCCATCTGTATTAGAAGAATATAGTGATTCAAATTGGATCTCTGATGCAGATGAGAACAAAGCTACAAGTGGGTATGTCTTTACCCTAGCAGGTGCTGCAGTTTCATGGAGGTCTTGTAAATAGACTATATTGACGAGGTTAACCATGGAAGTAAAACTTGTAGCACTAGACACAACTACTATTGAAGCTGAATGGCTTAGAGAGTTTCTGTTGAACTTACCGCTGGTTGATAAACCAATATCGGCAATCCTAACATACTGTGATAATCAAACAGTGTTGATTAAGATTACAAGTACTAAGGATAACATGAAGTCCTCCAGACATATGAAGCGTAGGCTTAAATCTGTCAGAAAACTGAGGAACTCCGGAGTGATTACTGTGAATTATATCCGCACGGAGAAAAATATGGCGCACAAAGGGGCTAGCACAGAAGGTGATTTCTATTGTGTTTATGGACATAGGAATGTGGCCTATTGGAGTTACAACTCAACATTAACCCATATATTTTTTATCAGAGATCCCACGACTTGGGCAATGAGAAAAAAGTTGATGTTTGAACAAGAGAGTGCATTATAATAATATATATATACCCGTATCTAATAGACAAAGTACTCTCAAGTGTATAGAAGGATAGCTAAAAGCCTTAATGTATTCTAGTGTCCAATGAGGGAAAAATGTATTAGCCTATAGGATACCTAAAATGAATACACCTACTTAAGCTTAACTGTGAGGTCGTAGTTCACGAGAATAGGGCATTATCTAGAAAGCTCATGAGCAGATAACGGAGTATGACCAAATAATGCTCTGCTTAGGCTTGGTTCTTTGACAATCTAGTATCAGTTGAGATTTGAAGTGAAATCTAATCACGAAAGACTGTAAATTCAGGGCATAGTCCAGAGATCCCACGACTTGGGCAATGAGAAAAAAAGTTGATGTTTGAACAAGAGAGTGCATTATAATAATATATATACCCGTATCCTAATAGACAAAGTACTCTCAACTGTATGGAAGGATAGCTAAAAGCCTTAATGTATTCTAGTGTCTAATGAGGAAAAATGTATTAACCTATAGGATACCTAAAATGAATACACCTACTTGAGCTTAACTGTGAGGTCGTAGTTCACGAGAATAGAGCATTATCTAGAAAGCTCATGAGCAGATAACGGAGTATGACCAAATAATGCTCTGCTTAGGCTTGGTTCTTTGACAATCTAGTATCAGTTGAGATTTGAAGTAAAATCTAATCACGAAAGACTGTAAATTCAAGGCATAGTCCATTCATCAATTGTGAGAAGATGAATATTGTTATTCTAGGTGCTAGTTCAACCCGTACGGGATTTACACTGAAAAACTGGTATATCAACAACTCTTCCGCACAATAATTTTTATCATTCTTTTTTGCTGCTTGCATTGGAATTGGTGGTGGGGTGGATTGTTGGAATTGGGCTCATATGTGTAAAGGCATATTTATTTCTAAAATTTCAAAGCATGCAAAGCCTTAGACTAGAAGTCTTAGACCAGGGTGGTCGAAGTCTTAGACCAAGGGTCTTAGGCTGGGGTGGTCGAATTCTTAGGCCATCGTAGTCGAATTCTTACACCAGAGTAGTCGAAGTCTTAGACCAGGGTGGTCAAAGCCTTAGACCAATGTGGCAAAGTCATAGAATATTATGGTCAAAACCTTAGACCAATGTGGTTGGATCCAAAGACCAGTGTGGTCGCAATACACTGGTCGAAAATGTAGACAAGTGGTCTAAGCTGTGGACCAGTATGTAATCAGGATCTGATAAATACTGCTTAATTACCATTAATTGGTTTTGAATTAGCAGTTACCGGGGTTTAATATGAGCTTTATTATTCAGTTACTAAAGAGTAATTGACTCGACCTTAAAATGATCCGGAGACATCCAAACCAAAAGATCGATTCATTTCTATTTTTCTATCTTCCTCTCGGATCAACTGTGCTGAGAAATTGAGCCGTCGAACTAAGTCATCCCTTCTCCTCGGCGTGCACCGAGAAGGAGGGCGAGCGGATATCTCCGAATCATTATCGCAGAGTTCACCCGCACTTGGTGGCAATAAGGTTTCTGGGCAGTGTATCTGCGTGACCGCTCTCTGCACTGCATCCTACGACTACTCGTTTCACTGTGATATCTACGATCTGCACTGCATCAAGTCTGCACTGTTTTGTATTCTTCGTCAAGCTCGATTGTAAGTTTGTTGTACGACCAGTTTTTTCTACTATAATCGTATTGTTGAGTATGTTTAGAAATGCAATGAGTTGTCTGCTATTGATACCGCTTTATGCATTTCTAGTTATTTATGATCTTTGCCTCATAATCAAATATGAAATTGAAATATTGTCCACATTTCCAACAGCGTGTTGGGAGGAGCCGCACGAGTTCCGATCGGAGCGCTTCATGCCCGACAGACCAGCCACCACTGGACTTGGAGGAGGCGGAAGGGCTCGTCTCCGCCAAAGTAGCCGCTCGTGCTTGTCCCCACCCAGCGCCTCAGCGTCGAGGAGCAGGAGCCAGAGCCAGTGGTGGCGGAGGGAGAGTTGGTGAGGAGCAGTAGCTTGATGAAGGAGAGCGTGGAGAAAACGATGAGGATGGTGGTTGACTAGATTAGGAAGCACCAAATCGAGCTCATGCAAGCTTGGCATTTGCAATTCACTTCTTGTGTCTGCCATCTCCAAATAACCTGAGAGCAGCAGGCCCTCCATGCTTGGATTGGGGGGAATCAAAGAGAGCGGGAGGCTGCAGATGGATCAGCAGTACACACCTTAGCCATTTTCTTCATCAATTCCCGATTTCCATTTGGATTCCCCATCCTTGGAGGAAACCAAAGTCAAATCCATCCCCACCCACACACAGAGGCTAAGATCCAAATCCAGAAAGATTGGAGAAGGGGAATGTGTTGATGCATGCATGTCGTGGGTATGAGTTGCACTAATTGAATCGTGAGCAGGGGAGTTCGAGATCAGGGAAATTGGAGGAGAGGGGCACCATGCTCACACCTGTCCCATGCACACATTGTTGCTGATTTTTTTTGGCCTAAATGCTATTATTTGGAGCGATATTAGTAAAAATGGTATGCTCTTATCCGTATCATTATAGGGCAGACGGCTCCTGTGCTGATACGTGGCACCTCGTTCGCACTACGGTGGTGCGAGCGAGGCGCCACGTGTCTCCCCGCTGCTTGTCCGCACCACCGTGGTGTGAACAAGAGTGTTATTTTTGTAATTGCGGATGCAATAGTTCTATTTTTTTTTCTAATATCGCTCCAAATAATGACATTTAGACCAAAAATTACATTGTGGCTGGCCCGCCTCGCCCACCGCCCTCTTTGACCACTACCGCGACAGTACAAGCTAGTGCTTCACCTCGCTCTACGTTGTTAGGCTGGTGGGCCCCTGTCGCCAGCGCTATAAAGAGAGGTGGGGGCCGGGGCGGCACGCATCACGAAGTTGACCGCGCCGCCGCCACTAACCCTAGCCGACACCAAAACCCTAATCCGATCCAGAGGGTAGCGCTCCAGCGACGGGATTGTCCACCGCCGCCTCCACCGACGGGATCGGATCTCCGCCGCCAGAGAGAACGCCTCCGCTCGGGACACGCCGCGATCGAGAGTCCGCGCCTCTCCACCGACGTCGGCCGCCTAGCGCGGACCTTCACCGACGGACGCCATGGCCAACCCTACCTCCTCTACGACCAAGCAGAACGCCTCTCTCTCTCTCGGTCTCTCTCGGACCCGATACAAAAAACCAGATCCAACTCAAAGATCAAAAGCAAAGACTCAAACAATGGTATCAGAGCCTCAACGGCAAAGATCCAAAAGAAAAGATCCAAAAGAAAAGAACCAAACCCTAGAACCCTAGAACTCCGGATCTAAAGCAGGGACGATCTCTGGGTCTTACAGGTAGGGAGGGTCGGGCGAGCCATGGGCTCGCCGGGGCTCAAAGCGGCCGGGATCTCGGAAGATCGTAGAGGTTCCGCGATCTGGGCGCTGCGCGTCTCTGGAGGGCCGAGCCGCCGACGGAGCCGCTTCGGCGTGCGCGCTCCTCTCGAGAGCGCGCCTGCGCGGAGAGGCTCATGGCGGCGGCGACTCTCTCCGCGTCTTCTTCTTCTCCGGTTTTCTTAGCGCTCGGTGAGAAGAGAGGAGAAGAGCGGAGCGAGAGAGGCGGCGAAGGAATCGAATGAGCTAGGGTTTACAGGGCGGCGCGGCGCGCGGTTTTGTTCGGTGGCGGCGGCCGGTAGTCCGATGCAAATCAACGGTGAGATCGAAGCGATGCGGAGCGGATCGCGGATCGCGGATCGCGCGGATCTTGGTTGGAATCGGTAGTCGGATGTGAATCAAGCGGTGAAATCGCCTCAAGGAAACCACTAGCAACGCGTGGTAGGCCGAAGTCACGATAGCAGTAGAGGCGCGATGTGAGCCAAATGGCGGGTTTAAACGATATTTTCGCGGTTATGAGCAGTAAAATCCGAAATTGATTTTAATTATTTCGAAGTATTATTTGGATGTTTTAATAGAAAATTGAATAAAATCTCTCTAAAATTTTGCACCAACGTGTTATTATTTCCAGAGATTAAATGTATACGATTAATGCTTCAATAATTAATTATTTTAGAATAATTACGATTTCATTGCAAAAGTTAATGTTGATTAATTCTTTTAATTAAATTGAACCAACGAGAGAATTTAATTTTAAGAATTATTGTGAATTATGATATTGTTATTTTCGACCAAAGTTGATAATACTTGATATTATAATTTTAATTGATATTTTTATACATTGTTTCTATTTACGCTAACGGTGATATAGTTTTAATGTATAGATAAAATTGATTTAATTGTATGTCGTATTTTTGACCAGCGTTGGAAATAAGACATATAATTTTAATGTTACGTTCTCACTTTATTTGAACTAAATTTTCGGAGGATACAACTTGATGGGTTGTATCGGAGAGATTCCAGCTCTCAAAGGAGACAATTATGGAGAGTGGAAGAAAAGATAGACTTAGCGTTTATCTTAGTTGAGGTGGGTGGGTCCTCGCTCTGGCCACGACCCACCGAGCCTATGGCACGGTGAGGATCAAAATGAGGATGATCTTGCTTGGCGAAAAAGACGGAGAGATCATGCTCCCTTACGGATGTCTTATGACCTAGAGCATAAGAAATGGACCACGACCAACAAGAAATGTATGGTGTGATAAAGAACTACGATTGAGCACGCAATTGTGGGCTCAATCAGATCGTGACATGACTGTAAAGAGTCGTATCGCTCTTCAAAGACATATTCACACAAATATCACCACAGAATACCTTGATAAAATAAAGAGTCAGTTCTTGGCTCTTCAAAGACATATGCTACCACGGTGATTAAGCGACTTGTGAAAAGTATTACGGTGGTGGCGGTGGAATAAGAGAACACATATTAAGGATGAGCAACTTGGCATCAAGCTTAAACCAATGGATTTGGCACTCAAGGATGAGTTCCTTATTCACTTGATTTTTGCTTCATTGCGAGAAAAAGTTTGACACTTTTGTTGTCAATTACAACATGCACCGATAAATGGGACTTAGAAAAGTGCATAGCTATGTGTGTTCAAGAGGAGGAAAGAATTAAATCCTCACATGGTGGATCTATCAACTATGTGAAGGATAACAAGAAAAAGCACTTCAACAAGACCTCCTTCTCAAGGAACAAGGAAAAGCCTCATCCATCGACCTCAGCAGAATAAATTTCTTTGTAGACAAAGATCGGTGTCTTCATTTGCAAGAAGACCTGGACACTACAAGAAGAAGCATCACGATTACTTAAAGATGATAATGACAAAGAAAGGTGAGAACATTATTACCTTCATAAATGAATGCTTGTATGTGCAATATTCAAATCCACTTGGTGGATTGACTCAGAACAACTGTTCATGTTGCTAATTCCTTCTGAGGATTAGTTCGACGAGGACTACGCAAAGAAACGAAAGATGCATTAAAGTCGCAAATGGAGTCAGCGAAGTTGAAGCCGTTGGCGATCTTTCATTAGAGTTAGCTAATGGCTCCAATCTTTTACTTAGAGATGTTCTTTTGTTCCCTCTTTCTGGAGGAATTTGATTAGTGTTTCCAATTTGGACAAAGATGGTTATGATTGTAATTTTGGAAATGGCAAGTCGAAATAATATTTAATAAAGAATGTGTTGGTCTTGCCATATTACAAAATGAGCTTTATTTGTTATCATTGTGTGATGATGTGAATGTCGTATGCGATAATGGGAGCGTCGCGTGCGAAAGTGATTGAATCCTCGTCTACGAATGTAAGCGAAAACGAAAGAGAACTCATAATGAATCGTCAAAATTATGGCAATCGCTCGTTTAGGCCATATTTGAGGGGAGAATAGAAAGACTAGTTAAGAATGAAATTATTCCTCTATTAGAGTTCTCGGACTTAGAACAATCTGCGAGAATGCATTAAAGGAAAATATGTAAAGAAAATTAAGAAAGGCGCCAAAAGAAGCCTGAAGTTCTACAAATTGTTCACACAGACATTTGTGGTCCTTTTCTGTGAAAAGTGTGGATGGATATGACTCGTTCATAACATTCACGGATGATTACTCCGTTATGGATATATTTATCCAATCAAAGAAAGAAATGAAGCCTTGGATAAATTCAAGATATTTAAAATTTGAAGTTGAAAACCAACACGATTTAAAGATTAAGATAGTTCGATCGATCGTGGGGGAGTACTACTGATCGACATACACCATATGGACAAGTTCTGGACCTTTGCGAGGTTCTTACGGAAAATGGCATAGTAGCCCAGTATTCTACACCGGGCGAACCTCAGCAAAATGGAGTAGCTGAAAGACGCAACCGTACCCTGATGGATATGGTGCGAAGCATGATGAGCTACTCCACTCCCATTGAGTTTATGGATGGGCGTTGAAAACCGCCATTCATATTCTCAATAGAGTGCCTAATAAGTCGGTGCCCAAAACAAATGCGAGTTGTGGACGGGAAGAGTTCCTCTCTAAACCACTTACGTGTGTGGGGAGTCCTGCGAGGCTAAAGTATTTAACCCAAACATTGGGAAGCTAGATCCCAAAGCGATAAGTTGCCATTTCATTGGCTACTGAAAAGTCAAAAGGTTTCGTTTCTCTTGTCGAGACGGATATACAAAGTTTGTAGAAGCGAGACCATGTGTCTTCTTAGAAGATGAAATGATGAGGGGAGCATGGTAGCTCGAGAGATTGATCTTGAAGAGAAGCGGGTATATGTGCCCGCTCAGATGATTCAAGAGCCACTCTTCCCACTACTGCTGTGTCATTGCACCGACGGTACAAGATCTTGTGGTGCGGCCTTTGTTATTGTTCCTCCTGTGGCAACAATGAATGAAAATGAGGAACACATTTTGAGGATCCTATAGAACCCATTGCCACAAATGAGGGGAGCAACAGCAACCTCAAGCAGAAGATGTACCAAATGTGGAGGCCAGGAGGTCTCAAAGAGTAAGAAGATCGGCTATTTACATGATTATCAGATTTATCATCTGAGGAATTTCAAATGGAGGATGACCCGCCTCATTTGAAGAAGCCATGAAGCGAAAATTCCTCAAAATGGCACGAAGCCATGGAAGAGGAAATGAGGTCCATGAAAACTAATAAAGTGCAGGACTTGGAAATTATTCCTAAAGGAGCCAAAGCAGTAGGTTATAAATGGGTCTACAAGACAAAGCTTGACTCCCAAGGGAATGTAGAAAGATACAAAGCGCGACTTGTGGCAAAAGGCTTTACGCAAAGAGAAGGGATTGATTACAATGAGACCTTTTCTCCAGTCTCTGTAAAGATTCCTTGAGAATCATAATGGCATTAGTAGCACATTATGATTTAGAGTTATCGAGATGGATGTAAAGGCGGCATTTCTTAATGGGGATTTGGAGGAAAATGTTTACATGGCACAACCGAAAGGTTTTATCATGGAAGGAAATGAAAGAATGGGATGCCACCTAAAGAAATCGATTTATGGGTTAAAGCAAGCTTCAAGACAGTGGTACTTGAAGTTTGTGATACAATAAGAAAATTTGGGTTTAAAGAGAATGTAGAGGACAAGCTGTCTATACAAAGTTTAAAGATGGGAAGTTTATTTTCCTAATCACGTATGTGGATGATATCCTCTTGGCTAGTAGTGATGTCGATGCACTCTTGAGACAAAGAAGTTTTGTCCTCAAACTTTGATATGAAAGATCTTGGTGAAGCTTACGTTCGTTTTAGGGATCGAAATTCAGGGATAGAAACAAAGGGATATTGGGACTATCACAAAGACATACATAGAAAGTCTTAAAGAAATTTGGGATGCATAAATGTAGTCCTTCACTGCACCTATAGTCAAGGCGGCGAGATATGGGGATTTTCAATGCCCGGGAACGATATGAGATCGATCAAATGAAAGCGGTTCCATATGCTTGGTATCGGAAGCTTACAAGATGCTCAAGTGTGCTGCATACGACTTAGCTTTTGTTCTGGGTTACTTGGCGATTCGAGCAATCACGAAATAGAACATTGGAAATTGATAAAGAAAGTCTTGCGTTATTTGCAAGGAACAAAAGGCCTCATGATGACATCTGAAGATCGATTTACTCCATATAGTAGGGTATCTGATTACGATTTTGCGGGAGATGATAGAAAGTCGACATCGGATATGTCTTCACTCTCATTTGGAGGAGCTATATCGTGGAAAAGCTCAAAGCAAACCGTCACTACATCGTCCACAATGTATCTGAGTTTGTAGCATGTTATGAGGCTACGGGCGGTGAGCGGCTAAAGAAGTTCATACACAGTTTAAAAGTGGTTGGCGACATCAATAGACCACTTAAGTTGTCTGCGATAATGAACCGTGATAATGTATGCCCACAACAATAAGTCAAGTGGTCTTTGCCAAACACATTGACATAAAGTACTATGTTGTGAAAGATAAAGTTCGGGATCAAATTATAAATCTTGAGCATATAAGCACATAAAAGATGTTAGCGGATCCGCTTACTAAAGGCTTACCACCCAGCGTGTTGAGAGAACATATAGCGGCATGGGTTTAAGGAAATCCTAGAATCTGGACTAAAAGATGGCCCAAAAGATTAAAGTAACTATTTCAGAACAATGAGGTGTATTGTAGCTGTTGAATCTATCGGCAATTGACCGTGACGATGAGACATGTTCTATGCACTAATCTGTGATGGAATGAGTAAAGTCAAAAGCAATTAAAGATAAAGTATAGAGTGAGATCAAGGGGGAGAATGTTAGAATGATCTCGGGGCATTTGGCCCAACGGCCAAATGCCCACCCCTCCGATCGCGCCGATCGGGCGCCCGGTAAGATGGTGGTGGGCCCTCGCGCCGCGCTATAAAGAGAGGTGGGGGCCGGGGCGGCACGCATCACGAAATTGACCGCGCCGCCGCCACTAACCCTAGCCGACACCAAAACCCTAATCCGATCCAGAGGGTAGCGCTCCAGCGACGGGATTGTCGACCGCCGCCTCCACCGACGGGATCGGATCTCCGCCGCCAGAGAAACGCCTCGCTCGGGACACGCGCCGCGATCGAGAATCCGCACCTCTCCACCGAGCGTCGCCCCTAAGCGCAGACCTTCACCGACGGACGCCATGGCCAACCCTACCTCCTCTACGACCGACGGTAACGCCTCTCTCTCTCTCGGTCTCTCTCGGACCCGATACAAAAAACCAGATCCAACTCAAAGATCAAAAGCAAAGACTCAAACACACGTCACCTGCCTCTTTGGGCTCCATCAATGGCAAGGGCTCGACCCACGGGCTGGCGAATTAGAGGAGGAAGGATCCGGAGGCTGATATGTGGGGCACATATTTATTTGTTATTTGCTTGTTATGTTGACTGGTTTCAGAATTGGGGGTTGAAAAACCAACCAAGGTCCGAGTTCAATGTTGCAGAGTGGACATTCTCCTTTGCAAAATAGTGAAGGGTCGTTTATGGAACAGAGTCAAAACCTTGGCTGGTCAGAAGTTTCCGAGGGTTGTCTAATCTGATGGAAAAATTGGTCGCGAGGGGATTAAATAGATGAAATGATTGGTGATTAATTTGGTGGCAAGAGCGCAAATGGCGCTAGAAGCTTGCGTTGTTTAAGATTTGCTTGCGGATTAAGAATACACATTTTGCCGATCAAGAATAGATCTTTCTATTCAAGGTGTTCTAGTCAAGCGGATGGTCACATTGACTTTAGTATCACATCACAAAACTTGCGTCTCTTTTTAGAAGAAAAAAAAAACAGTCATGGCATGAGTGATCCCATGAGTAAGTGGGCCGAAATACTCTCCGTGTGTTAGACGTCTACAAATCTCGTTCTGGGCGGCATCTCACAACTTAGGCCAGGTCAATTCTGGGGCCAGAAGGATGTGGCAAAATAGGAATTTGAACGATCCGGCAATACAGGCCGAGGCCCATTCTAGTACCAAAATTGAACAACAGCCTGGCGAATAACAACAGGCTGAATGAAACGTGATCTGGGCTGATTTGGTGCCAGTATAGCCAGTTCTTGCTTCCTAAGAATTTCAAGCCTATCTTGTCTTTAAAAAAAATCTTGTCTCAAGAAGGCAAAAAAAAAGAAGAGTTTCATGACTATCTTGTCCCAGGGGAAAAAAAGATAAAGCTTCAAATCCATCAGCATAGAGTGTTCGAAGCCTTCTTCCTCTTTTGCTCGAGGGAACCGTACGCTTTCCCGATAAAAAAAAATTAAGATTGATGCAAAAAGATGGCAAAAACAAACAGATCAACCACTGGTCTCTTGTAGAAGGCAGCCCGTTGTGGCAGAACAAGGATGTCTCTGCAAGTAAAAAACCATCGTGTGTCTGACAGCAGGAGGCAGAACGCCAGAATCGATCGCGCACCGGCCGAGCTTGCCTCGCACTGATCAGACAATCTAGGTCTAATTTCAGGCAAAAAAAAAAAAAAAAAAACCAGAGCCTGCATGAGTGCATGGCGCATACGAGGAGCATTTGATCATGCATGCTGGGGATCCAATAATGGGATACGTGCTTACATATATAACCGCACAATAGGACGATAGGAACAAACGCCAAACTAAAGTGATGGCTTGATTTCTGAATTGTTCACGATCGTCATTCGTAGTAAAGAGACGAGGAGCACCGCAAAAGCTAGCTAATTAAGTTGCCATTCGATCGTTCTCCGCACCTAATTAAAAATCCGATCAGAGCGCTAGCTAGCTAGTCATTCGCCACTAGCGTTGTGCGTGCCTATCCATACTACGGTATCTGTGACATGAGAGAGAGAGAGAGAGAGAGAGAGAGAGTACAAAATTAAGGTGGGAGTCGGCTTTCGTGACGCACGCGGATGCGGCGTTATTTTACTTGTACAACTGAAGATCTCAGTTCATCCTTTGGTTGGGATTTGCTATTATCATAATCTGTCTGATTCGCCTATATCTAAAGCTCCAAACGATGAAATATTAACTGGGATTCCTATAATCTCTTGTCATTTGATAGGCATGCCTTCAAACCTTCAAGATATGTGCACCTAGCACCTCTGGACTTCACTCATCGATCTCTTGACACCAGAATTGAACCAGCCTTACTTTCTCCTTTTACGCCCGAATTCAGCACGCTGGACGTTGCACGTCAAATTTTGACTGGTATACAGCAACATAGTACGTTGGATAACACTGTCAAGCACAAAATGACTTTGGAGTTCTATATACTGCAGGATCATCAAGTCAAATCCAGCTTCTCCTCGTGGATCCGAATAAGTACAAGAAAAGGGCAGATATGTAAAGGGGCTGACACAAGCAGCAAAAGGCAAAAGCTAATGCGATCGAGCCAGAAGGATGAATCTGTGCAATGCATCTGAACATGCACGCACACACGTAACTCTCTGTGAAGGCGAATAGAGGATCGCACTTAGGCGTTAGCATTGATCGGCATGAGTTTAAAATAGTACAGAGGGTAACCGAATTGGTTGGAATACATGCCAAATAAAGAGCTAACTAAACAAGAAAACTATCGCCTAATTTGATGGCGTCTTGATCTCCTGGCCAAACCGGCGTTCCACGCCCGGATGTGACACGCGCATGCACGTTACGTGCGTGGCTAACACCCCCCATCCCCCGCTAGTTGGAGCGGGAGCGGGGCGGACGTTTAAACTAGAACAAAAATCCAATAGGGCGACCCTTCGTGAAGATGTAGGCGTACTGAGAGCAGGTCGGAACGTGGTGAGCTAGTCTGGAGGTACACCGTGTCGGAACCCCGACTGTAGATGAAGAGCGAGGGGTCGGCCTTTGTGCGGCGAACCCCAAGGAGGCGAGGTAGGCCGCAAAGCGATTAAACCAAGCACGAGGGGCCTGCTTGAGGCCGTACAGGGACTGGTTGAGGTGGCACACATGAGACGAACACGTCGTGTCGATGAAACCAGAGGGTTGCTGGCAGTAGACAGTTTCAGCGAGAGTGCCGTTGAGGAAGGCGTTGTTAACGTCGAGCTGATGAACCGGCCAATTGTCGTCCGAGAGGGCGGCACGGTATGTAGTAGGCAACGGCGAGGGAGCAGCGACATGCAGGTTAAGACGTTGAGCAGGCTGGTGAAAGCCCCGTTTGCCGCGTGTCGTCATGGTGTGGTTGTTGACGGCCGTGCGGCGAGCTCGGCGGTGGGGCGGAGGGCAAGCGACCTCAAAGCGAGTCTTTGGAGAGGCGGCGCAGTGGTGGCGGCAGCAGCACGATGGGGAAGGCGGCGTGGGCACGACAAGAAGTTGCGGCGCGGCAGGGTGGTGTGACGCGAGCGCGGCCGGGAAGGGCGGCGCAGGTGGCGGCGACGCGGGTGCAGCAAGGGAAGGCGGCGTGGGCGCGGCAGGATGCGGCGACGCTGGCTTGGCAGGTGCGGGGTGGCGCACAGGGTGTGTGATGGGGGTAGGCATCACAGGGGCTGGAGGGAGAGCACCGAGGAAGTCATAGTCGGAAGGAGAAGGAGGATTAGGTGTTTCGGCAAAGGGAAAGGATTCCTCGTCAAAGGTGACATGACGTGAAAGGATGATGCGGTGGGTGGATAGATCGAGACACTGGTAGCCACGGTGGTGTTCGGGATAGCCCAGAAAAACACAAGCAATGGAGCGAGGGGCAAGCTTGTGAGGCGCGGTGGTGGAAAGATTGGTATAGCACCGGCAACCGAACACGCGAAGCCGCGAGTAGTCGAGAGGAGATCCGAACAAGGCGTGGTAGGGGTGCGGAGTTGATAGTTTAAGTTGGGTGAAGGTTCAGAAGATAGGTGGCAGCATGGAGGGCTTCAACACAATATTTGGGAGGGAGAGAAGCTTGGAAGAGAAGTGATCAAAGGATGTCGTTGGTCGAGCGGATCACGCGCTCGGCCTTGCCATTTTGCTGTGAAGTGTGTGGGCATGACATGCGGAGTGCAATGCCATGAGAGAGGAAGAACGTCCGTGCGGGAGTGTTATCGAACTCACCACCATTATCGCACTGAACGGCACGAACGAGAGAGTTGAATTGAGTCTTTGCGTAAGCGCAGAAGTTGGTGAGAGTGAGGAAGACATCAGACTTGAACCGAAAAGGAAAGGTCCAAAGATAGTGAGTAAAGTCGTCGAGAATAACGAGGTAGTATTTGTAACCAGAGACATTGGAGATGGGAGATGTCCACAGATCACAATGAACTAAATTGAAAACTTTATTCGTGCGAGTAGTAGAAGATGTAAAAGGTAAACACACATGCCGGCCAAGTTGGCATGCATGGCACAAGGAGTCTTCTGAAAATTTAGTACATGAAATAAGTTGACTACTCGCTAGATGCCCTAAGGCTTGACGACCAAAGTGTCCAAGACGACGATGCCACAAGGTAGCGGATGGGGTGGTGGTGGAGAGGGGGCAATTTGCACGGGGCGGCAACCGGAGGGGGTAGAGGTCACCGCGACTATTACACCTAGCGATCACATTCTGGGTTCGAAGGTCCTTCATAGAAAGGCTATAGGGGTCAAACTCAACAGAACAGTGATTATCAATTGTAAATTGACAAACAAAAATAAGGTTCTTGATAAGGTTAGGAGTAACAAGAACGTTATTAAGATGAAAAGAAAAATTAGGATGTTGGAGGGACGCGGTGCTAGTGTGGGTGATGGGAAGGTGGGAACCGTTACCGACAATGGCGTATGGATGTGCAGCGGAAGAGAAAGGGTAGAATGATGTCAAGTTACCATGCTCCGAGGTCATATGCGTTGAGGCGCCAGAGTCCATGTACCATTCGAATGATGACGGTGGAGTGAGAGACATGGCGTTAACAGCTTGTATGAGCTGTTGCTGATCCCACGATGGCGCAGGTGCAGAGGACGGCGCAAACCAGGGGGCGCCCTGCCACTGGGAGGGCGTCGGTGGCGAAAAGGCAGCGACGAACGCGCTAGGTGGGCTGGGACTGAGAACACCCGGTCCAATGGGCCTGGGCCCTGGCCAGGCCACATGTGGATCGAGTCGGCCCAGGGATTCTGCATGGAGGGCCATGACGCGGCATTCTTGGCACCACCGCCACCGCTGCCGCTACCGTTGGAGCTGCCACCGTCGTTGTCGCCTCAACAGCGGTGGTTGTTGTTAGAGTTCCCAGTGGAAGTGTTGCGGGTGTGGCAGCTGCCCTGTTGACCGCCGGAGCCCTGGGCGGCGCGTGAGAACCCACCGTCGGAAGGGGCGGAGGTGGCACTATCGTGACCGCCGGAAGAGCCGCCGTCGGAGGTGCCCTTGCCTGCGTTAGAGTAGAGAGCAGAGGGCGCGCGGTTTCAGAGGACTCCGTCGTGAGCTCCTCAAGCATGAGGGCGGAGCGGACCTCGGCGAACGAGGGAAGCGGGCGTTGCATGGATAGGAGCATACGCATGGGAGCGAAAACGTTTGTTGAGCCCGCGAAGCGTGTTGTGCACGAGGCTTTTGTCGACGATGGGCGTGCCGACGGCGATGAGTTCATCGGACAGGGCTTTCTGCCTACAATAGTAGTCACCGATCGACATGCCGCCTTGGTGGAGGCCATAGAACTCATGCTCGAGGTAGATGGCATTAGTGCTGGCGTTGTCGGGGTAGACGTCCTCGAGGGTGTGCCAAACGGTATAGGGATGAGTGGTGGAGCCGCCCATCACCATTGCCAAAAGCTCGGGGGGAGACGGCGCCATACAGCTACTGGCGCACAAGGGCGTCGAGGCGCAGCCATTGAGTGGTCGGTGCCTCGGGAGGAGTGGCGTTGACGTGGTCCTCGAGGGCGTACTTGACGAGGGCGACCTCGAATAGGCCGCGCCACTGGGAGTAGTTGCCGGCGTGAAGATCGAGGGTGAGGGGAACGACAGCCTTGACGTTGGGAACGGTGACGGCCTGCGACCAAAGTGCCGCCTGGGTGGTGAGTTCGACGTCAGCCGCAGCTGCGGCAGGGTCGGCCGGCGCCATCGGCGCGGGAGAAGAAGACGAAGAAGGTGGAGGGATGGTCTCAGGAGCGAAACCAATCTGAGATCATGAAGGCGAATAGAGGATCGCACTTAGGCGTTAGCCTTGATCGGTATGAGTTTAAAATAGTAAAGAGGGCAACCAAATTGGTGGGTACATGCCAAACAAAGAGCTAACTAAACAAGGAAGCTATCGAATAATTTGATGGCGCCTTTGATGTCCTGGCCAACCCGGCGTTCCACACCCCGATGCGACACGCGCATGCACGTTACGTGCATGGCTAACACTCTGTTCACGGCTTCATGCTTTGATTCTGAACATCCCCATGGTAACATGTATGCTACAATTAATCTGTTTCAAGAAAAAAAAAACACATGTATGATATATATAAGTCTATATAACCACAAGGAGTCATCCATTGGTACGAGCATTATGGCAGCTCACAGCCGGCAGCTTTGACAGCTTCAACAAGAAAGAAGAAACTAAACAAACAAGAACCTTAGCTAGCAACTGAAAATGCACATATACTACCCATGCAACACTGCGCATGTATAGCATGGCCAGTAAAGAGCCACTGGGAGGTTAGATTTGGAGAAATTTTATAATATATTCTACTGGTAGTATATAATGGTAGTATAAATCAAATATGATCATTGATTTGTTAAAGACATAATAATTTTTTCTTTGTATTTATAATTTTTTTGTGAGGCTCTTTGGTGATGAAGATGAGACGAGCTCTTTGGTGCATGCAGGGATAACACCTAGCCAGACAACCATCAAACCGGATACTAAAATATGGGCCATCACAGATCGCACTTAGGCCTCCTTCCTGGGTCTCTGTTTGGGGATGTAGCTTTCCGCAGCCGCTCTTCCACCGTGTATTAATTTCTTGTGGCGACGGTTGCGTTTACAGAGTATAGCGCATGACACTAGTGTAGTCCACGAATTCAGCACAAGAACGCCTGAAAATATAGTGCTCCTCCTTTAGTAGGTCGACAGCGACAAGCCCATGAAAATGGCACGGCAACTTCGCCCAAAATCGATCCGTTGCTCCCCTTTTATTGGATTGAATTTGCAAGCATGCAATTTTGTAGAGAACGTACTTAAACCCTCAATACCTCCTCTCTGTCTAAATAAGAAATGTACAAGATATAGCTCTTCATATGTTTAGAGCTAATGCCAGCTTTCATTCAACAATTTCACAATGGCTGGGATCTTTGTAACATCTTTGTGATTCCCTTGTTCTTTTTATTTCTCCTTTTCCGTCTGTACATTCTCATTATTTAATATATTATATGCAGTAGGAGCCTCTCCTTCTGTTTATCCTTCAAAAAAAAAAAGTGTGTGCAATCAGATTTTGACAAAAGCTAGGTTAGGGGCATTCCATAAGAGTAAAAGGTACGGATTGTAAAGCATATTGATCACTCAATACTAGCTTCGTTTGCAACGGCAGCCACATTAATAACCATACTATTTTAATATCAGTGCAATTTAGTTTTTAAGAGAGAGTACGAAAAATACTAGTCACTAAAATTTTAGCCTTGATCACCGATAATTAGCCACATGAAAATGGTATTTCCATAGCTCGTCAAGTTTCAGCATTGGGTCTGAAGCGTTCACATAGTGGTTTCCTGAACAAATGATCCGGCCTCTTCTCACCCTCAGCCGATCGAAGTGCCAACACAGTCCGCTAACCGACCCTAATTACCAGCCAACAATGGAAATGACAAGCAATAGAGACATGCATGTCGGCTAGCTAGAAGTTTGCATATCTGATCTTCGCATCAAGCTAGGTTACAGCACACTGTTTTCTGTGACACCGGAAAGTTGAGATCTCTTTGTTCTCCAGGTTGTCTTCATTTGCTTCAGGAGCCCGTCAATCAGGCTATCTCACCAGATGAACCTGACCGACCGGAGCTAATGGCCTTCTCCGACTGACAGATGGGCCAACCTTGCCACCCACGGAGACGCTTGTGGAAAAGGCCTACGTCTGCACATACGCGGATCGAGCATGGATGGTGCCAGCCTTACTTGGAAAAGGAAAGCTTGAATTTCCCAGAATGCCCCTGCCGCGAGCATATAAATAGAGCGGTGAACTCTGCACATTTCCTTCAACTCAAGGTCTTCTCTTGCTCCTTTGAGTTCTCTAGCTCTAGCTAGCTAGCTAGCCTACCCATTTGCTAATCACCAAGCTCGCAGCTAGCAAGAACAACGTAACTTTGTCATCACCAATTCACCATGGGTTGCTGCGGTGATTTCTTCGAGAAGGCCAAGCCTTACATCGCCATGATCTCCCTGCAGTTCGGCTACGCCGGCATGAACGTGATCACCAAGGTCTCGCTCAACCACGGCATGAGCCACTACGTGCTCGTCGTGTACCGCCACGCCTTCGCCACCATCTCCATCGCGCCATTTGCCCTGCTTCTCGAGAGGTAAGCTACCTAGCTATATGGCAATCCAAGTAGTACAATTCATCTGTTGCATATAGTTCATCCGAAGCTGATGGATCATACCATCACTTGGTTAAAAAAAAATGCAGGAAGATGAGGCCCAAGATGACGTGGTCGGCCTTCCTCCAAATCTTCGTACTGGCACTGCTCGGGTTAGTGCACGCTAGCTTATTGTTGTGTTCGTCCTGTCATTTTGTGTACCCAGCTTAAGTTTTTTTTTTAAAAAAAAGAAACAACAGACATAAGTGGACACCCCAATACGAAGATTCTATTCTTTTGTCGAGAAAAGGTGTCTGCAAAAGCTTTTACTGGCTAGTAGTACGTCAAAAATTGTCAGCTTTTCAGATATACTAACATGCTGTGACCTCATGCATGTCATTATTACAGGCCTGTGATTGATCAGAACTTCTATTATGCCGGCCTGAAGTTCACCGGCCCAACCTTCGCATGCGCCATGAGCAACATCCTCCCCGCCATGACCTTCGTGATGGCCGTAATCTTCAGGTACATATATCTTCTGAAAAACATGAGATGTACAACATTGGAGAAGACTAGAGTCACTTGGAGCAAACATTTGACATTGATTGTGTCGAACAATAAAATATATAGGATGGAGAAGGTGGACCTGAAGAAGGTGAGGTGCCAGGCGAAGGTGGCTGGGACGCTGGTGACGGTGGCCGGCGCGATGATGATGACGCTCTACAAGGGCCCGCTCATGCAGATGGCGTGGACGAGCCACGGCGCGGAGGCGCCGGTCGCCACCGTCGACCCCTCGGGTAGGGAGTGGTTCCTGGGATCGCTCTTCGTCGTCATCGCCACCCTTGCCTGGGCCTCGCTCTTCATCCTGCAGGCGCACACCCTCAAGCAGTACTCGGCGCCGCTCTCCCTCACCACGCTCATCTGCTTCGTCGGCACCCTGCAGGCCATCGTCGTCACCTTCGCCATGGAACACCGCCCCTCTGTCTGGACCATCGGCTTCGACATGAACCTCCTCGCCGCCGCATACGCCGTGAGTATCCGATCAACTTTCACATCTCAAACATTGCACATGTGAGTACATTATTGTTGTGCCAAATGCTTAGAGATCGAACCATTGGTGTTTCAGGGCATTGTGACGTCGAGCATAGCGTACTACGTGCAAGGCCTCGTGATCCAGAAGACCGGACCGGTGTTCGCGTCGGCATTCAGCCCTCTGATGATGATCATCGTAGCCGTCATGGGCTCCTTCATCCTCGCCGAGAGGATATACCTCGGCGGAGTCCTCGGCGGCGTCCTGATCGTGATCGGGCTCTACTTTGTCCTCTGGGGCAAGCACAAGGAGACCCAGGAGAAGGAGGCAGAGGCCATGGAGCTGCCCGTGGCGTCCAAGGGAAACGGAATAATTGGCGATGACTCGTTCATCAAGGAGATCACCGCCGTTGCAGACGACGCAGAGTGCAAGAAAGTAAATGGAGTGAAGTCATCCTCCAATGGGCACGGAGTTAGTGCAGTTTGATGCCGCAATTCCAAGTGCTAATTAACTGTCTTCTCATGGGCTTGTGCGTGTCTGAACTCTGAAATGTTAGTGTTACTACGTTGAATGCATCAGGGCTGGGTGATTGGAAGGGGCTGCAGAATGGGAGGAGTGGAATAATTTTGCTCTATGCTTTTACTTTTGTCCTTTTTTTTTATTTGATCGACCTACTGGTACTCTAGTTACCTTGTATTTTGTTCTGTTTTTGATCGGGGAGAAAAAAAAATGATGTGTTTTGGCAAGGGTATGTATGTGTTCATGTACGATAATTTGAGTGTTTTCTCATCCCAACTTAATTTTGAGATAAATATATATTGTCTCTGACATGATGAAATGGAGTTTCTCCTTATTATAATTTCGCAAATTAACACTTCGTGGAAATGTTTGGATCAAACGTCAAATATGTTTCTTACTTTTCGAACGTTGAATGCTTATGTAGGAGCATGTCCGATGCAAGTACTTAGATAGATACTTAGCAAATAAAAACTGATTTTTAAGCTATGTAGGATAGATAAGATGCTTATTTTGTAGCATTGATACTTAAGTAGGCATTGGTATTTAACGAGTGTTTATGTATATAACTATATCTAATTAATAAATATACAACATCTAATCATAGGTGATTGTGATGACATAACTATATTCTCTCTCTTTAAGCACTCATGTATAAGCATCTTAGATTGTATACGCCCTAGGTACACAATTAATATCATTCCACTCATCTAACGAACGCCCCTTTCAACATTTCTAGGCCACTATTACTGTACTTATGAAATGCATTGTGCAAAGGCAAGTACTGCGTCACCCAAAGTTACGGTTCATGGACTTGGATTCAGACTCCACTAGCAAGGCACTATGGTGCACATTGCTCGCTGGCAATTAGTAGTACCAACACATATCCTTCTGAAGAACCAGAACTTTGTGAGATTTTAGCTACAGAATGGACAGACAGGGCAGTGTTGTGCGTAACATCTGATGACTGACTGATGCGATGTAACCAGAGTCCACAAACATTTGTTGGGATACTTGTCGCAAAATCTGTAGTTCTCAGGACTGGTTACTGCCTGACGTGCATGGTAGAATCTATGGCTGGTGTTTCAGTGCCGTATGCATATCAATCAAGAAAAGTAAATCTTGTTAGTATAAGCTTCACCACAAGACAACAGCCGCACCATACGTACTTATATTTTGTAGTTTTGAGGTCTTGCAAAGTTATCCTTGAAGTTTTCATTTTGTCCAAGGCAAATTGTGTGTGTAATTTTTCTCTATTTGTATGTACCACTTTACTATCGACTTCAGCTAACGTTGTTAACTGATAGAGGGTGGAAGCGAAAAATACTCTAGGCACTGTGGGTACTTGGTATAAGTTCGATTTGGTCCACCTAGATAAAAAGACTCCTAACAAAGTGACGATAGCTACTAGGATCATAAGAGACTCATCTTCAGTGGGATGAAGATGAGCATTAAGCTCTATAGGAGTCTCAGCGGTGTGCTGATCCGTAAGAGAAGCACGATCAAGAAGGCTCTGAATATATTTTTATTGTGACATATAGAAACCTTCAGGCGTAGAAATAACCTCAATTCCAAGAAAATAGCGAAGAGAACCCAGATCAGACATGGAAAACTGCTCATTAAGACGCTCCTTGATAAAAGTGATGTACTGAGAATCATCGCTAGTAATGATCATATCATCAACATATAAGAGGAGAAGTGTCCGACCACGAGGTGAACTATGAATAAAAAGAGCAGGATCATGAGCACTGGCAGATAAACCAGCTGCAGTGACAACAAAGAGAAGCGATCAAACCAAGCACGAGGAGCTTGCTTGAGGCCGAAAAGAGATCGGCGAAGGCGACAAACCATACCCTCAGGAACATAATACTCTGGTGGTGGCTTCATATAAACCCCCTCACACAGCTCACCATTGAGAAAGATATTCTTGACATCAAGCTGAGAGATGAACCATGCCCTAACGGACGCCACAGGAAGAAGAGTGCAAACAGTGATCATGTGAGCCACATGAGCAAAAGTATCATCATAATCACGACCATGCTCCTGCTGAAAACCATGTGCCACGAGACGAGCCTTGTAGCGCTCAAGAGAACCATCAGAGTGGATCTTAACCTTGTAGGCCCACTTGCACGTGATAGGAGTAACACGTGCAGGAAGAGGGACAAG
Organism: Hsuehochloa calcarea; assembly: GCA_036346395.1. NCBI lineage: Eukaryota > Viridiplantae > Streptophyta > Magnoliopsida > Poales > Poaceae > Hsuehochloa > Hsuehochloa calcarea. Next base: position 48,114,541 of record CM070593.1, on the reverse strand, counting down.
ATCTCACATGCCAGTACATTCCAGGGCATCAATATCCTCTTCCATCGCATGCTATCACTCCTGATGAACAACAACATCATGATAAGAAGTCGGTTTGGCAAGAGTCGCTAAACAAAAACGCGCAGTAGGTCGAATAGACTGACGATCACGAAGAGCATATCGAGGAGGAGAGGCCAAAGAAGATAACCCTTCAGAAGAAGATGGTGCATCAGGAGAATCCCCAACTCGCGAACGATGACTGTACTAGAGAGGGTAGGAAGGAACAAGGCCAAAAGAAGCTTTTGGAGAGGATGGCAGTAGCGAAGGAGACGGTGGAGAAGGCACTGGAGATGTCAAAGGCTATGATGGAGGTGTGGTGACTACGAGAGTAGCAGGAAAAGTCAGGAAAGAAAGAGGCTCGACAAGAGATGCTGGAGTGGTGAAAGGAGAAGGACGAGGGTAGAAAAGACAAGACTCATCAAAAGTGACGTCCCGAGAAACCCGCATCCGTCAGCCAATAAGATCCCAACAACGATATCCCTTATGCTCAGCGCTATAGCCCAGAAAAATGCACTCCACAGACTGAGCGGTCAGCTTAGTGCGCTCACGAGGGGCAAGAAGAACATAGCACACACACCCAAAGAGACGAAGAATAGAATAGTCATGAGTTTTGCAATAGAGACGCTCAATTGGGATCTCACCCTGAAGAGCAAAAGAAGGCTGAATATTAATCAGGAAAGTATCAGTAGAAACAGCCTCAGCCCATAAATGTGGTGGGATAGGAGAAGCAAGCATAAGAGCACGGGCTATCTCAAGAAGATGACGATGTTTTCGTTCAGCCGCACCATTCTGGGCATAAATACTAGGGTAAGAAAATTGAGAGAGAGTGCCCTGCTCAGCAATAAAACCATGAAGGACTCCTGACAACTATTCACAAGTAGAGTCAGCACGAAAGACACGAATAGGTGAATCAAACTGAGTACGAATCATGGTGGCAAAAGTCTTGTAGATGGATAAAACTTCACTACGAGATGGCATAAAGTATATCCATGTGTGGCGAGAAAAATCATCAATAAAAATTATATAATATCGATGATCTCCTTTCGAAATGAAAGAAGCCGGACCCCATACATCAAAATAAACAAGATTAAAAGGATGTTGTGACACTGACTTACTAGAAGGATAGGGAAGGTGAAGCTGTTTACCAAGCTTACAACCCTAACAATTTAGAGAAGCATCACCAGACACATACCCTAAAAGACCGCAACAAAGTAAATAGGATAGACGCGACCCGCAAAGATGTCACAAACGATGATGCTACTAAGCAAAAAAACGCAGTAGAGGATGCAATAGAAACCGTGGCGACGGTGGAGGCGACAAGACTGGCAGGGGCAGTGGAAGGAAGATGAAGCCAGTCCAGCTCCCAAAGACGTTGTGAGTCATGGCGGCGAGTGCCAGTACCAACCAGAGTCCCGGTGCGTCCATCCTGAACACAACAAGAATCAAAATCGAGAATAACACGACAACCATGATCAGTGAGCTGACCGGCAGATATGAGCTGCATGGTTGGTTTGGGAACATGAGAAACGACAGAAACATGAAAAGAGGAATTCAAAAGTGTGCCTTATCCTGCGACAGAAAGAGAGGTACCATCTGCTGTCTGAACAGTGATAGGAGCAGCTAAAGGACGAATAAAAGTGAGACAGGTGGAATCAGATGTCATATGAAAGGAAGCTCCAGAGTCAAGAATCCAAGGTGATATATCTGAGGAGGAAGTAGAAGGTGGTCTCTCACTAGAAGACTGTGCAGCAGAACCAAAAGAACCGGAACGTGAAAACAAAAGCAGCCATGCGACACGGCAGTCTGAGAAACTCCTGAGAATCAGAAGCACCAGAGCTCCTATGAAAAGAGGAACCACCAGTTCCCTGTGGAGGACGGCCACCACGATGTAAATCCTTCTTCTTCTTGTAGCAGAACCGTGCCTGATGTCCATCCTTGTTGTAATAGGTGCGGCGTACCCTACCAACAGCAGCTGTCACTGGTGAAGGCACCACTAATGAAGGAGGAGCTGGATACGTAGCGGGTGTAGAAACTGGAGGAGCTACTATAATCGAAGGAAACAACGGTGACGGCAGCAGACCCACAACACGAAGACGAATCTCCTCAACACGAAAAGCGGCAAGGGCCTACAATAAGGTCACACGAGGGTGGCGTGCCAGCAACTAAGCACGAGTCTGCTCATACTCACCAAGACGGACAGAAGTCGAGATACGATGAAGCTCAGCTGAGATCGCGACGACGACAAAGATCGACACATGTGACAAACATCCGATCCCAAAGAGTCAATCTAACGCCATACCGCAAACAATTGAGCATAGAACTCATCCACAGTTTCATCTCTCTGCTGCAGCGACTGCTCCTGATGTACAACAGAAAGATACAACGAATCACCAGACAGCTCATAGCGGTTACGCAGATGTGTCCACATCAACTGTGCTGAAGCCAAACCAACCACACCTCAGTGAGTTGTACCTCCATACTAGCAACCAGAATAGCTGAGGCACGAGCATCCTCATCAATCCATGTCTTGCAGGCAGCATACTGAGTCTGAAAAGCCTCCATGGCATCTGTCGAACCCGGGAACAAAGGATCCCAAATTCTCTGTGTTTTCCACACTAGTCCAGGATTTCTAGTGTACACAGTCCAACAAAAGTGTCATCACAATCATATCACATATTTATTTAATATGAAACAGAGTTTATTACAAAATAGGGCCTATGGCCAATTAAAATGACACAGGAGAAAATAAATAAGTAGTAGACCACACGATGCGCCATAGGCAATCGTCTGGAGGCGTAGTCTTAAACGTCTGGATCCTCACCCTCTGGATAGAAGTCTTGTCCTGAATAAATATTATTCAGCAAGAGTGAGCACAACTACCGTGCTTGCAAGTTACACCCAGTAAGAAATATGATGTATGCGTAAGTAAACAAATGAGCCTGATATGGTTTATTTGCGTAAAGAGCATTTTCTATTTTAAATAACCATACTAATTTTCAAGGCACATTTTTAATTCATAACTAAAATCAGATGTTCAATTGACAGTTTTATAATGGATAACCTTCATATAAAACATGGTGATGGATATCCGCCTATCACATGGCTAACCGCCCAATTTTTCCACAAGGATTTGTCATCCAATTTTTTCTTTCTAAAATCATTTTATAAACCAAAAACAAAGTCTAACTGAGAATGGCTTTGCTCAGTATGTCCATGACCGTGGACATGGCTATTTGAATAGTTTTACACTCTGCAGAGGTTGTACAGCTTTACCCATAAGAGATAATCAACTTTTAATGTCCGTCGCACACTTCCACAGGTGTGCGACTAAGTGATTATCACAAAGCATTTACAATGTGTCATTCCAAAGTAGTCATGGACGTTAAAGTTTCACTTCCTTTGGATAAACCATCCGCTAGAAGCTCCCTCATGCGTCACTAAAGTTTCACTTCCATTGGGTTAACCACCCACTGGAAACCCCCTCTTGCGCCAAGTGGGAATACTGTCTAACCGACACCCACACACCAAAAATGGCACAACTAACAATGGAGTGTTGTAAATTATTCAGCCTAACCTGTCCCATTCCAGGCTTGTGGTAGTCCGGTGGAGCTTTGCAAGATGTGGCACAAAGACTGGTCCTTAACTGACTTGGGCGACTTCCAAAAATAACCCCTGGGCCTCAATCCTACCCGGATTGAACCCGTGCATAAACCTGCACCCACCAAGCATCCATTCCGCCCAAGTCCAAACCCATTTTTCACTTTTATTTGTGAAATATATTTGCAAAAATCCACCATGAGAAAACAATGTCATAGGCTTTTAATCAATACTTGCTATTTTAGCTAAAGTTCTCCAAAATTAAATATTTGTGATCTAAGCAATGTCTAAGCACATTTGTATTTTCAAATTTTATTTGACTAAGGTGACAAGGGAATGATGATTCAACAATCAAGTTTGGCCATACAAACGAAAATTGGACTAACTATAAATTTAAAACAGGGACTTAATTTAACTGTATAAAATTATACGTGCAATAGTAATTTAAAAATAGAATTAAATAAATTTCAAATATTGGAATTAATATGATCAATGGTATAACTTGCCTTGCTCGAAGTCCTGATAATCTAACTCTTCATATGGATCGAACTCTCCAGAGTCGTCAAAATCTATACGCGAAAATAAGCTAAATTCAAATAAATTCAAATAATATACAAATAAATATTCAAATTAACTCCAAAGAAAATAATTTTAATTTAGTTAGCTAGATCTTGAATTTACACAAATTTAGAAATTTGATTCACCTAAATCGGAGTTCGTATAAAGAAATACGAGCTCTGACGCTTTAAAACTAAAGAAAATAATAAAATCAGATTTTATTATTTTTCTCAAATTATTTGTCTAAAGGAAATTCGAGTTATTGCGCAAGCGGCCACGCTGGCATCCACGCGGGCAACCATGTCGACACAGATGCTGAGGTGGTGCTTACGCATCTTCGCGGTGGTGGCCATGTCGACACTGGTCAGGGGTGGCGCTCGGATCCCAATGGTACCGATGAACGGCGGTGAAATGTGCGCCGGAGAGAGCAAGTGATGGGGAGTCCAATGTGCTCACCCGAGTGGTTGGAGGAGGAAGGAGGTGACCAACAGTGAGGAGGGAGTGGCGGAGCAATTCGGTTGTCGACGCCGAAGGCGTTTAGATGGTCTCTTGGCGAAGCGAAGGTGCGCACAAGGATCGCGGTGAAGCTGCGATGCTGATGATGCGGTCGGGCGGTCGGTGCGGGGTCGTTGACGATGGAATGGGCGAAGAATCGAGCTTCGGGGATCGCCGGAGAAACTCGCATTGCGAGCGCTAGAGAGAGACTGGAGCGAGGAGAGCTGGGGCGCTAGGTGGAGGAGACGTATGCGCACCCGGGGCTACCTTTTATAGGCCGAGGGGAGGTCGGAAGGCGGAGATTGTGCGCAGAGGTCACAGCGGCGACAGCGAACGCCCGGCGTAAATGCGCATGAACGAGGGCGAAACGGCCGGGAATGATTGCTGCGGAAATCGGCGGTTTGAATGCGCAATAATGCGAGAAGAATCTGGGATAGAAACGGAACATTGATGAAGCTTCATTCGGCAGTAATGGCGGACGAAGGCGGGGCCGCGCGGGGAACAAGGGGCGAGGTGGAAAATGACGCGCAGACGGGCCCACCTGTCGGCGAAAGGCTGAAGCGGTCGGCGTGGTCGGAGCGGTCGGAGAACAGTGATGGGCCGCGACGATTTTTAAATTCATTTATCAAATAAAATAATTCTAGTAGTTCAAAAAGGGTTTGGAAAATAGCAAATGAATTCAAAAAATGATGAGAAAATTCATAGAAATTCTCTAAGATATTTTGGATTAAAATAAAATATTTCCAACATATTCTTGACAACAGATTTTGCAAACAAAATATTTTGGGCTTGAAAATAATTAGGGAAAAATTTTATTTTAAAATTCCACCAAATAATTTAAACCTTTTATGTTCAACTGAAACTTGAAATTTTGGGCTGTTACAACATTCTCAAAAGACTCAGATGCCTTTGTACGAACGTCTTTGGAAGCATCATTCGAGAGTAGGCTCAGCAGGCGGAGCAGGGCGAGGCGGACAAAGCAACTCGCTTGTAAGAAACTCCCAAAGGCGCTGACCACGCATGTGGAGGCGTATATGCTAAAACCAATCCCGATAATTGAGACCATCGAAGAACCGAAATAGTGCCTATTGGTAGGCGGCGCTGGACGACGCGGCGACCAAGGTAACAAAATCTAACAGGCAGTGTTGGACTGCGTAGCGGTTAGAACGACGTACAGATTTTCTCTCTCTCGGCTCACTTAAAACAACCGAACTGCTCTTTCGGCTCGTGAGCCAAAATCACACCCGGAGCCAGGGGAACTAGGGTTCCCCCGTGCGATGGCAAGCGCGCGGCGATTCGAGGAAGATGAGTGGCGATGGCGGCGGCGGCAATGCCGCAGCGGCGGCGGCTCGAGGCGACGAAGGAGGTGGCGCCGGGCGACAATAATCGATTTAAGATCGGCGACGGGCGAGAGGAGGCGCGGCTTGGAGCAACGACGATGAGGCGGCGGTCGAGATCGAGGAGTGCCGACGCCAAGACGGCGAAGGCAACGTCGGCCGACGGCCGGCGACTGAGACAAAGGGCAGTGGCGATGGTGGCCCAAGTCAAAGGGCTAGCTGCGGCGGCGGCCCAAGACAAAGGGCCAACGGTGGCGGCGACCCGGCTGGCGAGACAAAACTAGTCGGCGGCGGCGGCGACCCGGCTGGCGAGACAAAACCAGCCGGCGGTGGCGTCGCAGCAAAATCAAATGGCGGCCTGACAAAACCGCAGGTAAAGCTCTGATACCATGTTATGAATAGAGTTTGTATTCAATATGAGACCAATGAGCTAATATATATACAACTACATGTTACATATATGAAAAAAAAATCCGTTGTACAATACACATCCATCAGTCGCTAGTTCGGAGGGTATATTGGTCTTTTTTTGTCTCTGCTAATAGTCATGCATACTGCTTACTTATCATAGGCTCCAAATATCCCATTACTTGAAAAAGTTCAAATTAGTAAAGATACGATGACATTGCTATCGTGCTTTGGTTGATCAAACAAACCCACGAGGATAGCACCTGAATCATCTTCTTCGTACAACCAAAGTTCCTACTGTGCCACTTGGTCAAGTACTTCCAAACAAATATACTAGATCCGCAAGAGTACTAGGCATGCCCCCACCTCCCATTTTACTGTCCATCCTTCCCCAATAACACTTGTAGGGTGCATGTCTGAAACTCTGTATATCAGTTCGCTTGTTGGTTGATATCAGCGTGTAAACTGTAAGGTGTGATAGGCCGTTACACTCAATTTTCAGCCGTTTCACAATATGCTCATGTAAACAAAGTTTTGGTGCTATCCCCATTTGGCAAACCTCATATCAACTTTATATCTTTGAGTGGAAGTATCATTAGCTGAATTACCTTGATGGAAATCACTACACACAGCAGATTTTCAGAATCCTGATAAATTAAACGGCCTATGCATACGGTGTCGTGCGCCAACGTTTCTCCACATAACACTGCCCATTAGAGAGAACAAAGGTCTCTTTGGCTCTTCTTGTTGGCCGCTGGAGCTTCTTTTCACCAAACCTCAACTCCATTGTGCTGCTCACATTCCATATTCTTTACGCATATAGTAGTCCACCCCGCTTCTACTTTTTCGAATTTGTTTCTGTCTTCGATTCGAGTCGATTTTATACCATCATATATACCCTCAGAAACCGTATATAAAGAGTTGACGACTCATGAAAATTCCTGCATTTTGTAAACACTTTTTTGATATAGTAAATATCGCTGTCGTGCACCTGTAGTTTTTTTTTTCCTATAAAGGTTTTTCACATAAAAATTGATGCCTCTCTGTTCTTGATCTATTTTGTTATTTAGCTATCGATATCAAACAGAGACGGGCAGGGTGCAGGCGTCGCTCTCAGGGGAGGAAATAATGAAGGCCAGTATATGGGACTCCGTCCAGAAAAGAAGAACGGAACGGATGCTTTTCCCATGCTTCTTTATCATGTGCAGCACAAGAGGGCACAGTTGTTGTTGCCGAAGCCGCTTTTCCCATGCTTCTTTATCATGCACGCGGCACAAGAGGGCACACTTGTTGTTGCCGAAGCCTACACATCCACAATGGCAAGTGGTTTGCTTAAGGTTTCCCTACTAGGATAGCACTGACCGAACGAAGCTGCAAGGACAAATTAAAAGGACGCCTTTTTAGTTTCTTTCCCGTAGAATAAACTGGTGTTGTGGGAATGAGCTACGAATGCAACGAATAAAGATTCGTATGTCGGACCTGGATTTCATAAATTTAAATTCTCTATAAAAATATTATGCTATTTTCTGAATTAGCAGATAGCACTTACAGATACATCACTGAATAATTTCATACATGATGAAAAGTATCATACCATCCATTATATTACTAAACAACAGAGCCACATAGACCGTGTCAAGTCGAGTTTTACAATAAAGACTAAACATGCCAAATAATTACATTACAAAAGTAGCAGAAGCGACTACATAAACAAAAAAGGGAGTAGAGCACATCTCTCCACAGACAAGCGACTGGAAAAACCCGCATACGTCCGATATTAACCAAAGACTTAGATAATATTGGATGCACGCAAGTACCAACGGAGTCAGTCAGACTAAAGTGAGACCTAGACTAAAAGAACTACACTACTCTTCATCATCTTCTGAACCTCCAACTTGCGGCTTGGAGCAACGACGATGAGGCGGCGGCAGATCGAGGGAGTGCCGACGCGCGACGGGCGAAGGCAACGCCAGCGACGGAGCGGCGACTGAGACAAAGGGCAGTGGCGATGGCGGCCCAAGACAAAGGGCTAAGCTGGCGGCGGCCCAAGACAAAGGGCCAGTGATGGCGGCGACCATGGCGAGACAAAACTAGTCGGCGGCGCGGCGACCGGGCGAGACAAAACTAGTCGGCGGCGGCGACCAGTGGGCGAGACAAAACCAGCCGGCGGTGGCGTCGCAACAAAATCAAATGGCGGCCTGACAAAACCGCAGGTAATGCTCTGATACCATGTTATGAATAGAGCTTGTATTCAATATGAGACCAATGAGCTAATATATATACAACTACATGTTACATATATGCAAAAAAAAAAAATCCATTGTACAATACGCATCTAACAGTCCCTAGTTCGGAGGGTATATTGGTCTTTTTTTTGTCTCTGCTAATAGTCATGCATACTGCTTACTTATCATAGGCTCCAAATATCCCATTACTTGAAAAAGTTCAAATTAGTAAAGATACGATGACATTGCTATCGTGCTTTGGTTGATCAAACAAACCCACGAGGATAGCATCTGAATCATCTTCTTCGTACAACCAAAGTTCCTACTGTGCCACTTGGTCAAGTACTTCCAAACAAATATACTAGATCTGCAAGGGTACTAGGCATGCCCCCCACCCCATTTTACTGTCCATCCTTCCCCAATAACACTTGTAGGGTGCATGTCTGAAACTCTGTATATCAGTTCGCTTGTTGGTTGATATCAGCGTGTAAACTGTAAGGTGTGATAGGCCGTTACACTCGATTTTCAGCCGTTTCACAATATGCTCATGTAAACAAAGTTTTGGTGCTATCCCCATTTGGCAAACCTCATATCAACTTTATATCTTTGAGTGGAAGTATCATTAGCTGAATTACCTTGATGGAAACCACTACACACAGCAGATTTTCAGAATCCTGATAAATTAAACGGCCTATGCATACGGTGTCGTGCGCCAACGTTTCTCCACATAACACTGCCCATTAGAGAGAACAAAGGTCTCTTTGGCTCTTCTTGTTGGCCGCTGGAGCTTCTTTTCACCAAACCTCAACTCCATTGTGCTGCTCACATTCCATATTCTTTACGCATATAGTAGTCCACCCCGCTTCTACTTTTTCGAATTTGTTTCTGTCTTCGATTCGAGTTGATTTTATACCATCATATATACCCCTTGTAAACCGTACATAAAGAGTTGACGACTCATGAAAATTCCTGCATTTTGTAAACACTTTTTTGATATAGTAAATATCGTTGTCGTGCACCTGTAGTTTTTTTTTCCTATAAAGGTTTTTCACATAAAAATTGATGCCTCTCTGTTCTTGATCTACTTTGTTATTTAGCTATCGATATCAAACAGAGACGGGCAGGGTGCAGGCGTCGCTCTCAGGGGAGGAAATAATGAAGGCCAGTATATGGGACTCCGTCCAGAAAAGAAGAACGGAACGGATGCTTTTCCCATGCTTCTTTATCATGTGCAGCACAAGAGGGCACAGTTGTTGTTGCCGAAGCCGCTTTTCCCATGCTTCTTTATCATGCACGCGGCACAAGAGGGCACACTTGTTGTTGCCGAAGCCTACACATCCACAATGGCAAGTGGTTTGCTTAAGGTTTCCCTACTAGGATAGCACTGACCGAACGAAGCTGCAAGGACAAATTAAAAGGACGCCTTTTTAGTTTCTTTCCCGTAGAATAAACTGGTGTTGTGGGAATGAGCTACGAATGCAACGAATAAAGATTCGTATGTCGGACTGGATTTCATAAATTTAAATTCTCTATAAAAATATTATGCTATTTTCGAATTAGCGAGATAGACTTACAGATACATCACTGAATAATTTCATACATGATGAAAAGTATCATACCATCCATTATATTACTAAACAACAGAGCCACATAGACCATGTCAAGTCGAGTTTTACAATAAAGACTAAACATGCCAAATAATTACATTACAAAAGTAGCAGAAGCGACTACATAAACAAAAAAGGGAGTACAGCACATCTCTCCACAGACAAGCGACTGGAAAAACCCGCATACGTCCGATATTAACCAAAGACTTAGATAATATTGGATGCACGCAAGTACCAACGGAGTCAGTCAGACTAAAGTGAGACCTAGACTAAAAGAACTACACTACTCTTCATCATCTTCTGAACCTCCAACTTTTGAATTCTCGTAGTAGGCGTAATCTCTATTATTTCCTGCTTCTGAGGGTTTTGGGGAAAGAGCGAAGATGAGCACAACTTCCGTGCTCACGAGCCAACGCACAAGATGTAGTAATAATACATGCAAGGCTTAATAAGGATGGTTTGGGTTCTTTTATTTGCTAAAAGCAATATTTTCAATTACACTATTTAGAAATTCCTATGACTTAGCAATTTGACCAAAGCTCATTTTATTATAGAGATATTGTGCAATATTTATAACGGAGAAGACCACCCCCACTAATGCTTAAATTTTGAGTGGGGTCATCTCCACATATTAACATCACTGGGTGCGATGACTTAGGAAAAATTCAAACCACGGGCTAGGTGAGTCCGACACCACAATCATCCCACCCACAAGATTTTATAAATAGAACTAACTCAAGTTAAGTTCCTATGTCCACCTTTAACCGTAGACACGGATGTTTAAACAGTTTAGACCTTGCAAAGATTGTACACTTTACCCATAAGAGATAATCAACTTGTTGTCCCACATGATTCCTTGGTCATGTGGTTGAGAGATCATTACAGTAACGTTTTAAATTATCTCGCTCCTTCTGCCATCTCACCCGTATGGGTTGCCCCCACTTGTAGTGCATCCCATAAGTTGTGTAGGATATTCACCACCACGACTAGTGTAACTGGCAACTTAACCCTTCCCTAGTGTCCCATTCAAGTTGGATTGTATCCAACACTTGCACTACCTCACTTTGCCTCTAATGAGATGAATTCCGAGGTCCAATAAGTTTACTAAGCCAAGTTGTACTTTACAGACTTGTGGTTGTACTTATTTTACACGGGAGGTCATGACAAGATGAAGTCCTTAATCCATCCAGGCGGTTCATACCACATACCAACCACTCTCGTGCCCCGACGGCACCCACCACCATACCGCCAAGATGAGTTAACAACAATTTAATAGGATTTTTGGGGGAACAAAATACATTACCACAACATTCCAGTCATTTACCCACAATGAATGCCCAAACCATTTTCATGATTAAAAGATAATGAGTAAGGTATTTAATATCAAGTATTCAAGCAAGACTAGCATATCACTTAAGTACAACCAATAACTAATAATTACCACATAGTTACTAGGGTGACATGGAATAATAGATTTAATTGTCAAAGGATGGTATAATAATTAATTAATCATTAAATGAGTATTTAACTACCTTAAGATTTAACATACATTTGCTTAAAGAATTAAAGCATGCATTTTTGGTAATTTCAAGTAATATAATTTGCGTAAAAGTATTGACTCGCCTAGAGTGAAGGTGAGAAAGTCTTGAAAGTCTTGTGTTTGATCGAAATGGAGATCTCCCGCGTCTCCGAACTCTACTCGGATGAATGCACCGGAAAAAGAGTAAACAGACAAAGAGAATAAATAAATACACAAGAAATAGCAAATGAACTCTAATTTAAATAAGACCAGTGATATTAGTAAGGTCTTGAATTTAGACAAATTTAGAAACAAAAATAACTAGAATCGAAGTTATAACGGACGAGAACAGAGCTTCTGAAGTTTTGGCTTCGAGTACTGCTGGTTCCGAGTATTATTCGTTTCAAGTACTGTGGGCTTCGAGTACTGTTTGTTTCGAGTACTGCTCTTTTCGAGTACTGCTAGCTTCGGGTATTGTTCGTTTTGAGTAATGTTGGCTTCGAGTACTGTTTGTTTCGAGTACAGATCACTTCGAGTTGACGCGGTCAGAGGGAGGTTCGACTACACAACGTAGTCGAAAGGGGTTTCGACTACACGACGTAGTCGGAAGGAGCTTCGAGTACAAGTGATCGAAAAGGGTATCGACTAGATGTGATCGGAAGGAGTTTCAACTACATGTTGTCAGAAAGGGTTTCGACAACAAGTGGTCGGAAGAGGTTTCGACTACATGTGGTCGGAAAGGGTATCGACTACAGGTGGTCGGAAGGAGTTTTGACTACAAGTGGTTAGAAGTAGCTTCGACAACACGGCTTGGTCGGAAGGAGGTTCGACAACACGGTGTGGTCTGAAGGATAAGAGGGAGAACAGGGCACGGAGAAATGTGCTTACCAAGACTGAGAGGGAGGTTGGCGGACGGCGAACAACGGTGGGGGAGCTCACGGTCGGAGGCGAAGGAGGACGACGATGAGGAAGTCGGTCGAGACTGGAGGAGAAGAGGCAAGACGGCGGTTCATGCGACACAAAACTGAAGCTGACTGAGGGATTGCTTCGAGGAGCTCTAGGACACGAATTGACGCGGGTAGGAGAGGGGATTGCACTAGTGCGGCGAGAACCGAAAGGATGCGCACAGCGGCTTGAACTCGGAGCTCAGGGCTTGGGCAGACCACAACAACAAGAGCAAGAGAGGGGGAAGCTGGGTGAGGAAAGGAGGTGAAAGGGGGGCTACTCGGGTTCTTCTCTGGTGAGACTTACCAGAAGCGAAGGGGAAACGAGGGGAGGAATGAGAGAGTGCTTCGGGCTTCTTACAACCGAGGGGGGGAGGAAGTAACGTTGAAGACTCAAAGGCACGCGGGTTCCCAAAGAGGTCATGGGAGCTCTGGTCGGAGAGGACGGGGCAGGCGCGCGCAGCGGGGAGGTGACGGGAGCAACGACTCGGCCGCGCTGAAGTAGGTGGCAGAGGTGACACGACGATGCGTCAGGTGGCAGGGGGAAGCTGGCCTGGCTGGGCCGAAAGGGGAGAGAAGTTGGGCCAAGGAGGAGTAGTTTGAGCCTGGGAGGGGAAAGACGGGCCGAGCCCCAAAAAAATGAAGGGAAAATTTTAATAAGAGACTCAATCTCGAAATTGAGTTTGAAATTTTGAATTTTGAATTGAGGTTGAAGCTAAAGGATTTTGCATATACACAATTAATTTGAATTAGTTTTGAACTCCTAAACGATATCGGAGAATTACTATTTACCATCTAAAAACGGGATGTTACACCGGAGAAGGCTACTAAACAATGCCAGATTCATTTGCTCTGCTTTGCTTGCTAACTAAGTAGGGTCTGCAAATAATTAGAGTCTAATTAGTCTTAGAAAGGAAAACAAAGTGTATGTAGTATATGAACTAGTCGGCTAAAAGGTCCTGAATAGCATATGGAACTGGCCTAGCTAGAGGCAATATGGCATCAAAAGGAAAGGTTTGAGCCATCATCCCGTTCAGTACGTTTAAGAATTTACTTCCCTCTGTACAAAAAAAATATATATAACGTTTGGAACCGATCAAAATATCGATACGTACTTCAACATACAACTTGAACTATTAGTTTTTATATGAATATATTCATAATATAATATAAAAATATAATCCGCTATACGGTTGTGAACTGTGATGTGATGCAGTGTAGTGAAATCACGGCAACTCGGCAGTTCAGCACGCGAGTGCGCCGGCCAGGGAGCTGCCGTGCTAGCAAACGGGGCAAAGTAGCCCAGAAACCCGTCGAATTCCCCCTCGAAACGTGTCATTTTTGCCTCGCGCCACTGGGGGGAACCGTGCGCGACCGCGCGGACACCGCAGGTCTGGCCCAAATTTGCCCACCCATCGTTCGTGGACGAGGACGCGCCCCCTGTGCTATTGCGGTCGCGTCCAGAGTTCGCGATATTTCCACCGGAAACAGCGCCCGATTGGCCCCGGCTCCAACTAAAACTCGACGTCAGCCCGAGTGGCAAACCCGTAGACGTGGGTGGTGGCTGCTTTCCCCTTCGGCGCGCGTCTCGTCAAAGACGTGGGCACGCCCGTGCGGCTACGTGGGCCACCGGACACGCGCTGCGCCGTTAGGCTGAAGGAGTCGTACGTGCAGGCCCGCGAGGCAAGAGGTAACGGCTCCACCGGACGCACGGCTGCGCGAGCGAAGGCCATTCCCACGAAGCGCAGCGGCTCGATCGGGCGTGCGCGGAGCGATCTGACGGCGGGCGCATCTCGGGCGACGTGCCCCACACGAGGAGACGGCGTTTCCACCGGCTATTAAATTAAACTAGCAAGGTGGCCCACGCCCTTGCGTGGGCATTATCATTATAGATTGGTAAAATATAGTTAATTATATATAAATATTACTCATTTTTAATCGCACTAATGTAGATGCATTCCATACACTTTGTTTTCTATTTAACCCTAGATGTGTTCTCAACATGTGTTTCATATTGTTCATATAGTTGAAAATCAAGCAAGAAAGACAACAATTTTCCATACAAATTCTTTTATCAACGATCAAGCGAAACTTAGTGGTGGAGACGTGGGGGAATATCCTACCCACATGGGCTCAATCCCTAGATCGACCTAGTGTGTCTCGTCTAAATAATTTTGGTACACACACGTGTCCGAGCACCCATATTTCAGTGGCGCCTTAGGGTTTTCAAATTTTCTTACATGTGTAGGGGACACACGTGTGTGCGTGTACATGTGGTGTGAGTGTGGTGTGTGCCCTCCTAAAAATTCTTTTCTTTATTTTTATTTTTGTTTTCGTTACAAAAACTTTCTTATTTAGGCACGTACGTGGGCCGGGTTCCCTTTTTGTGTTCACGTGTAGTCTATTTAGGCTAAGCCATATTTTTTACTTTAACTTCATTCTTATGTTTTAATCTTAAAACACATCCATTGTCTCTTATCTTTTAGTTTAAATTGGTTACTTAATAACATCTAATGGTTATGATTTTAATTATAAGTTGGGTTCACCAAATTAATGGCCAGATTTCTTTTTTGAGAATTTTTAGCATGTATTTATTTTTCTTGTAGCATCTAGTGGTTATGAGCTATCAATCATAGTTAGTATCCACCAAACTAAGGTCCGAATATTTCCCTTTTTGTTAGAATTTCTAGGTTATTTATCCTTTTTCTTAGCAGCTGTAAATCATCTGTCATCAACTTTTAGTAAATAATAGATTTGAGCTGTTATAACTTGGATCCACGAGATAGATGGCTAGATCATTCTGGTTAATGCGAGAGCTTTTTCGGAGTGCCTAATCAGCATAGGTTTAAAAATTAAATAGTTTTGGAATTTATATTTCAAATTCGTTCACAAATCAAATCTCTAATAATCCTTTAGATTTTATTCCGAATTTGCATGTTTTTTATCGTACTTGTCATGGATTTCTTTTTGGTTTTAAGCTGGAATTCATGTAAAAATCATTTTTATATTTCTATTTTAATTATTATTCTAAAATTTATTTTTTTAGGGATTTACTTTGGAATTTGTTTGGACATCAATTTGCTATTTTTAATTTTTTTTATTGCTAATTTTAGTTCATTTGGATTGTATTTGACATGGACGCTTTCTTTTAATATGCTAATTTTTATTTAATTATTATTATAGATTTTAGTTATTTATGGATGTTACTTTGGAAGTCGTATGGAAATCAAATTGCTATTTTTAATTTATTTTTATTCCGAATTTCTCACGGCTTGGATTGTGTTTGACATAGACTTTTTCTTTTAATGTGAGCCATTATAACTCGGGTCCACCAAATAAATGGCTAGATCTTTTCTCTAAGTGTATAATTAGTATAGATATTGATATGTTCTTATATTTCTAAGTTAACTATCAAATCTCACCCTTTAAAATTCGGACCCACCAAATTAATTAAAGGCTAGATGTTTTTTTTTTGTAAGAATTTCTAACATATTTGTTTTTTTCTTAGCAACTCTAAAAGAAATGTCATCAACTTTTTGTATATAAGTAGACTGGTGGGCCACGTACTTGCGTGGGAATGGTCTTAATTTTTTTTTTGAAATGTTTTTGGAATTCTTGCATTCCATACGGGTTCTCGTGCGGAATATATATATTTTTTGAACGAGATTTGACATGAATTTGTGCTCTTTCAGTACTAATACCTCTAGTAAAGTGTATTTCCTAGGATATGTGTACAGTCCAACTATTTTAAATATGACCAACGGTATCTTTATGATTTTTTATTGTTCTTTAACAAAATAATATGAGTAGATTAATCTAGGAAAATACATTCATAATAATGTAATGTGATTAGGGTTTATATATTTATTATAATAGAAACCTGTGGCCGAACTTATGTTTTGGAGAGTCGATGTCCAAAATAACCTTTATTTATTATGTGAGGGGTATATATTATATGGTTCGTAATACCAATGCCCGTTTGGAAAACAGGATTGGAAAACGCAGATATATGAAGAAAAAAAACACATAAATACGATAGGTGAGGGATTGCAGGTGCAAACACAAAGGATAAAAAATGCAGATCAATTATATGTACGAGCATTTAGATGGTTATTTAAGAAAACATAGTCATTCATTTTAGAAGTTTGACATTATAGAAAATTATATATATCACAGTATATTTAAAGGCAACATATGGTATGGACTTACTATTGCACTTGCACAATCAACTTTTGGTTTATGCTCCAAATCCATATGGGAAAAAAAAACAATTGATGATGTGGTTATAGAGTGCTCTATCATCCATTAAAACTTCCATCTTCGAATTCGAAATGTAATCCCCCGCCTGTGTTAGTGTGGTGGCTCATATGGCCCAAGTGTACTACTGTGGTGGGATTAGTCTCATATTGGTTGTTTAAAGTGTGTTATAGTAGCATATAATACATGTTGAGTCAAAATATAGCACCTCCGAGTTAACCCTTTTACACGCAGAGAAGACAAAAGTGTAAGTGTGGTGTTATATGTGCTTTGGTCCACCCAAACAGTGGGCTGAGCATTGAGCGAATTTTGTGCGCGGGGTGTTACACAAAATGTGTTGGAAGGGGAAAAAGGGTAAGTTTGTTGTGAATAGTAGTTTTTTTTTAAAAAAAAAACTTTTTTCCCTTTCCTTTTTTATTTTTCTAGTATTTTTCTCATTTTTACTCTCAATATATAACGAATTTGAACTTGGAGTTTTATATGTAGGTAGAGTAAATTGAGAAATAACATCTAGATTTTTTTTTTAGATTTTTCATGTTAATTTGGTACTTAACTAAATGTGTGATATGTTGCCATGTTTAAAAGCCACACCTATAACAGTTTCCTTTCTTTTCTTATCTATTGACAGATGGACCAACAATTGACCGTGGCCTGCCCATTAGTGAATAAACGAAGTGTTCCATTACTATTACTGGCTCTTTATTTGATCCGATCCCCTTTCCCTTGCTCCATCCCGCACTCTCTACCGCCTCTTGGCATCGATTGTAAGTCAGTTCAGCCCAAATGCCCGATCGATTCATCCAGAGGTCCAATGCGTTGCGGGTCTATGTTTTTTTAGTATATTTTGTTTTTTCTTAGCAGCTGCAAAGCATATGTCATCTGCTTTTAATATATAGTGGATAGATTAGGGTGCACCGAATCCAGGGATATATGTTTTTTTAGAATTTATAGCTTATTTATCTTTTAGCAACTGTAGAACACCTATTATCATCGACTTATTATATAATATATTCAAGTTTAGAAAACTTTAGAAATATAGTTGCCGAATTTGAAATTCCTATTTGGAAAACAAAATTTAAATTGCGCAATTTATTTTGAGATCTCTCGTGGAGGTGGACCCGCCTTTCTTTGCAAGTTTATACAGTCACTAGAAGCTAACTCG
The DNA here is from genome assembly GCA_036346395.1 of Hsuehochloa calcarea. Lineage (NCBI taxonomy): Eukaryota > Viridiplantae > Streptophyta > Magnoliopsida > Poales > Poaceae > Hsuehochloa > Hsuehochloa calcarea. The sequence continues at coordinate 48,096,393 of CM070593.1, read as the reverse complement.
CGCCAAATGGCGCGGGGGCTCGAATGTTGTTGTTTTTTGGCTATTTTTTCAGGCACGGATGTGCACCATTTCGAATGGCGCAATGATGTAGATAAGTTCATATTTAGCTACTCGTCCTTCTCCATATGAGCTTAATACTAATAATAGAGAACCTAGTAATATAGAAAGTATAAAAATTCGAATGCACAACATGTATAAAGAAGTATATAAGTATAGTGAACAGAAGCATGAAATAAAATGATCGTCAAAGAAATTAGAAAAATGGGTACCTAAGCCGGAACAGGCATCACTCCGGCAATCTTGCATTGTTGTGCGGAGATAAATTCCAACAAATCCAAACAAAAAAACACGTCCTCAAGATGGAAAAAGATAGAGAACTAACATACACCGCAAGTAGCATTAACACCAAAGATGAGAAAGTAAGTCAACAAATCCCTTACCATATAACGAATTATACTATCTTAAGATTAGAAATGGGGAAATTCTAGCCTTGCCTCCACGGCCGGCTTACTTTTCGCCGCCGACATAAGGTAAAATGTTTGAAGCATCAAATAGACATGATTGCTTCCTTTACTACATTCTTATTGCAAACTTAAAACATGAATAGTAAGCAACTCGATAAATAGCAACAAAATATATTATTTTTAATCATATAATCGAGCATGACAATCACCTTGTAGTATGATGAAGTGTCATCAGTAGGAGCATCGCACCACATTTTCCCTTGAAGGTCGATAACTATTCCATCTTCCAAGTTAGCTATTATAACCTAAATTTAGCGTAGGGAAAAACACGGTGTGTGTCAATGAACTTTAAAAAGATGAAGTGATTTGCAAAGAGAACTGAACGGCAAATGCCCAAACCTTTAGAGGACGCAAAACAACCATGGTTCGAGAAGTTGTATTTTTTAAAAGTTCTTCTCGATATGATATTCAAGACAATCAACACGAATTAAGCTATTGTCATTTGCATGGCAAGATATAACAAGTGCAATCGAGAGAATGATTGATGTCTACAGAGTTTTCATGATTGTACATAGACCAAAGCTCTGTCTCAACTTTCATGCAAGCCATTTTTTTACAATAATTCATGCATTTCTACCATCTTGTTATCCCAATCCCATGGATGAAAGAATTAATTGCGCTTGATGACACTCCTCGTCGCGCAGCCTTGCCGAAATTACCGAATGTGTAATGTTTTCGGGAGAATCCACCGTGACATGAGCATAGTCATACCTTAGATATATACACCACTTGTCACCAGCATGTGGATGAGTAAATTGTATGGCCATTAAAGATTTGAGTTCTATACCTATGAGAAATAGACACTAATTGAGTTTTCTTACTTTTATTATATATGCTATCAAGTCATATATGTTTTTGTTATCATTCGCAAGTGATGTTTCATTCGAGAGTGCTATACCCTCAAGAATCAATCCACGTCGGTGTCTTCAAATAATTTCAATGATTCTTCAATGGGCCTATCCTCCATGGACTATTCATCTTGTTTTCCTGTATTCCTTGATCTCTTCTCGCATCCGCAAGCATATACCACCAAATGAACACAATTTATTTCTCAAGGACTCGATATAAATGTTCTTTTTCCCCTCAGTAACACGGACCTACACGTAAGTTTGTAATAAAAAGAAGAGGGAAAACACGTGATCCACATAGGCTAGCCCTCTCTGTATTAACTCAACTGCATGCTCAACGACTTCCTAACCACGCATTTGTGCAAAAATGCATATCTTTTTTTGGCACTGTAGTAATAACGGTGGTAATCTAAGGTCAACTAAGACATTGTAAGGAGACATGGAAAAGCCATATCCCTTCTCTATATCTGCATAAACATGTCATAGTTGACATAAAAGACATCATTCATCATATTATTCGTCGGTGGACACATTTATGGTAGCAGACGATTGTAAATAATGTGGTTGGTTAGCATATAGGGGTTAATAAGAGCCTCTTAACGATATCCTCTTAAATATGTAGATTAAAGAACACGGGCCAGTAACTACAATCGAATGAAGATTGAAGGGGATCAAAGTTAGAAGAACAATATTTTTGAAAAATAATGTATCAATGCCATTAGCGACATTGAAATATCATGTTACTGATTTCATCTTCAGCCCAACTCCCAACATATAAAAAGACACAAATCAGATTTAAAATGTCAGGGGCATATCATCTCACTAGAAGGTTACAGATGCGTAAGTAAGCATTTTCTCAAGCCCCTTGACTGATGGAAGACTGATCTTGCAAATAACACAGGAGGCCAACTATCATGTATTGATCATTAAGGTAGAAAATAGGCTTATTAACCAATTTTGTTCTATTGAAGGCCTTCTAGCTAAGTTAGAACCAAAGGGCTTCACTTCGTGAATTATATTTTGTATGGACAAATTGTTCGTGGACCTAAGTTAAAAGACACAAGTCCTAGGCTCGTACGGAATGGTGTGATTCGAACCATGCAGTTGTCACATGCAAATTGTAATGTACTAAGAAAACTATAGTGATGATAATACAATAAAGAAAATATTGCGTAAAACTGTGAAAACTTACAGCAACCAAAGAAAAGCTAACTCCTCAAATTTGAACCATGTACAGGAATGAGATCATCACAAACTTGTCACAGACGGATTGTATGCGGACATCGAAAAACCTCTAGATGTTTAATCTTACGAGAGCAGAAGAATCATCATGGGCTCCACATTTACACACCATCGAGATATAGTTCTCTCGAATTGAATGAAACTTGTTTGCAAGATTCTCGATTCCAGATTGAAGTGAGAAGAGAGCACTCGCACAAATTTAGTGAACTCGAGAAGGTGCCACAGAGATAATTATGTCTAAGCCGTTATCGTAAAGACGGTAATTTCCCTTCAGAGATATTTTAGTTAACAATGGCATGCGATTAGGAGCCTTTGCTAAGGTAGCATGCAATATGTAGCCAGCATGCATCGCCCGACTAAGTCAAGTCGCAGAACCTTCAATAAGACAAAAAAAGGTGAATTGAGTCCTCAATAGATGACTTACCCAAAAAACAAGGCGTAAAAGGCTATTAGCAAATTGTATATGATAAACCCAAACACTGCTTTTGGTCTTACTTGATTTTGAAAAGTTTAGAAATTTTGTTTTAAAATAAATAAAAGTCCAAATGTTTATCGATGAGGTAAATACGCGAGCATTAAACATGAATTGCATAAAGAGTAAAAGGCATTACCGCAAGACTTCGCCTTACATTTCTCTCTCTTGCCGCTTGGCTCCAAAGTGGGTCCATAGGAGCATTAATCGCTCTTGAGATGCTCGATCTCTTGAAACCACGGTTCCAAAACCATCTCATCATCACTTGAGCTTCGAGACAATGAACTCTCTTCTACAACCATTTTTCCCTTTCCTTTATCATCAGGGCTAAACTTGTGAGTCCTAGCATCACCTCGAATACCCACAGTAGCACTAGCACCAGAATTGTTGTTCCCCAAAACCAGCTCCCCTTTTCCTCTACCTCCCTTTCTAGACTCGTATCTTCTAATCTCTTCCTTGAAATACATATCCACATAGACTTCATCTACTTCATCTACTACAGGAATTCCTATAGGAGATGCTAATGGCTTAATTGTACCATCAAGAAATTTTGTTTTAAAATAAATAAAAAGTCCAAATGTTTATCAGATGAGGTAAATACGCGAGCATTAAACATGAATTGCATAAAGAGTAAAAGGCATTACCTGCAAGACTTCTGTCTTGCATTTCTCTCTCTTGCTACTTGGCTCCAAAGTGGGTCCATAGGAGCATTAATCGCTCTTGAGATGCTCAATCTCTTCGAAACCACCGGTTCCAAAACCATCTCATCATCACTTGAGCTTGAGACAATGAACTCTCTTCTACAACCATTTTTCCCTTTCCTTTATCATCGTATAAACTTGTGAGTCCTAGCATCACCTCGAATACCCACAGAGCACTAACACCGAATTGTTGTTCCCCAAAACCAGCTCCCAATTTCCTCTACCTCCTTTCTAGACTCGTATCTTCTAATCTCTTCCTTGAAATACATATCCACATAGACTTCATCTACTGCAGAATTCCTATAGGAGATGCTAATGGCTTAATTGTACCATCAATAGACATCTCTAATGAATTATGTAGGTGCAGAGATTCCCGTTCAAGAGGACTTTTTCTTGCTACGAAATTCTCCTATTTGCTCTTAACCATGCTCTCGCACGTAATCATTAATTCTACCCTCATCGAGAGTATACGTGCTCATAGGAACAACACTTGATCCAATCACATTAGCGGTGCATAATCGCATCGGCATCCTCATGCTTAGCAAGATGCAATCCTCGCCATCATCACTCCCTGAATCGACCACGTACTCCATCTCGATCCTCCCACCAATAGGCTCTTACACCACCTTGCCGTCCCTTTCACATCGCAAAGGCAAACATTTCATCATGCACTGGTCTCCACCCCAACCAACGCCATTACTCCCCAACTCCCCACCCTTCGCGGCAATGCAGCAGGGCGAAACTTCGAGGCTGTCCCTCCTCTTCCCGCCCAACCTGGATCCAAAGCCCGATGAAGCACCATCCGGTAGCCGGAGAAGACCCGCCGTGGGTGTGGTCAGTCATGCTCAAGAAGTGGGCGGCGGCGGTGCCACACCGGGGACTTGAGGGCCCTGTCTGACGGCCGGGGGCCGAGACCGAGGGGAACGAGGTGGATGGGGACGGCATAGGGGAGAAGCGGTGCCTTACCTCCAGCTGCGCCTGCGGCCGACCTATTTTTCGCCGCCACCGATTGGGCCACTTGCCCTACCCCGCTTCTCGGTGGTAGCGTGGGGAGGAAGAGGAAGCGTGGGGGAGGGAGAGAGGAGGAGCAAAGAAGACTATTGAGGAGGGTGGCGGAGGATGGGGAGGGGGGGCGGCGCAGAGGAGGGAGAGGAGGAGCGGTCTTTGGTAAATGAGGGTTGCGAAGGAGGAGAGCAAGGGGACGGAGGTGGAGAGGAAACGGAGCGAGGCACGGGCAGCGGCGCGGGGACGGAGCGACAAGATGAGTGAGACCGAGATGACGCAGGCTAGGGTCGGTGGCCTCGCACGCGACTCGGCCGTCCGATGGTGATCGTTGGCGCGGCCGGATGGACTCCTTGGCGATAAGCGCACGGCTCCAATCGCGCGAGCCCAAATTGGCCCAAATAAGATCCGACGACTGCCATCCTTTGAGCGACGTAGCCACCCTCAGAAGCGGCGAAATCTTCGCTCCTTTAACTATGGGAATTAGGTAATGCGCTATCGGCTCCCGATGGCAGGGGCATAGGCAGGTATCGAACATAGGGGCCAAGTTAAAGGCAAATCTTGTATAGCGAATGACATGATAATAAGATTAATGTAAGTGATTTTGTAGCTATTTTTGTGAGCAGTGTATCTGGTGAAAATTTTGTAAAAAATCGAAACTAAAAGTGTTCAAACATTCTTAAAAAAATTAGGAGATGAAGGGGAAGATTATGTTCTATATCTCTACAAAATTTCAAGATCAAACTCAATTACATTTGCAAGTTTGATGTTAAAATTTTGATAAGATAAAAACACCCCTACATTTGGTAATATTTTTTTTAGAATTTTTATAAACTTTTGCGTTTGAAATTCGTATTTTTCACGTAATATCGCTCCTTTGTGATGGTGGAGCTATGGGTATACGATTTTACCCACCAGGATTTAAATCCTAGTATCCACCTTTACGCACATGCAAATGCACTTCAGTATGAATTTTATATGGATCTCTGTCTGTCTAGACGTGTGCTAAGGAGGGTGTTTTGTGTGTACGTGGGGTGTGCATGCATAATGATATTTGTACATCTTCTTTGTAATAGTAAAAAAAATACATACATAACATAACATCATTAACATTACATTACGTAGAAACTAAAAAACTAAGAACTAAAACCAGTAATCACACGAGTTTAGCGGCAAGCTCCTGCCAAGTGCCAGCACCTCCCCTCCGCCCCTGCTCGTTGGGGGCAAGTGGGCAATCGGTGGCCTCCAGTGATGATTGGAAAAAGAGGTGCATGTACAGTGGAATGCACATTTCTTGAGCAGTGAAAAAACAGTGAACGAGGTGTAGAGAGGGTGGAGACGTGGAGTGTTTAGGGTTCCAGATACGCATGCTCAGGTGAGGTGACGAACAGCAAGCTCCTCAAAAATTTTTGACAGCATTGGCGTCCTAGTTGGAACTACTTCCTGGGTGAGAAGTGACATGTACCTTGGAGTATAGTTGAGTTTTTCCCCCTTTTTTTTTCTTTTCTTCTTAAGTTGCTCTTGGCCAGAGCAAAATAACCGGGGCCAGGTTAAACTCTTCTGGGGCAAAACGTCAGAGGAGGCAGGTCCAAGAACTGATGTACGTTGCGCAATTCATTAGATACCATTGCCGTTGTGCAATTATTACTGTTTCACTATATTTGTTCGTAGCTTTAAAAAATAATTAATGAGAAGTGATCATACATATTTTTATTAAATAACATATCATAATTACTTACATCTTGCAAAACATTTAATTAGAAATAGAGAGAAAATTTGTAATAACTTCACTCTAATTTTTTTTTAAAAAAAATATATTTCAAAAATATAAATAAATATAGTGAAACAGATAAATGTTTTTTTTAAACTTGGTAGGTGGAGCAGTACTCACACCACTCCATCGTCACAGGTTCCTACAGTATCGCCTAGATGATTAGATGCTCCTAGTCTATGACACCTACGAGTACCTCTGAATACTAATCCAATAGCCAAAAATATACCACTCATCCTAAATCCAGCGACAAATAAAGTCTAAACTATCTGGGGCCCAGTTACAAGGAGAATGACTGGCTGAATGACTGATGCCTTTCTGCAAGCCACATGTGGGTCGTCCCCATTCTGCGGCAGGGCCCTTCAATAAGAACATGATGGAAGGGGCGAATACAAAGGCCACAGCCCAACTAAAGCTCCTCCTTTTAAGCAACCGGCTGCCTCGGCACAGTCTGAAGTTCAGGTTCTAAACTGCACTAGCCTGTTCATTCGGTAATACGGTTAGGTACATAAGTTAAATATGGTATTGTTAGTTTAGTAAATATAGTATTTTTGAAAATATAGTTCAGTATCAATTTATTTTAATTTATTTCGGTACAATATTAGTAAATACATATTTACTAAATTTGACGCGAATCTGAAACAATGTGGCGAGTTGGTTGGCGGCTACTGCAATGCATGTCTGCAGTCTGCACTAGCAGTCAGGCAACGGACATCAGCATGTCTGCACTCTGCAGCGTGCACGGTTGCACCACAGCACTAGCCACCAGCAGGCAGCAGCCTAGTGTATACAATTACAGAAGGCTTGAAGCAAATAATCAAGGCGACAATCAACGGGATTCAACAATTCAAAGTCATCAAATGGATGCAGCAACCCACATTAAAAGTTCCAACATAGTCCATACTTCTTACTCCATAACATAGTTCTAGTTGAAATGTTCAAGATCCAACAATCCAAATAGCAAATCAGTAGTAACAAAAGGTTACTTGATGCCTAGCTATTTGGCAATAGTCCAATTTCCAAACAATAACAAAAGCCACATCTTTATTCTTCAAGCATCAAGCTCGATCCGAGGAGAAGACATCTGTTGTTGTAATAGTATCATCAACTTGGCCTTCTGTTTCAATACCTACATAACACAAAGAATATAATAAGTTGAAGTAGTTTGCATCACTCATAAATATAAATATTATATCTAGATTATAGCACATTCAATGCTGATGCGCTTTGAACGACACAACAAATCTTGTGCACATATCAAGCATTGGAGTGTTAACGGAGTCAAAGGAGCTTCTAAAATCATCGAGAATACGACCATTAGTACTAAAAGATGATTCATAAGCAGCAGTTGATATGACGATTGCTAATATATCACATGCCATCCATGAAAGCCCGAAAGGATATGAAAACGAGGTGAGTTGCATTTCCACCAAGAGAGAATGTCAAAATCTTTAGCATCATCTTCAGCAAGGTACTTCTCTAATTCAGATTTACCGCCACCTCTACCAGTAACATTCATTCTCTTGTTGTATAAAGACCTCAAAATATTTGTAGATGCACTAGTTGATTGCTTAGTAGCACTAGTTGATTGCTCAGTACCACTACAATGTTTACCACCTTGGCTTCCAATGTGAGAGTACGCGTTCTTGTATTTTTACAAAAAGATCTAAGAGTGTCTTGTGTACCTTCACCCATATCTTACCACCTTTAATATAGCCACATGTCTTGTTAATTTGCCACCGAAAAACAAACAAACTGCTTGGTCCTTGCATAAACATTAAAACAAAACCAATGTAACATTTGTGAGTGATCAAGAACAGAAGCCATATCTTGATAAAATAAAATAAAAAGGGAAAAAGAAGCTTGTACCTAGGATCAAAAATAGCAAAAATAAAATAAGAGAAAATTCATAATATATCACTGAATAACTATATAATTCATAAAATGTCACTCATTGTGAGACTGATATATGGCCATGGGCCCATATGTTAGTGGGACACCAGTGACATATAGCGAATTGCCTGTAAAAATTAAGTCATTCATCTTCTCAGGACCCCACCGCAATATTTATCAAACTTCACATTCATCTTAACACCCATGTCTTTGAAGGTATTATCGTCACCATCGTCACGTTCGGTCGTCATACGGTTTTCTTGTGGTTATTGCCTAGAGATAGACTTAACACCAGAAATCTTTTGCGAAGGAAGACTTGCCACCTGGATGACTATACATGTACCCTATGCGATCAAGGAGCAGAGGAAACGCTTCAACACCTTTTTTGGACATGCCCCTTTGCTCAAGCCTGCTGGAGCTATGTGTGCCCTCAATGTTCACCCTTAGTCTCAACCCACCAAACAATCATGCATCTTAAAAATAAGATCAAACAACACTTCTTCATGGAGGTTATTGTGCTGACAACATGGCCTATCTGGATAACAAGGAATAACTTGATTTTCAATCATCTTGATCCTAACTTTGTAGAATGACAAAATGCCTTCGCACATGAATTTACCCTTGTTATCCGTAGGGCAAAGGAAAATTACAAACCCAACATTAGTTTTTGGTACAAAAGCTTAAGTTAATCCGTTTCCCCCTTGTGTAATTATGCTTTTGTAACTTTTCTTACCTATCTTAATATTTGTATATACAGTAGGATACTTTCCTACTGTTCTCTCAAAAAAAAAAAAAACGATGCATGCATGGCCGTCGAGCCAGAACCCCATCGGGAAAATAGGGTTCAAGTCCTTGAGAACGTGAGTACGTGTTTGTTGATTCACAAGTCATGTCAAAGCTCCACGTAGATAAACACAGGAGTCAGGACTTGTGCCGACGCAGAAAACGAGGGTACGTGCTCGGGCGGAGCACCTGCAATTCCTCTCGCAGCGCCGGCGAAGCTGACGATGTGCCGAGACTTCGCCGATGAGACCACACATGAAGTTTGCAGACCACACCTACACAATAACATCACGTGGACGGTCCAGTAGCCGTACAGAAATCTGACAGTGGCTGCGTAGCCAAGAGAAAACCCATTAGCATCCACGCGCGCTCACCGAACAAGAGATTAGCAAGCGACAAAAGGGATGAATAAACAAACTAAACGATATTTCAATCTAAAGCTGTGTTTAACAGTCCTTTTTTTTGAGACTCTGTTAACAGTCTTTTTGGGAGAAGGTACACGTTGACACGTTTGTAGACTTGCAAATGTTACCCATAAGAGATTGCTGAACTTCTGCCTGAGAAGAGCAACTATTATTATTTTTTTCTCCTTTTAACGTGAAATATATATGTGCCAAATACGCACACACGAGAAAATAAATAAATAATCATAGTGTATATAGGTAAGCTAACTAGAAATGTTTTAGTTGTCAGCCTTGGTGTGTAGCTGGAAACAAAACACGTTGCACTGCTAATTGCCACATTGTTCTTTTTGCTTTGGTCGGTTTTGATTAGCCAGATAAATAAGTCTATTTTCCAAAGAGTATCCACAGAGACTGGAATTAATGGCTTGGCCAATACGAGCACTAGCACCACTGGTTCTACCAACAACCGAGAAAAAGAAATCAGTTTTTTTTATTGCACTTTGGCCCTTACGGGAATAGTTCGATGAATTCAATGTTGTATGATTTGGTTAGAGTGCGCCGATCGATTTACTTCCAGCCACGATGGGATCTTCTATTTGTGATCGGCATCAGGTAGGGCTAGGCATTCGGCCGGCCGGGCGGGCCGTCGTGCTTCGGCTTGTGTCGTGCCGTACCGTACTAACTAGGGATGAAAACGAATCGGATAGTTTCCGATCGATCCGGATGGAAACGGATTCAGATTGTTTCGAATCGGATTTTTCTAGGATAATTTTCAGATCGGAGCGAATTCGGATTTTTTTTAAAAAAAAAACAGAAACGAATACGGTAGGCATGCTATCCGGCGGATATGGGTACGAATACCAAGTATCCGGATAAGACCAAGTCCGGATATCTGGATTTCGGCCCAAAAGCGAGAAAAAAAGATTTTAATTGATTTTCGAATTCAGAAAATGCAACAAATCAAATAGCCATTTAGAAAATAGCAAATAGAGTTTAAAAATATTCTAGAAAAAATCAAAAAAATACCTTGAATTATTTTAAACTTAATAAAATTATTTCCAAGATAAAGTTAGTTTTAATTTTTTTTTTTCACATAAATTATTTTTAATTTCTGGAAAATAGAGAAAAAAAACCTTTTTAAAATCCAAAAAAAAAATCAAGAAATTAATTAATTATTTCATTTTCACTTTAAATCCAAGAAATCTCAATAAATACTAATGAGACACTAATTAATCAATATATTTTAACTAGTTCTCGTTTTACAATTACTGTGTGGGATCCGGTTGTCATAATATATTACACTTGATTGTAATCTAATTACGTGAGATAAGATATTATTGGAATATTAGTAAGACTATTAAGTTTACCTTATTTGCTGGTGCGATATTTAACTCAAGTTGTTAATTTATCTAACTAATTGATGTGGTCCACTGCTCATTTTGCCATTAGTATACAAAATTATATTTAAACAACACTTCTAATTGAATTTGCACTCTAACTCAAATAGCGATGACACACTAATTATTCATTGTTAACATCTAACACTAATTAATGTTGATCACTATCTAGTTAAGTAGGGCACTATTGTCATTTAGAAATTTCTAAATATAAGACTATATTTTAAGAATGTCTGTAATTACATTTGAACTTTAAAAATAAATACTAATGAGACACTAATTAATCATGGCATAAGTTTTCAATTAAACCACATGATCCTGCTAGTCATAAATTCATTTATAGCACATTAAACTTAATTAATTCATCATCATCATCATTGTTATTAAAATAGTCACTGTGGGGTCCATTTGCCACACACAGAGAGAAGAGAAATAGAGACAAATGGAGAACAGATTAGAGGAAATAGGGGAGGTAGCCATGGCCTCCCTAGCGAGCTCGATGCCAACGGAGGAGGCAAGGACAAAAAAGGAACGGGGAAGTGGAGGCGAGTCTAGTGGTGGCGCGGTGCAAGAAGCTTTGAGGCACGCGTGGTAGGGTACAACATTCGGAGGTGGGGAAGAAAAGCCTCAGCGGCGGTAAGGAGGGGTAGGGGCAGAGTTAGTGTGCGCACGAGCATCAAGGACGAGGGAGGAGCTCACCATAGTAGTTGGTGGAAGCAGGGAATAGCCAAGGTGGTCTATTGATGATAGCCGAGGGCGGCGTGGGCGGCGACCTAGGGTGAAGGGATGCTCGAATCAGTAGTTGAGGAAGGTAATGTGAGGTACAAGGATGCTCGAGGAGGGAACAATTGAAGAGGAGCTCACCGGGTGATGCTCGAGGAGGGAACAATTGAAGGGTTGCGGCGAGCTCTGATGCATGAAACCAAAAATTGGGCGAGTAGAGTCGAAGAGGAGGTCCTAGAACACGTTTTGATGCGAGCCAAAGGACGAGGAGATAACTGGGTTGATGGGAATGGCAAGGCAGAGGCTACGGCTGCGAACGGAGATGGGGAGGGAGATGGTCGTGTTCCCGACGCTATGGCTGTAGAGAAAGGGAAGGGAGGTGAGCACGGGGAAGAGTGCATCGAGGCGATGCCAAAAGGCATGATGGTGTTGGTCGAGGCTCACCGGAGCGATGGTTGCGCACTGGCGGTGCTCAAGGAAGGCATGCATCAGCGGACATTTGAGCTCGGGTGGAAGATGACGGAGTGGGGAGATGATGAGGGAGGCAAGAGGAAGGAAGAGGAGGCTTGAGGCGAATTAAATAAAGGTCCACGCCTCGCGAACTCGATGCTTGACGAGGATTAAATCATCCTTATTTAATCAAATTATTTATCTATGATATTTATTATAGATAATTGTATTCTAATAGCCCTCCAGTACACCCCTGGTCGAAGATACTTATCACGACCAGTTCAGGTTACGACCACTCCTTGGTCGGAAAGTCTGTTATGACTAGGTCAAATCACGACCACCCTTTGGTCGATAGATCTCACAAACAGATATATAGGCCCTATCTTATTAACTAGGGAGCTTGTACACCATGTTCAACTATGCATGCATGATAGCAAATACAACATGTGCACCTTTGTGTCCAGATATAGCTGCACACACCCCTCTCTATCTCTGGCATTAACCGTCTGGCGAACGTGCAACAACCGTCGTCAACATGTGGATTCTAGCGATTGGCAAGGGGTCTCTTTATGGGCAACAACTGCCACCCGTTCGACACTTTATAAAGGGTGGTGCCAAGAGATGGAGGGGAGAGAGAGAATTAAGATGTTATTGATAACATTCATAGTTTCGGTGACACATTGTGCATTGTAATCTCGTCCAATACAAGAACACACGAATAGGGTTATTATTCTCTCTAGAAAAGGCACGAACCTATCTAGAAACACCTTGCCTCTTCCTGCGTGATCTTGAGAGTTGTGTTCCCCGTATTTACTCACAAATATTGATAGCAATTCATCGACAACGCTGGTCAAGCTCGTCCGCGACTCGCGCAGGATGGCACAGACGACAGACGCGACAGGACGGGTAGGGCGCTTTGTGGATGACGCATGGTTGCGTGGGTGGCGATGTGACATGAGAGCGCGGACAGGCGAGGCAACACGAGAGGGAATGGGTCACACGTGACTTGGTCGGGCGTGGGTGACGCGGTGACGCGCGACACAAGAGCGGTGGTGCGGCTACAGGGGTAGCGACGCTCGCGTGGTCAGCGTGTGGATAGGGCGAGCAAGCGGTCCTGGGGAGGAGGAAGAAGGGAGTTGGGTCGGCGGCAATGAGGGGGGAGGATGGGAGGATAAGCCGACCCAGGAAGAAGAGAAAAGAGGGGGTGGGGGAGAATTAAAGAGGGAAGGTGGGCCGGGCTGAGTTAGGTTTTGGCTCAAAACGGATTTTTGAGGTTTTGTTTTGTTTATTTTTTCTAATTTCAATTCAACTCTCGGTTTGGTGATTTAAATTCGTATATCATTTTAGTTTATTTTCAAATTTCATCGACTTAAATTAGGTTTGTATTTTGTTAATTGTTTTCTTGAAATTCAAACATTGACAAGGTTTCAGATAAAATCCAGGAAATTCAAATAGCGTCCAAATGTATTCAAATCGCCAGTTTAATTCAGACAGGAAGCATCGATACGGCCGGTCAGACTAATTGGCCAATGAGCGCCGCAAGTTCCTTTCCAACAATTAGCATGCATGGTTTGCTTTCCAAAAATTACATAATACGTAAATATATATGCACTCGTATATCCTAGTATATATAGTATATATATTTACGTATCATCACGAAGGCAGGTGGAAGTGAAACAAGCCTCCGGTTAAAGAAAAACTAAGGGTGTATTTGGTTAGTTGAATGGAGTGATCCCGAAGGAAATGAGTTCGTTCAGGTGTTTAGTTGCTTGAATAGAATTAAACCATTTGGAATGAAATGGTTCAAGAAAAAAGAATATTTCATGTTTATACTGCATCATCCTATTCGAAAAAATTCCGAACCACACCGTTCACTCGAATTTCAAGGCATTTGGTGATGTGACGGCTGGATTTACAAGCTTTAAATAACCATATTTCCTAAACCAAGTACCCGATTTGCGATCCGATTGAACCGTTGTGTTCCTTGTTATTTAATTAACAAAACAAGACCACTCTTGCATATTTTAGTGCAAAAAATATCATACAGACCATCCTATCTCACCAACCAAATACCATCTTGAACTATCTAGGACCATCCTATTCCACCAACCAAATAAAATCATGTATCATCATATCCCACCAAACAAACACCATACTTGCATCATTTCATCCAGAACGATCCCATTATACCTGTACCATCCTATCACATTCAACCTCATCCCACCACCCAAACACACCCTAAAATGCAACCACGCCAAGCAACTACGTATCGACTAACCAACCCACCACGCCTACTTGCACACTACCGCACAATTAGTATGGCGGCCTACTACCCCGCTTTCCGCCGAGCGAGCACAAGCTAGCCCCATATAAACCCGGCCCCAAAGCTAGCTGCGCCACCACCACGCGCGCCGCGTACGCCGTGCTCCAGCCGCCATGGACACCGGTGCCACCTTGCTTCCCGTGGCACTGGCCCTCGTAGCCATCCCCGTCACGCTGCTCCTCCTCAACCGGCTCCGCCTCGGCAGACTGCCCCCCGGGCCACGGCCGTGGCAACCTGTTCCACATCCAGCCCGTGCGGTGCCGGTGCTTCCTGGAGTGGGTGAGCATATGATTACAAAGTTTTGCTCGCCAAGTTCAAACAAATCAATCAAAAGGCTAAACACAATACTTGTAATACCGAGGATTCCATTACGAGAGTTGTAGTTAATACACCTTGTAAGAAGCAGACTTATTCATCATATTACACAAAGGAACACGCTATAGCATGTTCGATAGCTATATCCACACCATGTTATTCTGCAGATCCTTGCACACTTCATACCGCACAAGGAAGATGAGACGTACCTGAAATTAGTAAATTTTGATCGATCAATTCTCTAGAAATAAATGACATCAATTCTCTAGTCTATAGCAATGGATGACGGACAGTTATCTCACTAATAAGCAATGCTACTTAACGATCCTGGGACAAACAAAGGGCTTCCATGCCAAATGGTTGGCTTCTTTCATATGGTAACTTCACAAAGTTTTTTAAAAGTTGATAATCCTAATGACCAATCAAGAAACTTATGTTAGTGTTATCACAAGGAGAAAAAAGATACATAGTTTTCTACGGCTTGTATGATTTAAGCAGGGAAAAAGGAACGGACTGATTTGTTTTTTTGAAACAAACAAGAAACAGACATGATATTTTGCTGCGTGAAGTAGATGAAGTTTTATTTGATCGGCATCCATGTGAAACATGCCTAAATCTTACCTTAGGCGCTTGCACCGTCCTCGGCAAGCTTGAACTCCTGGAGCTCCTTAAAGTTCATCCATAGCTTCTCCCAGACCTTAGCTTCATAGAGCTTCTTGGCATCCCCTTCCTTCACCTCAATCGTGAAATAGTACATCACGCCAGAAACAACTTGCTGCTTCACCTTCACAACCTTTTCGAACTCCAGCAGAGCATTCTGCACAAGGCACCGTCAAGATTATTAATCCAATCCAAAACCTCCCTTGTAATGGGAGAACAAAACACTAGCACATCCTCAACACAAATACTAATCCAGCACGCCCAGGAGAAGCGCTGTAATTGGACCTTTACCCCAATACCTCATGTTTCCAATCAAATTGCGCAGATCTACATGATTTACGGAACCAAACCCGATTTTTTTTTTTCGAAAAAGAAAGTCGAATTTGACTTAGATCGATTTGCTACTATCGAAGAATTTGTGATCAATGCTGTGTCCATCGCACACTCAGGCGGTAGAACAACACATATTCATTAGTTGGACCGACGGTTGGACCTTACAAAGAGTGGACAGTAGAGAGGGGTGGATTGGGGGACTTACGGCTTTCTTGTTGTGCTCGGAGACGGCGAAGCGGGCGAGGTCGAGGACGTGGAGGTCGTTCTCGCGGCCCTCCGGCGCGTTGTGGATGCCGCCCGCCCGCGGCGCTCGTTCTTCCGCCATGGCCAGCTCCTCTCCTGCGCTCTGGGTCTCGGTGCGAGTCGACGATACGGCGAGGGCGTGCAGCGCGAGCAGGACAGCCACCAATCCGACGAACCGCATCTCGATCGGGGCTGAGATTTATAGCTGCGGGGGGGAGAGGTGGAGATGGGGTGGGTGGGGGGATACGATCCGTCAACGATATTATCTGCAGCTTTGGGTTGGGGTGGAAATTGGAATGGGACGGTAGGGGTGGGACTTGGGAGTGGTCCGGTTCGACGACCTTCTGGATGCCTGCTCTGCTCCGCCCCGCAATTTTGAGTTCAGCTGTGCCGCGTCTGGATGTACAACACAACAAGTTACGAATGATAGGGTAGGACGGTGTTAGCCTTGTATGTAGCTATCGATGACGAAAATGATAGCAGCTGATAGTAAGTGAACATATAGTGTGGCAAAATCTATATACATTAGCAGCATAATATTAGACGCGAGCATACACAATGTTATGCTATAATAAGCAGCGAACTCCATACAATATACATGATAAAGCTAATCAAAAGGAGAAGCTCATATACACTAGGTCAATAATTTTTCTATGCAGAACCGAGTGTGCAGATCCTCAGCTAGAAAAAAACAAGCAGCAAATGCTGCCCCTTTTTAACATTGCATGCACAGGGCTGAACAAAGGGCTGCTCTTTCAGACACAACTCTATTTGATAACAAATTATCACAAGGAACATATCCTAGCTTCTGCATATTTGTTGGCATTCCATGTATGGAACCGAACCATTGATCTACTTTGGCTTCTGACACGGCAAGCATGCACACCTTTTAAATTTTGGTGGGTGTAGTGTTAAACATATGAGTATTTTTCGAATTACTTTAATCCAGAAATATACTAAATGAATCGTGGATAATACTGTAGCCTTTTTCATAAAACAAGTAATCATGAACACCATAGTCATACGAATTTCTAGAAGAACATAAACTAGTATTCCCATCTTAGTGTTTAAGACAACAACATATAATAAAGCTAAATAAGCAACAAGTGTAAGATAGATATACCTGTAACTGAGACTAATGAAGCAGTACAGGTGTTGCTTAGGTCGCCGTCGCCATGATGTAGTGGTAGTAGTCGTGTGTATGATGTAGATGAAGCATAATTGGATGATGACGGCAAATGATCGGATGAAGACAAAACAATGAGCAGCTATGCGCGAACGCTCCCCAAAACATTATTCGCCCTCGCCGATAAGCCTTCAAGGACGGGGTTCCGAGACTCGCTTCTCCGGCTCGACCATACACGCTGCCTTGTGGAATGGAGATCGCCAGACACAACAAAGAATGCACTGATAATTCTTTCTTAGTCTCTCATGGGAGTGAATTGGAGAAGCAACCAAACACGAACAGCCATCGTTTTGTAATAGCCAAAACAAAAAGAAGAGGCAAAGACAGAGGAAACGGTTGATATCAACCAGCAAACTGCAGCTTATAACTCATCGTAATCGAACTGCATCGCCTACCGCTCGTTAATGCCATTACTTCAAGTTGGTGCATTTCGATTTCCGAATAGCCCGCACTGACATGCTCAGCGCAAGACATCAAGACACGCACTCGCACTCGACTGCACCGCTGAGGCGAAGCGAAGGCCAGGTGTGTTGGCTTTCTCCAATTCCACAAGTGGTCACCACGCTCCACCTTATAAATTGGTGTAACTCCCATTCAACTCTCCATGTGGACTAAGCAATTTTAGCATCGCACATGGGCCTTTGAGATTCTTCAGAATTAATTAGAATTAAAAAATGTGGTCCAAATTCAGACATTCCTACAATCCCCCACCAGATCTCAAAGACACATGTCAAATGTCTTGATCCACAGTATTGTTTTAATATACCAGTGTCTCGATGGAGACCGATTAAGGTTGAACATCCATCTAGAACAGAAGCTACACTTATCCACAACTGCACAATGGACTAAGCCTTGAATTTGATAGTTTTGTGTGAATAAGTTTCACTTAAGTCCTTAACTGCTACTAAGCTGTCAGACATCCCCGCGGGTTGGAGCATATAAGTCATACTCCTGCCCTATTCATGAGCTTCCTAGAGATTACTCTATCTCATAGACTGTGACTAGCAGTCAGGCTCATATAGGTGTGTTCTTTCAAGACTGCTCTGTAGGACAGCATCTTTGCTTAAACAAGCCACAGAACACATTAAGATAAAAATCAACATGCCATACAGATTTAGGAAAGAATTGCATCTCCAATGGAGTGGGTCTGTAAAAGTACTCTCCTCCTAGTTAACCAATAGCTTATTTCGTCAATCCTACTTCACGGGATCTCTGATCACATAGGATGGGTTGTCACTATGGTATAACTCACGTGGGTCTCAAACCCATCTCCCTCGATGCATTGTCTATCACATTCCGTGATAAACCCTTTGTGAAGGGATCTCGCGATTCTTAGTCGCTTAGATATAATCCAAAGCTATTACTCCGAGTTTCTCATTTTCCTAATGCACTTCAGCCTCTCTTCACATGTCTTGATGCTTTCATATTATCCTTAGAATCTGCTCACCTTAACAATCACAGTTTGATTGTCACAACATCGTAATAGCCAGATCGGTTTTTCAACCACCGGCAAATCCATCAAGAGCTCATGAAGCCATTCGGCTTCAACAGTGGCAGTATCTAATGCTGTGAGTTCTGCTTCCATTGTTGACCTCGTTAAGATGGTCTGCTTGCAAGACTTCCATGAAACAACACCACATCTAAATGTGAAGACATATCCACTTGCGGCCTTAATCTCATCAGCATCAGATATCCAGTTTGAATCACTATAACCCTCCAGTACCCTGGGATACCCGGTATAGTGAATGCTATAGCTCATACTACCCCTTTAGATAGTGCATTACCCTCTCAAGAGCGTGCTAATTATCATCTCCTGGATTGGAAACAAAACGGCATAGTTTGCTCACAGCAAACGAGATGCCAGGCCTGGTACCGCTAGCTAACATGAGTGAACCAATTATCTGAGGATATCTTAATTAGTCTCTGGCTATTCTCCGATTCTTCCTAAGCAATACGCTATGATCATAAGGTGTTGGAGAGGATTTACAGTCGTTATAACCAAAACGACTCAGAACATTTTCCACATAATGGGTTTGCAACAATGTAATCCCACCATCATCACCTCTTAATAGCTTGATGATGTTCAAGATAACATCAGCTAATCCTAGATCTTTCCTCTCAAAATTCTAAGATAAGAAATCCTTGACCTCCTTAATCACATTAAGGCTGGTCCTAAAGATCAGTATGTCATCAACATACAGACATAGAATGACTCCCTCGCCCCAACCATGGCGATAATACACACATCTGTCAGCTTCATTCACAATAAAGCCTGCAGATGTTAAAATTTTGTCGAACTTTTCATGCCATTGTTTAGGTGCTTGTTTAAGACCATACAAAGATTTCAACAACTTACACACCTTTCCTTCTTGACCATTTATTACAAATCCATCTAGCTGTTCCATGTAAATTTTCTCGTCCAACTCTCTATTTAGTAAAGTCGTCTTAATGTCCATCTGATGAACGAGAAGACCATGTGAGGTAGTCAAAGATAGTAGTACTCGAATAGTGGTCAATCTAGCCACAGGTGAATAAGTATCAAAGAAATCTCCACCTTCCTTTTGGGTATAACCCTTGGCCACAAGCTGTGCCTTGTACTTCTCGATAGTACCATCCGGTCTAAACTTCTTTTTGAACACCCGCTTACATCCTACAGGTTTACAACCATAAGGACGCTCAGTGATCTCCCAAGTTCTATTAGAGATAATGGAATCCATTTCACTACGTACTGCTTTCTTCCAGTATTTCGCATCTAGAGAAGCATATGCTTCAGAAATGGTACTTGGAGTATCATCCACAAGGTACACAATGAAATCAGGACTAAAAGACTTTGCAGTCCTTTGTCTTTTACTCTTCCTCAGAGTTTCATTGTCTTCCTCATCAGAAATTTGCTCAGGGATTTACTCAAAATATTCCATTGGAATGGTAGGTTTAGAAGTTGTATCAGGCTCCTAACTTGATGAACTAGGCATATCTTTCATCTAAAATATCCTCAAAGAATGTAGCATCTCCGACTCCATAATTGTAATCGACATGCACGTCCTGACTCTGATTTCATCACTAAAAATCTATATCCAACGCTATGATGATCATAGCCTAGAAAGACGCAATCCATGATTTTTGGTCCAAGCTTACGCTTTTTGGGAATTGACACATTGACTTTCGCCAAACAACCACAAGTGCGCAAGTATGAAAGTGATAGTCTTTTCTTCTCCCATTGTTCATATGGGGTTATCTCTTTATTCTTTGTGGAACCTCGTTTAGGACATGACATGAAGTCAATACACACCTCCCCACCATGCTTTGGAAAGACCCACAGGTTCAACATAGCGCTAACCAAATCGCTAGAGTGCGATTCTTTCTTTCAAAGAACCCGCTTGACTGGGTGAATAGGGAGGCGTCCTCTCATGGATTATACCATGTTCCTCACAGAATAAATTGAACTCATTTGAAAATTACTCGCCGCCACGATCAGACCTAACTCTTTTGATTTTCCTTTCAAGTTGGTTCTCAGCTTCTGCCCTATAGATTTTAAAGTAGTGAAGAGTTTCATCTTTAGTTTTCTAAAGATACACATAGCAGAACCTAGTGGAGTCATTAATCAAAGCCATGAATATCTATTACCACATTTTGTCAACACACCATTCATCTCACACAGATCTGAATGTATGAGTTCTAATAATGCCAAGTTTCTTACCTCCGCGGCCTTGTGAGGCTTACGAGGCTGCTTTGATTACACACAAACTTGACACTTATAACCTTTGGCAAAGGTGAATTTTGGGATTAACTCTAAACTGGCTAACCGCATCATGCAACCAAAATTTATGTGACAAAGTCGTGAATGCCAAATAGTAGTCTTATCACCACTGTAAATATGGTTCACAACATTATTACACAAATCTGAAAAAGATAGGTGGAACAAGCCTCCGCACACATAGCCTTTACCAACAAATTGTCCACACTTTGACACTATAAATCTTTTGGGCTCAAATACTAGTCTAAAGCCATCTCTACACGGAAGAGATCCGCTGACGAGATTCTTATTGATAGATGGCACATGATGCACGTTCTTCAGTTGCACAATCTTTCCCGAAGTAAACTTCAGATCGACGTACCAACACCATGAACAGTGGAATGTGACCTGTTTCACATTAGAACGGCTAAATCCCGAGTGACCTGGTAAGAAGAGAACAATGAAACATCAGCACACACTTGTATATTAGCACTAGTGTAGGAAATGCAAACTCTTGCGTTCTATAATATATTATGTACAACAGATAAATCAAGTGAGGGGTGGAGAACAATGAAATAGCTCATACATAGATGTTCAATACTCTACAAGTGGTTAGTCACATACCACTGGAAGTTCTTTTCGGTCACTAGCTCTCCTATCAGTAGAAGATGCTACTGCTTGAGCACCATTGGCTCCTTTTGAATTTGAAGGCAACTGAGATGGAAGACCAGCCGTAGGGGCAGCTAAAAACAATGGTTAAATTGAAGATCCTTGGATGGACATTCCTGTTGAGGCCTGTAAAAGGTATCGAGTGAAAAAAAATAAAGGCAATAAATTAAAATGTACATGTTTCGAAATTCTCGTTCAAAAGGAAATACCTGGTTGCTTGAAATCCCAAGGGACACACCAAAAAATGAAGAATGTGACTGCTCTATCATGGATGTCTGTCCTCCTTCATTTGCTTTTGAAGTGGGATCAACAGAAGTAGGAAATGCTGATGCATTGGGTGCAGATGGTGTTTTAGAGAACGATAGTTGTGCAAGTGCAGCCTCAAGGGGATTTACACTACTGCATGCTTGTGGTGTTTGTTGATGGCCAAAAGCATCAAAAGATGCCCAATCACCACCACTTACTGATGGATCATTTTTCCTTGTTCAAGAACAGGTTGTGGTGTTGATGCATTAACACGTTGTTTTTCTGGTGTAGGGGCCAGTTGTGGTGGTGGTGCAAATGCAGTAGGTTCAGAATCTGCACTAAAATCAATTAAACTTATTGTACTTGCCACCTTCATCTGTTCTAAAGTCCCCTCAAAAGAACTAATACTATCGGCAGTAGATGTCCACTACAGTTATGAAACATGTAAGACAAATCAATTACAACTTCGTATCAAATTCTCAGCTTAAGGATAATATGCGCACAAGAACATGTTGGTATTTCAAGTAAATATAAAAACAATGTCTGTAGGAAAGAAAAACATCAAGAATTACCTATGGTTGTGGTGGAGGTTCAATGGTCCTGGTTCCATTTGGTTCTGGAGGATCAATCGATTTGGCAACATTAGGCTTTGGAGGTTCTCCTCGGAACAATTGCGCTGGGGCACACCAATTGTGACCACAATCACCGACAATTAAATCTATAAAAAGCGAGTTCAGGAGAAATGAATCAACAAGGGCTTACCAGGAGAGAAATGGATCTCCGGTGGGCGAGGAGGCGGGTAACTGGGGAGTCGGAAGACCTCAATCCTCCTACGTTGGCTGCGGAGGACCTGACGACAGAGGCGCGGCCCATAGGCTCGTTAGGAGGAAAGGAGCGCCTCATGGCACTCACATGATTGACCACCGCGACGCCTGGGCGATAGGATTGTGAGCCTCCTACACTGTGCGATAGATCTGTGAGAAACATGAGGTGAGATGTTGAACCCTGGCAGAGGAAGCGGGGAAGGACAGAGGAAGAGGGGGAGGAGCATACTAACCAACCAACAGAGAGACGCCGTCCCCGAAGGGGGGAGGAGAAATCGCCAGAGCGGGAGGAGGAGAAGTCGTCGGAGTGGGGAGTGGGCGGAGGAGATGAAAGGGCAAGGGAGGCGTTGTTTTGTGAGGCAATCGTAGCCGGGGAAAAGAACAGAGAAAATTTCATTCGAAGCACATGTTTTAGGCCGGCACCAAAAAACTCAGAAAAGACCAGCGCGACGAAAACGAAGACGCATGGGACACGTGGACCACCAAACGGAAGGAAGCGAGATGCAACCCAGACGTGTGGAGCAGCATTCTGTCGACGCTACGGAAAGGCACGAAAAGTATGGCGACGTGGCTCAGCATGAAGAGAAAACCGAGCGAAGGAGACGCGTGCGGCGCATTTGCGCACTCGCATCACTAAGGCACTCTGACGGACAAACGCTTGGTTGTGAAAACACCACGTAGGACGCGAACGGACAAACACCTAGCTACGAAAACACACAGAGGCGAAACCAAACGGGACGATGGAGATCACACACGCACAATGACAAGCGGGACCACAGCGAAGGAGAAGCGAGAAAATCTCTCATATAGATTAGATCAAAGAGAGAAGACCCAGGCTCGAGTGTTCGGCGAGCCCGTGAGGCATGGTTTCGTGCCACGCAGCGCAGATGAGCCGCCTAAGCCCATAGCAACCCAATTATCCGCGCGCAGTCAACGTGAGAAGCCCATCGGCATGAACGGAAGCGGCGCGGCTCGGCAGAACGCGCGCAGACAAATAAGTCTCCCAAATCTCACTTCGTCGAAACATGAATAGCGATACCACATTGCCCAACCCCCACCGCTTCATGATCGCGCTCGCCGCGCCTCCCTCCCGCGATCAGCAAAGATACATCCATGCGGCCCAGCGCCAAGGCACGCCAGCGCCGCGCGAGCCCGGTTTGGGCCACGCAACATTCCAACGCTTCCTCCACGCGGCCGCTTGGCTGCGCGCCAATGCTGAGAGGCTAGGTAGCGCGTGGCGCCACCCCACCACACTTTACAGGCCACAAGGCGCTCTTTTCTCCCATGAAGCCCAACCAACCGCTGCAGCAGCTGCTGCCCGCTCGCCAAGAAGCCGTTCACGAACGCGCCGAACCAGCGTAGTATGGCTGTTCATTCGGTTTTTCGGTATATACAGTTGGATAAATACAATATGGTTAATTTGGTAAATGCAATATTATTTAAAATACAATTTGGTATTGGTAAATACTATTTTATTTCGGTTACATATTTACCTAAGTTGGTACGAACTGAAAATGATAAGGTGAGTCAAAATATTTACGGTCACGAAATCTGACACTTCACAGAGTCAGCGACACAGCCGGCCAGTCATCACACAACAGGCAACACGGCAGTTCTGTTCGGCAGTGAACTGTTGAATTGAAGGCTTAGTGATACTACTTACAGAGTTACAGAACAGTCAACGGAGCACATAATCAAACTATTGAATTGAAGGCTTAGTACTTGCTACTTACAGTCTACAGAGTTACAGAAGAGAGCACAGAGCCACAGATGCATCGGGATGATTGATGAGAGGATGAGAGAGCTGGGTAGAGTGGTGCTGGTGCGGGTCCTCGCCTCCACCCTGCAGGAATCGGGATGACTGATGAGAGAGCCTGGGCAGTCTGGTCACTGGTGGATGGCCCGAACATGCGAGAGCCAGAGGCCAGCTACGAGCGACGATAGAGTGGTTACAGGTTTTCGGTTTTAGTTGGTTTTTACGGGGGCAGAGAACCTAATTTATTTTTTTAAACAACCGGGGTCAAACTGGGGCAGAGAACCTAATTTTTCTGTAAACAACCGGGGTCAAACTGTATTGAGTGATACAATTCGGTATTTTTGGTACAGTTTTTTTTTTTAATATTATAGTATGAAAATGAATAGCCCTACCGGCGACGGCGAGGCAGGCAAAGACGAGGCATGGTGAAGTCTTCCGAGCCGTGGTGAGATAACATAAGCGTGCATCGTCCGCCGAGTGAATCTTCCTGTGCCCGTTGCTATCGGTTTCTCTCCACCACAGATTTTTCCCGGCGTTTGCGATGCACCTGATGGCGGCGTGTACGACCAAGCCCACTTGCTCCCGAGCAATACGCCATCATGACCTTCACTAAATGCTGCAAAAGGCCCATGCCTGAATCCCATTAGCAAAATAAATAATAGCTTGGCCTGTCTGATGTTACATGATCATTTGTTAGATACACGCCCGTAAGAAAGGATCGTTTTTGTTGCTATTCTGATGCCCCTTTCAGTATTTTGGACTCGAAGTCTAAGCACGGGACAACTCTATCTGTTCATGTTGTCCTTTTTTTGAATGGAAATATAGTAGGGGAGCACCCATGTTGTCCTTGTCCTGATGTGATGTCTAGCAGAAAAAGGTTGCAACTGATTACTCCAATTCAGTAGTGCGGAAAAGGGGAGAACTTACAGAGGACTAGTGCTCAAGTAAACCGTCTCCTCAGTCGAGGAATAAGTCCTCGTCAAGAGTATCATCCTCGATACGAGTGTTTGTGTGTGTGTGTGTGTGTTTTTTTGGGGGGGGGCAGAGAAATGGTATATGCTAGCTAACCATTAGAAGCAGCAGTTCACACCAAAATCCATAGAAAACCAACAGGCTAATAGAAACAAGGGAGTGCAATGATGAGAAGGAAACTTGAGTGCTACAGCTTCAGAAAGCCTCCCCCGAAACAAGGGAGTGTAATGATGGGAAGGAAACTTGAGTGCTACAGCTTCGATAGCCTTCCCTGTCCATCGAAAAGAACTCTGTCCAGCTAGGTCTCCTGGAAGCCATAGCTCCATGTCGAAGTAGGTGGCTTAACAAGGCACCGTCTTGGTAGTCAGCCTCCATCATTTTTCCTCGGGTGCACGTTACATGTATCTTATCAAAGACAACGTTGTCTCAACTGCAGGAAACCTATTGGCGCCCTATTTGACACAAAGTTTCTACCTGGTTTGCAACCGCTGGATCGATCATGCACATTAGCCACAGACCATACATTATCAACCAAAGCTAAAAGAAAAGCACGCTATTTGTCGTAGCTCTGAATTCTGATGAATGAAGACGTACGCGAAAAAGGTGTAAGCTTTTCCGAAGACCAACACCAGAGCTCGTTTCTGTATCCAGAAAGGCCAATTCGCAGGTGTGAGAATACCCATCGTCATGATCCATGTGTCAAGACGAGTACGTACTTGCAAAGCGGTGCGGTTCACGTGGAATATGCGAGCAAAAGAGCCGGAAAACACAGCCAAGTTGTGCTCGATCAGATCTCGCCGCCAAGGTCCACACTTTGCCAACCTCACCGATTCCTCACCGCTATCCACCAACCATCTCTGTAGATCCCCTACTCATTTTCAGAACTGCACTACACTACACCCCCGAGCAGCCGTCGAGTTCACTCTCGCTTGACTTAGCACCATCTCGCCGAACCGCACATTATCTTTCTTCCCGCTGCCGCGTGGTCCACTTCGCTCGACTCAGTTTCTATTCAGTTTCTATTGGCGTCGTTGAGGTACACGCTTCGGATGGAAGAAAGGGCTCATGTCTCTGAGTTAGGCGGCACTGCACAATTTTAGATCTCAGATGGCTCTCGGACGGGGGGACAAGCTAGGCGCCATGCAAATGCGAGCCATGTGACTTGGATCACTCTGTCCAGCAAAGATGTCGGTAAGTTTTCAGCACAATCTTTTCTCTCCAAATCGGAACAGGAAGTTTGCCCGCTGTTTTCATGTCTCAAATCAGGCTAGGTAGCAATGCCAGAAAAATATCTTGACTCCCCTGTTCCGATTATGTAAGGCTTCATACAAGATGATTTTAACGCCATTTGTCCTAGAGTGGCATACTCCTACTTTCCGAAGAAGCTCGTCCAAAACTCTGTTCCGACGTGGAGACGGTTTCGTTACCGTCTAATCGTGATCTCACGAATCTCAAACACATGGTCGGACGGCAACAAAGACAGTCCCACGTTGGGATTGTCCCCTTTAAAAGTTTGTTTGGACACATTGTGATCCGACTCAATACCTTCGGATCGACTCAGAATTTGAACTAAAATCTCCTCCAATTCAAAAGAATTAGTTCTATTATATCCCTATCCAAACAAACCCTAAAAAATTTTCTCTACTATTTTCTGGCTTTGGTGCGCTTTACTAGGAGATTTGTGCCAGGCCTCCGATCCCTTTGGCACGACTGCACGAGACATTGTACCAGTTGAACCACGTGCAAGGCCTTGATCGAAGAAAACAATAAACTCCCAAGGATCGATACAGTACAGTGGAGAGAACATCTGTTCCTGGTAATGGTCTAATAATATAATAAGGGGGTTAACATTTTCCTTGGAAGGACCTGTTCTTTCTAATGGTTTGCTTTGTGGATGGATGTACAATCTATTCTCCTAGCATGTAGATGCCACTGACCCGCGAATCCTTGAAAGTTTTCCATAGAAACTTCATCCTTTTTGTCTAACTGTCACCGTCGAGCTAGTGGACTCGCAGTGCCACAGTGACTTTGGAATCTCGACGACGATCTACCATAGCGGCGGTGCAGATAGGCAACATCATATCATGTACCGGACCCCGTTGAATTCATTTGGGAAAAACGAGCACGCACTATAGGTACATATAGGTAAACTCAATATAATTGTACCATGCAAAGATCGCGCTTAAAGAAACACCACACGCGCGCGCGCACACACACATATATATATATTGAGCTTACCTATATGTTCCTATAGTATATATAGGGAACGTATCTAGTGCTAATAGGTAATTCAGTGCTAAGGTGCTAACATCAATCTTGACTGTTGGAAGTGTTGGTAGGTAATTCAGTGCTAAGGTGCTAATACCAATTTTGACCGTTGGATCTGAATTGAACAACCAAGATTAATGCGGGCTCCCACCTCTAAACCATTTAATCACTTTGCATGCTCCCACTTTCAATGCACCTTCATTAATACGTCTTCATTAAACACCATGCATGCTCTCACCTCCAACGGTCAAGATTGATATTAGCACCTTAGCACTGAATTACCCATTAGCACTAGATATGTTCATATATATATACTTTCTACTCCTAGGTGTAGTTACTCCCACCTATGATATACCACATAAAAGAACTTGACATACTTCTTCATCACTTTGGATAAACTCATATACTAATTATAAGATATTCCAATACGAATCACACCAAAAAATTGCACGCGTGCTCATAGTTTTTAGCATATTTTATGAATACCTTCAGATTAAAAAGTATATATAAATATATATATATATATATATATATATGTGTGTGTGTGTGTGTGTGTGTTCTACATGTGTGTGTGTGGAAACAAAATATGTGTGAAATCCTACATCAAGACAAGTCGCCATCTTTTGATAGAAGTTATCCACCTATATGTTGTTTAAGCTTTTTTTGTGGACAAACCTCTAAAATCAAGCCAACTTTGCAGTATGAGTGCTAACATGTCGGACTAGCAACGAGCTAAGGGAAAACAACTTTTGCAGCAACTGAGATTGGGATGCAAGTACGCACTTTTCAGTGTGGAGTGGAGGCTGAGGTTTTAAGGGACTACAATTAGGACAAGCTTTACTCTTTCACGAACAATTTTTTTTTTAATCAAGCTATATCTATATAACACTTTGAACATTGGGTCTAAGGGCATATACAATGATGCATAACCGTGTTCTGCATAGTAACTCTCTATATCACATGTAGACAAAGACTATGAAAGCTCATACAATGTGTTGTCTTTTCACTTATCTTTGTAGATGCCATAATCTTTTAATGCTTTCATGGACCTAAGACTTTTCCTCCTTAGTTCCGGTGATAGAAACGGCTACAGGATTATAAACAACACATTTATCTCATTATTCTCTTTCATCCACATCAGCTTAAAATTCTACGCGACAGAGATTATAAACAGCTGTTGTAAACCCATTGTACATGATCTAAAGGAAGTCTCAGATTCTTCCCCTATCCACTTTGATCCTAAATTGTTAGTTGTTAGTGCCACACTTCACCGCTGCCTAGTCTTGACACTTGAGCCCGTCATTACAGTACGCTGAGCCTTGCCGACGTCAATGAGGTTTGTTGGACCTCCGCCACCTTCCCTAGCTTTGGTGACAAAGAGGCTCGCCATCTCTAGCGATTGTGGGCCCTAGGAAACTGGTGGCCCTACCCCAGGCATGGCAGACAGTCTGAAAAATTGAAACTTGAAATTTTTTGAATCTTTTGTTCAAATTATGAAATCTTTCCGTTTTTGGAAACTCCAGCCGATTTTCTGCTTTCCTCTTTCGGAAACCCGCTTCTCCCAGCCGAAGGCGCCTTCTTCCTCGGCTCTTTTTTTCTTTCATAGGATTTCATTTGGGCCATGCCCATTTGGCCCATTCGGCCCATTCTGGCTGGGTCAAAGGGAGAACAAGGAGGGTAGGGTTCCCCCTTGTCCCTATGTTCAAAGGCGGTGGTGGCTCCATGCCGGGGAAGCGCAGCGGTGGTCGGTGTGGTGGCGGCTCCATGCTAGGGTGGCGCAAGGACGACTTACGCGCAGCGGCGGGGCGGGCCGGCACGCAGTGGGCCGGTCCGAGGCGCCACGACGGGTCATGGCATGCGGCATTGCGGCTCGCGGCGGGGTCAATGCGCGCGCGATGTGGCGCGTGCCATGGCACCGCAGTGGAGGCGAGAGGCAGACGGCTGCTCCCAGACGGTCGCTTAGGCCACGCATCACGCGGTGCCCCGCGCGGGTGTTCAGCGGCGGGCGATTCAGAGTGCGCGGCGTGACCCAAAGGATTTAGGCCGAGTTGGAGTGCTAGCGCGGCGGGCGCAAGGGACGGTGCAGGTGCAAGGGTGGCTTGTGCGCGGCAGAAGCCGGGCGACGGCTAGCGCGGGCGGCGCGATGGTCGCAGCGGCAACAAGCGCTTAGGCCGGGCAGTGAGGGCACGACCTGCGGGTAGCACGGTGGCGGCCGAGGTCGAGCGGCGCGCGCCATGGGCCGCCGTGGTGATGGTTTACCCGCGCGCGAGGAGCGGTCCGACCGCGGGTGGCGCGGTACCATGGCCATACTGAGCGTCACGACAACTAACTTCAGTTGGACAGGGCAGAGCGTGGCGTTGAGGCCGCGGCAACCGGCCGCGGCGATGTGGCTACCGTAGGGCCAAGAATGGCGCCGACCATACGGGCCTCGTCGCTTTTTACTCGCTCATGAATTGATATATCGCTCACTATTCACTATTCATACATCGATCTATAGTGCTATCAACATCCTCTCTTTATGCGATCTATCGATCACCTTGGCTAGGACTTCAAGTCGGCCATGAGATTAGAGCGAATTTGCACCGTAGAAAAAGATCTAGAAAGCCAAATTTGCGGCATTGAAAGCGATCTAGAAAATACGATTCGATCTACGAGCATCGTGCTACGACGGTTACCTTTCGATCCAAGTAGAATAGGCCTAGAGGTAGGCTGAAGTCGATCGTGCTGATAACGTGTTGAGGAACCGTAGCTAGCGAGTCCAGTCTAAACGATAACCCCGTAGACAAACGTAGAATCACATCAAATAACACAAAAACAAATAGTAGATTGAATACACATGAAGACAAAGGTGTAGGAGGTATTCTTGTTCTTTATTCCTTCTTTAAGCGATCAAGTTTTTACAATGACTAACATGCTTATTTATAGTCCATAGACTCTACTAAAGTATTAGATAGAACACACACACACACACACATATATATATATATATGGAACATATATAATGCTAATGGTTTATTCAGTGATAAGGTGCTAATACCAATCTTGACCGTTGGATCTGAATTTGAATAACCGAGATTAATGCGGGCTCCCACCTCTAAACCATTTAATCACTTTGCATGCTCCCACCTTCAATACGCCTTCATTAATGCGTCTTCATTAAACACCATGCATGCTCCCACCTCCAATGGCCAAAATCCAGATCCAACGGTTAAGATTGGTATTAGCACTGAATTACCCATCAGCACTAGATATGTTCCCTATATATATCTCTCTCTTGACCGTTGGATCTGAATTGGAGAACCAAGATTAATGCGGGCTCCCACCTCTAAACCATTTAATCACTTTCAGACGCTTCTCACCTTCAATGCACCTTCATTAATGCGCCTTCATTAAACATCGCATGCTCCCATCTTCAACGGTAAGATCCGATCCAACTAGCAATATTGATATTAGACTTTGAAGATGAATTACCCATTAACACTAAAAACGTTCTCATATATATATATATATATATATATATATATATATATATATATATATATATAAACCGGCTCCTGGACCAAGGGCGTGATTTTTTCCCAACAAAAACAAGTCAAAGCGCCCTTGTTAAGGCTATGCCACATTCCAAATTCCTATAAAACACGGCAACCTCCGAGGCCGCCATTCTCCTCGTGGCCATCTCCCTGTCCCCAGCAAGCCATCCCCTCCAGGAGAGGAGAGGAGGCCACTCACACCGCCAAGAACCCCATCCACCCGCTCCAAATACCCCACCTCCCACCTCTCCTCCTCCTCCCAGATCCGCCTGCCCTCCTATCCCTATTCCCAGATCTCCCACACACACAAACGCGCGCGCCCAACCAGATCCGCCGCCTCGCCGGAGCAGCAGCAGCCATGGCGAAGGAGGGCGGCGGTGGCGGCGAGGGGGCATGTCGGAGTCCAGCTCCGCAAGGTGCTACTCTCCTACTTCTACGTGGCGGTGTGGATCTTCCTCTCCTTCACGGTGATCGTCTACAACAAGTACATCCTCGACCCCAAGATGTACAACTGGTCCTTCCCATCTCACTCACCATGGTCCACATGGCCTTCTGCTCCTCCTCGCCGTCGCGCTCGTCCGCGTCCTCCGCGTCGTCGAGCTCCCTCCTCCCCGGCCATGACGCCGCAGCTCTACACCGCCTCCGTCCTCCCCATCGGCGCGCTCTACTCCCTCTCCCTCTGGTTCTCCAACTCCGCGTACATCTACCTCTCTGTCTCCTTCATCCAGATGCTCAAGGCGCTCATGCCCGTCGCCGTCTACTCCATCGGGGTGCTCTTCAAGAAGGAGACCTTCAGGTCCTCGTCCATGCTCAACATGCTCTCCATCTCCTTCGGCGTCGCCATCGCCGCCTACGGCGAGGCCCGCTTCGACGTCCGCGGCGTCGCGCTCCAGCTCGCCGCCGTCGCATTCGAGGCCACGCGCCTCGTCCTCATCCAAATCCTCCTCACCTCCAAGGGCATATCGCTCAACCCCATCACCTCGCTCTACTACGTCGCGCCCTGCTGCCTCGCGTTCCTCTTCGTACCCTGGATCTTCGTCGAGCTGCCCAAGCTGCGCGCCGTCGGCACGTTCCAGCCGGACTTCTTCGTCTTCGGGACTAACTCGCTCTGCGCCTTCGCGCTCAACCTGGCCGTCTTCTTGCTAGTCGGCAAGACGTCCGCGCTAACCATGAACGTCGCGGGCGTCGTCAAGGACTGGCTGCTCATCGCCTTCTCCTGGTCCGTGATCCGGGACACGGTCACCCCGATCAACTTGTTCGGCTACGGTATCGCCTTCCTGGGCGTGGGCTACTACAACCACGTTAAGCTGCAGGCGCTCAAGGCCAAGGAGGCGCAGAAGAAGGCGGCGCAGGCTGACGAGGAGGCCGGTTCGCTGCTGCAGGAGCGCGACTTGCACGGTGACCGCAAGAGTGATAGCCAGGCCTAGAGTGGCGGATCCGATCCAACCGCTCGCCCAATTTGGTCGGTTCTAAATCCAGCCTAGTGAATTCCCCAATGTGTGATCCTTACAAGTTTGATGCAAAATCTGTTCAATTCTTGTCTTAATTTGTGGTAGGAAGGCAAATAAATACAGGAAAGATGCGATCTTTGTGTCGGACGTGTGAAAATATGAGTGATTTTTTTGCCACCTGTAGTCCTTTGACATTGACAGTATCAGAAATTGCCTGAATTGTCTATTATATTTAGTCATGGATGATCAAATGCTCTCTTTTCGTCTTGTGCCGAACATTGCGTAAATTGGCGCAGAAGAGACTGAGCAACGGAGCAACTAATAAAAGATTTAGTTTTTGGAATTGCTTTCAGCGCTGATCTTAATCTTTATGGCTCTAATTATGTTGACATATTCGACAGGAGATCTGGTGCAAACACTACTGGAGTACATTTAAGTTGGTATATGGTTGCTTTCCATGGAGCTGGACCCCGGTTTGGTGCTTTCACGCCTTGTTCCCATTGGTTGGATCCAGAAGAATATGTTGTTTAGGGAGCATTCTGCACTTCAATCTACCTGCAGGACTCTTAATAAACATTATCTCATACTGTTACTAGTTACCACTACTAGTTTTGCTATTCTTTTTCATTCCTTGAGAGAGCCTGCTCGTTGCCAGAGATTTATTTGTTCAGTGTAGAAAACTCCACAAGAGTGCTGCTTATCAGTATCTCATATATACATAATGACCTTACTGAAACTTGCAGCTGAGTCTTTTTCGTTTGCTGTTGTTCATGTGCTGTGAATTAAGCCCATTGACTTGCTCTGGGTGAACACACAAAATTATGTTGGATGTGAGGCCTGCGCACTCAAATTACTGTTACTAGCAGATGGTACATTGTTTGATCCGTTGCTTTGCCTTCTACTTGCAGACAGTTGCACTTGTTGGTTGGTAGCATCACTTGCTACGTCATTACGTAGCCCTTCAGAATCATAACCTGAGGGAGACTGATTTAAGATTTATTTGCCAATCCTGAAATTAGATCGTAGCCCGTGTGTTTTTTAGGGTTTCTGTTTAACAGTGTAAACGTACGTCTATTGTGCGTATTACTATCTCAATAATTTCTGTTTAACAGTGTAAACGTACGGCTATTGTGCGTTTTACTGTCTCGATAACTTCGGCTTTTGACTGTACCTGAACTTCACTGGCAGTGGACGGATGAGTATTCCGAATTTTTGTCGATACGGCTCGATTTTCATACCAGATAGCGGTTTTAACCAGCGCACAATGTATTTGTAAATTAGTCGTTGTCAAGTGACGCCGGGCGTATACAATCGCACGACGTACGTCATGGGGCGCAGTCGGGCGCTGCATACACTGCCGCTTACGCTACCGCGGGCGCAGGGGTCGGGTGGCGCGCCACATCGCTGGCGCGCTACGCCGGCCACGCGCACGCTGGCGCTACAGTCAAGGCCGCTACTGGGCCCGGGCTAGCGCTGGGTGACACGGCCAAGGTGGGCAGATATATTGAGAGCGATCACACGATTTCATTTCGCAGCCGCTTCCTCATTCTTCGCTAAGTTCATATTCACCACTCGCCGCTTCCTCCGCTTCATTCTTTTCTTTTCATGCGCTTGCTCTCTCGATTATATTTCAACGTTATTAACCGCCGCTGCTCGCAGTAGGTTTATCTTAATTTTTAATTTAGCTACATTCTTCTATGTTTAATTAGCCACATTGTCACTAATGTTCGCTATGTATGTTTTGCTAGTCATGTCTCTACCGAGCTACTAGAACAATTTACGATGAGGACCACCGGCAAGTCAGGCTCACACGGCGTGGATGGCCCTCCGCCCGGGCGCCGGCGGGAGGGACCGTGGGCGCTAGACGATCGTTACGCCCCGATCCTTCCGGGAGACGGGCTTGTTGCCCTTTGCGAGGATGGTGTCCTTCCAACGGGTTCACCTTAGACGGCACCGTTGTCCGCACTTGTGGACCGCGGAGGCCCGAGACGCACACCTTCCATTTTCGGGGGCGAGATGACGATCACCCTAGAGGATGTCTCGCTTTGATCGGTCTCCCGATCCGGTGTGCCGCTTGTTCCGCCCTCCGAGAGCGGATCGAAGGTCAGCCGAGCAAATGGTTTGGCCAACCTCGCCGGAGGGTGCACGTGGCGCCCTCGCTTGGCCGAGGCGTCAATAATGCCCGCAGGTGCACCGAGGCGCCGTTAGGACGATCTCGCTGCTTACCTTCTCCAACTCTTTGGTTGGGTCCTGCTTCCAACCACAAAGGGCGATTTTTTGAACCCTCCTTCATCCGCCGCCAAGTCTTTGGTTGACGCGGGCCGAGCCGATGCCGCACTACACCGGGATCACCGCCCTTGCCCTTACATACCGAGGGTTGTGTGACGCCACGGGCAGGCACTGGTAGCAACCTGGTCGTGTGCTACGTGCCCCGCAGCCGTGGAGTTGGGAGCACTTCCCGCTGGGCGCCGACCATTGAGACAATGCACCGCACCTGCCCTCTCCCGCATGACGACATACCACATGACTCTACAGACGCCGCCACCATGGGCTTACGGATCGCTACGGCCGTCTCGCACTGGGCCAAGAAGACCGGCGAGGTGCTACCGCTGTACCACAACGAAGTTCGGAAGTTATTGCACGAGAGCGACATCATCCGTGTCCATGGCATGCTGATTTTCTCCTCATGCTGCGCCGCACGGCCGTCCGCTTCATGCCTCGTGGATCGATTTTTGTGGACGACGACCGCCACTTGGTGTTCTCACATATGGTGGAGTTTTACGCCGCAGCAGAATGCGATAGCTTTGTTTGCATTTCACCGCCCTCCGAACGCAGCAGCCCTCGAGCGAAGCCAGTACACCGTGAGTCAAATTTCATCCAAGTAATTTTGCAGCCTTACGCCTTCTTTTGTAACATTAATCTTTCCAAAATGCAGTAATCGAGGTCGTGGGCATATTTTGGATCGCAAATGCACCAAAGACCAAAGTGATTGAGACATGGATTCACTGGTGCACGGGATGTATGGCATGAGCCGCGCCCATATGACCATCACCGTCGACGCGCAGACATGGAGTGGTACATGCCACGTAACGCGCAAGACTTCATCATTCTTCCTCCGAGCGCCTGAGGAGGTGACATTTCGACGACCAAGAGAGCCTCCTCCGCACGCATTTAATCGCCACAAATGGCTTCAAGACATGACGACACCGCATTTACACTTACAACCTCCGTTCGCAGCTTTGTTGACGATATTCGTATTATTTGTTAATGAACTCTAACATATGTCACTACAGCTTGAGCGGCAGGTGCGCTGCCCCGAGCGCAATGGACGAGGCCCAACTCAAAGCGATAGAACCCCGCCAGCATATAAAAGTTTTGAAGCACATCTCGCGGAGATGAAGAAGATAATAAAGAACTTGACTCGTGGTCGCTCGAGGGACGACGCCTTGCGACGGCACGGCTGGGGGCCGTGGCTCACCCGCTAGGTCACCACGACCTAGCGAGTCCGGCAGCGCCGAGCTGCTCTCGCCGGTCATCCGCGGGCCAGTCGCCGCATGTAAGTCGCTATGTACAAATTTACATCAAGTTTTGTAATTATGCCTTACGCCCGCTAACATCATGTCGTTTCTCGCCAGAGGTCCGCTTCGGATGAATCACTTCGCCGTCCGACCGCAGACATACCGCCGCTTCTCGTTATCTCGTGACCGCACATCCGGAGGTACGAGGTTCTTAGTTTACATCCAGAGTGTTCATTTGTACTAACATCGCCTCGCCTTGCAACCTTCACTTCGGGGTGACGGCCACCACATCGACCGATGACGACGATACGGCCTCCCAACTCCTACCAGTGAGCAAGACACGACGCCAGGCAAGGACAATGGCGCCTGGGAGTTTTAGCGACGCAGGCGAGCTCCTCCGGTTCGCCGCCCGCACGCTCAAGAGCAGATGTCCTCCGTTCGTGCCCCACGGTATACCCCAGCGAGTTCATCCGCAAGAACCGAGTTGCGGTGCATCGCACTTCAGAGTGGTTTTCTAGCCTCCGCCGTGGATGAATTCCTGGTGTCCCCTGTGCGCACGCCTCATCAAGACGACATGTACGCCTACCGACTGCCCGCACTCACCATCGTCCACCGCCTCAACGGTCTCCATACCCTCTCCGAACCGACACGCTTCTCCGTGAGCGGTGGACGATTCCACGGTCATGCTCGGCGCAAAACAAGGCCGCAGACGCGACGCAGCCGCAGCAGGAGAGAGTAGTGGCTCGACGAGTGAGCCGATAGTTTCACGTGTTATGCGATTTTCATTGTACTACATGCTTGTTATCGCTATTTCAGATGAGTGTCTTGTTCGTATTAATCAATAAACGCACAAACTTTTGTATAATGATTCCACTCCATTAAACCTTCGAGACCTCTCGTGGCCTCCCGAGACCTCCTTTGTATGAAGTACATTAATTGATCTGCACGAAAGCAAAGTTATATCAAAAGATTCTTAACAAATAAAATAATACAAAAATTACATAATCAAATACACTTTGTCAAACACAAAATTTTCATTTTTTTGACCTCATTTGCTATAATTTAAAATTCGGGAGACCGCTTGTTGCGATTATGAAGATGTCGCATAACATGTGGGTAGCAACTACTTAACGATGTGTGCTACTTGTCTCCGCGGGCGCCATAGCAAGGGAGCCTTGTCTCGACGCCGGTGGGTCTTGGCCGAAGGAGCCTTCCCTTATCGCCGCATTTCCACGCTGGGCCGGTATGTCAAGTCGTCTGCACTTCGCGATTGTATGATGTAAGTACATCGTGACAAGACAAAACGAACAAGAATGTCAATTGTTCATAACTCACGCCGTCCATGTAGATTGCTCCCGGACGACCGGATACGCCAGTGGCGACCGGCTCACCGCATGAGCCTTTCCTTGCTCTTGTCACGGACCGCCCACGCCGGCCGGTGTCTCAAGTCGCCCATGTCTCGCGCTTGCATGATGTAAGTGCACCGTGAGTAGTGAAAATCATAAGAAGGATGTAATTTCTTCATAATCGACGCCGTGGATACGGATGACGCCCGGCGACGGATACGCTGGCGGCCGCTCACCATGAGCCTTCCTTGCCCTTGTTACGGAATGTCCACGCTGGCCGGTGTGTCAAGTCGCCCATGTCTCCGCGCTTGCATGATGTAAGTACACCATATAGTGAAAATCATAAGAAGGATGTAATTTCTTCATAATCGACGCTTGCATGAGCCTTTCCTTGTCGCCGATATGGATTACGCCGAGTTTATCGGGTCCTTCTGCCTCCTCATCCGTACGTAAGGTTTCCACCGTGAGAAGTTCTCGCCCGCACCGGTAGTTTAGCATGTACTCTCGCCGATGAATGCCCGTCGCACATCTCGGGCCGCCAATCCACCGAAGAAGTGGCACGATCTCGGCCGCATTACGTGGGATGAAGTTATAAATTGAAGGAATTAAACATTGGGAGGAAAATCGATGCGCGCGAAAGAAACGCTTACCATGTAGTGGCCGCACTGTAGACGCCCGGGCGGCCGTGTCCGTGTGTGGATCGAATGATCTTCGCCGGCTCACCACACACACACTCGGACCGCAAACGTGGTGGCACTGAGCATCTTTCATTGAAAATCCGTATTTTAGTCGCTTTCTCTTCTCGCAAGCGCTTTATGCGCTCGCAACATCCTCTTGTAGAAGTTTGTCAAGAGTCCATAGCCGGGTCTCGATAATTTTGTGCCGCATATAACAAGCAAGACAAAAAACTTTAAATTACGATAATCGAGTGACGACCGGACGAACTAGGTCTCTGGGACAATCCTTCATTGAGTGCCTGGGTCTTGCATATCCCGCACTTCACCGTGCGCTAATATCGTACGCTGACTAGCATCCATGTCATTCCGGAAGCCGCACCGCCGTCCGCCTTCCCTATTCTCTTCAAGTCCTCGTTGGGACCCTAGTGCACCATGTCGGGCCAAAGATCCTTGTAGTTCATTTCCAAACCATACGAGTGAAACTCTCCGCCCATGTACCGAATAGGTGCCGCATGTCGAGTACTCGAGAGATGTATGGTGTAGCCATTCGCCGCATTTGCGCACATGCCTTGTACACGCAAGGCGAGCATGGTTTGTGGAAGAGCTTTGGCTTGTTGCAGTGCATGTCGCCAGTGGTGCATGCCTGCTTTCTTTCCCCGTAGCATGACTATTGACGATTTCGCCGGCTTGATCTCGATTACCGAGGTCGCCGATCACCCAATGTCGTGCATTCGGCCTTCTCCATCTTCCGATCCATGTGTCTCGCATGTTCTCTGACCACCGCTGCCTTCGCCCATCTGCCGCTTGGTCGCGTGGCTCTATTCACGAAATAACCAACGGTGCGAGTCCATGTCTCCCGGACAACCGCAGCGATAGGGAGCCCGCGACACCTTTCAGACGCTATTGTAGACCTCGACATGTTGGTCGCCATAACGCCGCACTCGCACCGCCTTTGTCATAGAGGAGGGACCATTTCTCCAATTCGTGAGCGTGGTCGTTAATCCACCGAGAGAAGGTTATGGCGCTACTAGGTTGCTCCTCTCCGAGTGGACTCCTTGTATGTCTCGTAGTCCTGTTCAAGGTCTCTCCAAATAGACTCAAACTTCCGTCAGCTGGTTCTCGCATACACAATGCCTTGAACGCCTTCATGAGTTCCTCGATCGCGGAACCGCTGTGAACAAGTTAGATGCAAGATGCCTCATGCACCACCCGGATTGCACGCCGCTCCATCGGTGAGATGGATCCATCCCACGCCGCATGATGTTGATGGCCGCCAACAACCCAAAGATTGCGGTCTGCGTGACTAGGCAGACGCTGGGTCTTGCCTCCCACCACGCTTCTCTTCACGTTCTCCAAGAACCACACCACCGGATGTGTTCTCGCCTCGACAATGGCAAATGCAACCGGAGAAGTTGGTCATTCAGATCGCCGCCACCGCGTGAGGATGGTGCCCTTGTACTTCCTAAGGAGAAAAGTGCCATCCATCGTTAGCACGGACGCGTAACTTGAAGCCCCCGATGGCCCGAAGCGAAGCCCGTAACACCCTATCCAAGATGAAGTGGTTGGGCCCTTTTCAAAGATCTTCACGGTCCAAATTGTTTATGTACGCGCCGGGTTTGATCCGCAACTGTGAAGCAATCTGCACAAGGTTGTACGCCTTCGTATGTCCCGCATATAGTCTCGATGACTTTCGCTTGGCTCGTCGAACCTTGTCAGAGCTAATCGATAGCCAACCCGATTGACGACTTCCGACATCATCGCTTGGGGGAGATAGACACGCCGCCTCAACTAGGTGCGTGATGAGGTTTGCAACATATGCGAAGTCACGCCCGATGTCGCCGCAGGCTCGCCGAGCTCGCAGTGTGGTCGATCGCCTCCTTGACCGTGAAGACCGAGCCAAAGATCTTTGCTCGGAGAGCGCCGACCTTGCCGTGGCAGCCTTCTACTATGCACTTCATCGCAGACTGGTTGGACCGTGCACTCGGGACACACTACCGATGGACAAAGCGCATCGTGCTATAGCTTGTTGCACGCCACCTTGTTCGGAAGCGCCGCCAACTAAGAGGGTGTCGGCTTCAAACCCCACCGGAGCCTTCTTCTGCGGTAGTACGAGCGAACGCACCGCGATATCATCAAGTCTCGATGCCACGTAAGGACCACCGGCCGTGTGGCGCCTCGCTTGCACCATCCGAGCTTGGGTTGTCCTCGCTTGACTCCAACCCGAGAGTCTCGTCCGTAGATACTGTGGCGCCGATGCGGCCGACCACCATGTTTCCGCCTCATTTGGCTCAAAATTAGGCACGGACTTCTTCCCGAGGCAAAGACATTCCGTGCCGCCATCTTCAGTTCTCGGCCGCGCTTGCTCGCTTGTACAGTGCCTCGCATCATCGTGGTTTCCAGACGCCCTATGTACTGAAATTGACGTACACCATAGGCTTCCCGTGAATGGCCGCCTCGGCCGAGACAATCTCCATGTACCGCCTCCATGCTATGCTTCCATCCACCTTTACGAGCTCCCACACATAATTGGTGCAGTGATCGCCTCAATCATAACTTTCTTCGCCCTGGCTCCGTGAGGAACTCCTCCTGATGCAGCCGCACTGTGAATATTCATCGCGTGGAGCCCTCCGCCCGACCACCTTGTACCGCATCTCGACAGTCCAACCCATCGTGTCCGGCCTGCACAAGCCCATCGCCGTAAAATACAATCAAGTCTTGCATGTTCAAAATACCTAAACCCACAACAACCACTAAATAATTACGACTAATTAATTAGCACTAAACTAATTCATTACTACCGAACTAACTAATTACGACTAATTAACTATCTCTAAACTAACTAATTACTTGATTAATTACCACTACAAAATACCAAGATTTTATTTCCACTTACTTGATATGTCAGAACGATGAGTACTAAACTAATTACGACTAATTAATTAGCACTAAACTAATTTATTACTAGTGAACTAACTAATTACGACTAATTAGCTATCTATAAACTAACTAATTACGGTTCATTAATTACCACTAAAAAATACCAGTACTTTATTTCCACTTACTTCATAT
The DNA here is from genome assembly GCA_036346395.1 of Hsuehochloa calcarea. Taxonomy (NCBI): domain Eukaryota; kingdom Viridiplantae; phylum Streptophyta; class Magnoliopsida; order Poales; family Poaceae; genus Hsuehochloa; species Hsuehochloa calcarea. The sequence goes on along the minus strand of CM070593.1, from coordinate 48,055,061 downwards.
GCTGTAACGATGACTACTAAACTAATTACGACTAATTAATTAGCACTAAACTAATTCATTACTACTCGACTAACTAATTACTACTAATTAATTACCCCTAAACTATCTAATTACGACTAGCTAACAAAGACTAACTAATTACGACTACGGCAATAACGGCAAAAGCATAACACAAATTACCTGCCCTTCCGAGGAAGTAATAAATCACCCTTCGGAGGAAGTCATAAATCAAGGCCGAGTGACGAGAAGCGAGAAAACAATTACCTCCCAATAAAATTAATTATGTTACGTTTCGAGTTCTCAACGACGAGCGCAAGAACGAGATCAAACGCAATTGATATGACCAAAGAGCGAGTGCCGTAGTCCCAGATTTATAGCCGAGTGGAGGAGGAGTCGCGCCTTAGCGCCGGAATTCCGTAAGCATTGGCGCCGAATTCCGGATGGGGCGACAGACAAAGTGAGGAGGGAGGATGGACGGTGGGAAATATGACCACCCCAACGCTTTTTAATTCTCCGCACAATGCCGGATGCGGCGTGGTGTAGCGAGCGAGAGAGGGCTCGCTTTATTATTCGGTGGAAAGTTTAGCCCCGCCACCATCCACGCGCCGCCGCCACGCCGCACGCCCCTCGCCACGCCACGCGGGGCCAGGGCGGCGCGGGCGCCCGGCCGCCACGCCGCCGGCCATATGAGTTGGAGCGAGCGCAGTCGCGCCGTACAGGTTCACATACAGCCTGGCGCTGGGCGCTACGGCGCAGCAGTTCGCTCGCGCTACAGGCCCATGGCAGCTACAAGAAGGCATTACATAACGCGGCGCAGTTCGCTCGCGCCATGGCCACGCCAAGTTTACGGGCGCAGTTCGCTCGCGCCGCGGGCCACGCTTAGCGCATCGGGCGCTGGGCGCTGGCCAACAGGCGCCGGCCAAGGCCAGTTCGCGCGCCAAGGGTATCGCTGTTGCTTCGCTCATTACACAGCGCGACGCCAAGGCGCTAACTCGGCTAATTTTGCAAAATCAATCATACGTTAAAACCGCAAATACGGTAGATCAAAATCGGCCAGACGCCAAAAATTCTCAACGGCCCACCCATGGTATGCTTTTTTGGGAACGTGATATTCTGTGGGCATGTCCTTTATACTAGCTGAAAGTCCGCTGTAACGGGCTTAAAAATAGAATCATATTACATATTATAAGACATTAAAATATACTGCGGCGAAGTCCGCCGCTTTGTGTTCAAACCATCTTCGCCATCAATTGCTAGATATTATCGCTAGTACTGCAGTAAATTCCCGTGCATCCGCTATGCACTACTTCTATCCTCAAAAGACAAAGAAAGAAATAATAATAAACAAAGAAAAATATATGCTAGCCGCAGGTGCAGCCCCATCCCTCCCTCTCGCCTATCCCCCCTCTTTGGATGAAACTCTTTTTCCCCCATAAAGCACCATGAGATATTGGAAGATAGTAACAACCTTCTTCGATATCTCTTCTTCAAGATCTCGCCGATCACGATGCCTCTTCCTCCTAAAGGAGCTTCAGAATATTCTAAACTCTGGTTCAGATTTCAAATATAAAAAAATGAGAAGGATTTAAAATTTTGATGCATTAAGGTTTCACGCTTTTGAAAACATAATGCACTAATTGGTTGAAACATAATCTTGTAAGACTTTCAAAACAAAACTTGTGAACAATACATGAAAATAATTTTTCTAGGTTCTCGATCACCTTAGTAACTCATCTGAGAAAATTCATAATTTTTAGAAATTATTTGTTATTTTAAATTAGCTACCAAACTTGTTAATTCCTAGTCAAACCCCTAAATCGATAATTGATGTAATTGTACATAAAATTCACTTCATGAAAACTCAAATTTTACACAAGGTTGTGCATAGAGTCAAGAATCTCCTCAGAAAATTTCAGAATTTTGGAGTTATTCAACTCTATATAAAAATTCTCGAAAGACTCATCGATTTTTCAAAACCTAGTCATTGCACTGCTTCCTCCGACATCGCTCCACCGACCGATCACTTTACTCGGTCTAACCCATTAGACCAAAACCGATAGGACTCGAGTCAGCTCACCACTGCTCCGACCGACCGAAAGTTAGGCTCACCATCGCTCCTCCGACCACCGCTCCTCCAACCCAAACGGCCGAGCCTAATCCTATCTCGGTCGACCGACTGTCCGACCAGAAACGACCGGCTCGATCCCGACTTGGTCCGACCCGACTGCTCGACCAAAACTGACCGAGCCCAACCCGTCATCTTCCGACCCCACCTGTTTGACCAAAATCGACCGAGCCACATCTCCTTCAATCACGACGATGGGCTCACACCGAAAGCATCTTCTCCATGTCCCGGCCGCCCCTGCGCCAGCTCGCCAGCACTCATCATGGCTTCGCCCCGTTGCATCAGTGCCCAACAGCCTCACCCCCGGTTTGAGACCGAGCGCCCATGGTTTCGCATGTGGTCCCGCACTCGCCCATGCCCCCGTCGCTTCTCCCACCTGCCCCTATCACGTGTGGACGCCCATGGACCGAGCTCACTATCGTGGCCTCTCCTCGCGAGACCTCTACCCCAGCGCCTATAAGAAGCTGCTAGGAGCTTCCTTGTCTTCTTTTCATCACCACCGACCCATCCCCTAGCTCCTTCTCTACTCAGTTGAGCTTGAAAACGAGAGAGTCCTGAGACTCCATTTTCGGCTGTCAAGCCCCTTCTTCACCACCGGCCACAGGTTCCCGCCACTCCTTCGTGTCACCTTATATTCCTAAGCACAAGGACCCTATCCTCTAACTTGATTCAGTTTTGGTTCACAGGAGCCACCGCAATTGGGTTTCTTCTCCATCTCCAGCTGATCTGCCCCTTTTCACCACCGACCTCACTCCAGTAAGATTCCTGTCGATTCTTCACGATATCCTCGCTCACCGACGCTGCTTAAGCTTCTCCTACCTCCCATTTCCTCCTCCTTCCTTAGTCGATGCCTCCTCGCTGAAGCGCCGCCGCCGGTTCACGTCGCCGACCTTCTCCGACGAGCTCATCCTCTCCTCTCCACTGCATGGCCCTAGACACCTCCAAGAGCTAGTGTGCATGCCATTTTGCCAAAGCATTGCCATATCGGCGCTATTTTTTGGTCAGCTTCCACTCCGCCTCCCTATGCGCCGCTGCTATCGATCGCCCTAGCCATCATCGCCGGTGCCTTTGAGTGCGCAATAGTACGAGGTCCCATTTTAGTCCTTAGCTCGCGCCGCCATTGCCTTCCTCGCCGGTGACACGCCTAACAAGCTCCCCGCCGAGCTTCTCCGTTGTCGGATAGCGGACTTGCACCGTAACATATATTAATTAGGGTAATCTAGGTCATTTAGGACATCATTAATGCTAAGCATTGATTAGCCTCGCTTTATTACTCTAATGTTCCAACGACAAAGTGCCCTGGTCATTAGTGCACGGTGAACCCCTTGGTCCGTAGACCTGAATGATCGTGCCATGGACCGCGGTCCACGCGCTATCCCCTTAGACTAAGAGACTAACAAGCGGGCCCCACTTGTCAATAGCGTTTCTTTAGGATTTTAATTAAAACGAAAAGAAAATTGTTAGCCCCATCGTCATGACCGTAATTAGGTAAACCTCTGATAAAAGTCATTATTGCCTTTATAAATTCGAAAATGAATTATTTGTGTGTCGATAATTGGTTAAACTTCAAAATTGCATAAGTAATTCATTTTAACTCTAAATTTAATGATTCAAATTTTGTTTGCTTCTTTTGATTCAGATAAAATGGTTTGAACCATGTTTATACTCCAAAAATATTGTTAGCAAAATTACTTTCGGTTTAGTATTATTGTTGTACTAAAATGTTGTTAAGTTTCAAAATGCGTATAATTCTCCGAACTCAAAATGGAGTGAAATAATTTTTTTTTAGGATTCCTATATTAATGCAATTTAATGTAGAATAGGTTTTGACTATGTCACTATCACTGAAAATTTGTTTTTCAAATTATTTGCTCACTAATGTTATAACTTGGAAAATGCGTAGAAAATTCATTTTAACTCCAAATGAAGTGAATCAAATTTTCTTGTTCTTAGAATGTCATGATATATCTACCATTAAATTTTCATGATCGCCAACTCCCCAGAAATTTTTGCATGAACAGTAAGGAATTTACGCTAACAGTTCCCACGTAGAGACTGAGGAAGAGTACGGTAAGGAATACCTGCTCATTACAAAGCGTGAAGAAAGTAAAAAAAAAATATATTAGAACAACTTCCTTCATTTGAGACTGGGCTATACTATACTAATATTAAGGTGCCGCAGCCTATACTGCCCTAAAAACCATATTTAGAAACTCTGAACTTTTTTGTTTTTGTCATGATAGATTAGGTCACACAGGTCTTATGATGTTGAGAAATATAATTAACAATTCATAGGGACACAATATCAATGTAAATAATTTTTCAAATCAGAAAGATTTTGTGTGTTCTGCATGTGCCACCGGGAAATTAATTACTAGACCTTCTGCTCTGAAAGTGGAGGATTAAATCCCTGCATTCCTAGAACGATCCAGGGAACATTCACGCTCCTATACACCGTCAGGCCCTTTAGATATTTTATGGTGCTCATCGATGCTTCCTCGAAATGATCACACGTGATGTTTCTTGTCTACGAGAAACCATGCTTTACCAAGCTAATCTCGCAGATAATTAAAATTAAAATTAATTTCCTTGATCAACATGTGAAGTCCATTAGAATGGACCATGCCGAAGAATTTACTTTCAAGGCATTTGATGATTATTGCATGGCAATAGGAATTAAAGTTGAGCATTTTGTACCGCATGTCCACATCCAGAATGGTCTAGAAGAGACATTAATTAAAAGAACTAAATTTATCGCCGACGCCTTTTGCGTAATTATAACTTATCAACTACATGTTAGGGACACGCAGTAACTCTCATCAATTTTAGACCATCAGCATATAACATCCATTCACCAATGCAACTAGCGCAAGGGTCAGCACCAAAAAACTCATCTTCGCAGATTTGGTTGCAAGGTTTATATACCTATACCACCACTACAGCGAACTACAATGAGCCCTCTCCGAAAGTCTGGGATATACGTTGGTTATGAGACAACATCCATAATCTGGTATTTTGACCATATGACTGGAGATTTGCATATTGCCCACTTCGCTGATAGCATATTTGATGAGAATAGTTTCCCATCATTAGGGAGAGGAAATCAACCTCTTGATGAAAAATATCATAAAATAACATGGCAAGCCACGTGAATCCATTCATATGACGCGCGCACTAGCGAAGCAAATAGAGAAGTCCAGGAGATCATTGATTTGCAAGCATTAGCAAATCAACTGCCTGACCATTTTAGTGATTTGAAGAGCGTGACCAAGTCACATGTGCTTGCATGTAATGCTCCGAAGAGGGTTAAATACCGAAGAAAGTTGAAGGTGCCCATAATCCCGTCTAGAGGCCTCAGAATAAAAGGACGAGAACTCCGACCCCTCGAATCCCAAGTAGCGGGGGACGTCTGGTGAAAAAGGATAAGAAATACTTGACATAGCCGATCACCGAAGTTCCCTAGAACCATAAGGGGAGTCAGTTGAGACCTGGCACTAGTATGGCACCTTTAGAAAAAATCATACCGGACTAGTATGGCACCTTTAGAAAAAATCATACCGGATTTGAACATTCCCACATAGGGAGAAACCAGCAAGGATGTGTGCGCACACATCGGAGCTGAAAAACTAAAGGGACTTGCTCCCGTAATTGGAAGTAGCGGTGACCAAGTACAAGCATTAGAAGAATCGTCCTGTGAAGAAATACTTATAAACTATGTGACCACGAGAGAGTCTACGAGTAGGACAACAACCAATGTTGATATTTATTTTGTAAAGAAAATTACCACAATCATCGATCTTGATCCAGAGCCTACATCGTCACGAATGTAAGAAAAGATCATATTGGAAAGATTGGAAGAAGGTAATAGAAAATGAATTATTATCTCCAATAAAACAGATATGTTTGGGTCCAGTAGTCGCATGCCTCCCTATGTGCACCTCAGATGGCATAAGTGGGTATTTGTTCAAAAGTTAAATGAAAATAATGAAGTTGTAAGATACAAAGCAATGCTTATTGCACAAGGTTTCACTCAACGTCCAGGAGTTGATTATGAAGAAACCTATTCTCCGGTCATGAGCGAAGTTACCTTTAGATATTTAATCTCAATGGCAGTGAACTTGAATTTAGAAATGAAATTGATGGATGTGGTATTGCACTAGGAAAATCTTATACAATTGTACAAACCTAGACTTACAAAAGTAGCTCCTAAAGAAAATAACAATAAAAGAAAATGAACATCCCTGGAAATAATTTATTCAAATACTATAATAATTATCATGAATTAATATAATTTTTACCAAATTTGAACCACAGAAAATTCAAACTCGATTAATAACCTATACTAGTTTGAATTTAAATTATACCAAATAAAGCATGAACAGTGGGTTTTCCAAATTCATATAGGTACTAGGTCACCCTCAGAACCTCTCTCAATTATTTTATATTTTTATGAATTTATTTGCTATATTTTAAGGCCTAGTCAAACTAGAAGAACAAAATTCAAAATCACCAAATATTCTATCGCTCTCTGCTTAAGCCAAATAAAGGTTCTACCGAGCCCGACGCAGAGCCGCTCCGGCTGAACCAACTCGCATCGACCTCCGATCAAGATCGAACGGCCGATCTCCTTCGCCCGCACGCGCCATGTTTTTCCCTCCCCGCTTTCTCTGCCGCCTAGGCCCACGCGTCGGTCGTCGTCTTCCTCCCTCATTGCCGCTCGCCTTGACTTCGGATGCCATGCGCCCGCCATGCTCGCCATGCCTCCATCAACGCCGTGCCCCACCGCCTCCGTGGCCAATCCTGTATGCCATCCACTCACGCCCCGCTCCATCCCCTGGCTTAGCTTAAGTCACCACGCACTCTCCATTCTCAACCATTCTTCCTCTCGGCACCGAGGAAGAAGGAGCTCAGATTGCCGACTCTTGGGTAAGCTTTGCGCTCCCTTCCTCTTCACCTCCGACCAATGACGTTTCCATTTTTGCCGAGGCCGACTCTTTCTCTCGCTTGTAGCTCCGGAATACCAAAGACGCCTCATCGCCTCTAGAGCGCACCAAAGGCCACCGCGGTGTCACTCGTCGTCATCTTCCCGTCCGGTGAGCCCTTGGCCCTTGGTGTGTGTCACCATGCGCCTTAAGTCTTAAGTAGCCTTTACCTCACCAATTTACGGATGTCGCACAGAGCTCTGGAATTTGGAATTACTTTGCTTTCTAGTAGGGCACTCGTTCTTCGCCTTCGTCGCCGACGGTGAGACATTTTTGATTCCTCGCTATTAAAGCATCTCCGGTCATCATTGAACTATTCGGGCCTTAGTGTCGTTCTCCTTGCGTGAGAGTCCCTCCTCGTGAAGCCGACGCGCCATCGCCACCTCCTCCGACGCCCCCACCCGAGCTCCTCCTACCTACCCAACCCTCAGTAGACTCATACATTCCCAAGATAGCTTGAGCACCACTTCTTTGGACAATGCGAGCTAAATTTCATTGGGCGGCATTGCCAGATACGCCGTCCGCTTCCTCGCGCTGGCCACACACCGCCCCGAAGTTCGCCGAGGGTACCAAATGGTGCGCAAGGATATTGTGGTCCCATTCTCCCTTGGTCGGCGCCGCCATGGCTGAGTCGCCGCTGCCTCCAGCCTAAGCCAGCGCGACATTGTCGGACGCCCGCAACATCAGAGCAATCCCGATTAGTCTAATGACGTCAGATCGCTAATTAGTGATTACTATTCCTTAACTACGACATTAGCAACATAATGAATCACTTACACGCGGCCCCGCCGATTAAGTGCACAGCAGCTCTGGCTGACCCATGGACCCAGCTTCACACCCCTCCACCCATGCACTGCCATGCACCGAGCCACTTATACCGGGCCCCGCTTGAGTCGTGAAAATTAAATCCTATGGGTAAATGAAAATCACATCAGAGACAAGGTCCCACCTTAGTGGCAAGTGGCTAGGTGAGGCTCGATAGAAAAGGTATAATTGAAATAAGAAATTTCTAAGTCATTTATTTATACATCAAAATATGATTAAATTCAAAATACATAACCAATTCATCTTAACTCCAAATTGATGAAACTAGTGTCGGTAATTTTTATTTTTAATGAACTTTATTTAAAAATTAGTTGCACATTTTTATCAGTAGCATAAAAATATAGTTTTGAAAAATGACCATTAAAGCTATTATCTTTACAATAGAAAAATAGTTATAACTTTAAAAATTCATAACTTTTGCATAGAAATTCCAAATGAGATGAACCAAGTTGCAGTGGACTTATAATAATATTTTCAATTTACCTATGTAACCATTTGCCTCCTCACTGTCCTACAAATTTTGGCCAAAGCTTTAAATTAAATAAATTATAATTTTGGGACTTTAAAATTTGAAGCGGCTATAAATTTCACCCCCTAAATGCAAATGGAATGAATCTTGCACCTAAATTCATCTAAAATCAACATCTAGCTACTGTAGAAATCTCACTCAGTTTTAAGCATTTTGCATTTCATACCTTTTCTCGATGTTCATTCAGTATTATCTTTATATAGATTCCGAAGCACTTTTTATTGACTCGTATGCCACCAAGAGCGAGCAACTTGAATACCAGCAAGAAAAGCATCATTTGAACTTTCTTTGCATCATATTGCTCCCGCTTTTATTAGTTAGATGCAATGATATTTGCTTGCATGCTTATTTTGGTTGTGTCGCTATTTTTTTGATGTGTAATTAGTTATGTCCTATTCATGAGGTTATCCTTGAATTATTTCCAGTACCTACATGATTAAGTTAGGATGTGTGAAATATATTGGTTGGGGTTGCTTAGCTATGCAAGTCTAGTACGGTAGTTTTGATTGTTGGGAATAACCCGGCAATCAAGGGAGACACAACTTTCTTGTTATCTTTCCATTCCAGATCTTCGTATTTGTTTCTAAAGTTAAAATTTTATCATTTTAAAAGTGTTTTGGATCTGGACAAGTAGTTGCTAGTGAGGGTGCCTTCGTACATGAGATCGGGTAAGTGGTTGACTTGTCCAGACCGCTAAGGACCGAGCTATGGGCTGTCATTCCAAGTAACTATCGTGCTACCACGCGTGGTATATGGGTGCCGCTTGGTCAAGTAGGGGGAGGGTTGTATTGGGTTAGGTTCCTGGTGGTTTCAGGTTATGAGGATATTTGTGTTTGATCATTTGTTCGTAGGAACCGGCGTAATTTTCCATAGTGTGCATGGGAGGACCAATTTTGTTATTTACATTGCATCAGATATCCAACATAACTTATGAGCCCGCTTAGCAAATGCTATCACCATTTGTACTAAGTTGGGGGTTCATCTTGCAAGGGGAACCTGGCCTAATATCGTATTTCTTGCCGAAAAGTACCAAATCTCGACGTCCCCGGCCGACACACCATAGAAAGTGTGTTTAATCCGGTGGCTTACAAGCTAGTTGAGTCGTGTGGGTAAAGTAGTACACCTCTGCAGAGTTAAAACTATTCAATAATCGTGTCCACTGCTATGGACACACTTGGTTTGGGAAGACATCATCGGTAGTCTTCTATTAAAATTTGATGGTTACAACTTGGTATTCGGTATGAACGAGTGTTCATGTATTTTAGTTTATCAAAGTGGGCTGCCACTTTGGTATCTGTTTGTTCACTTTGTTTACAAATGTATCACTTTATTACATGCTTTACTTCTACTTCAAATCTGATTTGTAAATAACACTTGAAAAACTCGTATGCGTAGGTTGGAAATGGTTGTGTTTTCCTACAAAACTAAGCCACTACTGCTATCCTTCGATTGCCCAATATGCATAACTAATTTTCCTTTGTGTAAGACTTGCGAGTACCCTTGTACTCAGCCAAATATTTGCTGGCCTTTTCAAGTGAAGACGACTTCGAGCCCGTTGAGGTCGTTAGTGCTGATTTAGGCGACACTAACAAGTGGTTCTATGATCTAACCCCCAGTCGGTTGCCTTGGGTTATGGGCATACCTTGCTGGACCTTTTGGTTTATTTATCTTACTTCAGCTGTTACTTATCACTCTTAATTAAATTTGGCCGGTAGGCCGTTATGTAATAGTTGTAGACCTAACTATTATGTTGTATGTCTTTTGGATTGATAATGCATGATGTTGTATGGATGTGATCAACATTGAATGAGAGCAACCATAGTTTTAATTGAGCAAAACCAATTCGCTTGTGAGAAGACGGCGTGGAGGCGTCGTGCGCGGTGATCTTCTCAACAAGCTTGTGAGAAGACCCACGGTTTAGAGTGGTTTGGTGCTCACCATCTCCGGAGTGGAGGAAGAGCAACCATAGTTGAGTGAGGTGTTGGTTCGGTTAGGAACCGTCCAAGTGTTTGACTTACTCTGAGGTATTGGCTTAATTAGTGGAGCCGGTCCAATTGCTTGGGCTAACCTCAACGTGGATTAGGGAGACCGCAAGTCTCTCAACACCACGGTAAAACATAATCGTGTCATCTTGTTTTTACTTGTGCTTTACTTTGAGCAAATTACATTCTTGCTTTAATTGCTTATATATCTTGTATGATTGCTCATATTGTATTGTGTTCGTATTGTCTTGCACTTAGTTGAGCCTAGTTGATTTAGGTTTTAATTGAGCAAAATCAATTCGCTTAGCTTCCGTGATTTTATATATTGGTTTAGCGCGAGAGATTTTTTAAAACCGCCTATTCACCCCCCTCTAGTCGGCCACCTCGATCTTACACCCCCAGTCGGTTGCCTTGGGTTATGGGCATACCTTGCTGGACCTTTTGGTTTATTTATCTTACTCACTGTTACTTATCACTCTTAATTAAATTTGGCTTCGGCCGTTATGTAATAGTTGTAGACCTAACTATTATGTTGTATGTCTTTGGATTGATAATGCATGATGTTGTATGGATGTGATCAACATTGAATGAGAGTATGAGCGTGTTGGTCGCTGATCTTGGGAGCCAACACGGCCTCATACTCGCTGTTATGAACCCCACTTCAACTTGTCTAAAGCATTGGCTTCGACCGTTTGGAGAACCGATAATCATATAGTGCTTGCAGAGGAGCAGCATACATGATCACGGGGCTCTAGTTTCGGTTGGGCTCCTCACTTAGATGAAGTTAAGGTGGAATTCATTTACTTGAGGTCCAGAGTTATTTCCATAAGATCGTAAACCACGGTCTTACGGAAATAACTTGTGGTCCTCACATGGTAATCGTGATACTTTTATGGAAACTTGATTCGATATTTATATGAAGGTATCTCAAAATATCTCCATTCCGAACTAAGACATAGCAAATAGAAATGCATGCTGTGAAACTCAAAACCACCGGACGGACTTAAGCAATTAGGATTGGATATGGTATAATCTCTTGAGCGACTTTCTATGCAAGAAATGCTATACGAACAATAAGGATTGTCCCCGTGTATTTATACGACGATCCCATAATGGATTTTGTATAATCTCAGTGTATGTAGGTGATCTGAATATTATAAGAACTTTAAAAGATATTAAGGAAGCAAACTCTTACCTAGAGTCATAGTTCGAAATGAAAGATTTGGGTCAAATCAAATATTACCTAAGCTTGCAGCTCGAGCATGTCCTCAAGAGATATTAATGCATCATCAGCCTACACTCAAAAAGTGTTAGAAAGATTCGGCTATGAAAAGATATATCATTCAAAAGCTAGCGTGTCTCGTGGAGCTGACTGCTACCTACCACTACCAGCGAATAAACGCCCGCAGTCGCTTGGTACAAGCTAAGGCAAGTTTGGAGGAAGAGACTGGGAGTGGGAGATAGGAGGTAGGAGAAAAAGAGCCAATTGAGAGAGAAGGGACTGCGAGGGAAAGAGCCAAGAATTGAAGGTTAGTGATCGAGCACTTGCTTAATTTCATTGTGATCAGAGATGCAGATAGGCTAATTGTCTGTTGTTCGTCGGCTTAATTAAGAAGCTGAGCTAATTTGATGTAGATTGTGCTGTAGGGCAGCAGGATCGATGGCCGATCCAGTGGGCTGCCTGAAGCAGGTTGCGGAAGTTGTGCTCAGGATCATGGAGGCGGTGGAGACGGTTCGCCAGAACAAAGAGGAATGCCTTCTGATTAAAGGCCGCGTGGAGATAGTCCGTGGTACGCTGTCGCTGTGCGAGAACGACGCGGAGTTGATGAAGGCGGCGAGAGACGCGCTTGAGGCGCTCGGCGAGATCCTTGGCGAGGCCCTGAGGCTCGTCACGGCCTGCCAGGAGAGGAGCTTCATGTGCCTTTGCTGGACGGCTGGGAACCTGTCCAAGCAGTTAAGTAAGGTGGATCAGAATATATCGAATAAACAATCGGATGCAACGTTTGCCATCTTGGTCTACTTTATTTCGAAAAATAAAGACGGTGCTCGTCCTCGGCCCCCATCCATACAGGTTATGATTATTTTGGGCCTACATACTGGTGTGTTTTTGTTACGGTATCATACGGTATATAAATAAAAGATAGTATGCGTGAATCATTCAATGTCTACCAGATTTCAATGGACGCCCTATATCGTTCTTGCGTTTCACAAGCCACGGCTTGTTTGAATAGGGAGATATTATAATCAATCCTTTCGAGTGAAAGAGCTTGATGTAATTAATTATTTTTTTACTATTTTCTAAGGGAATTTTATACTATTACAGCGCCTCGCCCCGAGCCCAATTGGTGCTTCACATCCTTCGAGCTCGAGCCCGAGCCCGAGCCCGAGCCCGCGATGTGGCACCCTCCCCCCAAGCCCGTGCCGTGGTGCCGATGGCCCCCGCCCCCTGAGCCGCCCAAGAAAGAGGAGCCCCACCCCCCGCACCAGGTATGATTATTTTGGGTCTATATACTATATCTTATTAGTAGCAGTGTTTATTTCTTTATGGTATCATACGACAGATAATGCAAAAGTAGAAGAACACGGAGATATAGTCTCGAGAGTCTTTCCCAACTTTATTGATATCCTCAGACAAAGTGGAGGAACACAACCTGCTGCCCGAAATTGGCCAAGTGGCGCTCGTGATCAAGGAGGCGGTGCAGACGGTTCGGCAGAACAAGGAGGAGTGCATTGAGATTGATAAACGCGTGAATAGAGTCAACGAGCTCCTGTCGAGGTTTGAGAACACGGAGACGATGAAGGACTCGGAGATGAGCGCCCAACTGGAGAAGCTCCTCAAGACCTTCCGTCACGCCCAAACGCCGTGGACTACCGCCGAGAAGTAACATCGCCATCATTTCGCCGTACCGAGATCGTCAAACAACTACGTGAGGTGTTGGATCAAACGGAGCTTACCTCGATGAGATGATTGCCATCGTTGTCCGTCACATGTGTATGGTGTAAGAAAGTCTTACACCCTCCACCCCACAAGGTACTATCACTCAAGTTTGTCGGCCTTTGATCCGAATCTTAAAGTCTTGAGACTTTACATTTCTAGATTGATTGCTACAATCCGATTCTTAGTAGAATCTTAATTTGGTATAATCTTCATCACGATTCTAACAAAAAAAATTGTAGGATCTCAAACATAAATTATATACGATTCTACCCGATTCTAGTCTTTAATTATTAAAAAATACTTAGCATATGTGCTTTTATTGTAAAGTTTCACCATATATTCATTCATATATAAGAATTATGTGTATAAACAACAAATAATATTTCGTTTCACTATATTTTGTAAATAAAAGCTTTTAAATTATAATTTCAAGCATGACATTATAATATGTACAAAAAATATGCATTATATAGTCAACTTGTGTTAGTTATTATATAACGATTTATAACATTGGCAACTATAAATCTAATTAGTTGCCAAATGGTTAAATAAATGCTAAAATCTCAATTGAAAAACATGGTGGATTGAAGAAAATATACTATTTGATAGAATCAGGTAAGATCTTAGATTTTACGATTAATGAATCTCAACAAATAAAATGTATTTTGTCAGTCCTAAAACATCAAATAAAAATGAACTCATTAATGAATAAACCTCGTAACCGGCAGGTTTCGGACTATTGCGTTGTTTGGAATTTTTAATCGTATGAAAAAGCATTCGCTTCTGCTGAATTGCAGTGCAGATCTGAACTGAATGGTGCGAATAAAGTTGCTGACCGACGGTGCGTCCGCCATTGGATACAAGCGTGGTGCCGCAACCTGAATCAAGCTGAGTAGCTGGTAGATTGTATTATGCATGTCACCGTCTTCTTCTTTGGCCATATGTTACTCAGCGTGAGATAGACATGTGGATTCAGAGCTCGTATATCAATAAGACACCAATGGTATATTATGAAGTTCCGAAGTTATTCAGTGGCATATAATGAATTGCCTTGAAATTCTATGTCTGGTTTATGTTTCAATCCACATATTTTTGCCTAGCGCTCTAAGAATAAATTTATGAGAAGTTTCAATCTAGTAGTGTTTTTACCGTAGAAAGCGTTAAAATGTACAATACATAAAGGGCGCTTTTGCAGATATCCTACGTCGATCCGGACCACACAGGCTTGATCGAACGACACAGCTGCAGCCAAACAGACCTAACGGCCTACTTTTCCGCGTCCTCAATTGCAAGAGCGGTTCTCGACGCGGCCTTCTAGTCATCCCCCACGCGCTAACGATGATCTAATAATTCTCAATAAATTAAATTATTTATCTGTAATTGTTATTATAGATAGCAATACCTTCGTATCGTTCATAAGCATGTCCCTTATCATTTATATGAGAAATACTTAACGGAGTGGTCGTAAACCATTCTACGACCATGATATAAAGTCGTAAGCTTTTTTACAAACACCTCATAGTCGTAAGGATTCTTACGACCACCTTATGATCGTAAGTCTTTTTACGACTAGGCCAACTACAACCACCCTATAGTCAACAAACCCTACAGACATGTGGACCCAATCGATTAGGAACTTTTATACGCTGTGTTTGATGCACACAACAGTTAACATGCGTTGTCATTATCCGAAATAACTACGCATATTAAACATCTGTCCTTCATGTAACTACAATGCGATGTAGGGTGTAATCTCTCTTATAACCACCCTCAACATGCACATTTCATTAAGTGATCAGCGCTCTTGGTATGGAGTAGCAGCCAACTCTTCACATGCTATATAAGGAACAAGAAAAGATAGAGCAAAAAAGAGAACAATTGGAGATGAGAAACATAAGTCATTAGACCTCTTGTTATAGTGATTTTCTCCTCGGTTGTAAAAGTATAGTCAATATAACAATATAAGAGTAGGATTATTAGTGTCTAAACCTGTATAAAATTTCGCTCTAATTCTCGAAGACCCTCAATGGCTAAGCGGGTGCTAGGTAATCCACTGATACGCGCGGCACTCGTGGGACAGAGCCCCTATGAGATGGCCAAGTGTTCGTCGATAGGACAGAGCACAAGGACCACTCGGAGCACGCGACCGCGAAGTGTTTGTGGAAATGCCGCGGCCGGAGTGGTTCCGGCGGGGCGTGTTCTGATGGCATCCATGCGCCACGTACATACGAGCAGAAGGTGTTCGTGGGAATGCCGCACCCAGTGACTGCCAGGGGAGGCCTCCTGTTGGGAACAGGAACGGCTCGTCAGATTCAACCTGGTTTCTTGGAGCTTCGAGGTTCACTGATCGAGCCGTACCAACGTTAGCATACTAAGCGAAGATATACAATTGCCTGAGTCAGTGTCAATGGGCAATGGCTGTAACCTTAGCAATTGTGCAAGAGAGTTTACTAGAAAGAAACAGGAAAAATCAGCCAAGAGGAGGAGCACAGAAGGGATTCTTATCAGGAAGTGGAAGAAATGATAACAAGGAGGGCTAGACAGCTCAAAGAATATAGAAGGGCTAATGGCTTATGTTTCAGTTGTGGGAGAAATACACCCTGCTCATAATTGTAAACTTAGGCAAGCAGCTCAACTACAAGCAATGACCATGGAAATGGGTGCAGATGGTGGAGGTATTTTGTCGGATGAGGTACTTGATGCATTAGAGGCGTCTGGACAATTTGCACAGGATGAAGAAGTGACTGTACCATTAAATGCACTGGCTGGTACAGAACAACAGAACTGTGAGGCTTAGGGCATTAGTACAAAATCAGGTGATGGTCTGGCTAGAACAGTTGATCCGGCTTGGGCGGCGCGGTGACAGCAGGATCCGGCGCGGATCCGGCTCAGGCCACACGGGGAGGACGGGATCTAGTGGTGGGGACGTGGGATCCAGCGGCGGTGGCGCTAACTCGGGAGCAGGGGAGGCGTCAGCGGTGGAATCAGAGGAGGTGGTGGCGCTGGAAGAAAAATAGAGCACGCGGAGGCAGAGGAGGCGGTGGCGGTGGAAGGAAAAACAGAGCAGCGGAGAGCGGGAACAACGGCGGCTGGCTGTGACCGGCGGCGGCAGCAGCTGTCTAGTGGTCAAGGGGCTAGGGTTTCCACAACTCTGATACCATGTTGGAATAAGACTTGTTGTCTATTCTAATAGACCAAATGACCAATATATAACCCTGTATCAATATGCTAAAAACAACCTAAGTTAGATACATATCTAACACTGTGAATGGGTGGCTAAGCGGATAGAATTTCAATACAAAGGGAAACCGGTCAGATTACAAGGTGTAGTAGCTGACCAAGAAGGTGAGTTGTTGGAAATATCTGCGGAGCAATTATTGAAGTGGCAGAAAGGGAATGAGGTATGGACTACTGCAGCAGTGCACAGAGGGGACAGTTCACAAGAAAATAATCAGGAACCGTTACCTTCTATTCAAGCCGTGGTACAGAAGTATACTCAGGTATTCCAGGAACCTAAATCCCCACCACCGCACAGAGCTTATGACCACGCCATCACTTTATTGCCAGGAACTGCACCTGTTAATTCTAAACCATATAGATAGTCCCCACTGCAAAAGGATGAAATATAAAAAGAAGTTACTGAAATGTTAGAAGCTGGTATCATTAACACAAGCATTAGCCCATTTGCATCACCTTTGTGCTATTAGTTAAAAAGATGGGTCGTGGCGTTTTTGTGTTGACTACGGGAGACTAAATGCTATCACTGTGAAAAACAAATTCCCTAAGCCTGTGGTGGATGAACTCCTAGATGAGTTGGCTGGTGCTAAGTACTTTTCCAAGCTGGACCTTAAGTCAGGGTATTATCAGATACGTATGGTGGATATAGATGAGTTCAAGACAGCATTCAAGACTCGCCGTGGACATTTTCAATTCAAGGTTATGCCATTTGGGTTAACTAACGCGCCAGCAACATTTCAGTGTCTTATGAATTCTGTATTCTCTGTGATATGAGAAAATTTGTATTGGTTTTCATGGATGACATTTTGATCTATAGCAAAATCCTACAGGAACATGTGAATCATTTGGAAAGGGTGTTCCAGATATTACAGCAGCGCCAGTTGTTTGCAAAACTCAGTAAATACTCATTTGCTCAGAAAAGGCTGGAGTACTTGGGGGATTTCATTTCTGAGCAAGGTGTTAGCACAGAGCTAGAAAAAACCAGGGCTATGCAACAATGGCCAGTGCCTACAACAGTTACTGAACTGAGAGGTTTTTTGGGCTTAACTGGATACTACAGAAAATTTGTTAAAGATTATGGGGTTATTGCCAAAACCATTAACAGTGCTGTTGCAGAAGAAAATTTTTCATTGGGATGAAGCAGCTCAACAAGCATTTGACAAGCTCAAGCAGGCTATGAGCAATACACCTTTACTTGTACTACCAGATCTCACAAACGCATATGAGATTGAGACTGATGCTTGTGACAGACTGACAGTGGTATTGGGGCAGTATTATCACAAGGAGGTCATCCAATTGCTTATTACAGCAAAACACTAAGTGTTAATAACAGGAAATTATCTATTTATGAAAAAGAGTTTCTTGCAATTATGATGGCAATAGAGAATGGAGATCTTATTTGCAGAGAGGCCCCTTTATTATCAAAACTGCTCACAAGAGCTTGTGTCACCTAGAAGATCAAACATTATCTACTGAACTGCAGAAGAAAGCCATGACTAAGTTAATTGGTCTACAATTTAAATTTCAATATAAGAAAGGAGAAGATAATAAAGCAGTTGATGCTTTATCAAGAGTTGGATACTTATTTGCTATTCAGTCAGTTTCAGTTTGCCAACCAGTTTGGTTACAGGAGGTGGTGAATGCTTACCATAATGATAGCAAGGCTCAATATTTACTGACTGAATTAGCTATTGTCAGCCGAAATGAAAAAGGATATACATCAGAAGCAGGCCTCATCATAAAGAATGGTAAAGTGTGGATTGCTGAAAATTCAGCCTTACAAACAAGAATTATTGCAGCCCTGCATGCATCTGCTGTGGGAGGGCATTCGGGGATTCAGGCTACTTACAGTAGAGTCAAGAAACCTTTTGTCTCGAAAGGGCTCAAACAAGATGTATAAACTTAACTTTTGAGCAAGCAAAGCATGAAAACTGCAAGTTGCCTGGACTATTATAGCCATTGCCTGTCCCTGAAGGATCATGGCAAGACATCTCGATGGATTTTATTGAAGGATTACTGAAGTCTGAAAGCTACAATGTCATTTTGGTGGTAGTTGATCGTTTCACCAAGTATGCTCATTTCCTTCCTCTCAAGCATCCTTATACAGCACTACAAGTGGCCAAGCTGGTGCTCAATAACAGTGTGAAGCTACATGGAGTGCCTCGAACAATTGTTTGTGATCGTGACAAAATATTTACAAGTATTTTCTAGAAGGAGATCTTTAAGTTGTTGGGTACAAAATTACAATTAAGTTCAGCATGTCAACCACAAATAGATGGACAGGCCGAGTGTGTCAATCAATGTTTGTAAATGTTTCTGCGATGTGCAGTTCATGATACACCTACCAAATGGTTCAATTGGTTGGCGTTGGCCGAATTTTGGTATAACACTAGTTAACATTCAGTGTTGGGTTGCTCTCCTTTCAAGGCATTGTATGGTGTTGAACCTAATTTGGGTGCGGTACCAGTATTAGCAAATTCAGTTCATACAGAAGTGGCTGACTTACTGAAGGAACCGGTCTTAAAAAAAAGACTTACTGAAGGAACGCCAGTTATTCTCAGATTTTCTGGAAACTCAACCGCAAAGAGCTCAGAACATAATGAAATTAGTGGCTGACAAAGGACGTTCTGATCACAGCTTTCAGGTGGGTGAAATAATGTTTCTGAAGTTGCAATCTTATGCTCAATCATCAGTGGCAAATAGACCATTGCCTAAATTGGCATTCAAGTATTGTTGGCCTTTTACTTTCCTGGAGAAAATTGGCAATGCAGCGTATCAACTGGAATTACCAGAAGGATCATTGATCCATCCAATGTTCCATGTTTCACGGTTAGTCCAGATTACACGCCAATTCATTCGGAATTACCTTCAGGTGTTGAACTTGATACTGATGTTGTTCAGCCGGAGGAAATCTTGGAGCGCTGCAACTCAACAGATTCTGGTGAAATGGGAGTCGCTGCTAGCTGAGTTAGCAATTTGGGAGGATTAGCATGTCTTGCGCAAGAGGTTCCCTCATGCAGCAGCAGACCTGAATTGGGCGGCCCAACACGGGCACGAACGAGCACGGCTCATCTAGGCACAGCCCGCTCCGGCCCGACTATTAGATGGGCCGTGTCGGGCCAGCCCACGTGCTAGGGAGACGCCCAGGCATGACTCATTGGAGTTTCGTGCTATGCCGGGCCGGCACGAGCCCGTTTGGACTATCGAGCCAAGTCTGGCCTCGCGTAAAAAGATCCAAAATATCATAAAATGTGTTGAATCCAAAATACATATGAAAATTGTAATAAATGTGATAAGCATATTGAAAATGTAATAGAATTTTATTAATGTTCTGTCGGTGTTTTAGAACTGATCTTACGTAAAGATTGTTTGATTCGGGGGGTCTCCTAGAGATAAAATCACGCAGAGCGATTGACACGGGATTTTTATACAGGTTCAGGCCTTCTCAGGGAGAATAACAACCCTACTCCCGTGTGTGTGTGTATTGATCAGATTCTCAACAATCAAGCCGTAAACTAAGGCTATTACAAAGAACAAGACTTGTCTTTTTCTTCCTCCTCCTCGGTCCTTTGATTGATGTCTTTATATAGTCGTGAAGGAGTAGCCATTTTCCCCGTCAAGAGGCGCCTAATCAAGTCAAGAATGGGCACATGATGGCGAAATTACCGCCAGAGTGGCTCCTTCACGCCGCTTGGCGCTTATCTTCGTAGGTAATGGGTATTTAAGCACCATTATCGCAGTAATAATAGTGCATGTGGACCGCTCGATTCCTTAATCAATTGGACCCACTCGCTTGTAGGTTTTATTGATTATAAGGTGGTTGTGGTTGACTTGGTCGTAGCAGACTTACGATCGGGTACAAGTCGTAGCGTAACTTACGATCGGATAATAGTCGAGAAGGACTTACGACTAGGTACAGTGTCGTAGCGTAACTTACGATCGACAATAGTCGAGAAGGACTTACGATCGGGTAATGGTCGTAGAAGAACTTACGATCGGATAATAGTCGTAGAAGGACTTACGACCGTAGTGGTCGTAGAAGGACTTATTTACCATGACATAGTCGTAGTAAGACTTACGACTATGGGGGTGATTGTAGGAGAACTTACAATCACTTGGTAGGCCCTCCCTTATAAATATAAGGGGTACTTCGGGACTACGTGACATCATATTTACCCATAATAAGATTATAGATAAAAGATAAAATGAGGATTATCGGATCCTCGTCATGTTCAAATAGATGGCACAGAAAACATTTGTCATTAAGCTCATAAGACATGAAAAATTGAAAACACGTAAAACAATCCTAGAATATATATATATATATATATATATATATATATATATATATATATATATATATATATATATATATATATATATATATATATATATAAACCAAAATAAATTTATATATACTTATAAAATGAACTATATAAAATTTAAAAACTACAAAATAAAACCATATAAGTATTAAGAAATGGAAAGAAAATCATATAAATATTAATAAATGAAAATAAAATCATATATGTATATTAAAACAGTGTCGTGTCTAACGGATCATGCCGTGCTTGGGTCTTGCCAGGCCGACCCTAGCACTATTCGTGTCGTGCCGTCTTTGGGTTCGTGAATAGTACAGACACGTGCACGTGCTCGGCCGGCCAAGAATGTTGTGCTCGCCACCGACAGTACTACTACTGTTTGCCCTATGCAAGCAGCCTTGGGGTCAAGCTACATCTTAAGGGGGCGGAAATGTCACGTCGGGTTCTGAAGTGCAGGCGCAGAGGCAAGACGATGAATAGGGTTAGGGTTGTGTCCTACCTGTTGTGTGGGCCTAGGTGGTGTGTGTGAGTTGCGTGCGTGTCTAGTCTAAGTAGCATGGTCCAACTAGTCAGAAAGAGGAGTTGAAGTTGTTTAAAGAGAATGATACTGTGTAACATTAACTTATGGAATAAGATAATACTATTACTTCTTCTCCCACCCCCTGCTGTTCTTCTCATATCCCCAAATTCTACCTCTCAATCTACGCTTATCGCTTATCTCCAAATATCGGCGACGCCATGTGGTGGAGCCATTGGCCCACCCAAAGGTCACAAGACACCGGATCCAAAAAAAAATTAGCAGATATTATCATGTTTATATTATGCGTGTACCTCCTAGCCCAAAAGCTGTGCACCCCAGTTCAGCCCAATCTTCGGTTTTTTGCAGCTAAAATTACTATTTAGTACAGTACTGCTTGAAAATTATATATATTGTTACATGTATGATGAAGTAGTGAGCTCCGATTATTTTCATTCTAGTTTCGCCCCTGGACGGTCGCCGGAGTCCGGACATAATAGGCAAGGAAGAGAGAATCACCGGCGGCAAGAGAAAGAGGAGAGGCGAGGGTGGAGCTAGCTAGGGTAACAGGTCCACGTCGTCCGTCCGTTCCAGATCCAACGTCACAAATAATCTCATATGTAAATCACCCCGCAGACGGCTCTGATTCTGCCTGTGTGTCATCCGACGCCTCAACGGAGCCTACCCTATCCTTCGCGCTCGCGCCCCGTCGGCTCAGGCCCCAGCCCAGTATCTGTAGAACGCACCGCCGCCGCAAACCAAATTAAAGCAGAAAATTCTCTTCACCTCACCTCTGCCCTCAACACCGTGGTCGCCGTGGAGAGAGAGAGAGAGAGAGAGAGAGAGATCCTCTGCTGGTGGAATCAAGACGGTGAAGGATTACATTACAAACGAAAAATCCATGTAAATGCTTGGAATACAAGATGCATGCTAATGATATGCATAATAATTCTCTTTATTAATTTGGGGATGTGACACTCATATAAACGAAAAATGCTATGATAAGATCACCTGTTCCATCGATATCCTGAGTTGCACAATATGGTTGTGTTGTGTGTAATTTTAGTTTATGTAAACCCTCCCATGGAGGGTATTCTCTGTGGGGTAGTGGTTTTCCTGTTTAACTTTGGGTTTTACTTCTGACTTTTGTTGTTGTTGCGTTTGGAGTTGCAAGTATCTACATGGTATTGCTTGTTAATGTCCTTTGTCACAGTATGCAGAACGCCTATCGATAGGCACTGAGAAGGTGATACAAACTGTTACACATGAGACTATTAAGCAGTTTGATCACTAGTGGTACCACCTAAGAAATATGATTGTCTTAGTTGTGGGAGACTTCCCGGATACGCAGATTTGGCTTTGCTTTAACTTAGCAGTTAGCATACTTGAATTCGCCATATACTTGTAATCTTTGGATATATTTTGTGAGTAAATGTGAATGTTTTTAATAAGACATTGTAATTTTCTTTGTTGTTTCTCTTGTACACACACACACAAACACAGTTAGCAGCTGTTGTTAGCTGCCAAATGCCTGCTGGTGGAATCAAGACGGTGAAGGATCACATTACAAACCTGATGCCTTTATTTGTTGGGCCACAATTGCAATATTTGGTTCACTGGTCCATATACCTTATTTTTTTACTATTGATTCTTTTTTCATACATATGCTTTTAGTGGGTAACTCTAGATGAGATGTAGAATTAGGAGTGTATCTAAATAACTTAGTATGCACTATGCACTATACACTAAATGATGTGCTCTTCACATGATGTGTCTTACATCAGATCAGAAGGTCTGATTATTTTTGTTGATGAGAAATTTTACAAATATGGTGGAAATGATAATCTGAATTATTTTGATTTTCATAACAGATTAACACCAATTTGCTAATTAACTTATGTATAATTATTTAAGTGGCATACCACGATGCACTAGAAGTTCATTCTTGAAGTATTGCATGTAATTCTGTATATGCTGCGAAGGCTTGATAAACAATTAAACAAATAAATGAACTTAACAAACTTATCAGGCAAATATTATTTCTGTAAGATTTGGAGTTCCGTTGCAACGATGATGGCTTTAATTTGCTTTTGGGATTTTAGAACATGTAGTATTTTTTTACGATTTGATTTATACACTAGTTTGCATAGATATGTTTTGTTTGATATGTGTATAGAAGAAAATTGATAGTTATTGTATATTTTACGACCATGTCTCACCCTCTTTTCAGATTCTGTTGCAACGCACGGACATCCTACTAGTACACACACACCAAAATAAATCTATATATACTTATAAAATGAATTATATAAAAGTTAAAAACTACAAAATAAAACCATATAAGTATTAAAAATGGAAAGAAAATCATATAAATATTAATAAATGAAAATAAAATCATATATGTATATTAAAACAATGTTGTGCCTAACGGGGCGTGTCGTGCCTGGCCGACCCTAGCACTATTTGTGCCGTGCCGTCGGGCCTGTCGTCGTCGTAGAAGCGCCTGTGCTAGCCCGCTATCGTGGCCGCCGACCCAACCGTGAATAGTATGTGTCGTGTTGCGTTCGGGCCGGCCAAACCGACAAGCACAAAATTCGCTTGGCCAACTCTATGCAAGCACTTGGGGTCAAGTTTGCATCTTAAAGGCGTAAATATCACGTCAGGTTCTGAAGCGCAGGCGCAGAGGCAGGACGACGAATAGGGTTAGGGTTGTGTCCTACCTGTCGTGTGGGCCTGGGTGGCGTGTGTGAGTTGCGTGCGTGTTTGCTCTAAGTAGCGTGGTCCAGCTAGTCAAAAAGAGGAGTTGAAGTTGTTTAAAGAGAATGATACTGCGTAATGTTAACTTATGGAATAAGATAATACTATTACTTCTTCTCCTACCTCCTGATGTTCTTCTCATATCCCCAAACTCTACCTCTCAATCTACGCTGTCAGTTATCTCCAGTCATCGGCGACGGTTGCAAGGGCGGAGCTAATTGGGTTCACCCGGTGTCACAAGACACTGGGTCCAAAAAAAACTAGCAGATATTATCATGTATATATTATGCATGTACCTCCTAAATTTCAAAAATACAGACCCTCAGCTTCAAATTTCAACCTCCGGTTTTTTGCAGCTAAAATTATTATTTAGTACAGTGTTGCTTGAAAATTATATATGTTGTTATATATATGATGA
Source organism: Hsuehochloa calcarea (assembly GCA_036346395.1). Lineage (NCBI taxonomy): Eukaryota > Viridiplantae > Streptophyta > Magnoliopsida > Poales > Poaceae > Hsuehochloa > Hsuehochloa calcarea. Next base: position 48,030,429 of record CM070593.1, on the reverse strand, counting down.
AGTGATGAGCTCCGGTTATTTTCATTCTAGTTTCACTCCTAGACGGTCGCTGGAGTCCGGACATAATAGGCAAGGAAGGGAGAATCACCGGCCGCAAGAGAAAGAGGAGAGGTGAGGGCGGAGCTAGCTAGAGCAACAGGTCCACGTCGTCCGTCCGTTCCAGATCCAACGTCACAAATAATCTCATATGTAAACCACCCCGCGGACGGCTCTGATTCTGCCTGTGTGTCATCCGACGGCCGACGCCTCAACGGAGCCTACCCTATCCTACCCTATCCTTCGCGCTCGCACCCCGTCAGCCCAGGCCCCAGCCCAGTATCTGTAGAACGCACCGCCGCCGCAAACCAAATTAAAACAGAAAATTCTCTTCACCTCACCTCTGCCCTCGCCACCGTGGTCGCCGTGGAGAGAGAGAGAGAGAGAGAGAGACTCCGCCGCCGCCTCTCACCTCCTCCCCCGCTGTAGGGGAGGAAGCGACGCCCTTAATCATGGCCGACCAGCCAGTTGGAAGTCGGATTTGGGGGGAAATGTTATCCCGAGTCCGATCCGATCCCGGATTGCTGATCCGAGTGCACTCATCTTCCTTTTCGGCTACGAGCAAACCGCATCGCTTCCCGATCGATTGAGTCTCCTCGACATAAGGAAGAGAGTGCCCCCAGCGATTGCTGCATCCAAGTCGATCCTTCGTGTTGGTGCACAGAGAAGAGAAGAGAACCGGAGAAGACGACGAGGAGGAGAGGAGGATATGTCGAAGCGGCAGTGGACGACGCTCCAGCCCTGTGACCGCACGGGCACGGCCAAGCGGTGCAAGCAGCAGCAGCATCTCTATCTCGTACTGGACGATTGGGAAAGGGGATACAGCGTCCGCAGGGTAGACGTGGGTGCCTTCGACTCCGACTCCGGCGCCGGCTCCGGCGCCGACGCCGACCTGGACTCGGCGGCCGAGCCCCTCCCGGAGCCCCCGCTCGTCCGCCTGGAGGTCCAGCACAGCTACTCCTGGTCCTTCGCGGCGCACGGCACCAAGATACTCGCCATGCAGCCCTCCGGCTGCCCCGCCTTCCCCGTCTTCGACATCGCCACGCAGGGCCTCACCCTCTGCCGCTGGCCGCACAGGGCCTTCCGAAGGGTGCAGGGCAAGCCCTTCTTCGCGTCCGTCGCCGGCAGGCTCTACATGCTCTCGCGGCACTACATGGCCGCGCTTGGCGCCCCGCCACTGCCAGACGACACGCGGGCGGCGGCATGGTCCTGGAGCCAGATCCCCTCGCCCCCGCCGTTCGACGGCAACTGCATCCTGTCCTCGGCGCCGCACCCGGATGGGCGGACCCTCTTCATCTCCGCACAGGGGAGCACCTTCTCCCTGGACACCGACAGCCTCGAGTGGACATGCCAAGGCAAGTGGCTCATGCCTTTCAGAGGCCAAGCCTACTTCGACCGCGAGCTGGATGCCTGGGTGGGCCTCTGCCGTCACAAGGGCGGCATCGGCTACATCTGCTGCTGCGACGTCGCCGCCGCCGATTGCAGGACCCTGCCGGCCTGGAAGCTCGGCAAGGACCAGCTGTTCCGCGCAGACTCCGAGAGGCACCTAGGGGCCACGCTTCTCTACATGGGCAACAGCAACTACTGCCTGATTGAGTCCCTTGCGCGCGACAACGAGGAGGATCTGAAGCGTCTCCGCGAGGACCACTACCCCCCGCACAACCGTGTGCTCAATGTCACCACGTTTTGTTCTCAAGTACGACAACCATGGAGAGCTCAGGACTACGGGGAGAAGAGTGCGCTCCTATGAGATGACAGACGCTCATCGCCGCTCTGATCGGACGTTGAATCCTGTGGCATTTTGGATGTAAGTTGTTACACATATAATTGATGTCTGTTGTCAATGTAGCCAAAAAAATCAAGGATCAGGAACCAGCTTATTTTCCAACCATGTGTTATTCCCTTATTTTGGCTCCTCCCATTGAAGTATTATACTAGCATGGTTTGTTGTTCGTGTATGTAAAATATTTTTTTGTTGGCTTAACAAAAAAAATTGTTTTTTGTGTTCTTACTCTAGTGATTTTGAGATGAAGCATTAGAAAGACAACAATTATAACGTTAAATCTTTGCTTCCTCTATCCTTTTGAGTGTAAGGAATACAAGTACACAACTTGAACATAAACATGCTTAAATAATAATTATTATTATTAAAAAATAGGCACCAAGTGAAAACGATATTAAATAAAGCATGATATGCTCCCAAAATCCAAGCATGTGCTATTTAGGAGATGTTCCCTTAAGAAATCTTGGCAGCATAAAAAAAATCATACACAGCGTAAATGATATACAAGGCATTGCTACTTGTTGTGGCCGTTGTCCAGAGTGGTTTTGCACTTCAAAAGGCTAAAGATAATTGTGGTGTAAGGGAGAATTCAGGCTCTAGGGGTTGATTGCCCTGATCTCTTAGCCCATGTAAAAGTTTTGTTCTCTATTTCTTGTTTGTAGCATCAATCTAGAATTTGCTTCCGGGACCAGGGTAGATCTCCATTGCATATCACTACCAATATCCATAACCCTTTGTATCCTTGTTTGTAGCGCCGATCTGGGAATTGCAGCAACAAGAATCAATTCCACTCTTGCGAACCAAGTAAGCTAGAAAAACATGCTTTTGATTTGAAAAACTAAATAAGAACCGATCATGTGTTTGCTTGTATATATGAATTAATTTGAGCAAACCCTGCAGATAAAACTCGTGCGGAAAGCTAATATTCCATTGTCTGCCACATTCCATGTTGGGAATGTATTTCAAGCTTGAGCGCTTTTCGCCCATACAGAAAGGGTGTTTTTCTGTGGAGTCTAGGGACCCTGTGCAGTTTTTTTTTTTTTTTGGACAAATGACACTTTTGTCAAAAGAGTAAAACAATGCTCATAAGTTTAATGTACCAAAGCTAAAATTGTTTCATTTGGTATTCTTCATTTATGTTGATCATATTTTTTAATGAATAGTTGATATCTAAATTCCACCAAGGGAGATTAAATAGTGTATATTTATAATGTTAATGGTATTTTCCCCTTCTTTTGTCCAATGTTTCAATTGCTGACCGCGTGTTCTTTGGATTGATAGCATGGAAATTGGGTGATAGATTTGTCGTTGTATCTCTTCTTGTTTTTCAACTCTTGTTCTGCAGTTTCAGTGTTGTAGGATAGATGGTATGGGGATGATAGACCCTAGTATGACAGTGGTAACAGTGCTATGTAGTAAGTTTAAGTAATAACACATTCAAATTGATTTGATCACTTATTCTGTGGCTAATATGGTTTGTGGTCATATTAGCCGCAGAATTACTCTGCAAGTCATAAATAAGCAAATGTGAATATATGATTGAGCAAGAACGCTAAGATGAAAAGAACAATGTTGTTGTAACTACAGAACATGATGATCCAACTAACTGCTGATCAAGATGAGAGAGGCCAAAAGGAACTAGTAAAGAACCAGACACTGGAAAACAAATAGAGTCATCGCAAAAATGCTATGCTGCTAGGTCAGCAGACCCGATAAGGAAACAATCTATAAAATCGATGTAACAAGAAACATTCCTCAACCAAAACATTATATGCAATTATTGCTGCCATGAGAGGCCGGGTTTAGAAGTCCGCAATTCTAATTTATTTTTTGTGCTTTCATTTGCCCATGATCATGAAGTTTGCAATGCCATTGTGTATCGTCCTGTATATTCTGCTTTTGTAATCATTGTATTGTTAATATGAAGTCATGATGCTTACTACCACCATAATTGATTTTCAGAGAAAGAAGGGGAAGTTGCAGCGCAAGTATTACCAACTCATCGCCAATGACCATGAAAAGACATATATCAACTCCCTAAGGTCAATAAGAAGGAAAAGGGTAATCAAATATCTTAAGCCACCACGATATAAGACACATAATTCTGAAGGGGGCCCAAAAGATCCAAAGTTTTCAGAGATAAAGGGCTATGGCCAAAAGATCTTCAAAGCTCTCGCTGCATTCGTGCGCACCATGCACATAAAGCACTTACCCTGAATGAAAACATAAAAACTTGTATGATGTTGTAGATTGCATCCTCCGGGTCAATAAAGCTCCGAAATATGTCTCCTGATGACTTTTCTAAATTCACAACCGACGGTGGAAAAAAAAAAGATTATGACGCTATTGCTAATGTCATTGAAAATGACTTATTAAGAGGCTTTAAACTGCTTGAGGATATGAAAAACTGGGTTAAGCTTCTGCGTCCTAATTCCCTCAAAAATAGGTACCTTATTCGATGTCATGTGGCATTAATGGCTCCCAAAGCCAATGTTGACATTTTTTTATTCTCTATGAGAGACTTCACCAAGAGCAAAAGTTAGCTAACCTTAAAGTTTCAAATGGTAAAGACAAACACAAAGCTGTCGTTGATAACATACCAGCCGGTGATACTACGAAAGATCATGTTTGGATGACGGATGTTCAAAGGAATAAGTACGTGGAAGATGTCTTCACTCATAAGAGGGAGTTATACCCAGATAACACAGACGGCCTACTGAAATTTGCAAGATATTGCACGTAACATCTTCTGGATCACTCAGTCGAAGTGAATAAGATAAAGTTCAAATATAAGGACATATACTTCATGATTGAAAGCTGATTCAGTGGTTTATTTCATCAATTTCAGAGAACAATGATGCAAACTGGATTTAAGGACAACTTGAAACAAACAATGTAATGCTTCATTTAAGCAGATATAATATCTCAGATCAGTCATTCTAATTTGCATGTTGTCTATAGTCCTGTATAATAATAAAATGTTAAACTAGACATTGTAGACATGTTCTGATTTGCTGATGTTTGATTACTTCTTGTTCATGATGGGGGCATAGTAATGTGTTTTGGTATAATTTTTATCCTATAACTCGTGCCATAATTATTGTGTCATAATTATAACATGATGGGGGCATAGTTATAAGATAAAAACTATACCAAAACACATTATTATGCCCCCATCATGAACAAGAACTAATCAAACATCAGAACATGTCTACAACGTCTAGCTCAATATTTTATTATCATACAGGACTAGAAACAACATGCAAATTAGAATTACTGAACCGAGATATTATACTTGCTTACATGAAGCACTGTATTTTTTGTTTCAAACTATTGTCTTTAAATCCAGCTTGCACCATTGCTCTCTGAAAATAATAAAATAAATCACTAAAGCTGTTTTCAATCATGAAGTACATGTCCTTATATTTGAACTTTATCTTATTCACTTCGACTAAGTGATCCAGAAGATGCAACTCTTGCAAGTTTCAGTAAACCAATAATGTTACCTAGATATAGCTCCCACTTATGAGTGAAGACCTCTTCCACATACTTATTTTTTGAACATCTGTCATCTAAACATGATCTTTTGTAGTATCACCAACTGATATGTTATCAATGACAGCTTGTGTTTATCTTTACCATATAGAATTTTAAGACTAGCTAACTTTTGCTTTTGGCGAAGTGTCTCATACAGGACAAGAAAATGTGCAACATTAGCTTTGGGAGCCATTAGTGCCACATGACAACGAACGAGGTACCTATTCTTGAGGGGATTAACCCGCAGAAGTTTAACCTAGTCTTTCATGTCCTCAGGAAGTTTAATCAACAAGGCTTTCTCAATGACATCAGCAACAGCGTCATAATCTTTTTTCCGCCGTCGGTTGTGAATTCAGAAAAGTCATCAAGAGATACATTCTAGAGCTTTATTGACCTAGAGGATACAATCCACAACATCATGAAAGCTTTTATGTTTCCATTCAGGGTCAAGTGTTTTCCGTGCATGGTGCGCACGAATGTAGCGAGATCTTTAAAGATCTTTCGGTCATAGCCCCTTATCTCTGGAAACTTTGGATCTTTTGGGTCCCCATCAGAATTCTGCATCTTATATGCCGATGGTTTAAGATATCTGATTACCCTTTTTCTTCATATCGACCTTAGGGAGTTGACCTCTGTCTTTTCATGGTCATTGGCGATGAGTTGGTAATATTTGCGCTGCAACTTCCCCTTATTTCTCTGAGAAGCAATTATGGTGGTAGTAAGCATCATGACTTCAGATTAGCAATACAATGATTAAAAAAGCAGAATATATAGGACGATATACAGTGGCATTGCAAACTTCATGGTCATGGGCAATTAAAGCACAAAAAATAAATTAGAATTGCAGAGCTCATGGCAGCAATAACTGCATCTAATGTTTTGGTTGAGGAATATTTCTTGTTACATCGATTTTATAGATTGTTTCCATGGGATCACCGACCTAACAAAGATAGCATTTTTACGATGGACTCCATTTGTTTTCCAGTGTTTGGTTTTTTACTAGTTCCTTTTGCTCTCTCTGATCTTGATCAGCAGTTAGTTGGATCCTCATGTTCTGTAGTTACAACAACATTGCTCTTTTCATCTCAGCACTCTTGCTCAATCACATATTCACATTTGCTCATTTATGACTTGTAAAGTAATTCGGTGACTAATATGATCACAAACCATATTAGCCACAGAATAAGTGATCAAATCAATTTGAATAATTGATATCTAAATTCCACCAAGGGAGATTAAATAGTGTATATTTATAATGTTAATGGTATTTTCCCTTCTTTGTCCAATATTTCATTGTTGAATCGCGTGTTCTTTGGATTGATAGCACGGAAATTGGGTGATATGGTTTGCGGTCATATTAGCCACAGAATTACTCTGTAAGTCATAAATGAGCAAATGTGAATATATGATTGAGCAAAAGCGCTAAGATAAAAAGAGCAATGTTACTGTAACTACAGAACATGAGGATCTAACTAACTGCTAATCAAGATCAGAGAGTCCAAAAGGAACTAGTAAAGAACCAGACACTAGAAAATAAATGAAGTCTATCGCAAAAATGCTATGTTGCTAGGTCAGCTGATCCCACAAGGAAACAATCTATAAAATCGATATAACAAGAAACATTCCTCAACCAAAATATTATATGCAGTTATTACTGCCATGAGCTCTGCAATTCTGATTTGTTTTTTGTGCTTTCATTTGCCCATGGTCATGAAGTTTGCAATGTCATTGTGCATCATCCTATATATTCTGCTTTTGTAATCATTGTATTGCTAATCTGAAGTCATGATGCTTACTACCACCAATGATTGCTTATCAGAGAAAGAAGAAGGGGAACTTGCAGCACAAATATTACCAACTCATCGCCAATGACCATGAAAAGATAGTGGTTAACTCCCTGAGATCGATATGAAGGAAAAGGGTAATCAGATATCTTAAACCACCGGGATATAAGATGCAGAATTGTAAAGGAGGTCCAAAAGATCCAAAGTTTTCGGAGATAAGGGGCTATGACCGAAAGATCTTCAAAGCTCTTGCTGCATTCGTGCACACCATGCACGTAAAGCACTTGACCCTGAATGGAAACATAAAAGCTTGCATGATTCTGTAAATTGTATCCTCTAGGTCAATAAAGCTCCGGAATGTGTCTCCTGATGACTTATCTGAATTCACAACCGACGATGGGAAAAAAGATTGCTGATGTTATTAAGAAGGACTTGTTGAGAGGCTTTAAACTGCCTGAGAACACGAAAGACTTGGTTAAACTTTTGCAGGCTAATCCCCTCAAGAATAGATACCTTGTTCGATATCATGTGGCACTAATGTCTCCCAAAGTCAAGGTTGCACATTTTCTTATCCTGTATGAGAGACTTCGCCAACAACAAAAGTTAGCTAGTCTTAAAATTTCAGATGGTAAAGACAAACACAAAGCTGTCATTGATAACATACCAGCTAGTGATATTGCGAAAAATCATGTTTGGATGACAGATGTTTAAAGGAATAAATACGTGCAAAGGGTCTTCACTCATAAGAGGGAGCTATACCCAGATAACACAGGCGGCCTACTAAAATTTGCAAGAGATCGCACACAATATCTTCCGGGTCACTCAGTCGAAGTGAATAAGATAAAGTTCAAATACAATGACATATACTTCATGATTGAAAGCTGCTTCAGTGGTTTATTTCATTAATTTCAAAGAACAATGGTGTAAGCTGGATTTAAGGATAACAACTTGAAACAAACAATGTAATGCTTCATGTAAGCAGGTATAATATCTTAGACCAATCATTCTAATTTGAATGTTATCTCTAGTCCTGTTTGATAATAAAATGTTGAGCTAGGTATTAACCGATTCAGCTGGAGAATAGTAAGGCATCGCACATCAGACTGTATTTTAAACATCTCTGCTTCTACGTGCAAAATTAAACCAATTCACCAACGACTCGTACCAGTAGGCCGGCCGGCATTACATCTTCCGATCGATCGGAATAACCAGCGCAGAAGCTGCCGCGCGCATGCATGGAACAGCACACGGTGCCTAGCATTCGATCGTTCGCACGAAAAACAAACAAAATCCACGAGCGATCCACACGAAATCCAAGGTAGCTACACCACATTCAAACCCTTCCCTCGGCCTAATCGTACCTTAGGGTTACAAACAAAGCAAATCGGTCGATGGATGCGCACGCAAGCGCAAATCCCGAAGCAAATTAAACCCACAACGCGCGGTCGCTAATGCTAGCTAATGGGGGCGGACATGGAGGAGGAGGAGGCGGGGGAGGGGGGGGGGGGGGGCTGGAACATCTTACCGACGAGGAAGAAGACGACGAGGCAGGCAACCCACGCTGCTGTGGGCTTTGCTGCAGGTACGCTCGGCTTCACTTCGCTTGTCTCGTGCTCCCGACCGGCCGGTCGGCCGCGGAGGAGTAGCCGCGTCGGCGCGCATTGTGGGAGACGACGGGCCGCTTCTGCTGCTGCTGCTCCTGAATAGGTTTGCTATGCTATACAATACTTTTTTTTTTAAGAGAGAGACAGAGAGAGGATACTATACAATACATAATACCAAACCTGCCTGAACTGCAGGTGAAGGGGGTGGCCCGGCCCAAGAGAGGAATGGAAATAAATAACCCAAATCCGAAACCGAATAGATCCAGCCCAAGCCTAAGAAAAGAAATGGGAAAGGGAGGATAAAAAAAGACTTACACCGTCCTGCTGGAAGCGTCACGTGGCCGCCACCGTCGTCCGGCCCGGCCGCCGTCGCCGAGCAGGCAAAAAGGGCCGAAAGGAGCGAGTCGAGCTTTGCTTTCGGTGAACCCCGGCCGGGTGTCCGGCTGTCCGTTTGAGTACGAGGAGGGAGGGGGATCACTGGGCAGAGGAGATCGAGGTGAGGGCAAGTTTGTCCCGTTGAACATATAAATATTTTTCGAATTACTTTAATCCAGAAATATACTAGATGAATCATTAACCATATTAGATTGATATACCCAGAACCAGTTGAAGAAGCAACAGCAGCAGAAGTGTTGAAGAGATTGTCGTTCGCCATGGCGTAGTGGACGTAATCGTGCAGTTGATGTAGATGAAGCAGAGGGTCGGATGATGACGAAGCAGCGAGCAGTCGCGCGAAAGCTCCCCAAAAACCTTATTCGTCCTCGCTCGTGTAAGCCTTCAAGGATGGGGTTCCGGAAGCTTGCTCTCCCGATTCGACCGTACACGAGCCTCGCTGGGATGGAGATCGACAGAGAAAGCAGCAAAACGTGGAGAGAAAGAGTTTGTCTCAGTCGCGTGGAGTAAAAAAATGGAGAGGGAGACTCTCACGAACAGTTCATTGTTCTTTTAATGGTCCACAAAAACAAAGATATTGGAAACGGCCGCCATCAACCGTGCTAATAGCAGCCCACTAGTAATCGAACCGCTATCGCAAGTCTGCTTTGTTAATGTCATTATCATGAGCCTGCGCGCTTGATTTTCAATAGATAAAGAAAACGCGCAAGCACGCACACACACCAAGATGGCACGCAAGACGGCTCGGCTCGGCGAGCGAGCGAGCACGTGCGTGTATTGACTCTCTCCATTTCCAAAAGGGGTTACCACGATCCACCTTATAAAGTGGTGCAACTCCCCATTAATACTCCATGTGGGACTAAACAGCTTTAGCACGCACATGGGCCTTTGAGATTTTCCAGAATTAATTAGAGTTAAAATTGACCAAGCCCAGATAATTCCAACAATCCCCACCGATCCCAAAGGCACATGTCAAATACCTTGATCCACAAGATTGTTTTAATATACCAAAGTTTTTATAGAGACCTTAAGGTTGAACATCCACCTAGAATGGTTACACTTATCCACAATCGCACAATGGACTAAGTCTTGAATTGACAGCTTTGTGTGAATAGGTTTCACTTAAGTCCTTAATCGATACTAGATCGCAAGGCATCCTCATGTTGGAGTATATAAGTCATACTCCCCTCTATTCATGAGCTTCCTAGAGATTACCCTATCTCATAGACTGTGACTAGCAATGGGCTCATATAGGTGTGTTCTTTTAAGACCGCTCAGAGGACAAAGATCTTTGCTTAAATAAGCCATGAACACATTAAGATAAAAATCATTCTCATACTGATTTAGGAGAGAATTGCATCTCCAATGGAGTGGGTCTATAAAAGTACTCTCCTCCCGCTAACCAATAGCTTGTTTCGCTAATCTTACTTCACGGGATCTCCGATCACATAGGACGGGTTACCACTATGATATAACTCACGTGGGTCTCAAACCCATCTCCTCGATGCATTGTCTATCACATTCGTGATAAACCCTTTGTGAAGGGATCTGCTGATTCTTAGTCGCTTGGATATAATCCAAAGCTATTACTCTAGAGTTTCTCATTTTCCGACAGACTTCGCCTTCTCTTCACATGTCTTGATGTCTTCATATTATCCTTAGAATCGCTCACCTTGACAATCACAACTGATTGTCACATTCATCGTAATAGTCAGACGGTTTTTCAACCACCGCAAATCCATCAAGAGTTCTCGGCCATTCGGCTTCAACAAAGGCGTGATCTAATGCCGTGAGTTCTGCCCATTGTTGACCTTGTTAAGATGGTCTCGCTTGCAAGACTTCCATGAAACAACGATACCTCCAAATGTGAAGACATATCCACTTGTGGTCTTAATCTCATCAAGATCGATATCCAGCTTGAGTCACTATAACCTCCAGCACTTAGGATACCCAAAGATAGTGAATGTCATAGCTCATTGTACCCTTTAGATAGCGATTACCCTCTTAAGAGCATGCCAATGATCATCTCCTGATTGAAAACAAACGGCTTAGTTTGCTCACAAAGAACGAGATGTCCTACCGTGCAATGAAGCTAAATACATGAGTGAACCAATTATCCGAGAATATCTCAATTGGTCTCGACTATTCTCCGATTCTTCCTAAGCAACATGCTAGGATCATAAGGTGTTGAGAGGATTTGCAGTCGCTATAACCAAAACGACTCAGAATCTTTTCCACATAGTGGGTTTGCAACAATGTAATCCCACCATCATCACCTCTCAACAGATATTTCTTCTCAAAGTTTTGAGACAAGAAATCTTTGACCTCCTTAATCACATTAAGGTTGGTCCCAAAGATCAAGATGTCATCAACATACGTATATAGAATGACTCATTCGCCCCACCATGGCGATAATACACACATCTGTCAGCTTCATTCACAATAAAGCCTGTAGATGTTAAAATTCTGTCGAACTTTTCATGCCACTGCTTAGGTTCTTGTTTAAGACAATACAAAGATTTCAACAACTTACACATCTTTTCTTCTTGACCATTTACTACAAATCCATCCGTTTGCTCCATGTAAATCTCCTCATCCAACTCGTCCATTTAGGAAAGTCGTCTTAACGTTCATCTAATGAACGAGAAGACCGCGTGAGGTGGCCAGAGATAGTAGTACTCGAATAGTGGTCAATCTAGCCACAGTGAATAAGTATCAAGAAATCTTCGCCTTCCTTTGGGTATAACCCTTGGCCACAAGTCGTGCCTTGTACTTCTCGATAGTACCATCAGGTCTAAACTTCTTTTTGAACACCCACTTACATCCTACAGGGTTTACAATCATAAGGATGCTCAGTGATCTTCCAAGTTCCATTAGAAATAATGGAATCCATTTCACTACTGACCGCTTCCTTCCAAAGATTCGTCAGATCCGAGAAGCATATGCTTTAAATGGTACTTGGAGTATCATCCACAAGGTACACAATGAAATCAGGACCAAAATACTTTGCAGTCCTTTGTCTTTTACTCTTCCTCAGAGTTTCATTGTCTTCCTCCTCAGGAATTTGCTCAGGGGTTTACTCAAAATATTCCATTGGAATGGCAGGTCCAGGAGTTGTATCAGGCTCCCGACTCGATGAACTAGGCATATCTTTTATCGCAAAATATCCTCAAATAATGTAGCATCTCTCGACTCCTTAATTGTACCGAAATGCATATCGTGTACTCCAGATTTCACCACTAGAAATCTATATCCAACACTATGGTGAGCATAGCCTAGAAAGACACAATCCACGGTTTTTGGTCCAAGCTTACGCTTTTTGGGAATTGACACATTGACTTTCGCCAAACAACCCCAAGTACGCAAGCATAAAAGTGATTGTCTTTTCTTCTCCCATTGTTCATATGGGGTTATCTCTTTATTCTTTGCAGGAACCTTGTTCGTGACATGACATGAAGTCAATATAGCCTCCCCACCATGCTTTGAAAGACCCACCGTGTTCAACATGGCGTTAACCAACTCGCTTAGAGCGCGTTCTTTCTTTCAAAGAATCCCGCTTGACTGGGGTGAATAGGGACGCCCTCTCATGGATTATACCATGTTCCTCACGTAATAAATTGAACTCATTAGAAAAGTACTCACCGCCACGATCGCACCTAACCCTTTTGATTTTTCTTTCAAGTTGGTTCTCACCGCTTTATAAATTTTAAAGTAGTGAAGTGCTTCACCTTTAGTTTTTAAAAGATACACATAGCGTAACCTAGTGGAGTCATCAACAAAGTCATGAAATATCTATTACCACCTTTTGTCAACACACCATTCATCTCACACAGATCCGAATGTATGAGTTCTAATGGTGCCAAGTTTCTTACCTCATGGCCTTATGAGGCTTACGAGGTCGCTTTGATTGTACACAAATTTGACACTTAGAACCTTTGGCAAGGGTAAATTTCAGATTAACTCTAAATCGGCTAAATGCGCTATGCAACCAAAATTTATGTGACAAAGTCGTGAATGCTAAATAGTAGTCTCATTACCACTTCAAACACTGTTCACAACACTATTACACAAATCTGAAAGAGATAGGCGTAACAAGCCTCCACACATAGCCTTTACCAACAAATTGTCAACACTTGACACAACAAATTTATTGGATTCAAACACCGCCTAAAGCCATATCTACATAGAAGAGATCCACTAACGAAATTCTTATTTATGGATGGCACATGATGCACGCTCTGAGTTGCACAATCTTCCCAAAGTAAACTTTAGATTGACCGCATCAACACCATAAACAAGAGCATGTGACCTGCTCCCTATTAGAACTACCAATCTCGAGTAACCTAGTAAGAAGAGAACAATGAAACATCAAGACACACATGTATATTAGCACTAGTGTCTATCCACCAATCCAGAGAATGACATACGGAAAGAACAAGAGGTAAATTACCATACCCCAAGTTCCGTGCCTCTGGTACCAACAACAACATTAGCAGACTTGGAATTCTCGCCTTGTCGATTTTTTCCACCTTTGTGTTGGTCGCAATCCTTGGCTCAATGGCCGATTCGCCACACACAAAGCAAAGGCCATCCTTTATGTTTTTCTTCTTCTTCTTGAAGCTAGTTGTTTGTGCAGCCTTGTTCTTGCCTTTGAACTTTTGAGCTTGGTCATTCTTCTTCTCGCACCACATTGGCACTAGAATGTCCTCATTACCTCTAGTGTGTGTATCTTTTGTTTTCTTTCTCTTCAACATCGAGAGACCCAATGAGATTTTCAATGTAAAACTCTTGTCTCTTATGTTTCGTAGAAGTAGTAAAATTCCTCCAAGAAGGAGGAAGCTTGGCAATAATGCCTCTCACGACAAACTTGTCCCAGAACACACATTTGAAGTGCTCAAGTTCTCGTGGCCATGGATTGTATCTCATGAGCCTACTCAACTACGTAACGCCCATCAACCATTTTATAGTCATGATATTGCTCCATGAGATACGCTTCATCGTCTGCATCCGAAACCCCAAACTTGGCCTCGAGTGCATCCCACATCTCTTTCCCGCTTTAATCACCATGTATGCATCGATTAACTTCTCACCAAGAACGCTAACCACGGCACCTTTAAAAGGTTATCGCCACTCGAACGCCGCTCTCCGCTCAGAGTAAGTGTTCTTCAGTTTACCGCTTGCCACATGAAAACGTTAATGGCGCTTAGCCAAAGCACCATCTTGGTGCGCCACCTCTTGTAGTTCGCACCATCGAACTCGTGAGGGTTTGAGCGCAAAGAAGAAAGTCGACGACTTAAAAATGCCTATAATAAGGTTTTGGATTGTTGAACATATAAGCATTTTTTCAATTACTTTAATCCGTAAATATACTAGATGAATTATAAACAATATTCTAGCCTTTTGCATAAGATGATAAACATGAACACCATAGTCATACCAATTTCTAATGTAATGTAAACTAGCATTTCTATCTCGTTGTTCAAAACAATAACATAAAGTAAAGATAAACAAAGTAAAAGGATTAGATTGATATACCCGTAA